>OY987307.1:10472934-11138267 GCA_963920635.1 Pseudeuparius sepicola | reverse complement strand
TTTGCATCTCCAAATTTAATTGTTAGTTCTTCTAAAGTAGGTACTTTAAAGTAATGGTGTTTTACTGCACGATTTAAATTAGCTGGATCTAAACAAAGTCTAAGATCTCCGTTCGGTTTGCGTACTAACACAAAGGCATTTACCCACTCGTCACAATCATATGATCTTTCAATTATTTTTTGTTTAACTAACTGCTGTAACAAAAACCTAAATTTTTCTTGCAATGCAAATGGTACCTACTTTTCTTACTGGATGAACTACCGGGATGGCATCTTTCCTAAGATCAATATGGTATGGCCTTTCTAAACATCCTATTCCTTGGAATAAAAATTTATATTTATTTAATAAGGAATCAACCTCCGTAGAACCAGTAATACTTTCTATTGACCTGACTTTTTGTATAAGATTTAACTCAACGCATGATTTAAGTCCTAAAAGCGGAATGCCCAACAAGTCAACTACAAAGAAGGCTAGTTCATGTTTTTTACCTCTATAGAAACAATTTAGGTTAATTTTCCCTAACACTGGCAATTTGTCTTGTGAATAAGAGCATAGCATTATTTCAGTTTTTTGTATTTTTCTTAATGAAATTTTTATCCTCTTTAATAAACTTACGGGTATTACGTTTGCCATGGCACCTGTATCGAGCTTAAATTCAATATTCTGGTTTTCTATTCGCAACTCTTCTGTCCAGACCTCCCCCGATGCCGAAGAGACTCCATCGACACCGGCCGTGTTCCAACTCTCAACCCAATCTATAAAAATAAAATTACTCTCAGAATCTACAATTTCTTCAACTACATATACATTTTTATTTTGATCTTTATTATCGAAACGATTTGACAAATATTTTTAATTTTGAGATTTATTTTTGTTTAATTTATGACCATCGAAATTATTAAAATTCTTTGAATTACAAACTTGACTAAAATGATGACGTCTGTGAGCCAAACCACATCTCCCAACTAGCAAAGTAGCTGTAGTAATTTTTTCTTACCAAACGGAAATGTTTTATTAACGTTTTGTTAGTGCTTAAAAATAGTTAATTTGCTGTGCTATCGTCTCGAGTATTACCATTTTGCTGTGTGCAACTAATTTGTTCTGTAATATAGTTCTTAGAACGTTCTTTCAGCTAAATTATAGAACGTTTATAAAATAGTTTTTTAATTGTTCTATAAACGTTTATAGTACTACGTATAAGACTGCTACACGTCTGTTTAGTGCACACAACTAAATGGTTCGGTTAGTTTTGCGTATATAACTGTTTTATAAGAACTTAATTAAGCACTATAATAAATCAACTTTGTAAAAGTTTGGCAAATCACAGTTCAGTTTCTTCTAATATACAGTGTGTTCCGTTTTTCATGTTAACACCCCTGAAAATCTAAGTAGGCTGAAGGAATTGAACGGGGCAATTTTTTTTATAGATATGTCCCTGAAAGGTCATCATTTGCGAAGTATTGGTTTGGCATTGCCGCGAAAGCCTGGCTGCGATTTTTTAAAGGGGTGCGTTTTTCGAAAAACCATATTAGGCATTTTTTTATTTACAATCTGACACCACAGCGTTAATCAGGGCACACCGAAACCCCCATATACCAAATTTGAACAAAAAATATAGGGAGTTCCATTCTGCAGGGTGTCAAAGTTGAGCAAAATAGGAATTTTAAAGGCATCTGGCGAGTCAAGTGTGCAATGGAATTACCTCAAAACAGTTGAATGGTCAATAGGACCACTCAAGGTGTTGGTGTGCAAAGGTCCAATACAAAATATACAGAGTGTTCTTATTCGTGCTATCTCAAAATACTGAATTTTTGGAACTTTATACGGGACAAAAATCGAGTATATCAAAACCGCTCCACACACTATAAATGAACTAAATCTAAAAAATACAGAAGCCTGCCAGTTAGTAAGTCCATATCAGTTAAGGTGGCTGGTGTGCCACAACAGGAAACACACAGAAAATGTATCATCTTAGACAGTGACTTTGTTGAAAAAGTCTAATATTTTAAATTGTTTTTATGTTAGTTGGCATTTTGTAAAGAAATACATTACTTTTGTGTTTATCAATATTTTTTTAATGATTCCAGAGCACTCTTGATCCGTATAAGTTTCATAAAATTTCAGAATTTTGAGATGGCTCAGAGAAAAACACCCTGTATATTTTTGTATTGAATCCTTGCACAGCAACACTTTGAGTGGTCCTTTTGACCATTCAACTGTTTTGAGGTAATTCCATAGCACACTTGACTCGCCAGATGCCTTTAAAATTCCTATTTTGCTCAACTTTGACAACCTGCAGAATGGAACTACCTGTATATTTTTTGTTCAAATTTGGTATATGGGGGTTTCGGTGTGTCCTGATTAACGCTGTGGTGTCAGATTGTAAATAAAAAAATGCCTAATATGGTTTTTCGAAAAACGCACCCCTTTAAAAAATCGCAGTAGGCCAGGCTTTCGCGGCAATGCCAAACCAATACTTCGCAAATGATGACCTTTCAGGGACATATCTATAAAAAAAATTCCTTCAGCCTACTTAGATTTTCAGGGGTGTTAACATGAAAAACGGGACACACTGTATTTTTACTCCCAAAAAAAAAGGGTGCATTGCAATCATTACAGAACGGTTTAGGTGTGCTCTCAACACCTAACCTACGATGTCGTTTTATTCAAGAGAAAATAAAAAGAAAGGGTGCATTTCGCAGAAGAATTATCATTTAATTCAGAAAAATATTTATTCGTATAATAAATATAATGGCATTGCCAGTAATGCTAATGATAAAAGCACTTCCACCAAAGAAGATTTAAGATCAAATACCGACAACTCTTTCAGCTGTGTTGCATGCTGGCGATTGTAATTTTCACCAAAAGTCTTCAACGTTCAATGAAACAGAAAATATAGTTACGTGAACGTCTGAACTATCTTAAACATCCTAAAATAAAATAAAAATAATTCTGTTGTCTATAATAGCATAGATAAATTATTATAGGTACGTAGAAAATGAAATTGTACACATTAAGATAGTTTCTTGTTTTATAAGCATCCCAAGCCCAACTGAAAGATCATATAAGTGCTGTGTGTGTGACTGAAATCTTTTATAAGAATTTACGCCATGTTTGGTGTGGTTAGCTTATGTTGGATCAGCGTCTCATTTTCATAAAATGTAAAAAATGCATTTTATAACAAAAAAATAATACTGCGTTAGTTGACGATGTTTATTTTGTATTTAAGATTCCATCCGAAGCAATAATAACATATATTTTTAATTAAAAGAAAAACATTTATTTTAATTTTTAATAAAAAAATCATCGAAATCGATGCTTAGAAGAGGCGCTTAAAAATTTCACCATGTAAATAGTATACATTTCACAATAAATCTTAATTTGCACTAAAAATTATGTCACTCCACTATAATATGTCATAAGTAAAATTAATTATTCGTTGTACTTTGGCACAATACTCCGCCATTCTTATTGCGTCGTCCTTATTTCACCAACATTACAAGAAGCAGCTTAAGAGGTGCAGGTATGGTATTGAATAGTCTAAAGAATTGTTTTATAGTCTTTTTAATGTAGTAAAGCACGGCAAAACCGTTTTTTCGGAAACGCTTAAAGAGTCGAAGAGCTTTCATGAAAATTTACAGAGGTTGTTTGGTACTACATTTATTTCTGCTGTGTAAAGCTTCTGTAAACGTCTATAAAATGGTTATATAAATGTGTTTGCAGCTTTTATAGAACTGATTATAGAGCAAAAAAGTTGTACAAATTTGTGCCCATTTTAGCTCTATAGGGGCTCTAAGAACGCTGTAAAAACGTTTATCGGACTTCAGATGTTTTATAAGGTTATGCTCTATAAACGTTCTTACAGCTTTTATAAAACAGAAAATTGTTAGTTGGGCTGTAACATGCGGCAGAACTTCTATCCAACTTCGATGAAGCTCCAAGTCGTCCTTGGCTTCCACCACTTTGCTGAGATTGAAACTGGCTGTTACGAGCTGAAAACCGGCTGCTACGGGTTGAACTTGGTCTGATTGCATGAATTTCTTGATCCATCACTGCGTTACCATTAGTAATCTGCTTATTTCTCTCCTTGGTGCTCTCCATATTCACACAAATGCGTACTGCATCGCTCAGGGTTGTAACATCTTCCAACAGAAGCTTTTCTCTCACCATTTCTGACAGAATACCACAAATCATGACATCTTTAATTAAGCTCTCTTCTAAATCACCCAACTCGCATAACTGAGCAAGTCCCTTTAATTTTGTTACGTAATTTTCTATTGTTTGTCCTTCTTTTTGTTTACAACTTAAAAATTTATTCCTCTCGAAAGTTACATTCTTCTTTGGATTAAAATACTCGTCGAAATACTTGACGAGGATATCCAATTTCTCCTTTTGCGCTTCTTCTATTTTAAAAGTATTATAAATTCGAATACCTTCTTCTCCAATTAGCGTCAATAATTGCGCACACTTTGTTGCATCCTCTTTTTTAGAAATTTCAGTAGCTTGGAGATATACCATAAAACGCTGTTTCCAAAATTTCCAATTTTCGGAAAGATTCCCCGAAAATACCATCGGCGGAACTCCTCTAAAATCCATTTTCACTTAATTTTCGTTATTCCAATAACTTTGAACAAAGGATGGCTTTGAATTTCTCGGAATTCTTCATTTCTTCGTTCGCAGCGCCATGTCACGTCGTCCGATATAGGTTAGGACGGGGTCGAGAGAGCGGGGACTGGGGACAAGCAAACACCTCGAGACTCTGTTGAACACTGGTTTATTCTGCGTGACCATGACATGTGTCACAAGACTCGAGTGCGTTCATAAACACGATCACAAAACATACACTACACTCATCTTCACCTTTTTTCAACCCCTTAAGTAAAAAATGAAAGAAGTCGTGTAAATAGCTATTTTGATTTTTTTTTTTTCGAATAGGCAGGTATCTCTTGCCACCCTTTACAGTTGCCCAAAATTCAGAACATTTGCTTTTTGGTGGAAACACTGCCTGCATGATCGACTTAGAGAAATTTTCCCAGAGTCCAAAGATTTTCAGGTCTTTTTTCGTTTTTGACTTAAGGGGTCGAAAAGGGTCGAAGATGAGGGTAGCAAATTATGAACTTCTAAGCTATGGCGGAAGGTGGCTAAGGATGTCTATCAGTCTATCAATGCTCAATAACAACAATATTATGAATCTAATCGTTGAGTGAATGACCTCATACATACAGCCGTCCCCCGCCGACATGGAGAGCGCCGCGGCAAGTCATTGCCCGAAAACCCGTTGTTGCTTTCACACTCATAAGGAAAGATCAATTTTGGTGCAAAGGTTTGCTTATGAAACGGGGTTCATTGAGTCATATTAATTTATTAAATAAGTTGCGATTGCATCCAGACAATTGGAGAAACTACCTTCGCATGGCTCAAAATACCATAATTTTGGTTTATAAATGTCATTGGTCCCCTAGTTGGTCCCTTTCCCAGATTTAGTTGAATTTTGTACTAATTTCAGTTCTCTTCTATACAATGTTTGAAAATTGATAATTTTCTTTTTAACAAGATTTTCATTTGCTTCATTATTTACTTCTTGAAACTTTAAACTTAAAATGTCCATAGCCCTTCCGCGGGCGTTTCGGTTACCAGTGTGAAGCTAGCAGCCATTTTCTGGCAGCCGAAATACTTAGCAGCCAATCCATTTTCGCGTGAAGTTAGCAGCCAATTTTTGGCAGCCATTTTTATTTCAATACAAAATGATAGTTTGCGAAGTTGGCAACTAATTTTTGGCAGCCAATTTTTATTTCAGCTAAACCTTGTGTGTATTAACACCAGAACTCACCTTGTAGGAAAATATTTTTAAAAAATCACCCAGAAGAAATAAAAAAAAGTTGGGGAATGCCAGAATGCCACTCGGTCCATGTACACTAAATAACTTTTTTAACAGGGAAGACAACAGAGTTGGGGACTGCCACTCGGTAAATGTACTCTCCTTGGCCAACCCACAATCCAGCCGAAGGGCAACCCCTTTAGCCCCCTTCAGGGGGGTAGTTGACCAGTAGCCAAATTCGCTAAATAATTTTTTTAACAGGGAAGACGACAGAGTTAGGGACTGCCACTCGGTAAATGTACTCTCCTTGGCCGACCCACAATACAGCCGAAGCGGCAACCCCTTCGGCCCCGTCAGGGGGATAGTTTACCCTTGGCCAAATAATTTTTTTAACGGAGAAGACGACAGAGTTGAGGACTCCCACTCGGTAAATGTACTCTCCTTGGCCAACCCGTAAGCCAGCCGAAGCGGCAACCCCTTCGGCCCCGTCAGGGAGGTAGTTTACCCGTGGCCAAACACGCTAAATAATTTTTGTAACAGGGAAGACCACAGAGTTGGGGAGTTATTTAGCATATTTGGCCACGGATAAACTACCCCCCTGACGGGTCTGAAGGGGTTGCCGCTTCGGCTGGCTTGTGGGTTGGCCAAGGAGAGTACATTCACCGAGTGGCAGTCCCCAACTCTGTCACGGGTAAACTACCCCCCTGACGGGGCCGAAGGGGTTGCCGCTTCGGCTGGCTTACGGGTTGGTCAAGGAGAGTACATTTACCGAGTAGCAGTCCCCAACTTGTCGCCTTCTCCGTTAAAAAAATTATTTAGCGTATTTGGCCACGGGTAAACTACCCCCCTGAAGGGGCCGAAGGGGTTGCCCGAGGGGTTGCCGCTTCGTCTGGCTTGTGGGTTGGCCAAGGAGAGTATATTTACCGAGTGGCAGTCCCCAACTCTGTCGTCTTCCCCGTTAACAAAAGTATTTAGCATATTTGGCCACGGGTAAATTATCCCCCTGATGGGCCCGAAGGGGTTGCCACTTTGGCTGGATTGCGAATTGGCCAAGGACAATACATGGACAGAGTGGCATTCCCCAACTTATTTTTATTTCTTCTGGGTGATTTTTTAAAAATGTTTTCCTACAAGGTGAGTGCTGGTGTTAATCACACAAGGTTGAGCTGAAATAAAAATTGGCTGCCAAAAATTAGTTGCCAACTTCGCAAACGATCGTTTTGTATTGAAATAAAAATGGCTGCCAAAAATTGGCTGCTAACTTCACGCGAAAATGGATTGGCTGCTAAGTATTTTGGCTGTCAGAAAATGGCTTCTAACTTCACACCGGCATTTCGGTTATGATACCTATATGATTCACTTTTTACCTTCCAAAGACACTCTTGTTCTTGTTCTTTGAATAATTCAAAAATTATTGTAAGAAATCCTCTGTATACAATGCCATTTGAACTAATAATAAATAATAATAACTAAACACAACCAAAAAAATAATAGGGAGTGTATATTCTGCTGACCATTCGGCAGAATAGTTTTTTTTTATGTTCGACCGACTGGTCGGCAGAATAGGTTTTTTTTATTCTGCCGGCTGCAGCACACAGGTATAGGTAAATGGTTTTTAATTACGTAAAACAAACATAAAAATAAAACATATTTTCTACAAAAAATTGTGATAGTGCTTTAAATATTCAACTTTATTCTTTGAATATGCTAATTTCTGCTAATTTTTCGTTGATATGATGTTATATTCATTAGATCAAATGTAATGGTAGTTTTAAAAAATTTTAGTGTATGAAATAAACAAAGTAGTGTATTAATGCCAGGAAACTCATCGGCAAAAACTTTTCTTTCCGTAAAATCTTTGTCTGTAAAAACTGTTGTAATCTCCTTCCAGCATTGATTCTCATTTTAGAAAATTTGCAACATTTTTCGAATTGCAGCTTCACTTTCATTTGCTAATAAAAATGTAGCTACAATTTCACTATTACCATTACCATCAATAATAATATATAGGGGCATTCTGAGATTATTTAGTTTATATGTTGCATCAGATAAGATTAGCTCGGGATAACAATTTTAAAATCGTTTTATGTCCTTATTTTGATAATATTTACTTATGAGTTCATTATTTCATCAGCCAAGATTTCTACACTGCTATCTGTTTCTTTTTTAAGAGATTCGACAGCCTCTTGTAAATTATTTTTTGGACAGTTTTTCATTAACGAATATTTTATATTGGTCAAGTCTTTTAATGTAATAATTTTTCCCGTTTTATTGGAAATGTACTGCTGAACAAGCTTTTTATTACATTTTAATGCAACTTCTGGTTTATTTTCTGGTAATAATCGCCTTTGTTTTGGAAGGTGTACAAAAATTTCTTGCGAGACTTCATGAGTATGTGTCTCATTAATCTCAGATAGTACTAAATGCTGCCCATTTTCTGATAGTGAGAATCTTAGTTTAAAATTGCATCCCTCCTTTAGAGTGCTAAAAAGGTAAGATTCCTAGCTATTTTACTCCGTACTTTAAAAGTCATTTCAACTTACCTTGATTTGCGTTTCCATGAAGACTAACTTTTAAATTTACGTCCTCCTTTGATGCATCCATACCCAACCGAATATTTTAAAGCAATATTTGCTGTTTTAAACCTGTTTGGTTTTGGTTTTCTTAACGGTTTCTAGTGTCTTGCCGTCTCTCAAGTATAACTGACAGTAATTTCTTTTTTCATAAATCTTCGATAAATGAAAATAATTCAGTTAAGTACATTGTTAATTTTTTTTTCAATCTCTCCATATTGATTTATTTTTTCACATTATCACATTTTTTATCACAATTAATTATTACAACATATTATTTACTATTTAGCTTCCCCAGGATAGAGGACTTAACCTAACATTGTAGTTTATTATATTAGGAAGTGGCTATTTATACGTCCGACATATTATATAAAAGTCGGTATACGTCTTGTGCTCTCATTGGCGAGTTGAGTCACGTGACTTCTTTGGACGTACATTTAACTCCGTACACGTCCGAAGTAAACTTATAAACTTATTTAGATACGTCGGACGCCGTCGGAAGTGCATTTTTCTCAAGCATCTTTGCAATAAGGAACGTATGCCCTCCTTTTTAAGGGATAGGCGCTGCCGTATGAAAAAAGAAGGGTGGCAGTAGGCAGCGATACGCACTGCCCTACGAAAAAAGAGGTAGTAATCATTTCCAATGGTGTAACCCGCACCCGATTTTCTTGAAATTTTGGCTAGGTACCCCCTATTTTCGCCTGACGTTCGGCGTTGTAACCCACCCCCGATTTTCTTGAAATTTTGGCTACCTCCCGATATTCGGCGCCGAATGTCGGGGGTGGGTTACACTATTGTAAATAATTATTACCACTACATTTTTCATACCGCAGCCACAGATTACCAGCCAGATGCGAAAGTAAGCGGCAAATAGCAATACAATATTGATTTAGCAGATTGCCCGCATTTATAAATTCGGACTGTTTTATGGAATAGATTGGGCACACCAATAGATTTTATGATTTAATGTACCTATTTAATTATGGATTAATACAAAACAGTCGAAGCTTAAAATATTATAGTATTACAAAAGAGAATATTGGTTACACAATTATTGCTAAACTACATACTTTTGCACTGAATTAAGTATTATGAATGTCTGAAACAATTAAAACAATACATCAGGAATTCAAAACGAAAACGAAGTATTTAAGAAAAGTTATAGGTATCAGCGGATCATACAAGTGGCTTAATATATTTATTTTTCGATTAGTTTTTTCAGTTTTCGTTGAACTTTTTAAATTGCGATTTGCATATTTTAAGGTATAAAATATCCTTTATCTAACAAATAATTACATATATCCTACTTTAGGAAAGTGTCCACATGTATGAATGAAAATATTTTGCTCATTTCGTTAAAAAAAACGAAATTCCTTTGCTACCCGAAACGACAAAAAACGACAAAAATATATTTAATATATATAATACTTTTCGAGTATTTAAATACCGACTTATATCATAATAATATAATAATACTACACCTAACTACCTACAATAATTTCTCAACTTTTTACCTAGGTACTTAAAACTGTTGAAAGGTGCAATATAAAAATCTGGTCTCTCTCTGTTATCTATACGTATCATTCTGAATTGTGTTTTCATAATTATTATCTCGTCGTCTTCAGGGCACTACAATAAATAATAGCTAGCATCCCAGAATAACAATTCAACAAAATAAAATATGTCATATTTTATATTAGACCCGAGTAGGTTAGGTTAGTTTTGCGGTTAGGAACGGACAGACCCTAAAATCTAAATGGTACAATAGCTAATACTGGACAAGAAATAACCCTACCTGATTATGATTACAGAAATATAAACATTACGACACAAAATGCGTTTGCTTATGTTTGCGGATATTTAATAAATAAAGCTTTACAAAAACATTCATGTGACACTTGAATTAATTTTTCCAGAGAATCTCAGGCTGTAGACAAAAATAAATTGTTTTTACAATTCAAAGCTTATCACAGCAACGGAGGCGCTTTTGGAAGTTTGAAATCCCCTAGTGAAGAATTTGTCCAATATGTTTACAAATTAGAAAATATATTTTTGTCGTTTTTTAATGATGTTTCGTGTAGCGAAGGAATTTCGAATTTTTTTTAACGAGATGAGCAAAATTACATTTATTCATCCATGTGCACACTTTCCTAAAGTATATCTAATTAAGTTATTTGTTAGATTGAGGATATTTTATACTTTAAAATATGCAAACCGTAATCTAAAGAGTTCAACGAAAACCGAAAAAACGAATCGAAACATAAAGATATTAAGCCACTTGTAAGATCTTACAAGTGGCTTAATATCTGATACTTGTAACCGTTGAATGGCCAATTCACATAAAGAGGAACAACGGCTGTCAAATCTGACATTTATTGTTTCCCGAAAAACGCATGTCTGATTCAAAAACAATTTTCAACAATATAAATGGTATTGTTGACTAAAGTTTTCTGACCACTCCTGCGTTGTACCAGAAATTATTTGACAGTCGTTGGTCCTCTATCTAAATATTTCACTCAGCACTATAACTTTGCTATAACTTTAATATCTAATACCTATAGGTAACTTTTTTGAATGTTTCGTTTTCGTTTTGAATTCCTGATGTATTATTTTAATTACTTACACAAGCTATGCTTACTGAGTACTTATTATTGAGTTTATTGTATAGTGCAATTTAATTAGTTATAAATGTATTAAATAAACTTATTCAATTCAATTGAATTGAATTTAATTGTTTCAGACATACATAATAATTCAGTGAAAAGTACCTACGTAGTTTGGCAATAATTGTGTAGCCAATATTCTCTTTTATTGTTGCAAACCACTTAAAAAATAATAATATTACAAGATTTTTAAGCTTCGACTGTTTTGTATTAATCAATAATTAAATACATTAAATCATACAAATTTGTAAAATGTTTTAGTGCGCCCAATCTTTTTCATAAAAGAGCCTGAATTTATAAATGCATTGGTGCGGGCAACATACGTCTGCTAAATCAACCTTGTATTGCTGTTCCTATTATTTATAATAGGTAATTTTAATTAAACGCTATAGGGTAGATTGTAATTCAAAATAACCACTGCTCAATTACTGAAAATTAAAATCAGTAATAAATATAAGAAGTACAAGGCCGCGATAATAAAAAAAATTTAAAAAAATAGTTTTGTGTGCGACGTCTACTGCTATTAGCCACATAATTTGACACTAAAAAATATATTTTCTTTATTCTTAATTTTTCTTTGATATAATTGGTAATTACAAGTCGCTACTGAATCCCTTATATGCGCTGCCGCTATTACTTGGATTGACATGATACATATTTTTATTCTATCATGTTCCGTCCGTGCGATAGACGATAGTCTACCGTTCCGCTCTCCGCTTTATACCCAGCGTGCACTAGACTACTAGAGCCGCTTTATACCGAAAAGGCACCGGACCGTCGGTGTGGGCTCCGTCTCAGGCAAAGGCGCTTGAAATCGGCGCGGCCGCTTGCTTTCGCATCTGTCCTGTAATCTGTGCCGCAGCGCCCATCGCCGAAAAAAGAGGGCATACGCAATATAAAGTATGAGACAAGATAGGTCTGAATAATCTCGGACATCATCAAATTGACTTTGGTAAATAAGCCGATTCATCATCCATCGGACGGTTATGTGTCAAGTGGCTCAATCCATCAATGAGAGCACAAGACGTATACCGACTTTTATATACGTCGGACGTATAAATAGCCACTTCCATAAAAAAAACCTATTCTGCCGACCAGTCGGTCGAACATAAAAAAACCTATTCTGCCGACCAGTCGGTCGAACATAAAAAAAAAACCTATTCTGCCGAATGGTCGGCAGAATAGACACTCCCAAAATAATAAAATAACCCTTTCTACTGTATTAACATGATGGTCGGCCACATACATACCTAGTCAAACAACTCATGTAAGCGACGGTGTTGTACTGCTGCAGTCAGGTCAGTCTGTCTACTGTCAAATCGCCTGATTTCGTTGAAGGCACAAGCACACACGATCAAATTGCGTTCAATTTCGTTGGATGCGACAAAATCGTACGACGCCGCAGTATCGTGAGTGGCCCGCTTTATACAGGAATAAAGATGTTATTGAAATGATGTTCTACCTGTATTCAAAAGCAAAGGAACTATATTGAAAAATAAAATTTAGTTTTTCCTCTAGTCTTTTGTTTTCATCATGCCTTGTCCGGGAATTAAAAACGACCCCACGTAGGAACAATAATAGTGTAGTACGATATTAAGTATAATGTCTTTTTTTCTCCTCAAATATTTTCATACCTAACATATCACTGGATTGGTCTATGCGAGAAAACAGAACACTCACAAAGTAAAGTTTAAAATTTAAAAATTTTGAAATAATGTTTTGATTGTTTTGAGGTTAAGGATTGTTGCATGGTCTCTAACCGGTGCGAATAACTTAGCCAGGTTAAGGTTAAGGTTGTTAAAGCACAAGGACCACATAACACAAAATACAGGGTGTAAATGAAGTGCGAAAAAATTCTAGTGGTGAATCCTTGAGTGATTCTAAGACGAAAAGTTGATATAAACATAGGTCCGGTCACGGACTCTTTAAAATAAGAAAAAGTCCCTGGGTCCGGTAATGCTTCCTTTTCAATACAGGATATCAAACTCTTCATAAAAAAATCGCTTTTTCGTAAATATTTTAATAGGGTGAATGCACCTGTTAGTCGGACCGTACCTGTTGTCGGCCATTTTTTAAAAAATGATTAGATAAATAGTAAACTTTCAGTAAAGAAATCTATTTCAATGCGTGACCGATTTTCGGACACTCCCCCTCACCAACTTTTGAATTTCGCGCCCTCTTTCGAATCCAAATATGTTTACAGATGGTTATAAAATGGCTGGGCCTTCAGTGAAGTCGCGTGCACAGTGTCGTCTCCTAGTGTAAGTGTAGTGCGAATTCAAGAAGAAAATAGTAGGTAATTAAATTCATTCAGGTTCCAGTTTAGATTATTTTTTATATTTTGTTATGTCGAAAACATATTAATTTACATGTCTAAACATAAAAACTCGATGAAAATGTCTGTTCTGCCGTTATTTTTAAGTGGCCGGTTAATTGGTCTAACAACTATGGAAAATCCTTTTCTCGGACACTTTGTCCGAGAAACGGTCTGACAAAGCAAACATATATTTGATCCTTGTTTGTATTAGAGATTCTTGAATAGCGGTTTCTCTTCTTACAATTTATTGATTTTTGCTAGTAGTTACTTCTGACCGGATTTCGGACACCATAATTGCAAAAGCGCGCCAAACTGGACCCCTGGGAAGCCGCGTCCGAGAAAAGGTATTGCATACTATTTCTCGGACGTTTTCCAGTATTTAGGCGTAAAAAAGGCGCGTTTCATGTGTTTTGAAAAATTGCATCCGCGTAAATCGTAGTTCTCGTTAAAAACATAGGTATCGCTATTTTCGAGATTTCAGAAAATTCTTTTGTTTTCCAGATGGCACCTTCGAAAACAAGGGCAAGAGTTAATAAAATGTCATCTAGAAAACTTTTCACTTACACAGAAGAAAACCTTAGACTAGCCCTTAAAGCTATAAGGGAGGGTGGAATGGGCATCAGAGCTGCTGCAAAACAGTTTGCTGTACCCAAAAATACCATTCAAGACCGGATATCGGGAAAAACATCAGATTTGTTACGCAAAACTGGCCCAGCACCAATAATGACGGTCGCAGGTGAAAAACGTATAGTAGATTGGACTCTGAATCTTGCAAAATGTGGATTCCCAATAAAAAAACAACAACTTATCGAGACAGTTACGAAGATTGCGACAGATACTGGGAAAATAGATAATTTTAAAAATAAAAGACCGGGTGAAAGATGGTATCGAAATTTCTTAAAGAGACATCCCGAAATATGTCTCAGAGAAGCAGAAAGTATCAATAAGGCCAGAGCAGTAATCACAGAAGAGTACATAAGATCTTGGTTTGACGAATTGCAGCAGTTTTTAAAAGAAAAGGATGTTGAAGATATTATGATGGACCCTACGAGAATATATAATGGTGACGAGTCGGACAAAAAAGATACATGTTATTAGTGACATAACATTAAACAATCTTGATACAATTTCAGTAGATTTGGATTTTGTAGCCAATAATGATATGGACACAATTGCAGTAGGATCTGTAGTACCGATGGAATCTGTGAAAGTAATCCCTACAGATCAATTAGAACTAGTTTCTTTTCCGTCTAATATCTTAGAAGCACCACTTCAGTTATCAGTACAAGATCAGCCAACAGAAAATTTGGAATGTTTTGGAAACGACCAATCATCAACAACGTTCACAGTTAAAGCTATAATCGAGACTCCTGAAAGTGAGCGTGAAGTAACAACTATTGTGGAAGATGATCCTGCAAATAAACAAACGATTATTGATACCAAAGTTGAAGACGTTAAACAAGAACATTGTGGTACATTAGAAACTCTAACACATGATGAAAAGAATAAAGAATCATCAACAGAAAGTTCCCCTTTTGAAATTGTAAGAAATTTCACGAACGTAGGCAAAACCCCTGAAAAACCACCAAGAGAACTATCCCCTTTTAAAGATATGACCAATTTTGTTAACATCGTCGTGCCTTGTGAAAATGCTAACGCATTACAATTGAATAAGGACGATTCCTTATTCAATAATGCTTTAACTTATGAAAAAAGCCCAATAAAAAGTACATCTTGCAATAACCAAACAATGTTAAAGGAATTTCCCGGCGAAAAAAACCCAAATAAAATTATCAATGATACCACAGCAATAAGCCCATTTAGCTGCCATCTAAAATTTCCGGAACCAATAAAAAAAAGTACTGACAAGAAAATGAGACTGCCTAGTGAAATTTCTTCAAATGCATGGAGAACTTATTATAAAAAAAAAGAGCAAGAAAAAGAATCAAAAATAGAAACTCAAAAGATAAAAAAGGAACAACGATTAGAAAAAAAAAAGAATATCCAAAAAGCCGGAAAACTTAAAAAGGAGAGCAATAAATCAAAAGAACCAAAACAAAAAAAAAACAAAAATTATGTGTTCTTTATGTGAAGATGAACTGATCAGTGATACTGAGGAAGATTCTTTAAAAAACATAGGCTGTGATCAATGCCCTAAATGGTATCATTTAGCCTGTACCAAATTTTCCAATTTAAGCTACCAAGAAGCTTCGACCAAAGATTTTGTTTGTAGTTTATGTGTCTCATAGGACTGACACTGTTTTTAATGTTTTTGTTTGAAGAAGAATTTATTTTTGTTTAGATTGTTTAACCAATTTACCTAACTCAATAAAATACTAAAAACTTTTTTTTGTATCAATACCTACCTACCTAGGCATTACATACCTCCGTCTACCTACCTACCGCACGCGTGGCCGAAAATTGGTTTTACTCGGACACCCGTCCGAAAATGGGCCTATTCCTGTCCGAGAAAAATGACAAATGTCCGAAAACGGGTAAAAACAACAATTTCGAATACTTATGTATTTTTTCTTTATAAATCAATTTTGCGATATTTCAAGCCATATTAAACCATTATTTAATATATCACAGGATAGTTTAAAAAGTCTGTGGTACCATTTATTCTTATAATTATTTTATAATCCTCAGTTTATTTCCGAAATTTCCTTAAGTGTCCGACAACAGGTGCATTCACCCTAATCCTTTTTTACTACTAACCTGAGAAATCACCATTATTTACCTCATTCCTCTAATGAGAAGTAATATTTCCCTACCTAGGTAAATAATGATAATAAAAAAATACCTAGGTAAATAATGAAACATTTTCCATGTGACACAGGGCCTGGGCACTTTTTTGTTCGTGACTCGGATCACGAGAGGCGCTTCGGGCGTTACTGAGCAAGGTTGGCAATACCAAAGTCGCCAAACTTTTGCAAAAGTTGGCAGTGATATGTCGTCATGAGGGATTTTGTTGATTTTATTCCATTGTTTTCGTTTGCGCGTCATTTTAATTTTGAATTTTTGGCGTCGTTTTCGAAATATTATTATTTTACCTGTTTTCGAGTTCGAGTGCTTTCCAATCCACATGAGAGTGTTACCAAAATTTTATTTAAGAAGAATTATGCGGCGTTTTCAGCAAGACCCTCGGGTAAGTTGGTTTGTTTGATAGAAATAATATCATTTGTGGCTAATAAAAGGGCAAAATATTGTATTGCTTGAGATATACAATCTTTTCCCAGCATATAAATTTAATATATTTAGTTTGTCAATGAATTTTCCTTTGGGTAAAATTAGCAGGGTTTTTTCCACAATTCAATAGGTAATTCAATTATATTTTAGCCAGTTAAAATAATTTTTCTTCTCCAAGAATAAAAACTTTCCATTGAAAATCCCCTAACTCAACCAATACAATTATATACTGATTTGTTTTTCTTTTACAGCTTTTTTAGCGTGGATACCAGCAATTCAACGCAAAGATTTGTTGAGCCGAAATCAAAAAGACATCATTAATAACTACAGAGAAAGAGAAAGTAATCATTCAGAAGAGTGTACTGGTAAGATATATGTCACATACCTACATTGATTCATTTAGGTTGTTATACTTATTGCTAAAGGTGTTTAATATTGGCCAAGATGACCAGCACAGCTCTCTTGACGTCAATATATTGTTTTAACTACGATGTCCTAGTTATCATTTATTAAGTTTTGCTAGTAAGTAAGTTTTGTGTACATATGTAGACCCCAAACCCCATACTGAATATAGTCTAATAGAAACTCTCGACGTGTTTGTTTGCTCGCCTCCCGAATGAACTGAAGAACCTAAGACTATCTCATGGCGACCCTGCCAGTCCCTTCAATCTTATGGCATCTCGTGGCATCTCTTCAATCACATGGCACACCTAGGTATACCAGTCGCTACACAAGAGTGGATTAGGAACAACTGCATGAGAGAAAATTCAAATTAAGAGAATGGGCAAAACTCAATCAAAGGAGGTTATCATCTCACAGGCAGGAAACAGTGGAGGTTCCACCAATTCGCAAGACGATCAGCGAGGCGTCTCCATCGCCGAAGTCATTGGTTTGCTGACAGCAGCGGCAGTATTACTTGGAATTGCCTGTTACTGCTATCGCAAAGGGAAGAGAAAATTGGAACGCACGATACGACGACAAATTGTGCGGAGCCAAGAACTCGCCTAAGCCGTAATACGACAACTGGCCGTACCACACCGGTGGCTAGCAACGCGGGAACGATTCACAGGTTGGCGCAATTCCCTGTATTGGCACCGTGGGAGAGGAGACATAGGAGCCTGCTAGGAGAGCAATGGAAGTAAACCACCCCGCCCACCCCGTCAACGCACCCCATGTGGACAAGGAAAAGAAGAAAATAATTAAGGTTAGAATCATATTTATAGGTTGTAAATTGTGCTAATGAGTTATATAGGATTAGAAGGTTTAAAATAACTTTTAGAAACGACACAGAAATTTAGTGAGAAAGTTAGTAAGGAACCAATAGATAGGAGAGCAAGTTTAGTTAGGGTAAATAAATTATTAGTAGAAATAGGTTTGTTAGAGGACGAAATTAATAGAGTAAAGTCAAGTATTCGCAAAGGTGATAGCGATTTGGAGGAGCTAAAAGTGTACAGTTCTTATCTGAAACAAATAGACAAAAGTGTTTCCACCACTAGGCATATACTTTTAGGTAGATTGCGAGATATTATAGGCGATACGGGAACTAATCAACCTTTGGGAAGTGAAATAGTACAGACCGTCAATATGGCCGAAAAATTTGATTTGAAAACAGCCGCGTCTTTATTAGGTACCTCTAATGGATGGTACCGAGGATACCACAAACCAGCTTATTGATGCCATTGAATGGTATAGCGATTTGTTAGACGAAGGTAGTCAAAATTTATTAATAACTTATGTACTAAAAGCTAGATTATCACAAAATGCAAAGATAAGGTTAGATAGGAATTACCAAACGGTTAACAGTCTGATAGCCGATATGAAAGTACATTTGCTTAGCAAAAAATCAGCAGCGGCACTTGCTAGTGAGCTGCACAACGCTAGACAGAACGGTAAATCGATAGAGGAGTATGCAAAGGTTATCGAGGATCTATTTGTCGGTTTGACCATAGCTCAAGCAAACGGAAACAGAAATAATGAGGCAATTTTAAACTTAAAAATAGCGAGTTGCGTACCATAAAGGCTAGGGATTATTCTAAATTAAAAGACGCTATAGTAGGCGCAAAAGATGAACAAAGGCTTATAGCCTCAGGCCGTGTTACATATGCGTGTCTACAACAACAAAAGATTTAGTAATCGAGGAGGTCAAGGTATAGGTCTAATTTTTGCAGACCCAGACCATTTAACAACGATAGTTTTAGAGGATCACGCAATATTCGCAATAATCCAAGCATAACCATCCGACTTTTCAAAATAATAGTAGTAGTAGAAATAGTTTTCGAGGTCACGGTCGCAGCGCGAATCGTGGTCGAGCGAATTTCCGAGGACATCAGCAAAATAGAAATGCGGGTCACCACGCTTATTTTGCAAGTAACGTTACCCCAGGTCAAGATACAAATATAGAGTCAGGTAGCGCAAACCACCCTCAGCAAACATTTTTTCGTCTCTGACAGTGTTAATATAGAAGAAGAATATATGGCTTTAGAATTAAACGGAGTGAATTTTGTGAAAGTGACGTGTGAAAGTAGGGATATGTTGTTTTTATTGGACACAGGAGCGAGCATTAGCGTAATTTTTGCAGGAGAGTTACAAAATCAAGACATAATTGATACTTCCAAAACAATAAGGGTAAAAGGGTTAGGTGGCACTATCTCTTCGCTAGGAGTAGTGGAAATTTTATTAGAAATTGCAAATGCAAAAGTTCAGCACAGATTGCATGTTATAGAATTTAATGAAAAATTCCAAGGTGTACTTGGTTTATATTTTTAAATTACGAGTTTTTATTTTCTTTTTGGAGAAATAACTTAAAAATGTATGCACCCATGGTATCGGAAGTTGATTGTCATATGTCAATACCACCCAGAAGTGAAATCATAAGATACTGCTTGTGTGACAAAACGGGAGAATGTGTTATTTTGCCAGAGGAAATTTGCGAAGGTGTTTTTGTAGCCGGAATTATAGCGCAATCGGAAAACGGAGAAATTCCAGTGAGATTGTTGTTAGGAATATTTCATTTTGTTCACGTCTGTGCATCCTCAATTCATTTACTGTGTAATTCGTAACCTGTATATTATTACGCCATAGGCGTACCATTTACTTTTTCAATATATGTATTAAAATTCCCCTGTTGTTTCCGTTATTCCTTAGGCCCACACCAAAAATAAATTAACTTATGGACCACCTTTAAACATACCGCTCGACCAATTAACATCAAAAACAAAGGTGCGCGCCATAAATGGTGTCAGGTGTGGGGTCCAATAAGGATAACGGAGGGGTAGAAAGGATAACGGAAAATGTTTAAGAAAATTTTGGAAAATTTTAGGAAAATTTCGGAAAAAGGAAAATTTTAAGAGAGTTGTGTGGTACAATAAGGATAACGGAGGTCTGCTAATAAGGATAACGGATAGGGGCAATTTGACAGGAAAATTAACTTTTCAGAAAATTCCAGGAATTAAATTTTTTATAGCGAATCTGAGGCATAGAAAAAGTATGACGGTATTGTGGTTCAAAAAGTGGTAACAATAGGGGTGAATTGTCAAATATGACAGGAACTTTATTTTAGAAAATTGTAAGAAAATTGTCAGAAAATGTTTTTTTATCAGAACAATTATTAAAGGAAAAATTTTAAAGGAAACTAAACGGTGCTTAGAGACAATGGTTAGAAAAATTTAGAAAAAAAAAACGGAATAGACAACGGTGCTAGGAAAAATCCAGGGTTAGGAATAAAAAGTTTTAAGGCGAAGAAAAATTCCATCAAGAAAACTAGGAGCAACGAAAAATATTTTTGGGTGAATTAAAGTAATTTATAGAAAATTTAGAAAATAAAATAAAAATGCAAAACAGAGAAGAAAATGTAGTATTAGGGGCAGAAGGAAACAGGAATTTAAAGAAAATTTGTCAGAAATTTAGCAGAGAAAATTTTCTAAGAGAGTTGTAGGGTCAATAAAATTTTTATGGATATTTTGGTAGAAAAATAATAGGAAAGGCGGAAAATTGTGAAAAAGAAAATTTTAGGAAAACTGTGTGACATAACTGTGTGAGATAACGGTTGAGAAAATTAGGAAAAGAGAGGATAGGAGGAACTATTTACGGGTGAAGAAAAATTCCATCCAGAAATAGAGGTAAATAAGGAAAGAAAATTTAGAATTTATTTTTAGTAAAGAATTTTGAAATGCCAAACGAACAAGAGGAGGCAATGGCAGGGCCAAACGGCGCGGAAGGTGAGGTAAGGAGGGAGGTAACCTCGAAACTGTTAATGGGAATATATGTAAAATTTAGAGGTTAGGTCGTGCGTCAAAATTAATAATGGAATAGAAACTGTACCAATATTCAACGGGAAAGCTAAAAATATAATATTTTTGTATAAAGAAACGGCATTATTGGCAAACTTTGTCTGAAGGACAGAAAATAGCTATAGTCAGGTTAAAACTAAGAGGTAGTGCTAAACAATTAATCAAAGCGGAGCCAGAGTTACAAAAAAGGACAACGGATTGGCTTAAGTTTAGGGCTACATTACATAAATACTTCAAAAACCGAATTACGGCAAGAACAAAAATTTAAATATAAATATTCATGGAAGTTAGGCAAAAATACGGCAAAAATTATAGGCAAATTTTAACACAACAAAATTTTTTGGGAAATAGAAGAGTAATCTTAGTTAACGGTCAAGTAAAAAATAGCGTTCTCCAAGAAAACAAAACTAACGAGTATTATCTCTAGAACAGCAACATATGATAGAAGCTTAAATTATGCGAAAAAGAACATACGATTAGGTCGCTGCAACACAATAGGAAATGTCGCGAAGTAGATGTTATACAGCCTGATTTTACCGCGGAGAGCACGCATGATTGCGCAATATTGCATGAATCATAAATAAGAGAGAACGTCACCACGAATCGCCTTCAAGTGTTTTAGTTAATACAAATAGGATATTTTTGCTCAAAAATTTAGAGGAAAGCCGCTGCAGAGTAATAATCAAGTTTGCTAAAATAGCAAGGAAATTAGACCATTTTGTACGGAAATGCACAGAGGACCGCCTCAAAAATAGACGCGAAAAGTGGCAAATGAAATTAGGCAAGATAAAATTACAAGTAGGTAATATACCACAGGGAAGTAAGAGAGCGAATTTAGGGGATATTAAAAAAATATATATTGAATCATCAGATGTGAGAAAGTATTGCATAAGCAAAGCATAGGCTACAATATTGAGAAACGAGAAAATCAAATGCAGAAATTTAGTTTGAGATTAAGACTAGAAATTATAAAAAAGGGAATTAGCTACATGGTAAATTAAAAGTTAATAGGAAAAATAAATTATCCACATGGTAGTCAAGGAAAATGGAGAATCAAAAGTGTAGTTAAAAGGCGTAAAAGAAGTATTATTATGAGTAATAAATTATACAACGAAGTTCAAGAATTGAGAGTTATAGTTGAAAGTTAGCTAGTGAAGTTAAAGGGCAACAAAAGAGTGTTGTGGTCAGTGACAGTGTAATTAGAAGAGAAGAAGAAAAAGTGGTTCTAAGTGAAGTTCTGTGTGAACAAAGTAAGGAGGTAAAAAGTGAAGTTCTGTGTGAACAAAGTAAGGAGATTAAAAAGTGAAGTTATGAGGTTAAAACGTGAAGTTATGAGGTTAAAAAGTGAAGTTATGAGATTAAAAAGTGAAATTAAGTTGTTAAGAAGTGAAGTTAAGAAGTTAGGAAGTGAAGTTAGGAGTTTGGGGAAGAAGTTAACTCGCCTGTCCGAGGCCGCCGCTTATTCTTGGTCTTTGCCAGAGGTCAAGAATACCAGTGTTCAGACTACTGGCAATTGTTCTGAACACTACACAAACAATAACAACCAGGGAGACCAACAGGTGAAGTTAGCGACATCCAGGGAAGCGCGAAGTTCCCAGAAAGTAGAAAAACTAAGTGAGGAGGAAGGTAAGGAGAAAGTAAGTGAGAAAGAAAAAGGGAAAAAATAAAATAGTAGAGCAAAAGAGAGAGAGGGAGATAATAGAATGGGATGAGAGCAACGAGCTTTTAACCTCGAAGTCATTGGATGAGAGAGTTAGACAGGTACAAGTACAAATCCAGGAGTGTTTTTGCCATTTTTGAGGATATTTGCCCAAGGCCCATACCTCTTAATTTTCGTAAGAAGAGAAATGGAACACTCAACGCGACAGGAAGGAAGTTGTACCTTAAAAGAAGAAAAATTACAAAAGTTCGATAGGTTCGAAGTACAAGCCAAGAGTGTGTGTACGCCGTCTTAAGGATAGTCTGTCAAACTGGACCACTACCTGAATTTCTAAGGAAAAGAGATGAAACACTAACTCAAAAAGGGATGAACGTGAACCAAAAAGGATTTAGTAATTCCCCGATATGCCAAGAAGTATGCATGACAACTGTAAGAAAATTGGGAAATGAAAACAGCAATTTTAGTGGCTGAACAAAATCAGGACACAGGGTATAATAGTTGACCGAAGAAATTCTAAAAGGCAACGAGAAGACAAGGAAACATCTGTTATAATTCAAAACATAAACAAATACCGACCCGAATGCTATTTGGGAGACGATGACCTATTATACGTGACTAGAAGTGGGTCAGAAAGAAGCGATAAATTATATGCGCCGAGATCAATTATAAACGACATAATGTTTCTTTATCATAACAGTGTCTTAGCGGGACACGACACGCCGGTTGTGAATGAAAATAATAACCGCCCGGAGTATACATTATATCAAACGCGTTCGATGGGACCGATTGAGGAAAGACATCCTTGGGTTTTAAGAAAAGCGATTTGAATAATTCAGGTAGATAATAGGTAGATAATAGGTTGAGGATAGGTTAAGTAGATAAATTTAGGTTGGAAATCCTCTCCACACAGGTGACTTTAAGTAAATTTCATGAAAATAATACGAAAATAGGCAGGCCCAAAGTTGTATATACTATCGGCACGTAGGTAAACAAAGTCAATGACTCCCGAGACCCAAGATTCAATAGCATAAATAAACAGAACACGCCGCACCGATGTATTACAAGTATAATAATAATAAAACAAGGAAGGTAACTCAGGCAGATGAAAAGTGGGAAACAGAAGTCGGTCGCCAATTGGTTAGTTTATTGGGAGTAGTGTCGAGAATCAGTACGCGCGTGACATGCGTGGTACCTCGTTTAGTGGGCAGTAGGTACATCCAAGTGCCTACACCTGTAGCAGGTGAAGGTATTAGCAATCAGGAACGAGTACAGTCGAGGAGGGTCGCCACCTCCTGTGACGTGGCCGGGGCCGCCGCAAGCAACGCCGCACCGCCACTGGGAGAGCCGCATCGCAGAGAGAGCCGTATCGCAGGCGCCAGCCAGCCAGCGCCGCCGTCGCAGTCAACGCCCGCAGCGCTGCTACTAGAGCGAGTGGAAATGGACATGGTCATCGATGGAAATGGAGATAGCTACAATGGTACCACACCGAATAGTATATGGAGCAGAGACTGGAGCATCAATATGGGGTTGAGGCACCGCCAGCACCTTGAGGAAACTTCGGGTCGTAAGTTATACGACCATGACTTCTTGAAAAAGGAGTCGGGAGAGGAGGAGAAGACGCAGTAACAGTGAGTGACGATGAGAGAATGCTCGCGTGTTTTAAGTGAAGTGCATCGTTGAGAAATTTAGATTTAAATTGTAGTATAAGAAGCAATAAGATGTTAGTAGATAGTAGTTGTACTTGTATGTAAGCGTAGATAAGTCAAGAGTGGTTAAAAAATAGGTATATTAGGGAAAAATAATTAAGAGAGTAGGCATGTTAGGAAATAAAAAATTTTTTATAGGGGAAACAACGAAGGCATAGTATTTTAAAGGCATAAGAGCAACTCAGTTCAATATGTAATAGGTCAGTTCAATGTGGGAAAGTAAAGGAAAGAAGTAAGAGCAATCAAATCAAGGGAACCAGAATCACGATCGTATTAACAGAAAAGTAATTATATCATAATTCCTTTTCAAATTAAGGAGGGAGGAATGTGATGCCCCGTAGATACCAATGAGGTGCCCCGTATATACCAACCAAAATTCTCATTTTATTTTATCAAATAATTCGATACAATGTTAAGTACTTCCTTAAAATATCTTGTTTCAAATTCATCGCGCTAGGGACCAAGCCGCCGAATATCGGATAATAAATTAAATCGAAAAACCATGTTGTTTATATTAGATAGATTGGCCAGGGTAATTAATGTCCTCCGAAAAACATGTTTGTTTATGTATCCTACCCGCCGACAAGCTCGCGAGCGGATAGTGAACACCTGCAGACCCCGAATCGAGTCGAAAACAATGTCCCCATCTGATATAAAAGAGGGTTGCTCCCGGACAGGAGCCAGTTGTTGCCGACCACCTCTTGCTGGGCTAAGTCCTGCCCGAAAAAACCGCGAGTGTCCGATGCCGAACCAGTCATGAGAAGTCGTTGCCGACCACCTTTTGCCGGGCGAAGCCCTGCCCGGCAACCCAGCGAGTGTCCGATGCCGTGCCAGCCGTAGAAGATCCCGAATTGTGGGGCGAAGTACTGCCCGAAAAGTCATCTAGAAGTCTGCCGCCTTGCCTGCCATAGATCCAGCACCAGAGCCTCAGTACAGTATGCTGCCCGTTGAACTGACCACAGAGTAAGCGATTGAATTTTGTTTTGTTGGGTTTTGTCGACTGAGTTGCCTTTCTATTTCTAGTTAATTAATTTATTTGATTTTATTTTATTTTGAATGCTATTGGTGTTTATTTGAGGTGTCGTAAAGGATTGTTATATTTTGTCATATTTTAAAGCAGTGTCGCGTCACAGTTCTGAATATTTTACGCTAAATTATGGGTATTAAAAAAGCTGTTAGCATAGCAGTGCCGTATTAAGTCAATATTAATATTTTACGCTAAATTTTGGGTATATTTAAATACGTTTTTGTGCCAATTTCAAGGGATTTTAAAAATTTTGTGTCTCTATTATCAATTTCGAATCATATTTGATTTACATATTTTATTATCGCGTTTGTGTGATCAGGCTAACTAAATTGTGTGCCAATAGTTTTGGTATTATTTCTTGGAATAATTTGAGCTTAATTCACGTACTATTTCTGCAGGTTTTGTTATCAGTTTATGCTATAAGCTAGTGTTGTTCGCCACTTAGGTTTGAAACCAGTTACTAAAATTTAAAGATAATTATTTTGCGTTAAATTCTTTATTGTTGATTCTTTTCTGTAATATTTACTTAGGAATATTTTAATAATTCATTTTGTTCACGTCTGTGCATCCTCAATTCATTTACTGTGTAATTCGTAACCTGTATATTATTACGCCATAGGCGTACCATTTACTTTTTCAATATATGTATTAAAATTCCCCTGTTGTTTCCGTTAATCCTTAGGCCCACACCAAAAATAAATTAACTTATGGACCACCTTTAAACATACCGCTCGACCAATTAACATCAAAAACAAAGGTGCGCGCCATAGTACTATTATTGGTCAGGTCTCAAAAAAGACGTAGTTTTGTACGTAGATGTGATGAATGTCAAAGACACAAATACGGAAAGCTTAATAAACAACCAATGTCAATATCAACTACGGCAACTTCAGCATTTCAAAAAAAAAATTCTCGACTTAGTAGGACCAATCAAAAACGGTATAGATGAAAATTCCTATATATTAACTATTCAGTGTGAACTTAGCAAGTTCATAGAATGTTACCCATTAATTACAAAAGAAGCACACATAGTTGCAAAATTTTTCGTTGAGAACTTTATACTACGCTGTGGTATACCAAAAGAAATTGTTACTGACCAAGGGAAAGAATTCATAGCTAATGTTTTTCAAGAGTCATGTAAATTGTTAGGCATAAAAACTTTAAATTCAACCGCCCATCACCACGAAACATTAGGAGCTTTGGAAAATTCTCATAAGCATTTAGGAGCCTTCTTAAGAATCCAAATTTCGAAAAACACAAATAATTGGAGCACATGGTTACCTTATTAGTGTTTTGCTTACAATAATACAGTACATACCGAGACAAAGCATACGCCTTTCGAACTTGTTTTTGGTAAATTAATTACATTACCTTCTAATATTTGTGAAAATCTAGACCCTTTATACAATTTTGGAGATTATTCAAAAGGGCTAAAGTATAGACTTCAGAAAGCTTGCAATGACGCTAGAGAAAATTTAATGACATCAAAGCAAAAGAGGAAAGATAGGTTGGATAAAAATAGCAATGATATTGTTTATCAAAAAGGTGATAAAGTTCTAGTATTTGACGAAAATAGGAATACAAAATTAGATGCTCTGTATACAGGCCCTTATGAGGTTCTGGAAGACACCAGTCCCAACGTAGTATTAGAAATAAAAAATAAACCTGTAGAATTACATAAAAATAGAGTTAAGTTATATTACAGTTAAGTTAGATTTAAAAAAAATACTATGCAACCTTGTATTTTTTTCCCTCGCCAAGGGAGGTGTACTGGTAAGATAGAGGTCACATACATTGCTTCATTTAGGTTGTTATACTTATTGCTAAAGGTGTTTAATATTGGCCAAGATGACCAGCACAGCTCTCTTGACGTCAATATATTGTTTTAACTACGATGTCCTAGTTATCATTTATTATTGCTAGTAAGTAAGTTTTGTGTACATATGTAGACCCCAAACCCCAAACTGAATATAGTCTAATAGAAACTCTCGACGTGTTTGTTTGCTCGCCTCCCGAATGAACTGAAGAACCTAAGACTATCTCAAGAGGAAATATTTGTCCAAAATTTAAAATCACTCATTGCACTCAAGAAATAAGTCAGAGAGTGAATATCTGGCACAAGTTGTAGAATTTACAGTCTGAAAACTTTTTGATGGGCAAGTTTAATAAGACAAGATATAACTTCGTATTGACCCAAATTACACAACAGTGTAAAAAACCAAAAGGACGTCGTTATATACACTAGTAATGACTATATTATTAAAATTTAGTTTGTATAATTTATTTCCTGTAATAATTAGATGTGTCCCAACAAACACTCAACTTCTGGATTTTTAATGGGTCATTGCTGTAATTGATGGATTTGTGATGGGATTGGTTAGCCTTCAATGGCCCATTTCAGCTAAAGTGTTGGAATACTACCGATGTAAATATGAGAAGAAAACACCAATGGGCCAACCATCAACAGGGGATGTGCAAAGATATGAATGATGTGCCACTTGTGGTCCACTATAGGCAAAAGTCCATATTATTACCTGTACTTTTTATTTAAATTACCATAAATGGCAAAACCTGATAAGTTTACCGCGCTTGCGCTGTGTCACTGTGCCCGTTGCATCATTTTTACTGCCGTGAGGCCGGCGTCGCTGTCGCCATATTGTGGTGGTGTGTTGCCGTGTGTGCGTGCACGCCGAGTTCGTTTGGTCCATAGTGCATCAAAATGTGGCCAAAATATAAGCCGTCCTATATCTGCATGTTGTGAGGAAGCGACTTTAGATTTGGATTATGGATTAGTGCATTGTGTTATGGTAAATAGGTGCAAGATAAGAAAATTTAATAGGTATACGAACCTGCGAGCTATGCATACCTGATACCTGCAGGTTAAATCGAAGTTATCAGTCTCACACTGATTCCAACGTAATGGGCCTGTTTCACACTTTTTTTTTTATTTTTGATTATAAATCTTAATAGTAAATAAAACACGAAAATATATTTTTCCGTTTTTGAAATTCAAATTTCTTGGGCCCGTGATGTCATGGGCCCAAAAAGCTGATTGGCTACTGTTTTGCGACGTTGACACGATTTACGGCAATATCGATGTTTCTATTTGAGATTTGTGAAGACTGAAGAAGAAGAAAATTAACCTAACTTGCCAAATAGACATAACACATGACCTCAATATCAGGGGGCGGCGCGGCGGTGCACGAGTGGGTGAGTCTTTCATGGTTCCCCACGCTTTGGCACCGTACATCGCCCCATAGTGGCTAGTAGATTGCTCAAAAAGAGCAGAGGCACAGAATAAATAGCTTCACAATATTTATTCTGTGGCAGAGGCCATAAAAAGAAATAAAAAAATAACCTCAATATCAATTAATTTAATAATATACCACAATCGCAATGTTTTCCCCCTTTTTTGAGTTAAAAGTTACATGCAGAATGGTCACCAACTTGTAAGTTGTCCAAACCTAAATAAATCTGGTTTATAACAACTAGACATAATCTTGACAATCAAAATTTAATTTCGAAATATTCTGACATCGTTGGTTTCTGCTGTTGATCTTCTTCATTTTGCAATTATTCTTAAAGAATATTCCTTTCTCCTTTCTGTCGAATCTGTTTTCTATTATCTCCTAAAATGGCTATCAAAAGGTTTTCCGGATGACCAAAATATTCCTTTCTCCTTTATGTCAATTACAGGATCACTTTTTCCAGTTCTTCAGGGAGGTAACAATACTGATAATGCTAAATAAGTGCCTAGCGCCATCCTTATTACAAGACCAATCAAATTTGATTTCAAATCAGCATACGGTATACACTTTAACTTTTAACTTTTGCAGGTTTTCAGAAAAACATTTTTAGTTTTATTAGCTCGGTTTACATGAATTAAAGAATGTCAGAATGACATGACAGATTGATATAGACACGACACACTACCCACAAAACAACTACCTGCGTCTGTACGGTCGAGTTCGGACAACCGTTTATACAACTGTCTCTCTCTAGAGAATCGATTTCGATTCAATGTGCACGTCTGAGATTACTGAGATTAGAACGGAAATCGAATTTTTAGGGCTTCGATTACTAGTATAACCGGCAACGTGGCAAACGCAATTTCATTGCTCCAAATGAAGGCGCGCAGTTTAAATTTTTTATATATTTTTTTAGTTAATAACAATATTAGGTATCGACGAGAAAGATGCTGAGGTGGATTTTATTAAAGAGTTATGAGATTAATTTCATTCTAGTAGTAAGAAATATCGAAATTCGATTGAGTGAACAAGGCCCATTTTATTCTTAATCAAACCATCCAAAATATTTGCCGTTTTTAATACATAATAAATAATGATAATGTAGATATACCTATAAGTCTTTACATGTACTTAGCAATGCTAAAATTGGCAGGCAAAACACCATGTAACCATTTATTGCCATCGAAGAGCACCCTCCGGAAAAAAAATCTAGTTCAAATAAAAAGTTAATGTAGGTATTTGATAATTTCAATAATTTACGTTCTTTCTCTTTTCAGATACACATCTGGTGTTTTATTACAATTTTGTATTTTTGTTCTTGTTTTTATTTTTTGTAGTGATGTATTTTAAGTTTTTTTACAATTTTTCAATTTTGTTTGTTTTAAATATATTTATTGTTTATTAATTTGCATTTGATTTAAAAATCACTGTATAGGTAAGTCGGAAACCCGAACATATTCTTTGGTGGCCATTTGATGTGTACAAATTAAATGACCAACAATGTTTGAAGTATAAAAGACCTTTAATGGTCCAGTATAAATATAACACACAACCTCTATTGGTATTCCTATGGTGGACCATAAATAAATTTGTACTGGCCATCCGTGCTGGAAAAATGACTGATGGAACGCAGCCGGCCACCGGGACATTACGGACCAGGGCCAATGATGGTTTCCATCATTGTTCCAATGATGCAGTGATGGTTACCCAATACATTTTTACAAATGGCCCATTTATCAGTGTTTGTTGGGGTATATTATAAATAAACTGCTTTTTCTACATTAGTTCACTTGTAAATTTTGTTTTTTTTTTATTTAAAAATTTAAAAATGAGTGTCATTTTATCAGCTTGACAACTGAACTCCCAAGCTACTTGATATTTTGAACTATTTGAAAAAAGCGAGAAATGACTAAAATATGGTAATATTTCAATGTTAGTAGTAAAAAAATTCTATATACACTTCTGTTGAGGAGGCCATTATTTACCGAGCATTTTTTAGTTACGCGCCTCAGGATATAAAAATGCTCGGTAAATAATGGCTCACTTCTCAACCTAGGTGTATAATATACTATTAGCCGATTTTGTTGAAATTTGGCAGTGTTAAGTATTTATGGTAGAAAGCGGCTAATTTAGCCCCTACTAGATTAAAATTATTATTATTAAGTACAGTGGCGTCCCGAGAGCACCTTATAACCAATAATTTTGTAAAAAAATGTGCGCCACTGACTTTTTTAAAACTTTTATTTTTTTTCGCATTCAGCAACTAGAAATACAACTTTTTTGTCTCTTGAATTATTCTCGTATCTTGCTTCGTTTTCGAGAAAAAACAATAAAAACCACTTTATTGCATGTCACCGGGACAACATAATAAAAAATTAAAACTACCAATTAACAAAAACTAGGGTATACCCGATATTTTTTCATATTACTAGTTTATTCTAGTCTTAAAAATTGCTATAAACGGCATGGGCGTCCGGAGGGGGGGCAGGGGGGGGCGCACGCCCCCTCTGGCTTTTGACCATAAAGTTTTTTTTGTAAGAAATAAGTAAAAAAGTAATGGTGGTTGAATTTACTCCTCAACTATAGGGTTTTAATTGTAGGTTTTCTGCTTATGGGGACAATGGATAAATGATCAATTAAACTACGCAAATCATTATTTGACGTTTTCGACTATATTGGCTTTAGTCTTCTTCAGAGCACTACAATAAAATCAACAATAATAGTTTTTACAGATTAAAACAGTGCATTTGTTTCATATAAAACAACATACAACTACAAAATACATAAGCTATACAAATGATAGTAAAACAAAATCAGATTGAAACTCACCTGATTCTAACAGTTTAAAATTTGTCTGGATACTATCATCATAGAACATAATGATTTGTCATAAATTGAAAAGGACATTCCAACAATTATGTGTATATGTTATATGTTACAGACCGTATATGTAAAACAGGCCATATACAAAAGGACTAGTCCATATGTAAACGGACTGAAGATATTAGTCCATATGTATAAGAAGCTTGTCCGTCAACAAACGGTCTAGTCGGTTTGCAAAAGGACTAGTCCTAAGTCCTATTATTATATACGGTCTATCTGCAACTATACCGTATATCACAGAGAGATTTAAACAAAGACAGAATATTTGTGCAATGTTTTCCGGGCGGTTTCGACGTCCGCAATTTCTGAATTACCCCTTCTTTTTATAAAGGCTCATCAAAAGAAGGATATTACTTCTTGCTGGTACCGTTGAGTGGGGGAATAATCCCTCACTCAACGCTGGTACGTAGTATTTTGAAGAAAAAAATGTAATTATTTAGTATAATGTATAGGTACCCTAGATTTTTTCTGCAAAATACATACCTATTAAAAAGAAGGCATATTCTTCTTTAATGGGCCTATATAAAAAAGAAGGGTAATTCACTACGATTGCACATACAGTCTGAACGTCAATAGTCCGTATGTTAACGGTCTAGTCCGTATATGAAATGCCATGTCATTTACATACCATTTAGGCCGTATAGATACAGCCTAGACCGTATGCATACGATCTCTTTTCATATACGGGCTGTAACATATATACAACAAACAATTTCGACTAACGGCAGACAGAAATTAGAATAAAGTAACTGGCTCGAAACGCTATTTTTATAGATTTTTTTGTTCCTGCAAATGTGTTTCATTCTTTGCCATTTTTTTGGTTCCTGCTTTATACTGAATGGATTTTTTTGATCAAATTGGAGTATACTAATAATATCAAAAAAGTAATGTGACGCGCCTATGACCGATTCGCGTAAGATCGGCACCTTCGGCAGAACGTCGCTGACCAAGCTGCACTGAAATAATAGCCGTTTTTCCACCAATTCTATCTATTTACCTTTGACATAGGTGACATTGGTAGTATAGGTACCTAATTAATATATTGTTGTATTTTTATTTGTGAGATTTCGCAATTAATTTGTGCTTTTGTTTTCATATGGTTTATTTAATTTTTTATAACATTAAATATTTATTATCTTCTTTATTTTGTCAATAATTCTTACTGCCCCTCCTGAAAAAAATTCTGCGGACGCCCATGATAAACGGTAATGCTAGCTATAAAATTGTTTTGTTTTATTACATAATTATTAAAAAGTGTTTGACAGCCTGTATTTTGAAAACGAAGCATTAGCGGACCTAGGTATGTTTATATAGACTTTTGGTTTTAAAATCACTCAAAGATTCACCCCTTAAATTTTTTCGCACTTATTCATTTACTCCCTGTATACAGGGTGTTTCTAAATTATCGTGCCAACGTAATATGACAGATAGAAAATATCATTTTGAACAAAAGGTTTCCTATAAACATGGGCTACATGGGTCCTAAAATGCATAATAAGAATGTTACAGGGTAATAAAAGGGTATTTTTTTACTTCTCGCACATCTCCCTGACTTTCGCGAAACTTTGTATACCTCCGCCTAATGATTACGAAAATTACTGAAATATTTGGCGGAAATTAGTAGGGTATTTTTCGAGATATCCTACTTTTAAATCGATGTTTTCGGGGTACTTGTACTACAAACCGCCTGTTCCTGTATTGTTTTCAGCTGTTTTATGATTTGTCCGCAAAACACATCTACTTTATGTCCGTGAAGCTAGCTCCTAACTATGACCTGGCTCCTAGAATTTTACAGTGGACCAGTAAAGCAGTGCTTTTTAGGAGCTGACTTTCACCGTGAAGCTAGCTCCCAAAACATCTTATTACAGGGGGGTATTTGAAAAAATTGTAGTCCCAAAGCCGTTGGGCAAAATTGGGGGTGAAAAAACAGTGGCGGCGGTGGAAATTGGGAATGTACCCAATAAATGAACTGGGATCGGGAAAACATTTGGTGGGTGGGTAGACGGCACCCCGGGGTGCACGAAGAAATAAAGACAGTGGCGTGGCAAACGTCAGTGGCGGCGGTGGAAATTGGGAAAGTACACAAATGAACTGGGATCGGAAAACTTTTGGTGGGTGGGTAGACGGCACCCCGGGGGCATATTCGGAATTCGCCGACACATTAGCCACTTCGGAACAATTCGGGTTCTGCGATCAGACACTTGTAAAGTGCAGACGTATTAGACTAATACGTCGGCGATTTACCGTGTAGGTATTTGCATAATCACATCAAATTCGTAAAGTACAGACGTATTAGATTAATACGTCGGCGATTTACGAAATAACGGAAATATTGTATTGTATATAGACTTAAGTGTAAATACCAAAGTTGAAGGGAATTGTGTTCCCAATGGGGTTATCATGTCCTACTTTCCGTGACAGCTGCCATTTTTGAGATATGACACAAATATGTGTTTTTAAATGGAAACTATAGTTGGTCATGGTCTCAAAAAATCAGGCCTTTTTAGAGCTTTCCAACGATATAGGGCGAGTGATGGGATTCATCAAGCCAATCACCTGTGCAGAAATTTTTGAATGGTCCAATCACATTGCAGTTATGGATTCCATCAAATATGTATGCTGACTAAAAACTCGCCCATAATACTCGATAATAGTTAGGTATTCAGAAAAATAACGGAAATAACTATGGTTTCCATTTAAAAAACACGAGTTTGAGTCATATTTCGAAAATGGCAGCTGTCACGGAAAGTAGGACATGATAACCGCATTATGGACACAATTTACTCCAACTTTTGGTTTTAACACTTTTTATCTAAAATCAGAAACAACGAAGCTAGATGGATTAGAATAAATCGGCAAAATTTCGTTTTTCCAAAATATCTAGTAAGCCATGACTTTTTTCGAACATCTAAAGGGTACAAAACTTCAATTCTTTCACCATTTAACCTTATCTGTAACTCCGCTAGTTTAAGATTCTAGTAAAATCAGGCTTACTCAATGCAAAAAAAGGTACACGTTTACAAAATTTCATGTACCTAAATTGAGTAATTTTATGGAGCAAAAAAAAAACGAAAATCAGATTTTCGCCATTTTCGCGGAAAATTTGAGGTTATATGTTGATAAATGCCTTATAATAGGTACCTATAAAAGTTTTTTTTTAATATCTGATACTTTTACATTGAACGTTAAACATTTTCAGCTAGGAGGTTACGTTTCGCTCAAAAATCGCAAGTTTCAACCCCTAAACAGCACCACCATTTCATTGATATGCCTTGTTTAATTTTTGTTTTTTCTCTTTGTTATGACCCTAACTAAATTTTCCTGCTTGTCCTTGCTTGTTGACAATTTTATTTTTCTAAAAATGTATTCCAAGCCTTTTCCATTTTTTATTTCCATTTTTTATTTCCAATCCTACTTCTGAATTTTTAGGTTACAATATGGTGTCTATTAATGACTCAAAATGCCCACGAAAAGCGCTACGTCGTAGTAGAGTCTTCTATGGCGCTATACTTAGCGCTTTAAAAAACTGTAGGCACATTGAACACGGCCATTATTCTAAAAACTTATTGTTTCATTCAAGCTCACAGCGCACAAGACGTTTTATAAAATGGCGCGTATATATAACCTAAACATACCTAATCTAAAAATAATAAAAATCAACATACCTCGCCCTTGTCGGTTATTTGGAACCTAATTATATTAGAGGATATCTGCTTATATAACAACTACTTGGCAAAGTCTTTAAATCCATTTGATAGATTTTTTAGCTATCTATAGGTATTCATTTTAAATCACTACATCACAGATCACATCTGTGGAAACGGGTCAAATAAATTCGAATTACAGCGAAAAGAAGTACTTACAAGATAAAATGGCAAATCGCAGAGACGTATTAGTCTAATACGTCTGCACTTTACGAACCTCTGATCGCAGCACCCGAATTGTTCCGAAGCGGCTAATGTGTCGGCGAATTCCGAATATGCACCCCGGGGTGCACGAAGAAATAAGGACAGTGGCGTGGCAAACGTTAGTGGCGGCGGTGGAAATTGGGAAAGTACCCAAATGAACTGGGATCGGAAAAACTTTTGGTGGGTGGACGGAGGGCACCCCGGGGTGCACGAAGAAATAAAGACAGTGGCGTGGCAAATGTCAGTGGCGGCGGTGGAAATTGGGAAAGTACACAAATGAACTGGGATCGGGAAAACTTTTGGTGGGTGGGTAGACGGCACCCCGGGGTGCCCTCCGTCGACCCACCAAAAGTTTTCCCGATCCCAGTTCATTTGGGTACTTTCCCAATTTCCACCGCCACCACTGACGTTTGCCACGCCACTGTCTTTATTTCTTCGTGCACCCCGGGGTGCCGTCTATCCACCCATCAAAAGTTTTCCCGATCCCAGTTCATTTTTGTACTTTCCCATTTTACAACGCCGCCACTGATGTTTGCCACGCCACTGTCTTTATTTTTTATTGCAAACCGGGGTGCCGTCTACCCACCCACCAAAAGTTTTCCCGATCCCAGTTCATTTTTGTACTTTCCCATTGTACACCGCCGCCACTGACGTTTGCCACGCCACTGTCTTTATTTTTTATTGCACACCGGGGTGCCGTCTACCCACCCACCAAAAGTTTTTTCCATTCCAGCTCATTTGGTTACTTTCCCAATTTCCACCGCCGCCACTGTTTTTTCACCCCCAATTTTGCACGGGAATACAATTTTTTTCAAATACCCCCCTGTAATAAGATGTTTTGGGAGCTAGCTTCACGGTGGAAGTCAGCTCCTAAAAAGCACTGCTTTACTGGTACACTGTAAAATTCTAGGAGCTAGGTCGTAGTTAGGAGCTAGCTTCACGTCACGGACATAAACAAAAACTGGTCTATATCTACCCAGAGAAATGGAGAGGGAAGGGGAGAATGAGCTTGGACGACTGCGCATCCAGTAATCCTGTTGTTCTATGGAGGCTGCCATTTTGAAATCAGTTGGTAAATTTTTCTGACATTTCACAGAATTTTGGTTTAGCGTCCTGAGTTGTTTTTGAGTTTTTGGCTTAATTTTCAGTTTTTACACAAAAAAGCAAGGTTAATTTTTTATACGCATTCTGTGACTCTGCAAATTTATAATCATTGGGACGGCGCCGAGTATCCACAGTGTCGAATTTGTGTTCTTGAATTTTGTAAGACTAAAAACTTTGGGAGTTATGTTTTGTGCCGTGAAGGGTTGTACAAATTGTAGGCGATTTCGCAAGGAAAACATTAGCTTTCATTCGTAAGTACTACAAATTTAACTATTTCAAAAGGCTATATGTTGACCGACTCAAATGGTTATATGTAGTTTTTAATAAACAATAATAAACATGTAATTGTTTTAATTGTTTTGAGCAGTGCGATATGTGTATAATACTGTATAATAACCTAGTCTTGATCGAAAAATATAACATATTATTATATAATTCAATTGCAAAATTAAAAGCCGTATATACCTATTGGCAGGTTTCCGAGAGAACAAAACTTGCAAAATAAATGGCTGAGTACATTGAATATTGATAAAGAAAAATGGGAATGGTCGAGAAATAGGGTTGTTTGTTCAGAACATTTTAAAGAAGAAAACTTCTTTATTACATTGGGTCGAAGAACTTTAAAACCAGACTGCATACCAAGTTTAAAATTGGCTAAACATTCTCGAGAAGTTTTCGCTTCAAGTATTGCTTCGTATCGCAGTACTTTGTCAAGCGCATTAAATACACAAGCTTCAACAAGTCGATCTATAATACATGAGTCGACGAGTCGACTAGTTCCTCATTAACTGACGAAACTGCTGTACGGATTCAACGAAGAAGGAAACGAAATTTAGAATTAAGGTAAAAACAAAATAGTTTCTAAATTAGTGTGTTCGAAAATATCACTTGATTTTGAATTGAGGTTGTTCTGGTCATTGTTTCACTATACATTTTAGCGTTGACTGACAACTTATAAAGATGACAGCTCACGTAAGAACCTTGAACAGTGCTCAATGTATTTCAAATGGAATTTTTGTTCCGAAAAGTCCATGGCGATTTAAAAAAGTATCGTGTAACAGCTGTGAGCAAATTTAAAGCCGAATTCAAGCGAATCACCAATTATAACTGGTTATAAACGGGTCAAACTTTTTGCATTCAAGCAGCCCCGGTTAAGGCCAGTTTTACTGTGATGACGTCACGGAGAAGCCCTTCATGACGTCATGGGCTCGTTGCCGTTTAACCAAGAGTAACCCAGTCGATGAGCTGTTTTTGTTGCGGTTACTGATTATAGTTCTACCTCATTCACGCGAGTTACAAGCGGTTGGAACCGGTTATGGTGAAGGGCTAAAACCAAAGACAACCGCTAGGATAACCATACGGTTACAATTGGTGATTAGTTTGAATTCGGCTTAATTTTAAGGGATTTAGCATTTAACACCTTCATGATGGGACGATTTTTGAACCTTATCACTGGAATACCTATACAAAGTAGTTTATTTGTTAATTATCAGAAGTAATTGTATAATTATGGGAAAGACTTCATCAAATTCACCAGAAAATCAAAAACAATATCTAACACCTGCATCCCGTAAACAAATACTATAATAAGATCCTAAAGTCCCGAATATTATTTATTATAGTGTTGGTATTTCAAGCAAAATGCTTATAACAATGCCTTTTGATAAAAAATTGCTAAAATATGAGCTTCGTAAATACAGAAAATTTTATAAATATTTAGAAATCGTCGTGAACGTGTTAAAATTGAAAATACCCATCTCACGTGGTAAATTCAAATAAAAGTTTTTCTTATAGCACATCCCAAAAATCAAGCGGTACCACTAGTACTGATAGCAGAACAAAACGCAGGTTAAGACAATTCACAACTACAAGTAAGTTAGCCTTAGTAATTAATAATAATCATGACTGAATAACCTTGTATAGGAATGTATCTAATAAAAAATATTTCAGCACATCTCCTTCAAGAAAAAAAAAACGTAGAATTACAAAAAAGACAGCGTGAATATAGAAAAAAGTTGTACACCGCGAACAGAAGCCTTAAGACACTAAAAAAAAGTTACTGATATGCAAGTTGTAATGCAATACTTACAGAAAAATCAAAATGTATCGGAGAATGCTATGGAACATGTGGAAAAAACCGTTGAAAGTGTCCCCCGACTGCTAATGAATCGATATCTAAAGAACATAAGTAACGAGTCTATTAGCCATGAAGCTTATCCCCCTGTTTTAAGACAATTTGCAGCCACATTGCAATTCTACTCTGGAAAGGCCTATAAAGAAGTCAGAAAAGAATTTCAGATGGCATTACCCCACCAAGCCACTATTAGAAAGTGGTTCAAAAATATTGAGTGTGAGCAAAGAAAATGGTACTACGCATAGAAAATCCATCCCGTGTTAATTTCTAGACCCCGTCGATGGAGCCCAACTTGTGCTACCCACGCACAAGTTGGGCTCCAATCGGCTGGCCTCGACGAGAACGCACGGAGCCGACCGATTCGGCGTCCAGTGTTGCCCAGTCAGGACAGTCAGGGCATCGATAGTCAATCGAGCCTCGACCTCGAATTATTGTTGTCGGCAGGACGGCGCGGCGCGTATTGTCGCGTGATGCAGTATGGTTTAGAGTTTAGGCCATAAATGATTACAAATGTCGAGAACCAAAGTTTAAGCAAACGAATTTTGATTGTCTCGCAGAAAATGTCAATATGATGGTTTTTATAATTATATTATATAGCTACCTATATTGTTTTAGGATTTTTATTAAATATGGAATATAGTAGTTAATTAAAAAATATACAGGGTGATTCAGTTTTATTCTGCGTCACTTCAACAGGTGATAGAAAACCAAAAAATAACGCACTTCCTTTTATAAACTATATCATTTTAAGGCCTTATTAAAAAGTTACAGGGTGTTAAAGTTTTAAGAAACATGTGGTCTTTATTGAATATTTACCAAATTTGTGAGAAAAAGCGGGTTTCTCTCAGAAATAACGGAAAAAGTTATTAAGAAAATGTGTTCGTATTGAATTATTGAAATCGAAACTAAAAAATATGGATGCGTTTGTACAAATATTTCAACATTAACCTAGGGAATGAATTTGGCTTAAAATTAGTCTTTGCAGCAATATTGCGTTGTTACACAACAACTATTTTAAACAATCTTATTTTTCTCCTTAATTTTGCGTTGATATTTATTTGTTTCGTCATGATTGAATAATTGATTGAATAAATGTTTCTGAGGTTTATTTGCGGGAAAAATAAAAATAATTTAGAAAAAACGAACATTCTGATAAATTGGCATAGACACAATAATAGTATATTACATAGCGAGAGTTGTAAACAGCTTATTATGTCAGAGTGGAAAAGTTGCGCACGAGCCGCGCAGCGGCGAGTGCTGTAATTCCACGAGTATGTAATAAGCTTACAACTCGAGTTTTGTACTATAATTTTTCTTCGACGAAAGAAAAACTATTATAATAGATCAACTATACTTCTGATTATCTGACAGGCAACAATTAGTATGTTGGTTAGTTGCTATGGTGACGCGGATGCCGCGAAAAAAAATTGAAAAATTAAATTTTTAAAAAATTGACAAAAAATAAATGTTATATTATACAGGGTGTTTCCTAACCTCTCTGACAAAAGGAAGGAGGTGAATTTTCGCCAAATTTTAAGACGAAAATGTGGTATAAAATTGTTTCGAATGCCGCTTCGTTTTCGAAATAGAGGGTGTTGAAAAAATAAAATTTTATGCGTTTTCTTTTTAATATTAATTAAATATTTGGTACACATAATAAGGGGTTTGAGTACTTTACTTTGTGCACATTTTAAACTTTTCAATTAGTTCATTGGCGGAGATCCGGGTAACGAGTTATTATTTAAGTGATTATTATTGCTGTACCAACTATTAGGTAATTCGTGTAACAATAGCTACTAGATTACATTTTACTCGAAAACTGTAAGAGATACGAGAAAAACGCAAGATACGTAATTTGCTTAGAATTAATTTTTACGTTAGATAAGATAATATGCAATGCTTTACAGACCCGTATTATTTATTTTTGCGAAATATTGGTACTCATTACCTGGATCTCCGCCAATGAACTAACTGAAAAGTTTAAAATGGGCACAAAGTAAAGTACTCAAACCGCTTATTATGTGTACCAAATATCACTGGAATATCTTTTGCCACTAATTAAAAGAAAATAAAACGCATAAAATTTTATTTTTTCAACACCCTCTATTTCGAAAACGAAGCGGCATTCGAAAAAATTTTATACCACATTTTCGTCTTAAAATTAGGCGAAAATTTACCTCCTGCCTTTTGTCAGAGAGGTTAGGAAACACCCTGTATATACAATTTTTTATAATAGGTAGCTAAGTTTTTAAATATTAATAAGTGGCGGTTTGGAAGTTTTTTTTTTTGTTAAATGTCAAGATATCCTTGAGTGGCCTTCCGTCAATAGACACCCTCGCTATATTCGCGAATATTATGGTCTTTGCTGTACACGTACAAAAACAGGAGTTGCACGTCCAGTCCCAGTCCGATTTGATCGTTGAAACTGGAGAGTTCTATCTGGAGAAAAACGTACCTAAATTATAACTGTCGCTAAATAATTAACATGTCTGGAAATTTGTGCCAATATTTTAATTGTCGTTGTAGTAGACGAGACGGCAAGGTAAAATTGTTTAGATTTCCGTACAAGGATCCGGAATTATGTGAACGATGGATAGTTAACTGTGGTAAGTAATTGATTTGAACCTCATATTTTTACCTTTAGGTATATTTTTATTAAAATGTAGGTACCTAATCATGTTTGGATGGATTTGTTTTAAAAGAAATTTGTTGAAATAAAAAATACAGGGACCCAAATCAATAAAAAATTGATTTGGTGGGATATTTCCAAAAAAAAATTTTTTGATACAAAGGCCTTCAAAATGCGCAACTTTATACGTGAACACATTTGTCAAATTGCAATTCCAGGGCCGGCTAAGATTCTTTTTAAACCCCGATTTTCACAAAATCTATTTAGGCATTTTTTATTTAAAATCTGACCATACAGCGTTAATTAGGACCCTCTAAAACCCTCAACTTCAAAATTTGAACTAAAAATATACAGGGAGTTCGGTTTTACAGCGCCTTAAAGTTGCGCAAAGTAGTGATTTCGAGGGCCCCTGGAGAGTCAAGAGTGCCATGGAATGATTTTAAAATAATTGAAGAATTAACAGGACCACCCAAGGTATTGATGGACGAGACTGCAAGAAAAAATAATACAGGATATTTTTCTCTACCGCTGCTGAAAGTTTAGACTTTTTTCGAATTTTATTCTGATCAAGTTTGATGTGCTTTTTGAAACAAAGTTATTAATAACAAAATTTATTTAATCTTAACGATAAAATAACAAAAAAAATATTTAGATCTTAAACTATCGGGGATTTTTCAACATAACCGCCTTCTAACTTAAGACATTTTTCAAGACGTTTTTTGTTATTAGAAACAACTCGTCTTAACTCATCTATTGTTACGGAATCGCAAGCTTCAATTATTTTTTGTTGTAGCTCGTTTATGTTCCTAGGACGATTTTTATATACTTTGTCTTTTATGGTGCCCCAAAAATAATGATCCATCGAGGTAATGTCGGGGGAACGCGGGGGCCATTTAATCAAAGGACTATTTCGTCCAATCCATCTGCAAGTGGTAAAATTTATAATTAAACGAATAAAAAATATTGCATGTAAAACAATAATACCTGTTCTCAAAATTATCATTTAGCCAGTCAACAAGCGCGAGTTCCATGGATAGGCGCACCGTCTAATTGTAGTATTAGATCTCTTCTTTCTTGTAATGGTAACTCGTCAAGAGCGTTAATAAAATTTATTTGATTTGAATAACAAATTATGTGAAAAATTCATTTTCCTTGTGTCTACTAATTTTTTAGTTTTTGTTTTGAAAATATTTTAAATCGAGTACTAAATCTAAAAAACTCTGTAGAGAAGTTTATGCCCTTCATAAAAACATTTGAAAAAATCAAATCTGAAATGGAAATTAAAAAACAATTGAACAAATGCGTAAATAAACTTGACAGTTTTGCTAAATTTAAGTTTTGGCAATGGAAGTGTTAACTTTAAGAGAAAAATTGAGATTATTAGATTAACGGGTGAAAATGTGCCTTTCCGTGAAGTTGCTAGAATATTTAATGCGCGGCATGGACGGAATATCAACTATTCCACCGTAGCAAAAATAAACAGGACATTTGACCTATCGGGTAAGTGAAGTTGAAAGTTTGAATAAAATAAAATGCATTAATTATTGTAAAGGCCACTTTACAGCTGGCAATTTTTATTGCCGGCAATTAAAATTGTCGCCATTTTTATTGCGCGCATGCGCATGATGTCATTCTTGATCAGCTGTTTGCAATTTTTCTTGCCGCAACAAAAATGCCGCATGCGCCATTTTTATTGCAATTGCAACGCAATTCTAGGGATTTTTTTTGGGTATAAATAAATTACCAATGATTTCAGAAAATCCCTAGGAGCGTGGAATTGGCAAATGGTGGTGAACTTTATATGAACCTGTGTCCTGTGTGCCAGCGTGTGTGTTTTGATTTGATTAATAAACTTTTTTCTTTGTTGTTTTAAATGCACACATACTCTGCTCTGCTGTCAGAATAAATTTGTCTCCTAAAATTAGATATGTTGTGGGTGTTGACCACTTCCTTGTAAGACAAGTTGCACTCATAAATTGCTGGCTGTAAACCAATTTCGTTTTGGCAATAAAAATTGCATGCAACAAAGATTGCGGCAATTTTTATTGCCTGCAACAAAAATTGCCAGCTGTAAAGCGGCCTTAATAGGCAAAAAAACCAGAGCAAATAATGATAACAATGGAAGGGCTGAACAAATTTTGGAATATTTTCGAAATAATCCGAAAAATTCTTTAAATGATGCAGTGAGGGATTTACGAATGAAAAAAACTACAATTTGGAAGCATTAAAAAAATAAACTAAAACCATTCAAACCAAAATTCCTTCACACCTTTCAAGAAGGAGATATGGAACAAAGACTTGAATATTGTTTATGGGCCCAAGGGGAATACCTAAATGATGCTAATTTTCTAAAAAATGTGCTATTTACGGATGAAGCAACCTTTACTACAAATGGGGTTGTCTCATCCCAGAACACACGTTATTGGGCGGAAGAAAACCCTCATTTTGCTATACATTGTAAGAGTCAGTTCTCACAAAAAGTAAATGTATTTTGTGGAATAAATGGTCACAGGGTGATTGGACCCTTTTTTTTTTCATCAATCTTTAAACGCGGCGCTCTTTCTGGAATTTTTGAGAGGCGATTTACCATTACAAGAAAGAAGAGATCTAATACTACAATTAGACGGTGCGCCTATCCATGGAACTCGTGCTGTTTTTGAGTGGCTAAATGATAATTTTGAGAACAGGTATTGTTGTCTTACATGCAAGATTTTTTATTCGTTTAATTATAAATTTTACCACTTGCAGATGGATTACCTCGATGGATCATTATTTTTGGGGCACCATAAAAGACAAAGTATATAAAAATCGTCCTAGAAACATAAACGAGCTACAACAAAAAATAATTGAAGCTTGCGATTCCGTAACAATAGATGAGTTAAGACGAGTTGTTTCTAATAACAAAAAACGTCTTGAAAAATGTATTACGTTAGAAGGCGGTTATGTTGAAAAAACCCCGATAGTTTAAGATCTAAACATTTTGTTTGTTATTTTATTGTTAAGATTAAATAAATTTTGTTATTAATAACTTTGTTTCAAAAAGCACATCAAACTTGATCAGAATAAAATTCGAAAAAAGTCTGAACTTTCAGCAGCGGTAGAGAAAAATATCCTGTATTATTTTTTCTTGCAGTCTCGTCCATCAATACCTTGGGTGGTCCTGTTAATTCTTCAATTATTTTAAAATCATTCCATGGCACTCTTGACTCTCCAGGGGCCCTCGAAATCACTACTTTGCGCAACTTTAAGGCGCTGTAAAACCGAACTCCCTGTATATTTTTAGTTCAAATTTTGAAGTTGAGGGTTTTAGAGGGTCCTAATTAACGCTGAATGGTCAGATTTTAAATAAAAAAATGCCTAAATAGATTTTGTGAAAATCGGGGTTTAAAAAAAATCTTAGCCGGCCCTGGAATTGCAATTTGACAAATGTGTTCACGTATAAAGTTGCGCATTTTGAAGACCTTTGTATCAAAAAAAATTTCCCATTCCCATTTAAATTTAAAGAAAAAATTCCACCCCTAAGGGTAGATAAATAGGGGATGAAAGTTCACATTGGACCGATTTGGATGATTCTTATTTTATTAGAAAGGAGTTACCTTACGTCACATTTAAATTTGAAGAGAAAAATTTCAATCCTAAGGGTGGACAAATAGGGGATAGAATTTAATATTGGACCGATTTCGATAATTCTTAATAATTCATTAAAATAAGAAATACAAAAAATTTTGGAATGCGGGATTATGCGGGATATCTTGTCAAAAAAGTTAAGGACAAATTTCAGTGTACAAAATGTTTACAATCATTTCAAAATTCGAGTTTAAACATGTCAGATCCAAAGCAATTATTCCTGTAAAACAAAAATTATGGTGGCAGCAACAAACTAACTTTGGTTGTACCTTCGGAAGAAATTACAGTTGTAGTTGAACGTGCGTACTTGCTTTTTAACGTTATTTTGATAAGTATAAAGATCGTGAATTCATTGGTTTAAAGATTAAAAATCAACTCCTAACACAAAATATGCATTGGTTGGGCAATAAAGAAGACCAGTGCTACCAGCACAAGGTTTTTTTCATTGGACACTTGGTGAAAACCAATTTATATAAATTTTGCAAATGGTATAAATGTAGTAAGAAAAAATATATATCCAAAAAATTAAAAACTTACGAAACGAATAATAAACGTTAGGTACATTCATTTCGTAAATTGGTAAAAGACAGGGAACATCAATAAGCAGCAACAAAAAAATTACGTTTATTTGCTCAAACCTACAATTTTGTTATCTATTTCACTTTGCGAAAAAAACACTAATTATCAATAGTTTGTCATTCTTTTCTACACTGAAATATACCTAAAGAGGAAGTTCTACTCTCTCCTTTCTGCAGTTTTTGAAATAAAAATTTGAAATTTTCAGCAGTTCATAGTACGGAATTTTTTTCAATTTTGATTCAATATTTGCATTCTTCTCAAAACTTCTCTTCCAATGTGTACATTAGCATTATTGTTTAAAAAATGATAGATAGAATAGAATGATATATAGATAGATGATAGATTGGTCTTTGACGTAGGTATAAGTCGATACGAACTGTTTAAAATAGTAGAAAAAATTAAAAAAAAACATTGATTATTAAGTTGGTAGGTACTCCAAGGTTTTAAAATTTTTTCTGCTATTTTATATACAAACAAATTTAACTAAATAGGTTTATATTTGAAATATTATGAATTTTCACTTAATTTTTATGAACTGAAAAATTGGCTAACATGGTCCCTAATCGATATAAACTATGTTTGATACCAAGTTGTGTAAATTTATTTCTATTATATTTTCCTGTACTAAATTGAAGCCAAAATAATAATAAATTAAAATGTCATCAAACTAGGTATTTCACGTATCTTCATCTTTTTACAAAAAATTATTTACCTTTCATCTAAAATTTGGAATTTTAGGCATAAAAAGTGGTGAATTTTGGTTAGATACGAGAAATAGTTTGATGATATTTTGATTTATTATTATTTTATCATCAATTTAGAGTACTGGAAAATTTGCTGTTTTTTATCAAACAAAACCTTAAAGCGTTAATATAATTTTCTTTTAAAATAGACATATTTTTATTGATATTTAGTAATAAAAAGTTAATAAAATCATAAACTGAGTGATATAAGGTAGTTTTTACGAAGTTACCGGTTTTTTAAATTTCAGAAATTTCATCTATATCTTCTATTAAAAAATGGCAAAAAATAAATCTTTTATGATGGCCTTAAAATTTTTCATACTTATGTAAAATTTGAAAAGAAACAACTTTTACAAGTAAATCTTTTTGAAATTTTGATAAATAAACCCACTTTTTGCGATTTCATTTCACGTGACCACGTTTGAGTGAGATATTTTTCATCATTTTTAAAGCAAAAGTTAGCCCCAAAGCTAAATTTAAAAATAAATAATGCGAAATTTTTGGAGGACACTGTTTATATTGTTCCATTCCTTTTGTCAGGGACTCTCTGACAGTCCATTGCACTGCATGATAGGATCAGTTTTATGAAATACCTTATACGCACAAAAATAACTTTAGTAAAAATGTAGGTAATGTTGGAAACGCATTTTTTAATATTACTTTCTCTCTCCAAAATATCTTATTTAGTTATAAAACAAACCTGTAGATATGCTTCATGTTAGTTTGATTCCAGTTTGATTTAATAAAAGTTTTTGTTCAGTATTGTTGCCTACTTCTTTCCAAACCATTCACGAAGGACTCACGAGTCCAATCAGCAAAGAAAATACTACTACCAAAGAACATAGTGTAGTACTATTTTCTTTGCTACTACGCATACGCAACTATTTTCTTTTATATAAGTGAGATTTTCTTTAATCTGGCTTTTTAACTGGCGAAATCGGCAACGTCGCGCTTCATTTCGTCTCCGAGTGGTCCCGCGAACTGAAATATATCCGTATTTTATTTGCTTTCTAGCGCGTCGACGTCTCGATGTGATTCAAGGTCGCGCATAAGGATGGTTCTTCTATGCGTAGTACCATTTTCTTTGGTGTGAGCCAGGATTTCCTACACTAGTTCTTGAAACGCTTAAAATGGAAGTTGAAAAAGCAAAACTATTAAATAGGCGAATTTTATGTTCCTTAATGCTAGACGAAATTTCTGTAAAAAAAACAATTAGAATTTGATGGAAAAAAATGTGGAGCTATGTTAACATTGGTGTGCCTATTGACAATGATGGGTTACAAGCAGCGACTGAGGTCTTGGTATGAATGGTGGTTTGCCACCAGAGCCATTGGAAAATTGCTATTGCATATTTCTTTATAACAACGTTATCAGGAATAGAAAGGGCACATATAATAACGGAAGCTCTCAATCGCCTCCATGAGGTGGGAGTTATTATAACGTCTATAACGTGCGATGGTCATGTTGAGAGAAGTAGTAAGTAAGACACTTCAGTACACTTTGACCTTTGACCTTGACAGCTGATCCTGATCAAGGTCAAGGTCATGACCTTGAGATCTCAAGGTCATATGATCTAGCTCAAGGCCATGACCTTGAGATCTAGGTCAAGGTCATTGAGATCTCAAGGTCAACCCCTTGACCTAGGTCATGAACCCCAGCCCCCGCCCCCTTGGCCCCCGCACCTTGACCCCTTTCCCCCTCCACCGGCCCTGCCCCCTTGACCTAGGTCCCCGCCCCCTTGAGGTCATGATCCTTGACCTAGGGGTTTGCTGAAGAATAGTCGGTCTTTGGAGTACAGGATTTACTTCTGAATACAAGTCCGAAAGGGGATCTGGCAACGGTGCAGCAAACTAGTAAGGATAACGGTGCCATCCTAACCTAATCTTGATGTTTTGTGGGTATCGAAACATAACCTAGCTTTCTAGCTTTGCGGTTTTCGCGTTTGGCCTAGAGATTGTTTGGCTTTGGCATCAGATTGTGTTATTGTCCTTGTACTTCTGGTGCATTATGTCTAAAAAGTGCTTTGTAGAGTATTGTGCCAACACCTCTACAAATAGTAATAAAATATTCATAAGAGTGCCTTTTGCAGGGGACAAAAAAAGACAATGGTTACTCTTTGTCAACTTCTTGGCACTGAAACAGAAAGCAAATTAAACACTCTATGTCATACCTATATAAATGCATCAGGTAGGCAGGTATTTCTTGGAATTTAAATGATTACCTATTTATATTCTTTAGGTACCTACCTACAATCAAATTGAGAAAGAGTGCTTACTAAATTATACTGCTCTCAAACACTTTTATCTGAGGATTGAACTACCTACTACCAATATCAATTTTATGGTACCTAATATTCATTTTTTTTCCACAAAAATAAACCACCCACGTACGTCGATCTAATAAAACCAGTCTGCAGAAAAAACTTATTCCTTTTTCTTTGTAATTGAAACTATAGGGTTTAGGATTGTACCATGTACATAAGTTAAGATTTGCATTTGTAATTAATTCGATTTTATTACACTATCTCTCTCAATTTGAAACACAAGCACAATTTTTAATTATATTATAAGAAAGGAGCAATGATAAAAATTTACATTGCCTACTTGCTTACCTTATTTTAATCGTTGATTTGTGAACACTTAGGTCAGGTATAAAAATGAATTAATACCTCATTTAGTCCTTTACTATATGACGACGCGATAAACAATGGTTTTATTATAAAATATAAAATTCAAAATCGTTGGAACCCCTCAATAACTTTGATAAAATTACAAATTTTGAAATGTAAACAAAACTCCAGCTGATATTATTTGACTAATGACATACCAAATCACAAAATAATAAGATTAGGTCTACAGTCCAAGTCCGTACCACATGATAAAAAAACGAAAGAAAATGTCCGGCTCGTTATTATGACGTCAACACGCGGTCGGGTCCCGAACGCAAATTCAAATAAATTCAAATTGTATTTTGAAAATTCTAATTTCGTGGATACTTATTCGGGAAATAAAAAATGGCTAAAGCTAACGTAGGACTTGATGAATCAAGTCCTGTGCAATTTATTTGAAAATTTGATTAGAGGAAACTACCCTATTGGAAAGAGTTGGTTGCAAAACTAAAAAAGGATTTCCTCCCTTATCATTATGACGTAGATTTGCTAAATGAAATAAGAAACCGTACAAAAGGTTCGAAAGAAGGTGTCTCACTTTATATTGCGGTCATGGAAGGTCTTTTCAAACGCCTTAGTAAACCACCTGAAGAACAAGTAATTGTAGATCAGATAAGAAGGAATCTTTTACCTACCTATATCTCCCAACTGGCTCTAGACGAAATTAAGACTATTGCAGAATTATCTAGTTTATGTAAACGTCTCGAGGAGTCGCTTTCTTGGTCCGCTAGGTATACCGCACCTCCATCTCGTACAGTAGGGTTACTAGAACCTGACTTAAGCTGTTTGCCTGTTCAAGAGTCAACTCGTAGAAGTAATCGTACTTTTAATTCGACATTTAACAATTCTGTTTTTGCAATAAATGAAGTTCGCTGTTGGAACTGCGACCGACCTGGTCATGTTTATAATGTGAACATACATAAATTTTTTCTATAAAATTGTAGTACTTTTTATTTTCACAACTAAACAAGTTATGTTAATGTTTGAAGTATATTACATCAAAAAGTATGCGAAACTGTTGATACTGAGATTGAAAATTTTCAATTTTTGGATATAATATACACACTGTTTCACTTTAAATAGACGGCATAATGATTTATACATATTATCAATTGTTCTCTTCAAAAATATGTTAATGCCGTAGAGTATCAGATGACCAAAAAGTATCCCTGAAATGTTAGTATCATTTTCATCAGCCAAAAAATATGGTCTACATTAAAATGTAAGGCATCATTTTTTCCTAATTTATTTACCTGAATACTATTTAAAACAACGATATGTAAAAAATTGCTATTGACCCCCTGGGCCACGGAAGGGGAGGGGGTTGCTACCCTCGATTTTTCCCCCTTGTCGCATGATTTTTTGTACGGCTTTGTGGAATAATGGATGAGAAGAGGTATTGAAACTGTATGGAACTGATGCCGTACAGAATCAAATGACCAAATTTACCCTGAAAATCGCTGGAAAATCAAAAATTTTCCCGACTTTGTGGCGCACTATTTTTGTACGACACTACGTGTTTTTCTTATTATTTGTCATGGATCTATCGATGGTAATGATGCCTTACAAAAAAATATGACCAAAATGTACTCTCTCTACCTGTACTTTTGAATTCTCACCTGCACTCTGTTGGACAGCTTACAAGTCACTGCATAGTGCTGAATCTTATTATTTTATGCCCTTCTATCTTTCTAAATAGGTCTCCTGATGGTTCAAATGACCCATCAATTTTTGACACGGGCCTATAGTCTATAACCTTTGTAAACAAGTTTTTAGTTATAAATCAAGTTCAAACGACCTAAGAAAACATATGACCTGCAAACATCCCCTCGTCGATATAAACTCGGACAAAAATGAGAAAAAAGACCAACCACAACGATCTCGTTCTCGCTCTAGATCTCTTCAAAATGGACTTCTTGTATCTGATGATGCTCATATTACTTGTTTAAAAGCAAACAAAAGCAAGCAAAAATCTCAGACAACAGTCAGTTCTTTTTTTAAAAGGAAAATGGGTGTGTATTCTAGAAAAAAAATTTGCCAAGTTGCTGTTACTAATTACCAAAGATCTTTAACCATTTTTTTATCGTTGAAGATTACGGATTTAAGCAATTTGTACAGGCATTAAATCCATCATATGAATTGCCCTCCAGAAAAAAAAAAACTTTCAAACACTTTCTGCAAGCATCTTATGAGGAGACGTTCCATCACTGCCAAATAGCATTAACCGAAGTTGAGGCTGTTACTTTAACAACAGACTGTTGGACGTCCAGAAATAGTGAAAGTTTTATTGCAGTGACTGCGCAATCTATTAATAAAAACTTTAGAGTTCAAAGTATGCTCCTGGATTGTTCTTCTTTTGGCAAACCCATACAAGTCAGAATTTGTCAAAGGAATTAAAAAAAGAGTGGAAGTTGGGCGGCAAAATATTAATGGTAATTTCGGACAACGCCGCCAATATTCGCAAGGCATTTCGGATGTTACGCGCATACCATTAACCTTATTGCCCACGATGCGCTAAAAGAACCGGATGTTTCTGGTCTATTAGAAAAGGTAAACACTATAGTGGCATATTTTAAAGGAAGCTCTTCGGCAATGGCAAAGCTCAAGGAGCAGCAAACGCGAATAAATCCCAACAACATTTCAAAAAAGCTCATTCATTAGGTTGTAACTCGTTGGAATTCTACATATTTTATGGTAGAACGTTTTGTAGAACTAGAGGAACCTCTAAGAATAACAATGGCTTTAATAGATAAGGACCTCGCCATCAATTCCCTTGAAGAATGGAATTTTTTTAAAGAGATTGTAAAATTATTAAAACCATTAGAAAACTTGACACACCTTATAAGTGGGCAAAACTATTTAGCAGCTTCCTCGATAATAATTATATTAACAGACCGTCTTCTAAACGTTTACAGTAACTTAAAAAAAAGGATTTTTGCCAACTATCCAAACAATTATAAATGTAATTATTAAAGGTATTGAAAATAGGCTCGGTGATCTAGAATGTAGTAACTCTTTAATCTTGGCTACATTTTTGGATCGATTTAAGAACTTGGGCTTTTCTAGTGAACAAATATCGGACAAAGTTACAAAAATTGTTACATCCCGTGTCGTACAAATAATTAATAACAAAATGAGTGATAAATCGCAGGAACCACGTTAAGAAAATAAACAAATTACCGCATTAGAAGAAATATCAATATGGGGTAAATGTGAAAAAAATTGAGAGTTTTCAACCTACTGGAACAACAACAAAAGGCCATTATCGAAGTGCAAAGATATTTGGAAGAGCCGCCAATTTCCCGACAAGAAGATCCTCTAAAGTGGTGGAAAAATTATTCTTACAATTTTCCTAGTTTGTCCGAAGTCGTTAAAACAAATGTTGTCCCAATTGCAACATCCGTTCCATGTGAGAGGATATTTTCAAAATCCGGACTTATTCTTTCAGATAGGAGGTCCAGGCTAAGTTCCTCTAAACACTAACCAGGAATATTAATATGGTTTTTGTTATGTGAATTTTATTTAATTACCAAAGAATATACCTACTTAGTTTCTTTTATATGAGACTTAAAAATTATATATAAATAATAATAGATATATTAGGTACTTACCTATCTAATTATTTTATTGGTAATAAAGTGTTGTCTTTTCTGTTTTAGATTTGCAGAATTTTTATTTTTGTTTTATCTTTATGCTAACAGCAATATTTGTAATAAAATAAAAACAAATGTGTTCTATGTTTCATGTGTTAATTTAAATTTATTTACCTTGAAAAGAATCCAAATAAATGGCTTGGAAGAGGAAACAATTATTGCCAAAAGAAAGAAGCAACATTTGTTAATATTGGTGACCGTGGCGGCAATTATGTCTTCTTCCAATCCATATATTTGGTTTCTAAATCATGGTGCCAACGTATTGTGTCAGGTAAAAAAATTTAATTTTGAACAAAAAGTTTCCTATAATCATGGGTCCGAAAATGCATGATAAGAGAGTTACAGGGTCATAAATGTATAGTTTGAAAAATATCTTTATGGCAATAACTTCTACAGAAGTTATGCAATTTAAATGAAACTTGATGCAGTTCTTTAGTTCTTTAGTAACTGAAGTGCATCAATTTTGTGTAAAAACAATTTATTCCCATCGACCAGAGGTGGGGGAGCGGGGTAGCACAATGGGTTTTATACTCATAACTTTTTTGAGGTTATCTTTTTGGTCTCGCAGGTTCATCAGTAAATCTTTTTATTTTGAAATTATTACAGAAACATCATTGTTTCTGTTGTCATGACATTTTAACCAAAGAACAGAAACATTATTGTTTCTGTTGTCATGACATTTTAACCTGAAATTTATTAATCTGTCACTTCACTTTGACGTGGCATGATCTTTGAGAAAGGAGGAAGATTTATTCTCCGAAAGTTCAGAAAACAAATTCGTTGAAGTTATTTTTTGAGTTACATGTTTAAAGTTTCGTTCATTCAGTGTTAAGAATTTATGAATTTTCCAGGCAACTTGAAAAAGTTGTCTTTCAGTCAGTTTGGTGGCGAAAAACCCAATTAAAAATTAAATGGATGGATTACATAATTTTGTTGAGATCAATCCGTTCCATTTTGAAAGCGAAAATTTTTTGATTCATATTTCACAGGGAATTTTTTGTCACTTTGGTGTTTATCTTGTAAAATTTGAAAGCGGTAGTTGAAAATTTTCTTTTTCGAATTTTGGAGTTAACAGGTGTTTTGTGGCACATTTTGCCTATTTCAGCGCAAACGGTTGATTTTATCGTTCTGAAACAAGAGTACCCTTATGTTGATAAATAAAAAGATGCACTAAAATGATGAACCTGCGAGACCAAAAAGATAGCCTCAAAAAAATTTATGAGTATAAGACCCATTGTCCTACCCCGCTCCCCCGCCTCTGGTCGATGGGAATAAATTGTTGCACTTGAGTTACTAAGGAACTGCACCAAGTTTCATTTAAATTGCACAACTTCTGTAGAGTTATTCAAACTATACATTTATTACCCTGTGACTTTCTTATCATGAATTTTCGGACCCATGCTTATAGGAAACTTTTTGTCCAAAATGACATTTTCTCCTGTCACAATCAGTGTCACTACACGAAATTTTTGGTAAATGTACTTTTTACAATAAAATTTTCCCAAACCGTACGGGCAACAATGTCACTATACTGAATTTCTAAAATATTGCATCAGAAACCCCTAGATGGCGCAAGTGTCACTGTAGCGTCTTTAAAACTTACAAGCTTGCCGCATGCAACATTGACACTAAATCAGTAGTAACCGGTGTGCGTCGCGATTTGAGCAAAAGTGGCATTTTTAGTTTAGTGACAGTTTAGCTTGTGCTATAAAGGTAAGATTCATTATTTTAGTATGCAATAGCGTCATTTTCGGCTTAGTGACGTTATTGGGTTATTTTAAAATAGAAAAAAATAAATGCTATTTACGAAAAAATGACATTATTTGTTTAGAGACATTTTTATCCCTAAATATTTTCCTCGAATGAGTTATTTGAGTAAAACGTTCTTTGTTTAATATCATATTTCCACAGAATATTTTGTTAATTTTTTTATAATGATACTAAAATATTTTTTAGCTTAATTTAAAGAACCGTTTCGTACTTTCTATTTGTTATTTTATGTTTGTTCCTTATAAGAGTTTGAGTTATTTTATGTGAAATTCAATCTTTCTGTGACTTTTAGTTTTGTTGTGGAATGACGTATTGCTGTAGGTTTTTCTTTATTTTCAGGCCAATATGCCCAGAAGAGACTTAATTTTAAAGCTTGCTCTTGAAAAAGAAAATTGGGTTATACAAAGAACAACATTCTTCTAACATTTCTATTGCGGAGAAACCTTTAACACGATGTGAAAGCCCGAATGTAGTTTCATCTAACCATCTACCCCTCTAGATAGTTTACCACTGCAAGATATTACTGTTTGTTTTACAGAAAGGCCTATTATGCCATCAAATACTTGCCCGAAAAGAACTAACTCGGTAACTATGATTTCGCCCAGCCAAAGTGCCAGTTTTAAATCGTCTGAATTGCAGGATAAACCAGAAGCATCAAAATCATCAAGTTGTTCAAGCTGCAGCACAACCGAGTCTTCATCATCCGAAACAGATCCATATTTGACAGATGAAGACGAAGAATACTTTCCACCTCGAGCCATAGAGCAAGAAGACGATCAATTGTCCAGTAGTGAATCAACTGCCTTGGAGCAAGGAAGTAAAGAAGAATCTAACAAAAAAGGCGGAAAGGGCAGATTTCCAAAAAGGAAATAGCTAAAATACTTCGGGATTCTGGCAAGCAGTATGTTCCTTTAGCAAAATCAAAGAGAGTCATTGCTGCCAAAAAAATTGGCCGACCTTGTGGTTCAAAATGCCGTCTTAAATGTTCGGAAAAAATAACTGAAAATCAGAGAGCAAACATTTTTGAGAGCTACTGGGGCTTAGCTAGTTTGACAAGGCAGAGAGATTTTATTTCAGGCTGTATGGATGGCATTTGTCCTAAATATCAGTATAAAATTATCAACAGCAATCGTAAATCAAAGCAACGGTGGACTCAATCAAAATACGGGTAAGTAAAATATTCTTTAAGAATACTCTTGAGATAAATGACAGAACCATTAGAACTGTTATTGACAAACTTAACAGTCAAGGTGTTGTTGAGCCCGAAATGCGAGGAAAACATGGAAAACAGCTGAAGATTGGCCAAGACACAATAGCTGGAATAAAAATCATATCGAATCAGTGCCGAGAATCGAAAGCCATTATTTAAGGAAACAGACAACTCGGGAATTGATAGACGGGGGTAAGAAGTTGATGGATTTATACAGGGATTACGAAGAGTATTGTTTTAAAAAATAGCCGTCAACCAGCACAGTTTCATAGTTATAGAAAAATATTTAAAAACGATTATAACATTAGTTTTTTTGTACCGAAAAACCAATGTAAACTTTGTACTTCGTATGGTATCGCCGAGGAAAATCAGAAGTTGGAGCTTAGAGAGAAGTATGAAAAACTTATTTTGGCGGTTAATTTTGGTCGTAAAAGTTGCTTAGCATAGAGAAATTGATAATAAATAAAACTGCGAGATAGCATTTTACGATGCTTTATTTGGTATTTGTCTAGGTACTTACATTTCTACGAAGGTCAACGCACTCCCGAGTGGAAATTGATTACGCACTTTGCATTTTCACACTTTTCACTAATTGGGGCACTGACGAACGTTCCTACCGAACCAGAATGTGCCTCTGTGGCAGTCGACGGTGCTCCGCTTTCCCGAATTAAGAACTAGAAGATTAGCCAACCTATCCGGGGAAAATCAGCCTCTAACTTACCTTATGTTTCGCCTAGTTATAGTCTACAATGCCAATGGCACAGCATTCTCGTTCCTGTCCATCTCGTTATTTTCTTGTCCGGTACTTTGGAATCTTTCTTGCGATCTTTCTAGCGTTTTTCCTTTTATTATTCTTTCTTTAGGTATGTTACCGGGTATAGCCTGATGTGAAACCTACCGAGTCTTGGTACTCGTATTGGGCGAGTTTGGGGGGCTTGGCCCCCAGCTTTCTTGCTTTTGTCTGTCGCAGTCTCAGGATAAGTTTGGGGAGAGCGCACTGTTTTCGTTCTTCTTTTCCTCGCTCTCCGCCACACTAGTCGCACCTAACGGGTGTGCATTGTAGATACTGTGTAAATATGTGGGATCTGGAGGTATTTTTGTTTGGAATGTCTTGTTTTGGTGTTTGTAGGTTAGGTAGTCGTCGGCGGTGCTTTATTAGCGACGTTCAGTTCCTCGTAGACGCTTGATTTAGCTATTTGTTGCTAGATGGCGCGCGCGGAACTAGCTACCGAGCGTAGGTAGTTCAGGTTGCCGTCTAGATGGCTCTGGAGGTGTCGTACCGAATATTTTCTGTCGGTGGACCAATCCGTTATTGTCGCCAGTCGGTCTATGTGAGACGCGTATTACTTGGCTGGGCGGACGCTACGTTTTGTGATATTTTTTTGTGGTCGTTCGCCGCGAACTGATATCGGAAATTTCGAGTTTGGGAAGGGTATTCAGTCTCCGGCAACTAAGAAAATGGAATTGGTGAAGTGTGGGTAAAGTGGCAGTGCATTTGAATTTGCCTCGAGTTCTTTTGGACGGCGAATCTTTAATTATTGGAAGGGATTACTGCACTGACTACTTATTAGTGTCCAGAGTGGAATTATGTTGGAGTTTTGCTGTTTTTCCGGTGCCTCTACCATTATTTGGGAATATTAAGCCGCCCTCACCACTTCGAAGTCTCGCCGAATTGTTTTAGATAAGACTGGATCGCTTTTAGACGTAAGTAGTGATTTATTTCACGAAATTTCGATAGTTTTGGCCTAACGCCTAACGTCGATTTACCGAAGCCTAGGTTCATTTATTGTTACCTAATTTTGGATGTTATTTGTGAATTTTCGTCTGAGGAAAAGTCACAAATTTGGTGATTGAATCATTTGGTTATTTTTAATGGAAAAAGAAAATCCTCAGACTGAGGTAAGCTGTGAATATAGTTTAAATATAGTTGCTGAGGTGTTCTTCTTTTTCAGGATTTTTTCTTGGGTTTTTTTTCCTTCCTCGGAAGTGTCAGTTACTTGGAGGTCTGTTTATTGGCTTGTGGGGGCATAGACCGTGTTGAGAGGAATTGAGGTGTTGCTGCGTTCCAGAGTTGGAGTGGGAGCCTGCCGCCTACTTTTTCCACAGCGGAGGAGGGCTGAAGTTGCACCAGAGCTGCCATCTCGGCTGACCAGCCCAACGCAAGCTAAGTTTACTAAAATTTACGTTTTCATTTATTTGTTTTAATGAAATGCCACTCATAACCTATATTGTTGTGTTCACTATTGCGGGGTTGAGCCCATACTTTACGGACGTTGTGTACATACTTTTACGGTAGTTGGATTTGTTACGGTGTGATTTGGCATTAGGTATTTATTTTGTTCAATTTTTCTTAAAAAAATAGGTCGCCGTTGTCAACAAAATATATTTATTTATTTGTCAGTAAAAAATCAAAATTTTACTCGGAGAGTGCGGAAAGTTGCGGAATTTCAGGAAAAATTTCCTTTGTCGTTGAGAGTCCAAAGGAGTCAAGGAATACTTAGCCGATTGACCCTTATTTTTGGGAGAAATTTAGAATCCAACGGAATTGAAGATTCTGGCTGTATTCAGGTGGATTGTAGTGTCCAGATCTTTATGCCGCATCGCGGGAATCTACAATTTTTCGCAACTAATCCAATCCCCATATTCGCCGAGCACTACGTAACCTCTCACATCGAGAGAAGAACAAAATCCTCTTGGTAAGTCGTCATTTAGCTGTCAAAATTTTCTAAACCTTCCTGTCAAAAACTCAATATTATTTTTCATTATTTTAGTGACTACAAGAAAACGCAAAGGACGAAATACTCAAATTAAAATCTCAGCGATATTCTATTCGTCGTTTCGGAAGAAAACCCTCACCCGTTTGAGGTAAAACATTGCTTTTACTATATAATCATGTTTATTGGTCTAAGTTTTTCACTAAACTATATTTCCTTCTAGGGTTTTTTCTTTTTATTTGAATCCTCTGATTCTGCTGTATGGTCTGGTTGTCCGAAGAGCGATAGAATTTGTTTGCCGAAGGTGGACTTTGAAGTTGTCAATGCCGGGTAGCGGATTGATGTCGTCCGTGATACTGCTGCCACTTGTTTGACACCCACCTGCCAGCGATTTCTGGACCACACCGCCACAGCTAAGTGTTTTTAAAATTAAGTATATTTATCGGGTAAATTTTATTGATGAGACTTTGGAAACGTACCTACCTTGGACACTAGAATATCTTTTACCAATTAATTTATTACGAGTATATTTGCGCCTGTATGCATTTGCTTATACAGTTTCTGCGCCTTTTGTAAACCGCACGTGCGCACGAACGGGTAGGGCGGCATACTAAGAAATATAGCGTGTTTATTTTAGGATATACTTACTATATCCCACTGTCTCATCAACAACTAAATATAATTAAATATTTACGCTTCGTTTCCGTTTTCTTTTATACCTTCAGAGGAATTTTCCTGGTTTGGTCTTCAAAAATCACTTATAGTGAGGTGTAGAGCGCTCAAACTAGGTGGCGCCTAAAAAAAGGTAAACATCTATTTGTACCCACGCCCGTCTCCACTGTTTGATGGCGGCCGCTTGAAACTCACTGACAAACTTAGTTCTTGAAGGTATAAATTTGTTTTATTGTAGAAATTATTTATATAATATTCTTTTGTTACGCGTTGACGTAACAAATTTGGCGCCCAACGCACGACGATTGTTGTAAGTTTTGCTCTTGGAAGCTAGAAGTTACAAGTAGTGTACTTTACCGGTAAAGACTGGTTATTTTTGGTGTCCTTCATCGTCTGTTTTATGCTTACCTGGTGATCATTCTTGTGGTGTAGTGACAATCAAATAAGTTGTGATTTATTCCAGTATGGCGAGAATAATGGACATAAACCGCCTGGATAAAGAAGAGTTGACTTATGAGCTTACCTACCGTGGTATTGCAGCGGGAACCGTGGACGAAATGCGCTCTAGGTTGTCATTGGCAAGACAGATCGAAAAAGCAGGTGATAGTCTACATTATCCGAAGTACCCTTACTCCTTTGAAGAGGATTCCCAAGCCGTAGCTAGAAAGTTAGAAGAGATTGGATCGGCGCTGACGACTTTTTCAGAAGACTCCAAAAGCGGACAGTTTCTTAAGTTGCAATCTAAGCTGGCTCATGTGCTTGGAAGGATAGATAATATCGAAAGTAAAGAAGAAGAGAAGCAGAAGGTGCGTTCTGAGCTCTTTGCGTTAGCACTTTCCTCCATCGACAAACTCCGTTTCAAAGTAACCGAAATAGATAATGCCGGTACAGGTATTAAACCTGCCACAACCATTCCTCCCGGACTTTCTGTTTTAGAAGCTACCAGCTTTACAGAAGCACCATTTTTGACTTCAACTCTAATGGATGAACCTGAACGACCCCCACGGACTCAACATAGCCACCCATCACTTCATATCAAACCCATATTACCACATAAGTGGAACTTAAAATTTAGCGGAGATAAGAGAGGGTTATCCGTGACTGCGTTCTTTGAATGTATAGATGAGTTGCGCATTGCTCGCAATGTGTCTAAAGAAGTACTTCTGGATTCCGGTATAGACTTGTTCGAAGGAAGAGCCTACGATTTTTATCGTGATTGCAGAAATAGAATTACCACGTGGGATGACCTGGTTGGTTTGTTTAAAGATGAGTATCAGCCAGCGTTCTACGCAGAAAAGCTGCTGGATGAAATTAAAAGAAGGACCCAAGGTCCAGATGAAACAATCGGTACTTACCTGGCTATAATCGCAAAGTATTTCCAAAGGTTACAATGTTCAATTTCCGAAGAAGCCAAACTTTCCATATTGTTGAGAAATATTGCGCCAGTATACCGCAATCAGCTAGGTGCACTTGAAATTTCATGGATTGCCCAGTTGCGTCAGCTATGCAAGAGATAGAACATAGGATGCAAGGTGGAGAATATATCGCACTGCCAAAGGGAAAACAATACTTAGAACCGGACATGGCTTATATGGATTTAGAAGAACGACTTCGACTTCTACGGAACCTGGTGCATCATTTCGGCAACCTATTGCAGGTAAACAGGTTGTTTGTTATAAATGTGGTCAACCTGGACATCGAGCTGTAGGTTGTGCCAATAAAAGTACCAAGAAACGCTGTTTTAAGTGCCAGAAGGAAGGATTCACGGTGAAGACGTGTCCTGTTTGTTCAGCTTCGGGAAACGGGAGCGGCGCCACTAGGGAGCCGAACTGGTCGCTCCTTTCGGAATATAGGTGGTCCTGGTTGCGATATAATTAGGCGTTTTGATATTTCGTTAAATACTTCTATTGTATTTTAGCTGATGGTAGCAGGTCTCCTAGTATAGGATGTTTAGATTTGCCAATTCAACTTCGTGGGAAAGTAAAGTTGTTTGAAGTTTTCGTTTTTCGAGAATTGCCACATTCTCTTATTATTGGTGTTGATTTCTGGAAGAGCATGGGTTTTGTTCCTAATCTTTGTCGCGGAGAATGGTATTTTCGTAAGGATTCCGATGCTATAGGGTTAATGAGTCTTCAGGCTATACCAGGTGGTAACGATTCTGTTTTGACTTCATCTGAACAGCACAGACTGGACGAACTTATTTTGCATACTAAATCTAGTCTTGGTTCTAGTCTAGGTTGCACTAATCGAACGGAGCATGTGATCAAAATTTCTTCTGCACCAATTAAGTAAAGGTATTATCGAATTTCGCCAGTTCTTCAGAAATATGTGGACCAAGAGCTGGGGGAAATGCTGAAACAGGGTATTGTTGAACCAAGTACCAGTCCATGGGCGTCCCCAATAGTAATGGTAAAGAAAAAGGATGGTTCCTACCGTTTCTGTGTCGACTACAGAATCCACTTCCAATGGTTACGGACACTTTGGACAAGCTTAGAGATGCAAAATATCTGTCTAGTTTAGATTTAAAAAGCGCGTTTTTCCAGGTACCAGTTGCTGAACCGTCCAGACCTTATACTGCGTTTACAGTGCCAAACAGAGGATTATTTCAGTTCTGTAGGATGCCATTTGGCCTTAGCAACTCGCCACCAACATGGCAGAGGTTGATAGACAATGTGTTGGGTGCTGACCTTGAGCCACGTTTTTGTCTACCTGGACGATATCGTCATTTTGAACCAAACTTTTCAGCAACATTTAGAGATTTTAGAGGAGGTATTTCGCCGCCTGAAGAAGGCTAACTTGACGGTGAGGTGGGAAAATGCCAATTTTGTAGAAAGGAAATGAAATATTTGGGTTATGTAGTTGATGCTCGCGGATTAAGAGTTGACCCAGACAAAGTTCGAGCTATGTTGAATTTATCGTCACCAAACACAATAAAGGATGCTCGTCGTATTTTGGGAACATTTTCGTGGTACCGTAGGTTCATACTTGATTTCTCCACCATAGTTGCCCCTATTTCTTCCTTACTGAGGAAAAATAAAAAGTTTCGTTGGAATGTGGACTGTGAAAAGGCATTTCAAAAGATCAAGGAAGCTTTGGTTGTTTCACCAATCTTGTGTTGTCCAAGCTATACCTTGACATTCGTGATTCATACCGATGCATCTGGGTTTGGAATTGGTGCAGTTCTTACACAACCGCATCCAGACGGAGAAAAGGTTATATGTTACTTGAGCAGATCCCTAACACGCCAAGAAAGAAACTATTCCACAACTGAGAGAGAATGTTTAGCTGTTTTGTGGGCCATAGAAAAGCTCAGACCTTATATCGAGGGAGTATAATTCAAAGTGATTACAGATCACTACGCTCTGAAATGGCTCCACACTCTCAAAGAACCAACAGGAAGATTAGCTAGATGGTCTGTTCGGTTGCAACAATATAACTTCATTGTTGAGCATAGAAGAGGCAAGGATAATGTCGTCTCGGACTTGTTGAGCAGATCAGTACCTGTTCTGGACTCACTTAACATCACTACAATAGATGAAAATACAATTCACGACAAGTGGTACCTCAAAATGGTTAAACTCGTTAAATTTTCATCTCTTCGTTACAGCAATTGGCGTTATTCAGATGAGAAACTCTATAAGTTTATCAAACAAGATTATTCCGGTTTGAAGCCCTCTGATATAAATTGGAAGGAGGTGATACCCAAGGAGAAACGACAAGAAATCATAAAATCTGCTCACGACGCTCCAACAACTGGACATATGGGAGTTTATAAAACATACTCGAGAGTGGCAGATAGATTCTTTTGGCCAAAAATGCGTGCCGACATTGCCAAATATATTCGTAGATGTATGAAGTGCACAGCTCATAAACCTGACCAACGAGGCGTTAGCGATGGCATGGTATCCTACCCAAAACCTTCGAGGCCACGGGAAATGGTGTCGATGGACTTGATGGGTCCGCTACCTCGATCGACAAAAGGAAATGTGTTTATACTCGTCGTAACTGATTATCTTAGTAAATTCTCTTTAGTTTTCGCCTTGGGGAAGTCTTCAGCTGAAATTGTTGTCCGCAGGGTAGAACAGGGTGTATTTTTAATTTTTGGTGTTCCTAGATTAGTACTATGCGACAATGGACCTCAGTTTACAAGTTGCGTCTTTCGTAAATTAATGGAAAGATATCAGTGTACGATCAAATATAACGCCAACTATCACCCACGTGCTAATCCAATAGAGAGAGTAAATAGAACCATCAAGACTATGTTGGCAATGTATGTGGAAGGAAACCACAGGAAGTGGGATGAAAACCTTCAACTTGTAGCGTGTGCTTTAAGGACTGCTAGGCATGAATAAACACGAGTATCGCCATATTTCGTGAATTTTGGACGAAATATGATGTTGTCTGGAGAGGAATACAAAGATATAGGCAGAATGGAAGACGAACGTGAAATAGATTGGATGGATATAAGTAGAAACAAGCTTTTTAAGGAAGTTTATCAGGACGTGAAGAGAAGGCTGGAAGATGTTGGGAAAATAAGCATACAGATTTACAATTTAAGAAAAAGATATGAAGAATTTTTACCTAGGCACATTTTTTTAAAAGAAATTATACCCTTTCGGACGCGTCGAAGTATTACAGTAGTAAACTGGCACCAACATATTCAGGACCCTTCTTCATAAAGAGAAAGATCTCGCCTTGGACTTATGAACTAGAGGACGAGTTTGGAAAATCCAAGGGAGTCTGGCATTCGAAGGACCTGAAATCAGGTCCATCCGAAACATATTAATTCGTAGAAATTAATCGTCTTGAGGTTGGGGAAGGATTTGTTACGCTGTGATTTGGTATTAGGTATTTATTTTGTTCAATTTGTCTTAGTAAAAAAATAGGTCGCCGTTGTCAACAAAATATATTTATTTATTTGTCAGTAAAAAATCAAAATTTTACTCGGAGAGTGCTGAGTCGTTGAGAGTCCAAAGGAGTCAAGGAATACTTAGCCGATTGACCCTTATTTTTGGGAGAAATTTGGAATCCAACGGAATTGAAGATTCTGGCTGTATTCAGGTGGATTGTAGTGTCCAGATCTTCAAGCCGCATCGCGGAAATCTACAATTTTTCGCAACTAATCCAATCCCCACATTCGCCGAGCACTACGTAACCTCTCCTCACATCGAGAGAAGAACAAAATCCTCTTGGTAAGTTGTCATTTAGCTGTCCAAATTTTCTGAACCTTCCTGTCAAAAACTCAATATTATTTTTCATTATTTTAGTGACTACAAGAAAACGCAAAGGACGAAATACTCAAATTAAAATCTCAGCGATATTCTATTCGTCGTTTCAGAAGAAAACCCTCACACGTATGAGGTAAAATATTGCTTTTACTATATAATCCTGTTTATTGGTCTAAGTTTTTCACTAAACTATATTTCCCTGTAGGGTTTTTTTTTCTTTTTATTTGAATCCTCTGATTCTGCTGTATGGTCTGGTTGTCCAAAGAGCGATAGAATTAGTTTGCCGAAGGAGTCTACAGGTGGACTTTGAAGTTGTCAATGCCGGGTAGCGGGTTGATGTCGTCCGTGATACTGCTGCCTCTTGGTTGACACCCACATGCCAGCGATTTCTGGACCACACCGCCACAGCTAAGTGTTTTTAAAATTAAGTATATTTATCGGGTAAATTTTATTGATGAGACTTTGGAAACGTACCTACCTTGGACACTAGAATATCTTTTACCAATTAATTTATTACGAGTATATTTGCGCCCGTATCCATTTGCTTATACAGTTTCTGCGCCTTTTGTAAACCGCACGTGCGCACGAACGAGTATCAACAACTAAATATAATTAAATATTTACGCTTCGTTTCCGTTTTTTTTTTCAACCTTCAGAGGAATTTTCCTGGTTTGATCCTCAAAAATCACTTATAGTGAGGTGTAGAGCGCTCAAACTAGGTGGCGCCTAAAAAAAGGTAAACATCTATTTCTACCCACGCCCGTCTCCACTGTTTGCTGGCGGCCGCTTGAAACTCACTGACAAACTTAGTTCTTGAAGGTATAATTTTGTTTTATTGTAGAAATTATTTATATAATATTCTTTTGTTACGCGTTGACGTAACATGTTTATACCTTTTATTCGGACGTTGTGTCCTTTCAAATTATTCGGACGTTGTGAAAACCTATTGCGGACGTCGTGACTAGATTAACTTTATATTTTGGTGTGAATTGCGCGTGCGCACGCCCGGGGATACAAATCCAATGTAGTAGGCATAATGCTTTTGAGCAACATAATAAGTAGGTGATCAATATAGTGTGCCTTCAATACCATAGCAATATTGTGTGCTTTCAACTCGAACGCAAATATACATGTTTTCTTAAGGGGACAAATTATTGTTTTCTTTATTAATAAGGGGTGAAGACAGGGTACTAGGGAGATATCGTGGTATTAGTTATTACTGAGAAGTCCTACCTTCACTTTTCTTGGTTATGTCGCACTATAGTGTAAACGTAAACCAAGTGGCGACTAAAAAATTACCAACTACTTGACCCAGCCCGACTCCACTGATTAAAAGCTGGCGGCCGTGGTGAACATATATCTCTAGCTGTAGGTAGGTACTATCTGGTTGTGTATTCGACTTCGCTAAATAGGTACCCGAAACTTGTTGTCCGTGATCGTCGGATCTACACCCCAGGACTAAAGTAGCGATACAAACATAGTCACATAGAAATTGTCTCTTTTATCTTCCAGCTAGTCTGTTGACTAATACTGTCATTGTTGGTGTTCTTGTTTTTTTGAAACGCCACATTTTGGTCTATTGATTTTATTCTAGTCTCATTTTCTCTCTTGTTTTTTTTAAACGCCACAAAGGAAATGAGCCGAAAGGAGAAAGAAGCCGATAAGAAAGAAGTCAAGAATAATTTTGTCGTATCATCATTTACAGGCGGTTTTACCCCTGTCTAAAGGCGATGTTTTTACTTTTTACTATAAATCCAAAATTAACGCATTTAATTTTACAATAACTTGCTAAAGATAGATGCGAATGTTTTGTTTTGAATGAAGTTGAAGGGCTCCGAGGTGCAAACGAAATTGGGTCTTGTGTCTTGAGTTATTTAAGAAATAAGTCAGAAGCCGTAGGTGATGATAGTTTTGAAATTATCTTTTATTCTGATAACTGCTGTGGCCAGCAAAAAAAAACAATTCATGTTTTCAATGTACATGCATGCAATGGGCATACGGGGCATACACAGAATGAAAACGACTCGGTTCATTCTGTAATTGAAAAAGAGGTTAAGATGTATTTAATCGGGTCCAATTTATGTACCTGAGCAGTATATTAGGATTAATTAGAACTGCTCGAAAGAGAGTTGTGTGTTACAGCGTTTTCTACGACCTAAAAATCTCGCAAAGGAGTGTGGCATTCAATTTAATAAAAATACTGAAGGAGAAACTGTGAAAATAAGTGATATAAAGACTATTAAATTTGCAAAATCAGAAAATTCACAAATTCGAATATTTTACAAAACATCATACAGTGACCAAACTTTCAAGCAAATCAACTCTTCAGCACGTCAATATCGCCAATAACACGTCAATATCGCCAAACTTTTCAATTAAGAAAACTTTACACGGAGAGACTCAAGTTAAGGGATCGAAAAAAACAAGATATTAAGAGTCTTATTGAAAACAGCTTGATACCTCGATGCTACGCCCACTCCTTCTATAACAGTATTTTATATTGATACCCACTTATTTTTTTCAAAACTGTAATAGTTATACAGTTTCAGACTTGTTTTTATTCTTATTCATAGTTTATTTGGATAATCCTTTAAAGATTTTTTTTTATTTTTTTTTGTTTACGCACTTGTTTGTATAATCTTTTATGTATCGTTAATATCGGTTTAAACACACACAAAAAAATGGATTATCGATAAGAAAATGCGTTTCGTTTATTTTTCATTAGATTTGTTTTTATATTTTAACTGAAATACTTGTAGAACCCTAAGAGAGTTACAAAAAATAAATGTGTTAGTTCTTGTAGAGGTCTTTTCTTTCAAAAATCTAAATTTATTTTGACATAATTCTAAAAAAATCCTAAAAATATTGTAAAAATAAACGGAAAAGTGACACTATATAATAAAATAAATAAATAAATAAACATTCAACTTTTTTTCTTTTGTTTAATTAAAATGGCTAAAAGAATAGTTATTTATGTACCAAGGCACTGAAGTTCAACTTTTTATGACTCATGTGGAGTTTATATATAAATAAACCACATGAGTCATAAAAAGAACTTCAGTGCCGAGGTACATATTATATTTTTTTTTGAAATCGGAAAAAAATGTTTTATTAGGTAAGAAAATAATAATAAGAGATCACCCGTCCACGAACCGACTACGCGCGGCGTTGCTTGACTTTACCGATCGCTCTACCTAGGACAAGTATAATGACGTACGGCACCTTCGGACAGAAAAACCAAACTGCTGCTTCTTGTGCAGCCTACACAACAAATCTATTGATATTCAAATTTACTAAAATATGTATACTGAAGGATTGCGCTTCTATAGGAAACAATTTCGCAATGTGTACGAAAAGTTAAATGAGCCTTTATCGGCCGGGTTTTGAATATTTGGTTACTTTTCACGGGCGGTTTCTCCGCGTCTGACGTTTGATGTTTACATCTCGCCAAGGCCTACTTAATGACGATTTTGGGACATTTTAATGCCGATTTCAAGAAAAATACTTTTTTCATCTTAACAGAAAAATCCAAAAACTCCCTCCACATTGCCCATCATTTTGATTGGAAACTTTAAAATGCTTCTCCTTAAAAATTTAGCTTTTTGGTATAGTGACGGTTTAGGAATATCTGTGCAATACGTTGGCACCATAATTTAAAAACACCCTGTACATACTAGTAAATTTTCTATCAGGTCATAAACTAAAAAAGAAATTGTAATAAATAATATATTTTCAGGGATTTTGGCAGACCAAATTGCTGCTGAAGCAGGTAAAAAAAATTTAATTTTTGCATTTTTCTAATATATTAACAATATTGTTACATTTTGAAGCGAAATTAATTCTTGCTACCAATGGGGCTAACTTTTGCCCTTTATTCTTTACTCACATTTCTTGTTCCTTTTGTTTTAGATCCAACAGTATTGCACGAAGCTGCTCCGGCAGACAATAATGAATTAGGTAATACAACAGTAATAATAATAATAATAATAATAATTTTACCGTTTTTACCGTGCTTTCAATTCTAGCGCTGATGCCACAAATACGAGTTACCCTAGCAGAGAACAGATTGACGGTTTCTGGAGAAATCAACTTGCCACACCAGGTCCATGCAATGTCAGTGCAAGCTGGATCAGTGAAGAACGCGAGATCGGCCGGAACTATAGCCAGATGCAACATGAGCAATTCACAACCGATGAGGTTTCCAATGTCATCAAGAATTCCCACAACTGGAAGGCACCAGGTCCAGATCATCTCCAAAATTATTGGATTAAGAAGTTGTGGTGCACGCATGAACAAATAACTACCTTAATTAATGAAGTCTTGCTCGATCCTCTGAAAATGCCATTGTTTCTTACACAGAGTGCCACCTACTTATTACCAAAAGACCAGCGGAATATGGATAACCCTGCCAAGTACCGCCCAATAAACTGCTTGCCTACGCTGTACAAGATAATCACATCTTGCCTTACGCAGCGAATATATGCTCACTGCGAGCGGAACAACATCATTGCAATGCAGCAGAAGGGCTGCTCGAAGGGCGCAATGGGATGCAAAGAGCAACTCATCATAGACTCTGTCATCTGTAACCAGGCTCATTCCAAGCAACGAAACCTCTACATGGCTTATGTGGACTACAAAAAAGCATTTGATTCCGTACCTCACGACTGGCTCACAGGTATCTTAAAGCTGTATAAAATAGATCATCATACAATTTCCTTTTTAGAACACGTTATGACAACCTGGCGCACTAAGATACAACTCAGAACCGCAAACAGTAACATCGAGACCGACACAATCAACATCCGAAGAGGGATTTTCCAAGGAGATTCACTCAGTCCACTGTGGTTCTGCATGGCGATGAACCCTCTATCACATCGGTTGAACTCTACAAAATACGGCTTCGCTATCAAAAGCAACAACGCAGAAGCGATCAAGTTGAATCACCTATTATATATGGATGATTTAAAACTGATCGCCGCAACCAAAAACCAACTAACGCAAATGCTTAAAATTGTAGAGAAGTTCTCCAGGGACATCGGAATGCTGTTTAGACTGGACAAGTGCCGCACCCTTAATATCATCCGGGGAAAGCTCGAACAAAGCGCACACGAGATGCAGGACGGCCAGGAGATCGAAGCAATGAGCATGGGAGATACATACAAGTATCTCGGGATGAAACAAGCTCAAAGGATAGACCATCGAACAATGAAGACTGATTTAACGAATGAATTCATCAAGAGAGTAAGACAAGTAGTGGGAACTGATCTTAACAGCAGGAATTTGTTTAAGGCCCTGAACACGTATGCGTGCTCTGTACTCAGCTATTCGTTCGGAATAGTGAATTGGACCAACACGGACATCAACAACCTGCAACAAAAAGCTAGGACACTACTGACAAAAGCTCATAAACATCATCCCCGTAGCGCCGTAGAAAGAACAACTCTGCCACGTCAACTAGGAGGAAGAGGATTGGCAGATCTCAGCAAGCAATTGGGCCAACAAATATTAAATCTGTAATTATTTCTACAGGCAGGCCAACAGCTCCACACTACATAGGGCTATATGCGGAGCAGACGTCTCAACACCGCTACGTCTGACGGAACACGAGCGTCAAAATCACCACCGAACCGACGACGATAAACTACAGAGGTGGTTGGGGAAGCCGCTGCACGGGAAGCATCCTAATGAGGTTAACCAGGAACATGTCGACAAGTTAGCGTCGAACTATTGGCTGACCTCGGGACGAATGTTCCCCGAGACGGAAGGCTTCCTACTGGCCATACAAGATCAGGTTATACCAACTCGCAACTACCTAAAATTCATTGTAGGAGATGCATCGGTAGTGGATGACAGATGCAGATACAGGTGCCCAACTTCAGAAACAATCCAGCACATAACAGGAGGATGTCAGATGTTCGCATCAACGGAATATAAGGAACGACACGATTCGGTTGCCAAGATCTTGCACCAGGAACTGGCGGAAAAGCTGCTGCTTGTGCAGGCAGAGAGGATCCCATATTACAGCTACACACCTGAGCCTGTTCTTGAGAACAGCAACCACAAGATGTACTGGGATCGTACAGTTCTGACAGATCAACGAGTTGCCCATAACAAACCGGACCTTATAATAGTTGATAAAATTTCTAGGAAGACAACTCTGATTGATGTGGCCATCCCGAACAACAACAACCTGCGTGTGAAGCAAGTCGAGAAAATCGCGAAGTACAGAGACTTAGAAGAACGAATTAGAAGGCAATGGGAAATGGAGAACGTCCAGACGATTCCAATCATCATGTCAACAACTGGTGTTATACCAAAAAGTTTGCTGAGAAACATCAAGGAGCTGGGTCTAACTGATAGTCTTTACAGGTCCATGCAGAAAGCGGTACTACTTGCGACAGCCCGAACCGTCAGGAAGTTCATGGGGAGTGCAGGATCATCCAACAACATCAATGTCACCTAAGGCCCGATAACATGGCAAGGGTCTCGTCCGAGCCAGATCCTTTTGGTATCCGGGATACCCGGGATCTGAGTGAATGTTCCCCGTAGAGGGAGTGCGAAGGCCTTTTGGCTTAGTCGAGATAATAATAATAATAAAACTGGTTGCCCTTGCTAATCGTGGATTGTCTTCTGTCCAATAGTGTAAATTATGAAAGTTCGTTATTCCTTCTCTTGAGAATTTGGATTCATCAGTCCATACAATCTTGACAAAATAGTTGCGTCTTCATTGTCGGCATTTAACATAAACCGACAAAATTGCATTCTGCGTGCTGGATCATTTTCTTCTAATCCTTGTACCGGTGTATAATAAAATGAGTGTTGTCCCATGCGATGCAGAACAGACCAAACTTTCCACTGCGAGACATTTAAATCAACAGCTACGCATCTAATGCTAGTTGTTGGATCTTCCTCAAATCTTTGCATAATCGCTTCCTCAACGTCAACATGGTGAGGACGACCTCTATGATGAGGTCTGTGAACTGTGCCACTTTCAGCAAAGCATCGATAGGTTCTACCAAATACTCTGAAATCGGGCCTGCGTCGATTTGGAAAACGGCGTACATATTCCCTTTGAGCTTCAGCTGCGTTTCCGTTACAAAACCCATAAATAAAGACAATGTCTGCGTACTCTATTCGTAAAGTTTACCATTTTCAAGTAAATTACTCGACGTGACAGAACTTGTGTATGTAATAACTGATACCTTCATATCAGGAATCCGTAGGTTATCCAACTGTCAACAACAATTGTGTTATTTTACGTCAATACGTGAAATATCTTGCAACCTCATATCTCCTTGGAAAGCCAACACTCCAGGTAAGTTTTTGCAAGAACTTGCACGTTTCATGTATTATAAAACTTTCGGAAAAAACGGCTACGTATGTGCAACTGAATAAATTTTTTTGAGATTAACCTTCGGTTTTAGCCGTCCCATTTTTTTTCTGAGCGAATTTTTTCCAATCGTTTTCCTACATAATCTGTACTATTAGTGTACTCTAAATGGAGGAATAGACATAATTTGGAAAACTTGCTAGGCTTTTCAAAAATCTCTACAATTAGTGGCGCGGGACAGCGAAATTTTGAAAAACAGAAATAACTGAAATAACTCAAAAACCTTTGCCTTTCGTATAATGCATTGTAGGGGTCAATGAACTTCAAATGAGGTCAGTAGTTAAGCAAAGCGGGCATCAGGACAGTGACGTCACGGCCTCGGCCGCTACGTGGCAGATGTTTATTTCCGACAGGTGAGGACTTGCATTTTGACCTGGCGTGACGCCCGGGAGGTTATTAACCTTTTCCGACAGGTGCGGACTTGCATTTTGACCTGACGTAACCCCGGACGGGACTTGACCTCGATAGGTTATTAAGAATTGTTATAACATGTTCAGCTCCCCCTCTCTACCACTAGGTTAGGATATAAGGTGGTCCATTCTAGCTGGAGAACTCAGTTTAGTTTGAAAGCAGACAACATGGATCTACAAGCAATCAACAAGTTGACGTGCCTCAATCGGAAATCCAGCATCAAGTTGGCGGAATTACCGCAAGATTTGCCATTGAAAATATATTCAGGCAAGCTGGTGAAGACAAAATTCGGGGAATGCGTCTTACTGGAATTGGAGGAGAATGTTGTATTCCTACCGCAGAGAGTCACGGTAGCATTCAAGCCACACTTGGAGGATTTCTCATCTGAAAGATATTCCCTCGTGTTTAAGGGACAACTCAACACAGGAAAGCATTATCCAGCGAATCAGTTTGAGATTGTAGAAAATAAAAATATTTAAATGAAAATATTTCTTTATTTATTAAACCTAAATATGTTACTAGCGTCGATGAAACGTTAACGAAGGCGCCAACGAAACGTCGACGAAACGTGGACGAAACGTCGACGAACGTCGACGAAACGTCGACGGACGTCAACGAAACGTCGACGCTTGGACGAAACGTCGACGAAACGTTAACGAAACGTCGAAGAAACGCCAACGAAACGTCGACGAACGTCGACGAAACGTCAACGAAACGTCGACGAACGTCGACGAAACGTTGACGGACGTCGACGAAACGTCGACGTTACGTCGACGAACGTCGACGAAACGTCGACGAAGCGTTGACTAAACGTTAACGAAACGTCAACGAACGTCGACGGAACGTCAACGAAACGTTAACGAAAAGTCAACGAAACTTCACAAAAGTGAATATTGAAAATAAAACAATATATTTACGTTAATAATGTTTATTTATCTGTGAGAGTTGATAAGAACAAAATTGTCTTCTTATCCCATCCTAAAAGAGCTTTTGGGTTTGCCTTATATTTTCTTACGTTTTCTTCCAACCAATTCAAGATTCTTAAATGATTTTTGTTTTTAGATGGTTGAAACTTATATGATAATTTAATAGCAGTTAAAGCTTCAACAAATATTTTTAAATTTTTATGTTTCGCTAAGTAGGCAGCTTGACATATAAAAGCATCACAGCAATCTTCCAATCCCTTGTAGTTTTTTATTATGTTTTTCACTGGATAAGAGTCCTCCAAATAGTATAGATTAAAATTTGATATTAAACTAAAAATGTGTACTTTATATGCAATGCTATCTTCCAGGCAATGATCCTTCATAAGCTTTTCGACTGTGGTAAAATTCATTTCTTCAATATTTTCTTGATCACAAATGTTGATTATGATCTTAATATAATATTATCAATTTTTCGCTTCTTTTCCAACATTAGGCAACACTCCGCAACACTACATGCTCCTTCAGCAACTTCTGTGAAGCTTTCATTCGGTATTATAAAATCTGGTTTACCAAGCAAATATATTAATTTTTCACCACTACAGGAACGGTTGTACACTTTTTGAGAAGCAACGTATGCATCTACTTCAATTTTAATGAAATCCATTATTACTTTACAATTGTATTAAATTTGTATGCCGTATATATAGATCTATGCGGCTGCTCCCTCCAATCTTGCCCCCACTAGTTAGTATAATATTTGCTTACGTAAGTATGAACTTCACAGTTTGATTATTAAAGAGCGGTAAGTTAAACCCCCACCATAAAAAGATAGTATAAATAAGTACGTATGTTTACAGTGACTTCAAACATCATTAAAATGCGATTTCAACAACAGCAAAGGATTTTACCCATTGAAAATTTGGATATTGCAGATGCAGGACATCACCAAAAATCTAAACATGGTGAACTACTTCCAAATTCTATTAGAGCAATTTTTTGCGGACCGAGTAACTGTGGTAAAACCAATGCCCTTCTCAGTCTTATATTCAGTGAAAATGGTCTTAAATTTGAGAATATATATGTATACAGTAAATCGCTATTCCAACCAAAATATCAACTATTACAAAATGTCTTAGAAAAGGTTGGTGATAAAATTAAATATTTTCCATTCAAAGCTAACGATGATGTTATTGATCCATCGGAGGCTCTGGAAAATTCTGTTTTTATTTTTGACGATGTAGCTTGCGACAAGCAAGATAAAATACGAGAATTCTATTCAATGGGTCGTCACAAAAGTATTGATGTAACATATCTTTGTCAAACCTATTCAAAGATACCTAAACAGTTGATACGAGATAACTGCAACATGATTGTGCTTTTTAAGCAAGACGATATCAATTTAAGACATGTATATGACGAGCATGTAACTCCAGATTTAACTTATGAACAATTTAAGGATTTGTGTCATCGATGTTGGAGTGATTCTTACGGAACATTAGTAATCGTTAAGGATTTTGGGTTGAATACCGGACGGTATAGAAGTGGTTCCGATAAGTATATAAAGCTGTAAGTTAGTGTCATAAGTTAATTTGGAAAGATGCCGCTAACATCGCAAGATCAAATTGCAAATGCGCAACGCGCGAAGAAAATTAGAAAACTCACACGCTCGAGTTACGTCGCTATGAACAATGGTCCTGATTGTGTTAAAGTGCAGACAAAGTGCTGAGTGCGCGGGCACGTGTAGGCTAAGTTGCATTTTGTATCCCTATATATTTAAGCTTTGCTCTATTGTTAATCAGTTCTATCTTGTCTTGTAGCAGTAGACGCTGCCCTGTTGTAACTGTCAAAATAAATTGTTTTAAAAACGTATTTTTCGAAATCGTTAATTTAACTGGCGCAGTCGGTAGGACGTGCGTCCAGTTTCCGCGACCGTAGTTTGGAATCCCCACGGTATCGGCACCGCATTCTACCGCGTCGCGAGAAGCTGAAAGATTTTTATCTTGAAGACGTCGTCCAACAACCTGATCTTCGAGGCATCGCAGCAGCAGCCCCTGGATCAACCCCTGGCAGCCAACACCGCAGTAGCTGCAGACAAGATATTGCTCACCTTAGGACTTTGGCCGGCGACCAGAACCAGCTTTTGGTAAGAGTCAAGTGTTCCTTTGGATTCCTATTTTTATTCCTTATTTTTTACGATATTTTTGAAGATTTTTACGATATTTTTGAAGATTTTAAGTTATTTTTGAAGATTTTGATATATTTATTTGATGAGTGACGTTGATATTGAGGATATTACAAGTTTATTTTCATCAAGTTTAAGTTTTGACGAACCAAGTAGTTCATCTGACGTTAACCAAGTTATTAAAGAAGAAAGTAAAAATAAAATAATCGCAATGGCAGACGAAAAACTTAACTTACCAATGCTTAAGATGTATGTAGAAACAATTTCTAATTTTGACGGCAATGCAACTTCCTTGCCGAAATTTATCTCGTCATGTGATTACCTTTTTGAAACTTATAATGGCATAAATGATGAACTTTTAAAAAATTACTTAGTCAGAGCGGTTCAGATGAAACTCACTGGACGCGCTGAATTATTGATAGGTTGCCGCAATGAGTTAAATACGTGGCAGAAAATTAAGGACGCACTAAATCAATGCTTTGGTGATCGTCGCAATTTGGAGTGCCTAGAGCAGGACTTATTTACGGCTAGGCCATTTAAAAATGAATCTCCTTTAGATTTCGCAAAACGACTTCAGGTTATGAGGAGTAATCTGAGACAAAAAGTGAATTCAGATGTATACTTAACCCAAGCCGCTAAAGAAATTTATGTTAGGCAATATGATGAATTATGTTTAAGGACTTTTGTTAGAGGTTTGACAGGTCCCCTATCATTCGTTTGAAGGAACCTGCATCTCTCGAAGATGCAATGACACTAATCATTCAAGAAGAAAATTTTAACTATACCCAAAATATTTTTAAAAGTAGTTCTCAAAGTAATTTTCCAAGTTTTCCACAAAATAATCAGAGAACATATCAAAGACAAAATAATTTCTCACAAAGTAATTTTTCGCGCCCTAACTATCAGAACAATTTGCAAAATAACTTCCCTCGTCCTAGTTATCAAAATAATTTCCCTAGAAATAATTTCCAAAGTTATAATAACCAACCTTTTAGGAATAATTTCCAAAATCAGAATTTTTCAACTAGACCAAACTTCCCAAGCCGACCCATTAACATTCAACCAAATTATTATTATTATTATTATCTCGACTTAGCCAAAAGGCATTCGCACTCCCTCTACGGGGAACATTCACTCAGATCCCGGGCATCCCGGATACCAAAAGGATCTGGCTCGGACGAGACCCTTGCCATGTAATCGGGCCTTAGGTGACATTGATGTTGTTGGACGATCCTGCATTCCCCATGAATTTCCTGACGGTTCGGGCTGTCGCAAGTAGTACCGCTTTCTGCATGGACCTGTAAAGACTATCAGTTAGATTCAGCTCCTTGATGTTTCTCTATTATTATTATTATTATATCGACTTAGCCAAAAGGCATTCGCACTCCCTCTACGGGGAACATTCACTCAGATCCCGGGTATCCCGGATACCATAAGGATCTGGCTCGGACGAGACCCTTGCCATGTTATCGGGCCTTAGGTGACATTGATGTTGTCGGACGTTCCTGCATTCCCCATGAATTTCCTGACGGTTCGGGCTGTCGCAAGTAGTACCGCTTTCTGCATGGACCTGTAAAGACTATCAGTTAGACCCAGCTCTTTTATGTTTCTCAGCAAACTTTTTGGTATAACACCAGTTGTTGACACGATAATTGGAATCGTCTTGACGTTTTCCATTTCCCATTGCCTTCTAATTCGTTCTTCTAAGTCTCTGTACTTCGCGATCTTCTCGACTTGCTTCACACGCAGGTTGTTGTTGTTCGGGATGGCCACATCAATCAGAGTTGTCTTCCTAGAAATTTTATCAACTATTATAAGGTCCGGTCTGTTATGGGCAACTCGTTGATCTGTCAGAACTGTACGATCCCAGTACATCTTGTAGTTGCTGTTCTCAAGAACAGGCTCCGGTGTGTAGCTGTAATATGGGACCCTCTCTGCCTGCACAAGCAGCAGTTTTTCCCCCAGTTCCTGGTGCAAGATCTTGGCAACCGAATCGTGTCGTTCCTTATATTCCGTTGATGCGAACATCTGACATCCTCCTGTTATGTGCTGGATTGTTTCTGAAGTTGGGCACCCGTATCTGCATCTGTCATCCACTACCGATGCATCTCCTACAATGAATTTTAGGTAGTTGCGAGTTGGTATAACCTGATCTTGTATGGCCAGTAAGAAGCCTTCCGTCTCGGGGAACATTCTTCCCGAGCTCAGCCAGTAGTTCGACGCTAACTTGTCGACATGTTCCTGGTTGACCTCATTAGGATGCCTCCCGTGCAGCGGCTTCTCCAACCACCTCTGTAGTGTATCGTTGTCGGTTCGGTGGTGATTTTGATGCTCGTGTTCCGTCAGACGTAGCGGTGTTGAGACGTCTGCTCCGCATATAGCTTTATGTAGTGTGGAGCTGTTGGCCTGTCTCTGGAAATAATTACGCAGATTTATTATTTGTTGGTCCAATTGCTTGCTGAGGTCTGCCAATCCTCTTCCTCCTAGTTGACGTGGCAGAGTAGTTCTTTCTACGGCGCTACGGGGATGATGTTTATGAGCTTTTGTCAGTAGTGTCCTAACTTTTCGCTGCAGGTTGTTGATGTCCGTGTTGGTCCAATTCACTATTCCAAACGAATAGCTGAGTACAGAGCACGCATACGTGTTCAGGGCCATAAACAAATTCCTGCTGTTAAGATCAGTTCGCACTACTTGTCTTACTCTCTTGATGAATTCATTCCTTAAATCGATCTTCATTGTTCGATGGTCTATCCTTTGAGCTTGTTTCATCCCGAGATACTTGTATGTATCTCCCATGCTCATTGCTTCGATCTCCTGGCCGTCCTGCATCTCGTGTGCGCCCTGTTCGAGCCTTCCCCGGACAATGTTAAGGGTGCGGCACTTGTCCAGTCCAAACTGCATTCCGATGTCCCTGGAGAACTCCTCTACAATTTTAAGCATTTGCGTTAGTTGGTTTTTGGTTGCGGCCATCAGTTTTAAATCATCCATATATAATAGGTGATTCAACTTGATCGCTTCTGCGTTGTTGCTTTTGATAGCGAAGCCGTATTTTGTAGAGTTCAACCGATGTGATAGAGGGTTCATCGCCATGCAGAACCACAGTGGACTGAGTGAATCTCCTTGGAAAATCCCTCTTCGGATGTTGATTGTGTCGGTCTCGATGTTGCTGCTTGCGGTTCTGAGTTGTATCTTAGTGCGCCAGGTTGTCATAACGTGTTCTAAAAAGGAAACTGTATGATGATCTATTTTATACAGCTTTAAGATACCTGTTAGCCAGTCGTGAGGTACGGAATCAAATGCTTTTTTGTAGTCCACATAAGCCATGTAGAGGTTTCGTTGCTTGGAATGAGCCTGGTTGCAGATGACAGAGTCTATGATGAGTTGCTCTTTGCATCCCATTGCGCCCTTCGCGCAGCCCTTCTGCTGCATTGCCATGATGTTGTTCCGCTCGCAGTGAGCATATATTCGCTGCGTAAGGCAAGAAGTGATTATCTTGTACAGCGTAGGCAAGCAGGTTATTGGGCGGTACTTGGCAGGGTTATCCGTATTCCGCTGGTCTTTTGGTAACAAGTAGGTGACACCCTGTGTAAGAAACAATGGCATTTTCAGAGGATCGAGCAAGACTTCATTAATTAAGGTAGTTATTTGTTCATGCGTGCACCACAACTTCTTAATCCAATAATTTTGGAGATGATCTGGACCTGGTGCCTTCCAGTTGTGGGAATTCTTGATGACATTGGAGACCTCATCGGTTGTGAATTGCTCGTGTTGCATCTGGCTATAGTTCCGGCCCATCTCGCGTTCTTCACTGATCCAGCTTGCACTGACATTGCATGGACCTGGTGTGGCAAGCTGATTTCTCCAGAAACCGTCGACCTGTTCTCTGCTAGGGTAACTCGTATTTGTGGCATCGGCGCTAGAATTCAAAGTACGGTAGAAAACTTTTTCTGATCGGTCAAAAAGTTTGTTGTCTCGTTTCCTGTTGTTACTAGCCTTGTATCTCCTCAGACGCCCTGCGAAAACAGAAAGTTTTTGTTTTAATGTATCAAGACATTGTTGAGCAGTGATGTTCGCGGGGTCACGCTGAGAATGCATTTGGGTGCGGCTCATTATTGCCTGCACCGCCCTCTGGATCTTTCTAGTTCTAACTCCTCTGATATATTCCGTTACTTGTCCTATGTCTTTACGGAGACTCTCGATCTTCCGATTTAGTCGCATCTCCCATTGAGCCATTCGTGGTTCTGGTCTTGCACGATTTAACTCTTGAGCCGTCCGGATCTTGGCTCCCATTGCAGTGATGATGGCCGTTGCGGCACAGTAGATTAACATGTGCATATGTTCTAATGTGGGTGTTACTGAAACATAGTTGGGTAAAATTTTGGTGTTCATAATATCGAGCATGATTGCAAGCTTCCTGGAAGAATTCAATCTTGGTAGCGGTGGTCTGCTCAGTGGGTCTGTGCCTTCGTATCGCAATACCGCCCTTCTCAGCTGTGTGTCCAGGCTTTCAAAGTGTTCTCCGTTAACTGATTCCCGATTCTCAGTTGTTCGTCCCGCCGTCTCGGCTTCTTGTTGTGGTCCAGGCACTTGAATTTCCCGATTCTCAGTTGTTCGCTCTGCCGTTCCGGCTTCTTGTTGAGGTCCAGGCACTTGAATTTCCCCGTTGTTGTTGTCTATGTCTATGTGTTCGCCATGGATCTCTAGCTCAACTTCCCATTTTATGGCGTTAAGTCGCGTTTCTGGAATTCGGTTATTTCTTAGAATAGTTCGATACTGATCTGACACTCTTTGTTCAGACACTTGCATGTGTGGAAACTCCCTGCAGAACTCGGCATGCAGTTGTTGTCGGTAGCCGATCATCTCTTGTCCTAAGTTTGTCACCCTGTAAAAAATACGCATTATCGATTCATTCATGGACCCAGTCCATTTCATGCGTCGTCGTTGTAATCCCGCCTGAGTGAACGCTGGCTGAAGTTCCCGCGCAGCACCTTCGGTGGGTGGAACCCTAGTTCTCGTTTGGCTCCCATGTTGTAGATGTTCGTGTTGCTGGGCTGTAGCTGTTTGTGCAACAGGGGCCCGCCTCATCAGCGCCCTGTCACCGACGTCCCGCTCACTGTCATGCCCAGCGCCGGCTCCAGACATGCCCTGGCGATCCCCAGGCAGCGGCCCTATGACAATTATCCTATCATTCTCCATTCCATAGTTTTCTCCCGTAACGTGGGAGTGACGGCCCTCGGTCGCCTTTTACGACTCGCGGAGCCACGATAGGAGTATTCTAACCCGCTACCCATACGGGTCAACTAGGATAACGCGGGATCGTTACTCCCGAGGATCTGCCCCTGTCACCGGCCAAACCCCTCCTTGCGTTAACTGGGAAACACGGGATCGTTATTATTATTATTATTATTATTATTATTAATACGAGCCTATGCAAGTCAATTCCCAAATGACTAGAAATAATACTTTTAATAACACAAATTTTGGAAACCCAGAAGTGTCAACAAATTCGCGTGTACCTTCTAATGTACACAGAAGCTTTTCAGCACGACAGAATAATTTTCCCCGAAATAATTATTAGCCGCAAAATAACGCTATAGTCGAAGAACTATATCAAATTAATAATGAAAACGCGAGTAATAATTCAACACAGTCAATGCGCGATGCGTATGACCAAACTCTTTCTCAGAATGAACCCCAAAATCAAATTCAAACTCAAAAAATTAACTCCGGAAATTTTCCATTGGTGAGTCATCCTCCCAAACGGAAGAAATAAACCAGGAAAAAGAAATAGTCGAAATTTATGTGGAACAACATAACAGTTTAGCTTATATTCAAATTAAAAATCCCAAAATGAAATTGCTTATCGATACAGGTTGTTTTCATTCAATTTTAAGACCTTCTATCGTAGAAAAATATTTTCCAAATTGTATTTATACTTGTCCCACGCAAGTCAAATCGAGTTTAGGCGAAACAGAAATTAAATTCAGAGCCAATATTCCGGCTCCAGAAGAACTAAACACTGATATGGTCATTCCGATAATTTTATTTGATTTCCACCCTTATTTTGATGGCATTATAGGCTTACGCGATTTAAAGAAATTAAAATTCCATATTGACCTCGAAAATGATATTCTTGTCAACCATGTAACAACAATTCCTTTTTATTATAGGCGACCGGATGATAAACAATACTCCATTTCAGTTAACGCACACGAGGCGCTTTCAGCTAAAATACCAGTGAATAAATTTAATAAAGATATCATTGTCCCAGAAAGTAATATAAACGGACTTTATTTTCTTGAAACATTAACGACGGCAAACAAAGGCTTTGCTTATACCGAGGTTCATAATAATACAGATAAGACAATACAATTAACTTTTGTAGAGCCCATGCAGGTGCAAGAATTTTCTAACAAACGCAAAGATGACTTTTATTTATTTAATATTGACAATTTCACATACACTGAGAAAAATAATTCTGACAATATAGATGTTAGGAACATGATTAGGATGGATCATTTGAACGAAGAGGAAAAGAACGCTTTATTTAAACTTTGTAATGAATTTCGAGATATTTTTCATAATGATGGTTCCAAATTAACTTTTACTAATCAGATAAAACATGAAATAAGGACTACTGACGAAATCCCAATTTATACGAAATCTTATAGGTATCCTTTTATTCATAAAAATGAGGTTCAAAAACAAATTTCAAAAATGTTAGACGATGGTATTATTCGTCATAGTCAAAGCCCATGGAGTAGCCCAATTTGGATTGTCCCGAAAAAGTTAGACGCTAGCGGAATCCAAAAGTGGAGAATTGTGGTAGATTATCGTAAAGTAAATGAAAAAACTATTGATGATAGGTATCCCTTACCGAATATTAATGACATTTTAGACAAATTAGGCCGTTGTCAATATTTTTCGACCATTGACCTCGCGTCAGGTTTTCATCAAATTGAAATGAATGAGAACTCAATAGAAAAAACTGCTTTTACTGTTGAAAATGGTCACTATAAATATGTTCGAATGCCCTTTGGTTTAAAAAATGCCCCGGCAAGTTTTCAGAGAGTTATGGATAATGTACTTCGGGAGTTACAAGGAAAAATTTGTTTACTTTATATGGACGATATAATAGTATTCTCAACAAATCTTACAGAACATATTTCTAATTTAAAGTTATTATTTACTACGCTGAGAAAAGCTAGGTTTAAAATTCAGTTAGACAAATCGGAATTTTTGCGAAAGGAAGTTGAATTTTTAGGTCACGTGGTAACGCCGGATGGTGTTAAACCGAACCTAAAAAATATAGAGGCAATAAAACGCTTTCCTATACCAAAAACTACTAAAGAAATTAAATCTTTCCTAGGTCTTTTAGGCTACTATAGAAGATTTATTAAAAATTTTGCAAAAATAACTAAGCCATTTACGCAATGTTTAAAGAAAGGTGAAAAAATAGAACATACTGAGGAATTTTTAAAGACTTTTGAAATTTGCAAGAATATTTTATGTAATGACCCTATACTTCAATACCCAGATTTTACAAAACCTTTTAATTTAACAACAGATGCTTCAAACATCGCTATTGGTGCAGTTCTAAGTCAAGGAAAAATAGGTAGTGATTTACCAATTGCTTATGGATCAAGGACATTAAGCCCCGCTGAACAAAATTATAGCACTATAGAAAAAGAACTTTTAGCTATCGTTTATTTTACAAATTACTTTAGACCGTATTTATTTGGAAGAAAGTTTACAATAATTACTGATCACAAACCATTACAATGGTTATTCAACCTCAAAGAACCAAACTCACGTTTAGTGCGCTGGAGGTTGAAACTAGAAGAATACGACTATGGAATTAAATACAAAAAGGAAAAATAAATACTAATGCAGATTCATTATCTCGTATTCAATTTGATGACGATAATGTCAATAACATCTTATTTTATGATATTGATAAAGAATATTATGAATTTAGGAAAATTATAGAAAATAATGATAACAATGAAAATAATGGTAATGTTGTTGAAATAAAAAGAAATTTATTTGAGATGCCCGAGAGGTACTCACTGGCACATTGTGTGTCGTCCGATTTTAAAATGAGCGCTGGTATTGCAGCCGAATTTAAAGAAAGGTATGATAACGTTGCTAAATTAAAGAAACAAAACAAACAAGTAGGCGAAGTAGGAATATTAACAGTTATAAATACTAGAAAACGTTTTATATATTATTTAATTACTAAGAAACACTTTTATGAGAAACCGACTTACTATAACATATTTACTTGTCTTAAAAACTTACGAAGTCATGTGATCAAAAATGACATAAAACATTTAGCTATGCCAAGGATAGGATGCGGTCTTGACCAATTAGATTGGAATATAATGAAAGAAATGATTAATTTTATTTTTAAATCTGTGCAAGCGGAAATAGTCATTTGCTACATAGATAATGATGTTTCAGAAGTAAACCCGATTTTTTCTGCAAATGAAAGTCCACCAGAACCTATATATGGTGTACCAAAAAACATAAAAATTTCTCTAAACAAAGATCAACGAACAATTAATTTCGAAGAACCAATAAAATTTTATAAAGAACGTACCGTTGACGGAAACAAGATAACAGCAAAATATATTCCTGAAAATAATTTTCAATTAAGTAACCCGGATTTAGAATTCGAATTAAAGTTAGACGAATTTTTAAAAGAACAAAAAGAAAAAGTTAGGAAAAATCAAAATAACAATGACCTTAACGCTATCGAGAATCAGTCAATTTTAGGAAATCCCGGTGATATTGATGAAGACATTCATAGATTTTTGAATAACCCTATAACTAATCATGAAATCAGAGAATATTTAGAGGCCGAATTCCCCGAAGAAAATCGTGAAGTAAATGAAAATCGTTCAAAACCAAAAATAAATATAATATCCGATATTCTAATTAAACCTACCGGAGAGATTAAAGAACTTATTAAAAATAGAAACGGAATTGAAACTGTTCATTCTGCAATTGAATATCCAATTTTAACCATTCCAATAACTGAAAATTGTCTAAACACTTATACTAATCAAATTATACTTATTTTAAAAGACTCTGGAAGATATCATGTTATAAAGACATGTCCTTTTCCCAATAAAATTAGACTAACTGTCTACCTAACACTGAAAAATTATGCTTATGAATTAATTAAATTTTTCAAGGAATACATAAATCCGAAACTACTCTACAGTATTTATATTCAAGAGAGTGAAATTGATTTGAAACCGAGAATCTGCAATTTACTAGCAAAAACATTCAAAAATCATGCGTATAAACTTAATTTCTCTAACATTTTCTTAACCGATGTAACTGAAAAGGATCGTCAACAAGAACTGTTACGATACCATCATGAAACAAAGACATGTCATCGTGGCATAAACGAAACTCTGTTAGCTTTGAAAAAATTATATTATTGGCCCAATATGAAAAATGACATAACGGAATATATTAATAGATGCGAATATTGTAATGCTAAATATGATAGGAACCCACCTAAAATAAAATTTGCTTTAACTACAACTCCGTCACAACCTTTTGAATCCATACATATGGACACTTTTCAAATTTTAGGAAGAAAGTATTTGACAATAATTGATGTTTTTTCAAAATACGCTCAAGCTTATCCTTTAGAATCATGTAATTCAACTGATGTAATGGATGGAATTTTTAATTTTGTATCACACTTTGGAATACCAAAATCAATAACATGCGATAACGGTACTGAGTTCAAAACAAGTCTTCTTACTGATTTTTGTAAACTTCATAATGCAAATCTACATTTTACGACACCCGGTAACTCGAACAGTAATAGTAATATAGAAAGATTACATAATACGCTACTTGATAGTATACGCGTACTAAAACTTACTCATCCGAACTCGGAAATAAAACAATTAATGCAGTATGCTATATTAGGTTACAATAATTCCGTTCATAGTACGACAAAACAAAGGCCTTTTGATATTATTAACGGTCACACCAGTGCCCTCGACCCATTCGACATCACAGATGAAATAATACTAAACCAGTACATAGACGAGCGAAAAAACAAATTAAAAATAATTTTTGATAAAATTCATGAGGTTTCACTAAGCGAAGAACATAAACAAAATACAAGCCACAACAAGGATAGGGAAGAACCACAAAATTACGAGCCTTGTACTGTTCAATTCCAGAAAAATAAAGCGTCATTAAGGGATAAAACCAAACCAAAACATACGAAAATCGAAATTAAGGAAGATTTAGGGACAAAAGTCAAAACTTCCGATGACAAAATTATTCACAAATCGCAACTAAAACGCCCAAAATCTAATTTAAACCCTTGTTTACAGGATATTGACATTGATACAATTCCTTCCTGCAGTTATGCTGTCCCTGACGACAACGTTATTAACCTTGACTCCAGTTTTGACACTGACAACGACGACTGAAATGACTTTTACACCTATAAAAACTCCTTTACTACCTTTCCAGTTAGGAGATACAAAAATTACTGAAACAAAACACACTTTTATTCACTATATTAAAATTAATCCTATAATTAACCAATTAAATAATATGCGTAAATTTTATAGCATCATGAAATTATCTTTAGATAAAAATAATATATCAGAAATCGCTACTAACTCCTATTCTAATGTTTTATATAACCTACTACAACATGTAGAATATTTAATAATGGAAGTAGAAAGAAAATTAGATAATATTACTCCCCATAATAGAAGTAAGAGAGGTTTAATAAATATCGTAGGTAAAGCTTCAAAATGGCTTTTTGGCACACTAGATTCTGACGGTGGTGAAAAGTATGATAAAGCGATTTACGCACTTCAAAATAATCAACAACTTACGAAGGAAGTTTCTCTACAAATCTCATTAACAAAGCAACTTATTGATAATTATAATTCTACTATAACAATTTTGCAATCAAATCAAAATTTGATAAAAGAAAAATTAGAAAATTTTGAGGTTAATATCAATAAAACCATTAACGATATTTCTGCATATTTACAAGCACAAAACATTTTGGATCAAACTATTCTTAATTGTCAAAATCTCATAACTTTTCTCGATAATTTGGAAAACGCGATAATGTTCGCAAAACTTAATACTTTACATAGTTCAATAATTTCTGCATTGCAATTACGTTCCATGATTAAATATTTGAAAAATTTATACTCTATTGAATCCATTTTAAAATTAAAAAATGTAATTTCTTATTATGAACTCGCTGGAATACAAGTAAACTTTAATAATGATAAAATTATATTCGCAATTCATTTTCCAATATTTTCACACGAAAAATTTCAAACATATCGATTGTTCCCAATCCCAATTAAAAATTCAATTGTTATCCCGAGTCACCCTTACCTTATACTTGGCTCGAACCAACAACAGTTCCAGAACGAGGAATGTCCCAAGGTTGAAAATATGTATATTTGTCAGAATTCACTCACGCCTCACTCAAACGAATGCATAATTTCCATGATAAAATAAGCCGAAGGAAAGTTTTGTCATGGTTTATCAATTAACATAATAAACCCAATAATCCAAGCAATCAACAGTGAATACATTATTGCTATTCCTGCCGAAGAAACACTCAAAATTTCAACAAATTGTCAAAAGAAAGAAGAAATCAAAATTATCAGCGAACCTAATTTGATACATTTGCCAGGAAATTGTCAAATCAAAGTCAAAGATTTCCAATTTATTAATAAAAATGAAGAAATAAATGGAAAACCGTTTAATTTACCAGAAATTGGAATAAATGACCTCAACTTTAACTACCTACGAGCGAAGCCACTTCAACTCCAAACTATTAACTTAGAAAATATTCACAAGCTTCAGGAAAAGTCTACACTATTGCAAGTCCCCGATATTCAGAAGATACATACCCTCAGCTATGGATTCGCTACAAGCATCATTATTATTTTTCTATTACTTATTGGATATATTGGATGGAAAATATATCAAAGAAAATTCAAGAAAAGAAAAGGACAAGTCAAATTTGAAATGGTGGAGAAGGAAACGGAAAAACAACCCTCCAGGTTGATATTTTCGTCTTAAGGAGGGAGGAGTTACGTCGCTATGAACAATGGTCCTGATTGTGTTAAAGTGCAGACAAAGTGCTGAGTGCGCGGGCACGTGTAGGCTAAGTTGCATTTTGTATCCCTATATATTTAAGCTTTGCTCTATTGTTAATCAGTTCTATCTTGTCTTGTAGCAGTAGACGCTGCCCTGTTGTAACTGTCAAAATAAATTGTTTTAAAAACGTATTTTTCGAAATCGTTAATTTAACTAAACCTATTCAAAGATACCTAAACAGTTGATACGAGATAACCGCAACATGATTGTGCTTTTTAAGCAAGACGATATCAATTTAAGACATGTATATGACGAGCATGTAACTCCAGATTTAACTTATGAACAATTTAAGGATTTGTGTCATCGATGTTGGAGTGATTCTTACGGAACATTAGTAATCGTTAAGGATTTTGGGTTGAATACCGGACGGTATAGAAGTGGTTCCGATAAGTATATAAAGCTGTAAGTTAGTGTCATAAGTTAATTTGGAAAGATGCCGCTAACATCGCAAGATCAAATTGCAAATGCGCAACGCGCGAAGAAAATTAGAGAACTCACACGCTCGATTAGAAAAAAATATACTGCGTTAAAATTAGGGAGACTTGAAGAAGATGAGTCGCTCGAGAAAGTTTTTAAGCCAGTAACAAAATCTTTAGAAAAAATGATAAAATCCAAGAATGAAAATGATATCAAACTAGAACCTAAAGAAGATGAGGATGATAATATTGATTTAGATAAACAAACAAAATTAATACAAGATGGAATTGAAGATAGAATCAACAAAAAGCTTGATGCGCTGATGTTGAGTTTTAATAAATTTCAGGGAACCCAATCCGGGAAACGTTTTTGAAGAAGATGATGATAATGATATGTCGAACTACCCTCAGGATGTTATAGACGAATACCTAGAATCTTATCCGGAAATACTAAATATTATAAATATTAAATATTAATCCGTGAACATGGGGACAACTTATCTAAAATTGATAAAGTTTACGGGCCTGTTTACGATGCTTCTAAATCAAAATGGATACTGGTAAGAAAATTTATTGACTTTGATAAGCCTACAGGAGACATTCTCGTTGATGGGTTGTATCGGTTTCCGGGTACAGAAGGACTTTACAATTTAATTTTTTATGATGATCCACAGTGCAACCTTGAAGACAGAAAAAATTATAAAAAGATTTTAACTTTAACTAGTGTCCACCTCAACTCAGCGGGTAAATTAAAAGGTTCAAATCGATTTAAGTATAGTGATATTATCAAGCCTCTAGTTAGAGGTGAACAAGAAACTGAAATACTTAAACCTAAAACACGTTCACAATCGACGGTATGTGGTACCGGCATGAACCTTACCTACAATAAAAAACCTATCGAATTCGTTTATTGGGATGATGTAAATGAGTTGATAGATAGATTAAGGCTCCTCGTAGCCTCTAAACAAGCTGGAAACACCTCTCACGATAATGAAATTGTTGCTATTATCAATGAGTTAACAGAAGCTAACATTATTCGCTAATATAAATATAAGGGTGAGCCAAAATTATCATCATATCCACTATGAGTGTCAATAAGTTTGGACAATATTCTAATTCTAAAATTTATTCATCACATTTATCTTCATCGATCCATACAAGTAACACTATTTTTGAGTTTACTCCGAATGGTAATATAGATGTAAAGAATTTGAAGATTAGTAATCTTCAAACTCCAAACGAAAATAGTGACGCAACAAACAAGCGATATGTTGATCAAACTGTTAATGAAATAAGAACCAAAATTTTCGATTATATTCACAGACAGTTACATAAAATAACTACTGCTACGGTACATGAAAATACACTCATCAAAAATTTTAAGGAAGAATTGCATAGTGAAGTAAATAGACTACAATTGTGTATCGAAGAGAAAGATAAAAAGATAGTGGAACTATCGAATAAAATTGATAATCTAAAACCATTTTACAAATATAATAATGAAAACACAGCACAGCAAAGAAAAAATTCAGTTGGTTAAGGAACTACATACACCGGCTAGAAAAAATTATTCTCGCCGGCGAACTATTATCAAAGGATTAGACGATCTCTGGCAAGCTGATCTTGCGCAAATGAATCAGTATGCGACAGTTAATAAAAATTTTAAATTCATATTGGTAGTAATTGATTGTTTTTCAAAATACGTTTGGTGCGAACCGCTGAAATCAAAGTCTGGGATAGAGGTTACGAAAGCTTTTACAAATATTCTGAAAAGATCTCACAAACGACAACCTCGAAATCTACAAACTGACCTAGGAAAGGAATTTTACAATACGCATTTTAAGAAACTCATGAAACAATTTAATATAAATCATTATAGTTCATTTAGTATTAAAAAAGCTGCAATTGTGGAGAGGGTTATACGCACCCTGAAAGAGCAAATGTTTAAATATTTTAGTTTGAATGGTAAATATAAATGGATTGATATGTTACTTTCAATAGTCGACGAATATAATAATAGGAGACATCGTACTATACATATGAAGCCTAAGGATGTAAATAAGAGTACCGAAAGTAATTTACTTAAAAGTGTTTATAGTCACTTAAAGATTTTTAACAAACCAAAATTTATTGTGGGTGATATGGTGAGAATTAGTAAAGCTAAACATATTTTTGAAAAGGGTTATATTCCTAACTGGACGACAGAAGTCTTTAAAATTATTAAAATACAAATAACTAATCCGGTAACATATGTACTCGAAGATGTAAGAGGAAATATTATAAAAGGAGGATTCTATACAGAGGAATTACAAAAAACGGCAGATCCAGATATTTACTTAGTAGAGAGGGTACTACGTAGGAGGGGGGAAAAGTGTTGGTGCGCTGGCTTGGTCTAGATAAAACACACGACTCATGGATAAGTGCCACAAACGTTCTGTGAGTTGTTGGTTGTGTAAATCAAAATTCGAAGATGAGTGACTCTGGATACAGCACAAGAAGTGAAGAAAACAATGAAATTAATCGAATCCTAGAGCTTTATGAAGAGGCTATTCGAAATGAAAAGCACATGCTCTTAAGTACACGATTTGTGATAAAACCAGAGAATTTGTTTACGGTTCATTGTGGGTTGAGTCCCGTACGCTTCTTCCGACCAGCAGTCAAAATTGTACATGAACTAACACAAGGTATGATTTCTATGGACCGCTTTGAATGGAATGAGTTTATACTACAATTAAATAAACTCGCAGAACAATATCTCTTTAATCCTGATATTGCACAGTCATCAATGAAGTTCGGCTCCAACCTGGAATTGAGAACAATGCTGGGTTTTAACAACCTCAAGATGGTTATACTCTGTAAGAATGATGACTGTCATTATTTCACCGAAAACAAAGTATTGGAGCTACTCACCATTGACGAGAGTATTAGTTTAAAGATCAACTTATTGCTAAAATGTAACTATCTTGAACATTATCATAATATTTTAGATCAAGTTAATGAGTTGCTAAGAAAATGTAATTATGTTATGGATCCTGTAGATATTATAATGTCTGTATGTAACTTATCGTTTAGTATTGAAACATATTGTATATTCGAGCTTCTCTCTTTTGATAAAGAATTTGTTTTAACGGATTTGTATAGAAGAAGGGTTTAAGAAATAAAACAATATTAAAGTTAATATGACTTTTATTTATTCTTACCTAAATAAATACATTACATATATCATAAGTACATGTGAAATCTATACTGGTACAGCATCCATTATATCTTTATGGCCCCAAGGTAAAGTGACAACATTATTTACCGAATATCGTTTATCGTCAAAAGGGCTGAGAGCAATCTTAGTTTGTTTTATGCTAAACACGTTGTGAGCAAACGAACGGATAGAGCATTGGGTGGCAGTCTTTTCCTTCTACTTAAATAAACAATTCACATAATCATCAAATGTTATATGATTTTTAATAACACTATGTTTAATTCCTTTTGATTTTTTAACACATTTTTTCTCCCCCTCAATCAAATATGTATACATTTTAGATCTGAGACCAACGAAATGAGTCATAACAGTACCATTAAGTTCGTCTTTCATCAAGCCTGGCACTTTCTTATTTGTTAGTGGAAGATTATATCTATTGTCAATTGGGTAGTCGCTGGTATCAAAACGATGTAAATCAATTTTGATAGTCTCACCATAGACATCGTTACATTTTACTTCGTAAATCAAACTATCCGTATTGGTATAAAGTAGTTTACAACTTTCCGATGAAAATTTTGGAAGCATATAATCATAATGAATTTCGTATACACAAGTTTTAGAAATATCGAGAATTGCCATACCTATATACAAAGGCTTATTAAATACTATTTCAGTTTTATTTAGTTCGATAGCTACTAAGTCTTCATCAAATATTAATCTGCTTTTAAAAACTGGGCTAGCAATTAGATTCTTTGCTCCGTATCTCCCATTCCATTTCCTAACTAATTTAACGATAGTCTTTCCGTAAACTGCGTTATTCATCAGTTTAATTATAGTTTTTTCAAAATCAAATGTTGCCTTTGCTCTTAACTGTGTATTAAATTTAATATAAGGTGCTAACCATGCAGCCTGTTCAAATTTCAAAACCCTATAAATTTTATTTAAGACTAAACCATTTCGCAGAGCTTGTTTAAGTGCTCTATAATGTATGACATATGTTTATTTCGGATATAGGGTTGTCATAAGTTTAGATAATTTTGAATTTGGAGGTACACCATGTTCGGCACAAAAAGGTAAATCTCTATGCAAATCATGTAAGTATTCAGGGTAGTCTAAATCAACCCCTAAAATATATCCCTCACGAGCATCATCTGGAATAGTGGTAACGTCAATAGTTGTATCTAAACCCACCGTAAGGAAGGTGTTCACACATCGCCCAACCGTACAAGTTGTTAACATCTAGGTATAATAAGTACTTGGAAGGTTCACTAGGATCATAGTTATTCATATATTTATTATTCGCTTGTGAAAATCGATTGCAGCACTGACTTATACCACCCCGTATACCCTTTTCGAAAAACATTAAAATATCGATATCTTGAAAGGTTTCTAACTTACAACCTGTACATTTAAGCATGCAATCCCAGGTAAAACCTGGGAGAGTATAATACCAAGCTGGATTTAAACCATAATTTTTTAGACAGGTATTTCTGAAATTTTCAAAAATATTTGTAAGTAACATAATGTCAGTCTTTAGGTACAAGTCTGAGTATTCACCTAAATTTTGTATTTCAAATGTGTCCCAAACTAATTGAGCATGTCTATAAGCATCTTCATCGATCCCAATATCATTTAATTTATTATAAAACTGTTCTATGGAAGGTAAAGAATTTTCAGTCAATTTATCTAAGTTATCGATGTAATCATAGCAAAATACAGCTTTCTTGGTTAGCAGTTTAAATCTATCTTGAGATATACCACAAAATTCTTTACGAGTATTAACAAAGTCTTCACTATTGAGAGACGAGGCTAGGGTGTCTAGGGAGAAACCTAAGAATCTAAACGAGTCAATGAATCGAAATTTGACGTTTGTGTTATTATTAAAATTAGTAAAACTAATGTATTTTTCCTTATTAATTGGAAGCAAAGTTGTGTTGTGTCTTTTAGATAGATCTCTAATAATAAAATGACTGTCGTACCCACTGAGATATACAATCGGTACTACAAATGAATTTCTATAATTTAAATTACATGATCTCTGAAATGAGATGTTAGATGACAATGATCACGTACAATTATATCATTAGGGTTAAATTCTCTTTCACAAATATGACATGTCGGTGTTGAGTCTTTTAGATTGACAGCTTCTTTCATCGGTTCGATGTTTTTTAATTTCGATGAAACTAAATTTGCAATTTCATCTAGCTGATCTGCAAACCAAGTCATACAATCAGCTCCGCGGTAACTTTTGTAAAAAGATAATATGTTATCGTAACTACATTTAAAATAATATCCAGCACTAAAAGCTTCATGTTTTTGATATCTAGCTGTTTTAGTCATTATTTGTGGGTCATTGTAGGGTTTCAGAATGGATTCAAAATCCGCTAAAATAACAAAGGGTACTTTTTCTCTATGAACATAATTTTTGAACTCGATATATTTATCTTTAGGGAAGGATATTTTACAATTATTTATATCTGATCGTGTTTTAGTAGATCTAATATGTACACATTTACAGATATATTATTTAATTTTTCAAATTTTGGAATTTGATTTAAAGTTAAGGGAAATTTCAAGCCCCTTAAATTTAATACCGTCGAAGGGTGTGGATATGAAGAAGTGCGGGACGGTACCTTTTTTCCATGAGGGGTGTATAGAGCTGAAACTACAGCCCATAAGAAACAAAGATCATCATTCTACTTCAATTTTGTTGATATTGATTTCCAAGCTCAAAATTTTATGTAAAGCCCAACCGGAATCTCTTTCCTGAAAAGATTCTAGTTTGTTTAAGATTTTATCTATAACACAGTTTTGAAACCATTTTTTAAGCTCTGTACTTTGATCAATTATTTCGTTTTTCGTATTAAAATATTTATTTTCTAACACTTCATCTTCTCCTATTTTTTTAATAAATTCACCACAAAACACTGTGTTAACTTTAATAATTCTAAGAGTTTTTAGGATTCTGCTGATACGGTTTTTGAATAAGAAAAAAGCATCATTAAAAAATTGTAGGATATCTTTGTGTTTCAAGTTTACTATAATGGCTGAGCGAATGCGACTTTGAAACACCGATTTTGTATCCTCCCATTTTACCCGGTCATTTCTATTTTCTATCCTACCTTTACCTGCCCCCTCGTGTCTATATGCTTTCAAATAAGTTCTGAACCTACTTAGATGTCCTAAATTTGTCTCCAATTTTATTAAGGTACCATGATTGTAAATTTTCTTCTTTAATGCCCTACGAATTAACTTAATGTTTGCGTTTATTATCTTTTTCCAATACTCTATAGTTCGTTGATTTGTATTTCTTCGAAAAAGTCTAAACCCTTTTTCACAAACGTTGATAATGTTGTCACTCACGTCAGAAACTTCGTCAGACATTTCTAAGTTGATCTCGGAAATGTAAACGCATATGAAAACATTACACCAGTTTAAATGTTGTATAACTGTTCTTCCCCCCACCTATTTGCGGTACTATAAATTCAGTGACGGTGTTTCTGAAATTTATTAGTATTCCACTATTGTTGAACACTATACTTATTAAAAACATGAACTCATTCCTAAGTTATTTAAACAAGAATTTATTAGTGAAGAACTTCGTAAGTGTGCGAGATATGGAAATTGGAGAAAAGTATAGAATATCATCTTTTAGTAAAATCCATACAAGGTTTGGAGAGAAAGTGTTAGTAGAATTTTTGGAGTTCCGTACTTTGTTACCACGTAGATTTACTGAAGAATTTACCCCCAACGTATCGCAGAAATAAACAAGAAGATCGAAAGTGGAGAAACATTTTGGCAAGTCTTGGACCAGCACCAGGTAGAACAACCAACATAGAATTTTCGTCTTACGAATGACTAACGGAATCCAAAAGGAGGTCGAATAGACTCTACTATAGAAGAAAATTAGAAATGTATATAAAATCTTTACAAGAATTAAAATTTGAAATTATATTATATGAATTAAATAAGAAAGTTGATAATATTAAATTAGATAAAGGATTATTGTTAATGCAAAAATTATAATAAAAATTATAATAAAAAAATAAATGAAAGTACCTATTTTAATTTACCTTATCATCTAAAAAATATACAATGAATTTGAAATGAGAATTTTAATGCGATAAATATAATTAGTAAATGATTAATGATATAATTGATTATAAAACTTTTGAAACCTTATTTGTGCATACTAAATTTCAATTAAAAATATTTGACTGTCTCATCTATTGTTAGCAATTATTGCTAACTATGATTAATTCAAATTTGAGAATATCATGATTATTATAATTATTATTTTTGGTAACGAGTGAATCAAACAAATTTTTATGCTTGTCCTGTTTATTTGTTCTGAATACTTTTGTTTTATTATATGTTTTTTGTTAGTATGATGGTGAATAAACATATATTAATAATATATCGGTAGGTAATATTATCTTTTATGTGTTTTACAACTAGTGAGCTGTTGCATTCTTCACATTATTTTTACAACTTTATTTAAACTTGGTTATTTTATTTGTAAATGGGTAAAAGGGAGTAAAATAAAAATGTTAGAATTAATTTTGCATAGATCATTTATTAATTAAAAAAAACAATATTTTTATCGTTATGATATTTACTATCAACGAACTTTGCCATTCGAACACGTTCACGATCACGAAAGGCCCTTTTTTCACTCTTACTTCTTTTTGCAGGAAACCTTATTATATTTTTTTCATCGAGTTGTGGTCGATACATTGTTTCACCATCTTTTCCCCATGCATCCCAGTAATCCTGCTTTTCCTTTTCCTTCTCCATTTCTATTATTTTTTATTATTATCCTCGTCTTGCTTCCATAACCACGTCTCTTCCATTATCGCTCTCTGCAGTACTGAACTCATGTTTGTTGGTTCATCGTCGTTCCCCCATGCGTCCCAGTAACCCTGCTTTACTTTCTTCTTCTCCATTTCTATTGCTGCTTATTTTCCTCGTCCTGCTTCCATGACTTCGTCTCTTCATCAATCGCCTTCTGTAGTGCTGAATTCATTTTATTGGTTAACTGAATGATATCCATCTAAATTCATACATTTTTATAGTCAATTCCCCCTTAAAACGTAAAATATATTCTGCTTGATTAACAGATTTAGAGCATCGTCAGCTTTATGGAATTTCTATAGAATATTAATCCGTTTTCAAAATACGGTCAAGGTTATTTCAGGTCATTTTAAGTCCCCACTCTTCGATTTTGATATAAATTGATATAATAGACATAAAAATCTAGCAGTTGGTTTCTTACGCACAGAAATGGAATTAATTTCATAATATAAAAAATTTGATAATAGACTAAAATCGTTCGAAAATTGGCCGCAAGAGCATGTGTTTTAAGGCAACGAGAAACCTGGCGGAGGCAGGCTTTTTTTATACGAGCTCCGATGATACAGTACAATGTCCCTATTGCTTCATCGAGGGTTACCAATGGAAGGTTGATGATGACCCTATGCAAGACCACAGAAGTTGGAGTCCGAATTGTCCATTTATCACAAATCGTGGAGATAGTGAAGTTTACGGTATCGAAATTCGTCCTAATGCCGTTACAGAAGATGAAAGTTTTTTCTCTAAGCCTGCTCCAGAAAATGTATATATCACCAAACCTACTCCAGAAACTGAGTATATGAGTAACATGTTATGTAAAATCTGTTACGAAAATAATATAGAAATCCTGATGATACCTTATGAACATCTAGTATTTTGTATGAAGTGTTCACCATCGATAGAAACATGTCCGTTGGGTAGACAAATTGTAACCAATAGGGTGCGAGCATTTCTACCGTAAATATAATATATATGTGTGTTATTTTAATCTGTAATGTAGTATAAAAATAAATTTTCGATAATACTTAATCGTTTATTTCAATAAAATTCCTGCGATTTTGTCTGGAAAGATCACGAGTACAAATTGGTCTTTTATTTTTGATAAAACCCCCAGAGTGAAGCTCGAGGGCGAAGCTCGAGGGTGAAGCTCGAGGGCGAAGCCCGAGCGAGAGCGCCGGCGCGGAGCTCCCGTTAACTAAATTTTGGGCTTGTAATTTGATACCCCGGTGTCAGATTACACGTTTCCGGTGTCGGGTTTCAATCGAATGTAATTTGATACACCGGTGTCAGATTACATGTTGCCGGTGTCGGGTTTCAATAGAATGTAATTTGATACCCCGGTGTCAGATTACACGTTTCCGGTATCATACTTCATGGTTCTATTGTTCGTGTGAATGCAAGATTGCATTCTCTTTTGTCGACTCATCAGTTCTCAGGAAGTAACCCTATGCCTGTATTAATGAACTCTGCGAGTAAGCAGTTATCATATAGCACAGGATGCAATCGTATACCTATACAAATTGTGGATACTGCAGGAAGTAACTCTACGCCTGTGTTGATGAACTCTGAGAGTAAGCTGTATAGAAAGGAATCCCCTACCTATACAAATTGTGGACACTACAGTTTGTTTCAATATAATAATTCGCTATTTGCTTATTTCTTCAGTGTTCACTGAACATTACAACTGCGTCTTGCCCAGCCTTTAAAAATCAACCCTTCGCGTTTTGTGCTTTTGTTTGTGCTCTCTGATTGTGTTGTTTTGTGTTGCAACATGAATAATTGTGGAAAGATCAACATTCTGGATCAGATTATAATTGTAAGTAAAAATTTTTATTTTTTAATTCGAAAAATTATTTTGTTTTATGAGAATATTTTAGGAATTAAGAGCTTTCCAGTTTAAGAAATAAAAGGTTGTCACTTTTCCAATGAAATGTAAAGATTTTTTTATTAATTCGAATGATATGAAATATTCAAATTTACAATTTTTTATTAATAATTATTTCATCAGTGACAGGTTTTACAGTTTTTCCTGTTTTATCTATTAAAATTATATTAAATATTCTAATTTCCCATAATAGTTACTGTTTTATGTTTTTATGTTACATTTATTATAAATGAGAATAGTTTAGAAAGTATGAGGTTTTCAGTTGGTCAAATGAAAATTAAAACGGTGTTTGCTTTTAGCTCTTCGAATCCCAAATATTACAATTTTTACATTAATTATTGTTTTACGTATTATATTTATTAAATATAATGTTATTCTACAGCCGCCTGGAATGGACTTCAGTGAAGTACTTATGGATCCGACATATAGTCCGATCAGCATCAGCTCTGCTGATGCCATATCGCCGGGTCCATCCAGGTCCATCACCACCGCCGTCATGCCGCCGACCACCTTCACCACCACTATCGCGCCGCCGACCGAATTCGCCACCGCTGTTGCGCCGCCGATCAGCATCACCACCGCTGCAACATCGCCCACATTGTTCGCCGCTCCTGCAAAGCCCGGTCCGTCGGGGTACGGTAAGGGGCGGGGAAAGGGTAAGAGCAAGCTCCCGCAACCATCCTCGCCTTGCCGCAGCACCTCCTCTGCGTCGAGCCCCAGCCCGGTCCGTCGGGGTACGGTAAGGGGCGGGGAAAGGGTAAGGGCAAGCTCGCGCCAGCACCTTGTCAGAAAAAATTTAACAAGGTGCTGACGAGTTTTTATGAAAACGACAATGACTCTGACGATGAAACCTTTAGTTTGTTGTCTGTAAGTCAGACTATTGGTCTTACGCCTAGACGTGATGAGAATGTTGACAGTGCGGATGAGTTTGAAAATACTGACGTGAAAGGGGTTCCAAGCGTAAGCCAATATTTGATGAAGACCGTAACATTCCTGAAGAAAACTAATTCTGCGGCCAAAAAAGGAACTGTGCAGGTAACGAGGGAACTGAATCAACTCGAAAAACGTAAAAAAAAATTGTTGAAGGTGCTTGAGAAACATCAAAAGGATGAGAAATTCAGTAGTAAACTTTTGCAACGGTTGAGATACAAATAATCAGTTCTCCGTGACCTGCACAGTTCCTTTTTTGGACGTGCAATGACTTGACGTGACCTGACATAACGTTTTTATTTATACTTAGTTTTTGTTTGACCTACAAAATTTCTTTTTTTGGATGTGCAATGACTTAACGGGACCTGACATAACGTTTTTGTTTATACATAGTTTTAGTTTGTATTAAATGATTATCTTATTTTTATGTATATTTTTTATTTTTAATCTTAGTTTTGTACATATATTTTATTCTCAATATACATTAAAGCAAATTTACGCTAATAACTTTGATTTTTCACCCTTTTACCTACTCAAAAAAAGAAGTTAAAAAGTGTTAAGCGCAAAGAATCAACCATGAAAAGATAACTGTGTAGGTAAGTATAGTAATTTATGCCCTTCCATAAAATTATAAATCTGGAAAAGCTAAAAAACATACCAAAAATTATTTCCGTCTATGAATCCCTTTACCTCAATAAAATATCACTAAATTTGAATTATCCAACTTGAATAATGTAAAAATGATATACACCGAGCATATAGAAAATAGTAGTTTTGAATCGTTTTATAGTATTACAATTATATCTAAAAGGTAAATAAAACAGTTAGTACAATTTTGTTTATTTAATCCGTAAAATCCAATCCTACATTTTCATTTTATTAGTGACAAGCATTGACGTTCACTCAATAGTCTCTGAATAATTTTAATAAGCAATTTCAAAACTAATAATGACGAACATGTTGTTATAAAGTAGGTCATGTACAGCAGGTTCACTTCTTCCATACACCGTTGAGATCCTTGCTGAGTTCCTTGTGTATTATTAGATGTTAGATTAGTTTTGTTATAGATTTTTGAGCAATGGATTAACCGTTCCGTATCAGCAATGGTTCGATTTTTAAATGTCATTCTAATTTTGTAGTATGCAAAACTTCTAGGTAGATTTACCATTACAATATCCTTAGTATCAGGTACAGGTATAAAAGGAATCCATTTTATAGGATGTTTATCCACACAAATTGCAAATTCGTCTACATAGGTTGGTTTATAAATATAGAACACGTTGTTAATTATAGCATGCAAAAAAATGTATTCCGCTTTTAACAACATCTTGAATAAAACTGTAGGATATTTGTTAAGATTTTGTAATTTATACCTATATGTATTTGGAGGGGGTAATTAAAATAAACAACTAAATATTATTAAAAATTTAATTATTTTTATACTACATTACAGATTAAACTAACATAATATATTATGGTAAAAATGTTTGTAGCCAACTATATAGTTTTTCACAATTACTTAAACTGCATAACCATTTCTTATGTTCTGTGTGACACAAGCATGATGGTATCTCCTTCTCAAACTTTGGTACTTGAATCCAATTGTTCTGAAGATCTCCAACATCAACTATTTTCTTGTCGATAACATTACGTAAAAATCTTGCCTTTTGATCACCTTTCACGTAGACTGAATTGACGTCGAACAAAATATTTTCTACTATTTTGGGTAATTCACTATATTCCACATATCCACTGGAATATTTAATCCCTAAACGATTTTTTTCAAGATTTCTAACATATCTTTTATCGACTTTACTAAGTGAATTAAAATCTCTGAACGGTTTTAATAATACGTGTAATATTTGTTCATTAATTTTAATTGTCAGCTCTTTAGGATGGAATTCATTTTCCACCATGAAGCCTTGAATGTCAATAACTGCAATTTTCATGGTTACGTTTTATCTATACTTTTACAGAGAATGGTTTTTTTTTACTAACCGATACGTTTTTATATCCAATTGATAGTTAAGCAAAGGAGAGGGGGTTTGTTATTTAAATCATTATATTTCTAACAGTTTCGCTCAACGGTAAATATTCTAGTATACAATCATGAATAATAATACAATAAACTCTAGTTTTAGCTGGAAATCCTTTGGTGCTCTCGATATCTAACTTTACGTCAACCGTGCTGGTTTTTACGGACTCGTTTCTTTTGGAACAATCGATAACAAAAAGCGTTGCATGTTCTTTAAAGTCTTTGTAACTGAGAATAGGACGCTTATTTCGAGTATTCATAAAACTTGGATGAAAATCAGTATAATTATTGTATGATTCTACATAATCCTTATTGAAATCTTGCCTTAGCCGTTCAAATGGATAATAATCACCGTTTAAGATTAACCTAACGTCCGAGATATCTATATGATCGAACTGTGTAGGATCTTCTTTTGAGTTCTCTTTACGATCTGTCTGAAATCCAACTATAACAAATCTCGGACTCTCGACTGCTGTAGATGTTTTCACCGACCATATTTCTCTAGTGGCATTTTTGGTGAGATTTGGTAATTCGTGTAATTCCCATTTACGAAACGGAATTAAAATAGGTTTATTGCTTTTGATTGCTTTCAACAGATCCAGTCTAATCATGTCATTGGGTTGAATATGCTTTACCTTCAGCTCGATACTGCTAATGGTTAGTTCTGCAGTTAATTCTGGGATTATTCCTGGAGTTTCTTTTAATAGCAAACAGTTGGCATCATTTCGGGATCTTATGAGTCTTATGGTTTGCTTACCGCAAATAGCATATTGATAGTCATTAAAAATACCAAATAAGTGCTTAAGAGGGATTCTTAAGCTGAACGAACCATCCTTATTCAAAACAGAAAATTTTTCTGGATAGGTCCAACTCGAAGTCATCATATGTTTATGATCATTAGGAGTGTAACACAAATATGCTCTAATTGAACTCATGATACCAGGATCTCTAACAGCATCCATTTCTTTACCATTCAGTTCATAAGATATAGATTCAAAGAAAAAAGCAGCACCATTATTGACAAGGCTGAAAGTACCTGCTCCGCCTGTTTTCTCTATTTTTCCTTTAATAAATATCGCGGCATCGTACATTAATAGCCAGGCATCACCTTGATTGATAGTTATTTCCACTATATCGTTATTCATAAAAGACTTAACAAATGGGTAGTAGGTACGTGTCTCCAATCGTTGAATTGATTCATCGAATTTTGGTGAGCGATACACGTCGAACACTTGAGGTGTTAACGACATAGTACCCAAGAGATTTTAAAAACTTTAGATTTTCAGGTGTAGGTATAAGATTCTTCTCACGAGGTTCACACTTATGAGACCTTTGAGGGAGTGATTTTTGAGAATATTGTGATCTCCTTTTATACGGTTGATATCTAGCGTCATCAAAAACTAGACCCATTTTATAACAACTTTTTTAATTCTAATCTTACAATTATTTCTTCACCTCTGAAATTTACCAACTGGGAATTTTGATCAAAAATTGATAATGATAAATTATTTATTTCACGCTTGGTAACGGGTACGTATAGCAAATTTCTTGGAGTTTCGTCTATCGCGTAACCGGGGTCGGTCCCCACAGCAAATTCGTAAATAGTATGCGATGGTTTATTATTATAGTATGCTCCAGCCGTTATATTACTATCTATATGAATCGTTCTAACTTTAACAATGCTTACAGGTAAATCTGATATGTGAAGTTTCTTTGATTGTAGTAAGCGGTTAGAGAAACCTAACAATTTTCCTATTGAATCCTGCTGAAAATCAATGCTGTATTGATCACTATAAATTTCACACTGAAGCGTACTATTGTTAGCTTTCAATGAAAATATATTTGGATTTTTATCTAACTTTTTCAAAGATTTCAATATTTGTCTTTCTATAGCACTAATTTCATATGACCCAGTAGGAATTTCTATAATTTTTCGTTCATTGTTTTTATTGACAACATAAAATTTGTTATTAGGCGCCTCAATATTCGGAATAGTATTGTATGAATGAAATCCTAACAATGCTAGACCATACTGAACATCAGGATCTAAATATACTGTATTATTAAAGTCAATACTTAGTGTTGAAGTGAAACCATGTAGGGTGAATATCAGTGACATGACTGAGTTGACTCTAAGCTGACCTCTGCTTTTTATAGAGAAATGCGAGGCACAGGTGACCACAATTTATTTCATTAAATTTTTGATAGGACTCGTTGTATAAAATCTTAACCCCCTTACCTAAGTAACGAATAAGTTCTATAGGTGGTTTTAAGTTACCAAAACTATCAAAATACTGTACAAAATTATTCTTTTTTATATATGCTACCCAGTGTGTTCCCTTATTGCTTTGAATATCTAAATTTATAATTGCAGACTCATTTGCATTTGGTTTTGTTTTTGGAAGCGTGTCTCTCATAAATATACCTTTAAAATGCGGCACTTTTATTTTTCTAGCAAATTTATTTAGGTCAACATCTGTTAATGGTCTATTAGGAAGCTTTAGAGGAAGTTTTTGAACTAAGTTTTTAAAAAAAAAAACAAATCCACCACGATTATTTTTTCGCATACAAAGACCTGATCCTTTTTTTCCAATAGCTTCTATTGCTCGATTATGTCGTTTTTCTTCAACCATCTTTTTTTTGAGCATTTTTGGCATCGATTATAGTTTTAGCAACAGCACTAGCACCTCCAGCTACCGATCCAAGAGCTCCCAATGCAGCTAGGATTGGAATCAACGGTAGAAACCCACCGGTTTTGTGCTGAAATGGGATAATTCTTGGTATTCGCACCTTTCTTTTTCCTTCCACTCTTTTAACAGCTAGTCGTGCAGCTTTGATGGCAGCTAATGTTGTATTTTTAATATTGTTAACGTTATTCAGCTGATTGTTGTTAAATGATTTTTTCAACGATTTTTCAACTTTTCGTACTATATCTCGCCTGAATGAATTGGGACGCTTTTTTAGACCCATACCTAACTTCCGTTTAGCTTTCATTGCCGTTGTTACAAACCAAGCAGCAGCTTTTTCACTTAATTTTGCGTTTTTGCTTTTAACTCTTTCCCAAGCTTGATTTTCCAATTCCAAGTCAGCTTTATGTCGATCTTCCAGCAACCCGGTTTTTGAGTAGAATATATCGTGTTTTTTACATAAAGTATCTAATCTATTAATTCCACTGTCACCCCTCGCTAATCTTTTTTCTAGTCTAGTACCAGGTCCACAATATTGATATCCGGGAATGTGGAACTCAATTGGTAATTTATTTATTAACGAGTTAAATAACCCTTCTCCAGTGAATGATAACATTAGACTGAAGTCGATTCTCTCTAAATATCATGTATTTATATTTTTCTGTAGTTCCTATTATTAATATTTATCATATTAGTTGGTTTAGGTTGAATAATTAAAAAAAAAAATTTTTCGTTTAAATATTTTTATTTTCTACAATCTCAAACTGATTTGCCGGGTGAAGTTTTCCAGTGTTGAGTTGTCCCTTAAACACGAGGGAATATCTTTCAGATGAGAAATCCTCCAAGTGTGGCTTGAATGCTACCGTGACTCTCTGCGGTAGGAATACAACATTCTCCTCCAATTCCAGTAAGACGCATTCCCCGAATTTTGTCTTCACCAGCTTGCCTGAATATATTTTCAATGGCAAATCTTGCGGTAATTCCGCCAACTTGATGCTGGATTTCCGATTGAGGCACGTCAACTTGTTGATTGCTTGTAGATCCATGTTGTCTGCTTTCAAACTAAACTCTGTTCTCCAGCTAGAACGGACCACCTTATATCCTAACCTAGTAGTAGAGAGGGGGAGCTGAACATGTCATAACAATTCTTAATAACCTATCGAGGTCAAGTCCCGTCCGGGGTTACGTCAGGTCAAAATGCAAGTCCGCACCTGTCGGAAAAGGTTAATAACCTCCCGGGGGTCACGCCAGGTCAAAATGCAAGTCCTCACCTGTCGGAAATAAACATCTGCCACGTAGCGGCCGAGGCCGTGACGTCACTGTCCTGATGCCCGCTTTGCTTAACTACTGAGGTCCACTATCACTCCTTAAAAGGAATACCTTTCATTACCAGTCACCCTGTATAAGCTAAACTTGGGGATCCATTAATTTCTACATTTTTATAAAATTTTTGATTTGGCTTGTCCACGACTGGTCTGATTTCTTAGCGGATTTATTCTTCAAAAATCATTTCTCCTCCGTGTGTTCCTTCTTGTGACAAAATGCACAGCTCATAACTTCTTTTTCCTTTGTTTTAAGATAGCACGAGTTGTCAAAATGTCCACTTTGTTTGCACTTATAACAAACTGCCCTACTGGTCCTACCACTGGTTCTACCTACTGAATCTCGATGTTTCTTGTAACCAGAATCCTCCCCTTAAATATACAAACAACGAATCAAGCGATTAATGGTTGCCTGCCGCTGCTCCAGTCTTTACGACTATGTCGCTAATTCCCCCAACGACGCAGGACACGGCTCAGCTCCAAAAATTCTGCATCTGTTAAGAAGAGCCATTTTTCGTAAAAATATTTGGTATCATTTTCGTCAGATCTCTTTCTACGGCTCATCATTTCTTCTAAATCAGCGTTGTATTTTTGTCTAGACGGAAAAGCTACCTTCAGTTTTCTTTCCATTCTCTCCACGAAAATTTTAATGTAGGTAAACTTTTGTACCAGATATCCGCCAAGCCCTTTAATTTCGTAGTGGCAAAATAAATAGTCGCCTCTTCGGTCCACTTATATATTTCTCGTAATTCGTCGACCTTTTCGCACCATTGCCGTATGGTCTGGTTCTTGTTATCCGGTATAACGTCCCCTTTTACAGATGGTACACTTGAACTCTCCCTTTTCTCTAATAATGCCGTCATAACATGGGTCAACCTTTCGATCGAATCGATACTGTTGAATGAAGCATCGCTTCGCCGACGGGTACGTCTAGGCTCGTCCATTTCAGAATTATCGTTTTCGATTGGTAGTGGTCTTTTACGACGAGGTAAACGGGTAGTCATTTTGTAATTTTAGTCAACTATCAAAACAAAACATAATGCTAGAAAATTTATGGATATGTGTGTATGCCTCTCACAAGCTCCAAGCAAATAGATCCTTTTTTATTTACTTTAAATTTTGTTGCTTAAAATAGTTTTGTTTTATTTGTTTAAGTATTATGCCCAAAATATAGGTATCTACTTAATTCCCACTCATCAATCACACATGTGTGCAGGGTTATTTGTTAGTGTTTAAAGGTTTTACTATTACAATTTCTTATCAGGCAGACTATCACAGGTTAAAGTGTTTAACAAAAGTAGATATACATATTTTGTGCGCTGGTAATTATTGTGGAAATCCCACTTGTGATAAATTTGGTACCCTTAGATTTGAAATCCAAATAAAGCAATAAATAAGATTGCAATTTTATAATGTAGGGCGTAAATTACCAACCAAAAGTAAATATAAACATACCTACAAATCAAATAATACTAATAACGTCATCTGATCTGATTTGGTTAAGGAATTAAAAAGTAACCTGAGCATCCAATTTACTTTTAGAGAGATCTATTTAATAATGCAGCCACAGCTTGTTTTATTGATTATCGGAAAGTGTCGTTATTTATGTCTAACGATGGTCGTGTTAATTAATTACATATTTAATGTGATATAATACGATAAGATTGTACTAGGAATTGGATATTGCGATTGGTTCAAACACTCCAACGCAACACACGCTACGCGGCTCAAGCTTTGCGGAGAGCAGACAAAGGACAGGGGACGGCAGCTCAATAATTCACAACTATTAATTTTATCATGTAACTTTTACTTATTGTTGTTATGTAGATAGTACGACCACTTTAATTAAAATATAATAAACATAACTTTAAAATATCCTACTTAGAAGTAATACCGGATAGCCCGTGGGAAGACTCACCAAATGGTAATATTCCATGGAACTTGTCACACTTTTAACAGCACAGACCACTGACCTAAACTGAATAAAGGACCAACTCAGGCAAGAAAAGGTTTTGGGCATATGTTTAGAAAATAAAGCGATAAGTATTATGTATCGCTATAGGCCCGTTCTTCAACTTAAGTGTGGCTGTGTCGTCGTCTTTTAAACTAACATAAACAAAATTATTAGTCTGGGAAATCTTACTTCTTACACTACTGACTACTTTCTGCTTGACCAAAGTTAAGAAATTAAATTGTGATTTTGTTTTCTTAATTGTTTAATAGATATCATAGGCAAATCTTCTAAACTAAGAGAAGCAAAGAAAATAAGTTCCCAATGAATACAATATCTGTTCTAGAGGTGGAAAATGCTCGTATCCTTTTAACCAGCAATATTTTTTATTTATTTTTTGTTACTGCTACAAAATATTGTAAATCTATGAATATAATTTCTTAACTCCTATTACAGATAAATTGTACGGTTCCAATTATGCCACAGCAAATGAAGGTTTGCAGTCATCTTCGAAAATAATTATAATTTCTAATATAGTTATATATTTTCTCATAACAAAAAAGTTAAAAATGGGCTTTGCTTCACTTGTACGTTTAAGCTCACGAAATTCTCTCCGGGTGTCCAGTGCATAAGCTGCAGAAAGGTTTATCACACTAAGTGCACAGTGCACATGGAAGCATAACTATTAACCTAACCAACACATTTTGTTGCAAAGAATTTATTACTGTTTTGAATGGTTTTTGCGAAATAAATGTTAATTTTTTTATTTATTTTATATGTTCGTGTATATTTGGCCCAATCTACTAACTATAAATCATTTCGAAAGCCCTTGTGTACATTTTGGTCATTCCGGTAACAAATTGTCATTTCGGTAACGCTCACAAAATGAACATTATTTCGTGAATTTTTTAATTGTCTGGTATAATAAAATCATTGCCAAATTCCAAAAACTGTATCGTCTAATGGTATTCTCTCAAAAAATATTCAAGAAAGTCCAAAATCTTTTTTGCAAACTTAGTAGTGCTAAAATAGAGTTTTCCTGTTTTACAAAGAATGTTCTCAAATAATTTAAAACAGATAGATCCGCACAAACCATGAAAAATTTAGACTAAAGTAAAAGTCTCAAATTCTGGAGTATGTTTTGCCACAATTTACGGGGATATTTGCGGTAATTTAACAGGCTAGAGAATAAAAGTGTTTGTTACCGGAATGATGATTTTTTGTACATTATTTTCAAAAACTCTAAAACAGTTTTGTTTTCTTTTTTTTCTTTGGTGGTAAAATTATCAGAGCAAACATCATGGAAAACTAATAGCCACACATTTTTCATCTTAAGCAAAATTTATTTTTTAAAACTGTCGTAGCCCTAATTGTCCCATTATATGCAAAAGACCCTTAAACAAGCGAAAAACTACTCTGTTCGACGTACTTTTAGCTCTCCGTTTAAATATTCATTAAGAAAACAGTTTTGGGCATTGGTATAGGGTAGACCCGGTAGCATTTTTCCGTTTCCTATACGATTAGCGCACTCGGTTGCGCTAACCGTATAGGAAACGGAAAAATGCTATGCAGGCGATACCTGCTTTCCGTCTCCTATACGGCTAGCGCAACCAAGTGCGCTAATAGTGTATGAAACAGAGAGACCTGCATCTTCGTTCCCTAAGGGGTTAGCGCACACACATGCCAATAATCACTCTGCAATGAGCTTTCTAGGTGCACCTTCTTTGTAGGTACATACAGAGTGTTAATAAAGTACCTATGTCACAAAATTTCAAGGGAAGATTCTTGGGTTGATTTCAAGAAAAAACTTGATATGAACAACAGAGCTTTTTAAGAGTTTCCTTTTTGAGATACAGGATGTTGAAATTTCCAGAAAAATATCGAATATTTTGAATAGCTTTTCTGCGTAAATCATGAATAAATCGAAGCCAAACTTAAAAGACAACAATAAGTTGCCCTAGTTTGTTATTTAAGTTATCCTACAGCTGGTTACAACTGTGTTATTTAGCAATAGTAAAATGACTTTGATAATTCCATCACAAAACTCGTGTTTGCCTTGAAACCCTGACAGATATGGAAAAATGTCAAAAGATGACTTTTGTAGAGAATTGGTCTCTCCAAATGTTGTATTACACAGAGCCGGACTAGTTTGTTGCAAATTAAGTAATGTCGATCCTTCGTAAGTACGCCACTGGCAGTCTCATAAGGCTAGTATACGAGGGTCGATCAATAAGTATATGTTTAACGACAGGTGGCGTTGCTAAGGGAAATTGACATTACCGTCCTGTACTATCATCTGTTAAACGACACCATACTAAATTTCAGACTCATTTATAGGTTAGTTTTTATTTGACAGTTATTCTATCTTACCTGTTTCGTGTCTTTCGATAAAATGGAAAAAGAGCAATATCGATCAGAAATTCGCTTTTTATTTTTGGACGGAAAACATGCGAAGAAATAAAAGCGAAGTTCACCGTCACCATATTGGTTTAATGAATTCAAACGTGGTCAAATTTTATTGAGAGACACGAAACACTTATGGACTGTCATATAAAAACTAACCTCTGAATCAATCTGAAATTTAGTATGATGTGGTTTGACAGATGACAGTACACGACGGTAATGTCAAATTCCCTCAGCATCGTCACCTGTCGTCAAACACGGGTACTTATTGATCGATCCTCGTACTACCATAATTTGGCACTCCAGTAGTAGAGATACTAAGAGAGCACCAGACCAGACTTGTCGAAACCTGTCTGGTCTGGTACTCTCCTAGGTTTTGCCCGTCTCCCCACTCTCTCCCCACTCCTATTGAAACAGCTATATAGGAGAGGTTCAACTAAGATCTCATCAGACACGCAGATCATTTACAACATGTCCTTCTTAAATAGTTTAAACAATTTGCTGGTGAAAAATCTGGTGAATGTTCGAGATTTGGAAGTAAATAAAAAATTTGAGATCCAGTGTTTTAAGAGAATAAATACCAAGTTTGGGGAAAAGGTAGTGGTGGAATTTGCCGACTTCAAGACCATCCTGCCTCAGCGTTTTACGGAGCAATTAACTCAAGAGCGAATTGAATGGTGACAAAAGGTATTTTTTAACAAGCTTGGGGCCCGTCGGCAAGACTACAAATATTATATTTTCTGAAGCATGAGCGAGAGACTGCGGCGATATATGGAGGCACTCGAAGAGCTGAGACGCTTGATTATTATGTATGAACTAACTAAAAAGTTTAGAAATGTAAAGTTGTGAAAATAAAAAATATTATTTGTTTGTGTGTTTTTTATTTCCCTATATAAGAGGGTGTGATTGAATAAACCTGTGTCAATCCAATGCTGGTTGTTAAAGGGGGTGGAGTGTTGAACACATTAATTGACAAATTACCGATCGAGTTACATTTTCCGGGATACCAGTATTGTGGCCCTGGTACTAAATTAGAAAAACGTCTTTCTAGGGGTGATACTGGCATAAACAAGTTGGATGAATCTTGCTTTATTCATGATGTTGCAAACAGTAAAAACAAATCATTAGAAGAACGACGCAAGGCAGATTGGGAACTGGAAAATCGGGCTTGGGATAGAGTCAAATCAAGAGACGCCAAATTTGGTGAGAAAACAGCTGCCTGGTTCGTTACGAGTGCAATGAAAGTTAAAAGGAAATTGGGTATGGGTATGAAACGCCCATTTTCGTTTAGAAGAGATATTGTAAAGAAGGTTGAAAAAGCCCTAAAGAAATCTTTTACTAACAATGAGTTGAATGATCTAAAAAAATTGAAAAAATCATCGTTAGCAGCCGTGAGAGCAGCACGCGTGCACATAAAAAAAGCGGGTGGAAAAAGTAAACTAAGAATACCTAGAATTATTCCCTTTGAAGAAAAGAAAGGAGGTTTTCTCCCGCTTCTGCCTATACTGGCTGCCTTTGGGGGCCCTTGGTTCTATAGCCGGAGGGGCTAGCAGTATAGCCAAAACAATAATTGACGTAAATAATACAACGTGGGTTCGGTCTTTTTTTAAAGAAAAAAAACTATTGAAGCCGCCCAACAGACCTTTATCCAACCTAGATTTACTTAAATATGCCGATGGAATTCCTTACTTTAGAGGTGTGTATATGAGAGATACACTACCTAAAAAACCGAGAAAAAATGAGTCGGGCCATTTTAAATTTGGATGTGCAGAGGAACTCCGGGTCTCATTGGGTGGCATATCGCAAGAGAGGAAGAAAATGCGAGTATTTCGACAGCTTTGGCAACCTGAAACCGCCAAAAGAACTCATCAGATATTTGGGAAATGAGGTTGAAGTTGAATATAACAACAATTCTTATCAAAACTATAACGAGATAAATAAAATTTCAAAATATGAAGTGTGTTTAATTTGTTCCCAAAAGTCGCCGAAAATATTCTGAATACCAATTAGACAATAACAATAACAGTTTTCAAGTTTTTCTATAAAAGGGGTAGTTGAGGAGAGAATTCATCAATTATGTCGCTGTTGTTCACACTACACGGATTTACTTCCACACTGTCTATTGACTTTAATATTCCTATACATTTAGAATCATATTTTGAGTATGGTTTGGCCCTGCTAGGATTTCACACATATAACAGTATACCCAATATAGATGTTGGTGTCAACAAATTTTATTATATAAATGCTGATGGGTATCGCAAATGTTTAGTAATCCCCACAGGCTCGTACGAAATTGAGGCCCTAGAAAAGTACATAGTTGGCGCTTTAAGAAAGGAGGAGTCTGATCAGAAAAATCCAATTTCAATAAAAGCCAATAACAGTACTTTAAAGTGTGAAATTTACAGTGATAAATATACAGTAGATTTTCTACCAACAGACTCTATTGCTCATGTGTTAGGATTTTCTCCTAGTCTATTAGAGTCTGGACAATTACATACTTCTGATATATCTGTAAATATCGTGAAGGTCAGAACTATACATATAGATTGTAACGTAACATCTGGAGCATACTATAAAAATCAACCAACTCATACGATTTACGAGTTTGCAGTTAGCAGCGATCCTGGTTACGCTATAGACGAGTCTCCGAAAAATCTGGTGTACATGCCAGTTGCAAAGCGTGAGATTAATAATTTGACTGTAAATATTCTCGATCAGAACTCTCAACCTGTAAATTTTAGAGGTGAGGAAATAATTGTACGGTTGGAGTTGAAGCGTGTATGAAATTTTTGTGAAAATGGTTTTGGTTTTTGATGACAGATATCAACCGTATAAAAGGCAATCACAATGCTCCAAAAATTCACTAACAAATATTTCACCGAAGAGTGCAGATCGTCTCTCGTTGGAAAATCAACAATTTTTAAAAGATATTTCACCGAAGAGTGCAGATCGTCTCTCGTTGGAAAATCAAGAATTTTTGAAAGCACTTGGCTATGTCCCTAACACCTCAAGTGTTTAATGTGCATCGCACCCCAACCTATGATGAATCTATTCAACGTTTAGAGAAGCGCACCTATTACCCATTTGTAAAGTTATTTAGGAATAATGATACTGTGGAAATAACCATTAATCAGGGTGATGCATGGTTGTTGATGTACGATGCGTCGATTTTTGTCAAAGGTACAGTGGCTAAGAAAACCGGTGCTGGACAATGCAAACTAGCCAACAACGGTGCCGCATTTCTATTCGATTCAATTTCTTATGAACTAAATGGCAAGGAAGTAGAAGTAGTGAGAAACCCCGGAATTGTGAGTACGATCAGATCGTATCTTTGCTATACTGCTAATGACGAAAAATGCATGTCAACAGCAAGCTGGGTTGGGGTTAATAAATCTTTTGCTGTTAACAATGATGGAACATTCAATGTAAGAATACCGCTAAAACATCTGTTTGGAATATTCAACGATTATCAGATGGCAATTTGTGGTAAACAAACAGTGAGACTAATACGAGCTCGAAATGATAACAATGCCTTATTACTAACCCAAGACGCTGCAAGACCAGATCCTGCCATAACTGCAGAAATAACAATTTCCAACATTGAATTAAAGGTTAAACATATTCAGCCGAATGATATCATTAGATTGGATCTGCTTAAATCTATAAAAATTGATCGTCCAATTATAATGGCGTTCCGCAAATGGGAGCTACATGAATTGCCAAATCTTACTGTAAACTCCCAAAGAGAAATATGGGCCGTAAAATCGTCAGCAGCCGCGTCAACTCCTCGGTACGTCATAGTTGGATTTCAGACTGATCGCAATGATAATTCTAAAAAAAATCCCACGTCATTTGATCACATAGATGCGACTGATGTAAGATTAATTGTAAACGGTGAATATTTTCCATTCGAACGTCAGAGATTGAATTTTGCTGCTAACGACTTTTTGGAGGCCTATCACAACTATGTGGAATTTTATCCGAGTTACATTAATGCAATGGAGAGTCGCCCGCTACTTAGCTATGCAGATTACAAAAATAATGCAACCCTGTTTGTAATTGACTGTTCTCGCCGGAATGAATCTATAAAAATAAACACAGTTGATGTTAAGTTGGACATAGAAAATAGTGATGGATTTCCTGATAGAACTCGAGCCTACTGCATAATTGTGCATGACTGTACCATGGAGTATTTACCTTTAAGTGAAACTGTACGAGATTTAATGTAGATCCGTATATATAAAAGAACATTTACTGATACATTTCAGTTATAATCAAGATGTTGCTGAGTTTGGGTCACATTATTTTGTTCTCATTAATAAATAATGTGTTCTATATTTACAACCCTGAAGATGCTAAGGTATCTATTTGCGAACAGGATAAAAGATGTTTCCCATTTAAAACGGTAGTTGAAAAAATTTCGGTAGCAAGACTGCCTAAAAATGCTACTCAGTTTAAACTTCGAGCAGTATTCCAAAATCATACGATTGCTGAAAGTGTGTGGAGGGAGGTCCCACCTTCCACCACGCCCACAATGGCCACACCCAGAGACCTCAGTCAAGAACAACATATAAAAGACCTCGCTTTCGTGCCACTAATTTACTACATTACTATATGTTCTTCATTGCTAGTAGCAAAATTATTTATTGAAATAGTAAGAGTATTACTGAATGAGCGATGGAGCATAATTACGAGAGTCTTATAAGAACGTTTGAAAACTGGTCAAGCCCCCTATCATCAGAGAAGCTTGCCCGAGCAGGATTTTTTTATACGAATTACGAAGATGTTGTCCGGTGTCCATTTTGCAATATTGAAGGATATAAATGGGAAAAGGATGATGATCCATGGCAAGACCATGCTAGCAATTTTTATTTTCGATGATGTGGCTTGTGGGACACAGGAAAAAATTAGAGAATATTACTCCATGGGTCGTCATAAAAATATAGATGCTGCATATCTCTGCCAGACATATTCAAAAATACCTAAGCAATTAATACGAGACAATTGTAATGTAATCGTTTTGTTTAAACAAGATGAGGTAAACCTTAGACATATTTATGAAGAGCACGTATCACCAGACATCTCATACGGTGATTTCAAGAATCTCTGCTCGCTTTGTTGGAATGATAATTTTGGAACTCTAGTTATTGTTAAAGATTTCAATATGAATGAGGGACGCTATAGAATAGGTTTTGATAGGTATATAAAGTTATGAGAAGCACAATACGCTTATTATTAATCGAGATGTCGATGCAAGAACAGATTCAAGAAGCGCAGCGCGCAAAGAAAATCAGTGAACTAGCTCGAACGATTAGAAAAAAATACACCGCCTTAAAAATAGGGAAATTTGATGAGAATGAAACTTTACAAAAAATTTTCAAACCTGTGACAAGCTCTCTAGCAAATTTACAAGTTAAGCAAGAATTAAAACCGGAAGTAAAACCGAAAGTTGAACCAAAAGTTGAATCATTTATGGAAAAGTGGCGCGAGTCGTTGAAAAGTCCAATTGCACTTTTAGGAGAAATGAATGAAACGTTAAATGATGTTGAGAAAGGAATTGACAAAGTGTACAGGCATTTTGATACTGTGTATCCTAAAGTATCTATACCATGTATAACAGACTTTATGGCTAATTCACTTAAAATCGATAGGACATATGGTCCTAAGTATGACGAAACTAAATCAGTATGGATGCTAGGAAATAAATATATCGATTTTGAAAAAACGTCTGGTGATATAATCATCAACAATAGCCGATTCGCGGGAACTGATGGTCTCTACCAGCTAATTTTCTATAATAATCCAGAAGGTACTGATGATGATTTGAAAAGTTACAGAGATATTTTAAATCTCACTGGTGCTCATCTTACTTCAAACGGACGATTAAAACATAGCTACAAAAATAAGTATTCTAATATTATTAAACCTCTTATGAAGGGCCCGGTGGCTACCTCCACACCTGTAAAGGGTTCTGGCATGCATCTTAAGTATAACACAAAACCTGTGGAATATGTTTACTGGGATGATCCTAATGAACTTGTGGACAGGTTAAGGTTATTAATAGCATCAAAAGATGCCGGAAATACTTCCCACGAAAACGAAATAACAGCAATAATCAATGAATTGAAAGAAGCAAAAATTATTCTCTAACGTTATTTATAAGATGCCTTTAAACAAGTTCGGACGTGTTTCAAGGACTATTCCTTACTCGCTGAATGACGGGGATTATGATTTGAAAACCCGCAGACTGTGCAACGTTAATTATCCGATTAGCAGCAATGATGTTGTGACAAAGCAATATGTTGACAAACAAATGAATGAGGCATTCAAAACTTTTAACGTCACGCTCGAACAACATGATATTAATATTGAGAGTAGCGTGAAAGACGCTTTGGAGAAAGAGATCGATGAAATAAGAAAATTTGTTAAAATTGTTGAAGAATGTTATTTAAAAATGGTTGGTGAACAGTCCGGGCCAAATCCCAAATTATTAGACAGATTTGTCCCTATAGATCATTCAAGTTAGTTAAAAGATGTCCTTAAACAAGTTCGGACGTGCCTCGAAATCAAGGAGCAGGTCTTGCCCACCTGTTTACACATTAAATTTGACTCTAGAAGGAAACTATGATTGTAGCAACCGCAGACTGAGCAACGTTAATCACCCGATCGATGAAAGCGATGCCAGCACAAAACAATATGTCGATGAGGGGGTCATTCATACATTACAATATTTTTACACAAATCTTAAACAGCATTCTGATGAATGCGATCTTCATATTCGCACAACAATGATAGACAATTTCCAAGATAAGATCGATGAATTGAGAGAGTTGGTTAAAACTATGGAAGATTATTATTTAAAAATAACTGGTAAGAGCATGCAATCCTTACTATCTCTCAGACTTGCAGAGATCCTTGAGGGTGGAGCATAGTCATGCATAGTAAAGAAAAAATTCAAGTAGTTAAGGAATTACATAAACCAGCGCGAAAAAATTATCCACGTCGTCGAACTATCATTAAAGGTTTAGACGATTTGTGGCAAGCTGATCTTGCGCAGTTAGATCAGTATGCTAGTCACAATAATGGCTTCAAATTCATACTGGTTGTAATCGATTGCTTCTCTAAATTTGTTTGGTGCAGACCGCTCAAATCCAAGTCTGCCGAAGATGTTACCAACGCCTTTGCTGATATCCTATCGGGAACTCGAAAGCCTCGCAACCTTCAAACTGATCAGGGCAAAGAGTTTTACAACTCTAGATTTCAAAATTTGATGCGAAAATTCAAAATTAGTCATTACAGCACTTTTAGCATCACGAAAGCCGCCATGGCCGAGAGAGTAATACGAACTCTAAAAGAGCGATTATTTAAGTATTTTAGTCTAAATGGTAAATTTAAATGGGATGATTATTTGCCTACGCTAGTTGCCGAGTATAATAACAGAAAGCATAGAGTGATTCAGATGAAACCCAACCAAGTTAATAAAAGTAACGAACAATATCTGCTTAAAAAAGTGTATAGTCACGTGAAGATTTTCAGAGGTAGTAAATTGAAGGTTGGAGATATTGTGAGAATAAGTAAAGTGAAACACGTATTTGCCAAAGGATATATGCCTAGTTGGAGTACAGAATTGTTTAAAGTAAGCAAAGTACAAATTACCAACCCGCCTACATATCTTCTAGAGGATTTAAATGGAAGTCCTATAAAGGGCGGGTTTTACCGCGAAGAATTGCAAAAAACTGAACATCCCGATGTCTACCTGGTTGAAAAGATTCTTCGTAGAAAGAGGGGGAAGGTGCTAGTACGATGGTTGGGCTTTGATAAAGACCATGACTCGTGGATCTCTGAGTCAAACGTCGTGTAGAGCTTCAAGTGTTAAGATGGTTGACAGCGGCTATGAAACCGATGGTAGCGACCATGAAGAAGTAAACAATGTAGGCGAAGATTCTCTGCTTCTATCATCATGCTTCACATTACCTACATATACAGGGTTAACTATGACTTAGTACAAAATTTTTTACCACGTGCGCAGGGTGGCTTAAGAAAACATAGAAAAATATTTTTAGATTTTTTTTACGATCTTTAAAAAAACGGGTAAAGACCCCTATTTTCCCTGTAAATCCCCGCCTTTAATGACGTCATCCAATTTGGCTTCTGAAGGTACTGACAGCTGAAGTGATTTTCCGCGGTGTTGCCGTTGATTTAGGAACGGTGAAAATACCTTTTTACTCAAACAAATTTAAAAAATACATAAATAACAATCGATTTGAATCTGTACAGATGCAGCGCTATTAGATTCCCCTTACCTTAGCTCGTATCCGGACCGGTTCCTACTCTCGCGGAAAGCTCATTACCGCGACACCACAAGCCGTCTCCCTTAATACCCCCGGAGCTCCTCTGATGAATTCTTGTCCACCATCTAACCTCTTCTGAAGCATAGATAAAGGATTTATTGTTCTGAAGCCTCGGCGGTATGAATTAAGCGACGTATCGGCCCGGTCGAGTCTATGAAACGTTTTTTCGACTGCTCCGCGTTGCCCCGTTCGTCATTTCATAACTTCCTAGCTAGGCAACTAACTGTACATACAAGGTTTGTTCCAACAGGGCCAATAACCGTGCTCAAGCACGTTCAGCGCATGCGCACTACCCCACTGGCTGTTCCAACTGAATTATGTACCTACCGACACGGGACGATACACGCACTGTTCCAGCCGATTTATGGATCATTTGTGTATCGTCCTTGTACGATAAAAACGGTGCCTGGTCTAAAGCAATAACCGCGTTGTACTGACATGCGCAATGTAGTCATGTGACAGAGATAAACAATAACCTCATATTTTTGTTTTTACGTAGATGGTTTTAAATCGATGGCTGGGATCGTGTTTTTTATTTCTTGTTGGTTTTTGGCTTGTTGGGTAGGGCGGGGAATCGTTGAACAATTTTTCCGTTCCATCTGAAATTTTCTTTGGGATCATTTGTTCCAACTCGAATTTACGTACCGTCACAGAACTGTACATGAACTAGATGATAACCCTTAAAGAACGCATGCGCTAGTTTTGCACCGTTCATGTGCGATCCCAAAGAAAATTTCAGATGGAACGGATTGTGAATCAAATCGACCAAATCACGTTTTGCGACCGCACCTAACCTGCGTGTTTAATATGTGGCTAACCGAATGTTCGGTGGGCTAACCTCACTCTTCACTCTAAAAAATTATTGTTCAACGATTCCCCGCCCTACCCAACAAGCCAAAAACCAACAAGAAATAAAAAACACGATCCCAGCCATCGATTTAAAACCATCTACGTAAAAACAAAAATATGAGGTTATTGTTTATCTCTGTCACATGACTACATTGCGCATGTCAGTACAACGCGGTTATTGCTTTAGACCAGGCACCGTTTTTATCGTACAAGGACGATACACAAATGATCCATAAATCGGCTGGAACAGTGCGTGTATCGTCCCGTGTCGGTAGGTACATAATTCAGTTGGAACAGCCAGCGGGGTAGTGCGCATGCGCTGAACGTGCTTGAGCACGGTTATTGGCCCTGTTGGAACAAACCTTTTCAAGTTTGGCTAGTAGCCGACGGAGGGCATTTGCGAATGTAACATGGCGTTATTTCCCAGTTTTGTCTTGATTTTCGCGGCAAATCGTTCAGCGTCTTTGTGAAAATGCCGGAGTATTCGAACGCCGAGTTAACGGACATGGTTATAATGTACGGGAGATGCGATGAAAGTGCACATCGAGCTGCAGCAGAATACCGTATTCGTTTTCCTAACAGGGCAAATATGCCTAACCCACGTACTTTCGTGAACATTGTACAACGTATGCGAAACACTGGTGTTTTGCAAGCTCGAAGGGGTGGGCCTGGAGGGCAAATGAACATGGACGATGTTGAGTCAGTGCTTGATTTGGTGGAAGAGCAACCTTCCATAAGCACTACAGCTATTGCAAGGAGATTGGGAATATCTCAGAACAAGGCAAGTAAAATAAACCCAATAAAACTGACTTCTACCAAAGACTATCCCATGTGATGGGATTGTCTTTGCTTGCACCTAATACCTACATAAAATTTAAAATGTAACAATACAATTATTTACAGGCATGGAGGATTCTAAGGGAAAACGGCCTTCACCCTTATCACATACAAAAGGTCCAAGCATTAGAAGCAAATGATTTTCCGGTGAGAATGACCTACTGCACTTGGCTACGTGATCGAATCGCCCAAGACCCAAACTTTGTTTTCAACATTCTTTGGACAGACGAATGCTGCTTCACACGTGCTGGGGTTTTAAACACGTATGTAAATTTTTACTTACTTATAGCTTTCTCTCCTCCATATTATCTTTTTTATTTATTATAAAATTGGCTATGTCAATCCTAACGCCTTCGCCAAAATTGTGAATATTTCTAATTTTTGTTTTTTTTTTAGACACAACAGCCATATTTGGTCCGATGAGAACCCACATGCTGTTCGGCGGTTTAATTTCCAACGTCGGTTTTCCATCAATGTTTGGGCTGGAGTTTATGGAGATCGATTAATTGGACCATACATTCTACCGGAAAATTTAAACGCTGAACGATACTTGTATTTTCTGACAAATGTTTTGTTTGATAATTTGCCACTACAAGTACTGCATGACATGTGGTTTATGCACGATGGTGCACCAGCCCATTTTGCGAGACCTGTTCGTGCACTTTTAGACGACCAATGCCCCAACCGTTGGATCGGAAGAGGAGGGCCCATTGCATGGCCGCCGCGATCACCAGACTTGAATCCAATGGATTTTTGTATTTGGGGATTCATGAAGGCGATTGTGTACGAGCAGGAAATCGACAACGAGCAGCAGTTACGTGAACGAATTGAAGGTGCAGCTGTTCAAATCCGGAATAATCATGGACTTTTTGCACGTATCCGGACTTCTTTAGTTAACCGAGTGAATTTGTGCATCGAAGTTAACGGCGGCCTCTTTGAACAGCTACTGTAGTGCTTTGCATGTGCATTTGTGCAATGTGTGCTAGTGCAGTTGTGATTTTTCGGTTACCCTTCGGGGTTTTCCTGGCGGAGGGGATCTACCTCGTCGTGGTCGTCAGGCTGAGTACCTCGCTTCAAACAAAAGGAATAGCAGAGGGAAACCAAGAGATCCCCAACAGATTTAAAAAATGTGAATGTTGTGTTGTGTGACTTTTAATGTAAAAAAGCAAGAAAACAGAAAATGGTGCAAACAATCCTGGAAATGTCAGTAAGGTAGGTGTTTCATAGGCATTCTACATGTTCCTCAGAAAGTAATCGTTTTTAAAAGGAAATCGAAATTTTGTGGTGAATCCTCGGATAAATTGATAGACGTGGCAACGCCGCGCTATTGACATATGCGAAATTTTTAGACATGTCGCGCGGGCGTCCATAGGCGGCGTTTTTTGAGGGGTTTAATACAATTTGAAAAAAAATTTTTTAGGCTTAAGACAAATGTTAGAAAATTTTTGAAAATTTATTTTAGCAAGTCTAATTTTTCTTTATCTGCCATAAAAATTTTTGTACTAAGTGATAGTTAACCCTGTATTATTAATAATGGTTTGAGCATTATGAGATATTTCAAACCCCAAGTTAATATCCGATCAACAGTGCGACGAAATGTGATTTCGCTGGACTATTTGGAGTGGAAAGAATTAGTGAATAATTTAAACAACTTTACCAACAACCTGGGTACCCCGATGTTCATCAGATTTGACGATATATTGTTAAGAACCATGTTGACTGCAGATGGAAATCAACGAGTGTTGCTTGCAAAATATGGTGTTAGCCAATGGTTTTCCATAGCAGAGGTTTTCGAGCTACTAAATATCGCACCATATGTGACTTTAAGGATGAGCTTTTTGATTAATTTTGAATTGTATGATTTTTACCTTAATTTTTTAGATAAGGTCAATGAATTATTAGTACGTAGTAACTATGCCATAAATGTAATGGAAATTGTATTTTTAATGTGCAATGCGGTATGTAGCATGGAAACATATTGCATTTTTGAACTGTACTCTTATTATAATCAATTTTTCTTAGCAGACTTGTATAGAAGAAGGTTGGAATAAAGCACTGATTAAAAAATATGACTTTTATTTTACAATATTTTTATTTTACAACATTTTTATTCCGGGCCAATCCTGGGATTTCTTATGATCATCGACGGCTGATTGTTGATATGTCGGTAATACTCTTCCCAATTGATTTCAGGCACATGTCCCAACTGTCGCCGACACTTCACCAGATGATTCTGCAGTCGACTTCTCCGTACCATGTGGCTGGCAATGTAGGGGCAGGGCACCATGTCTGATTCGATCTGAATGGTCTGGTTGTACATGTTGCTGCGAACTCTTGTTACAAGTTTTCAGACTGCAGAATGAGCTCGATGTCTCGGTTATATATACAAACTGGGCGGTGGGACGTCAGGGGTGGGGGGGCTACAAGAGAATGAAACACTATTTGTAAAATATATTTTTTATTCATCCACACGTACATCTTTATGACCCCAAGGAAGGGTTGAAACACTATCAACTAAATATCGCTTATCGTCAAATGGATTTAAACCAATCTTAGATTGACTTATGCTAAAGACGTTATGAGAAAACGATCGTATAGATCGTTGATTTACAATTTTCTCTGTCTTATCGAATAAACAATCGAAATAATCTTGATACGTTATCTGCTTCGCTACAACACTACCTCTAACACCTTTGGATTTTTTAACACACAAATTTTTTCCTTGAACCTTATAAGTATACATTTTAGATCTAAGTCCAACAAAATGTGTTAAAATACGACCATTTAATTCGTCCTTCATCAGTCCTGGCACCTTCTTATTTACAAGCGGAATTCCATATTGATTATCTGCAGGATAGTCACTAGTGTCAAACCGATGAATATGATTCTTAATTACATCCTCGAACATGTCCTCACAGCGGATTTCGTAAACTAAACTATCAGTATCAGTATATAATAATAAGCAGTTAGTTGGTGAAAATGTTTTCAACATAAAGTCATAGTGAAATTCGTAAACACAGGTTTTTGATATGTCCAGAATAGACATCCCAACGTACAGAGGTTTATCAAACATAATATTTGTCTTATTTAATTCGACACTTATTAAATTCTCTTCAAAAATTATCCTATGTCTAAAACGAGGGCTAGAAATTAAATTTTTGGCGCCGTATCTACCCTCCCACGTCCTTAATAATCTCACAATCCTATGTTTTCTAACATTTTGCATTGTTTTGCCGTAGATTGCATTATTCATTAGTTTCATTATATTTTTTTCAAAATCTAATGTTGTCACAGTTCTTAAGTGGGTATTGAGTTGTATATAGGGAGCTAACCAGGTAGACTGCTTAAATTTCAAAACTTTGTGAATTTTTTTCAGAATTAAACCATGTTGTAAAGCTTGCTTAAGCGCTCTATAATGAATCACATAATTCTTCTTATCATCGAGAGTGGTCATGAGCTTTTTTATTTTGGAACCTGGAGGTTTACGATGTTCAGGTGCGAAAGGAAGATCTTTATGATGGTCATGAAGATGATCGGGATACGACAAATCCACTTCTAAAATATATCCTTCATCGGCATTGTCAGCAACCTTGGTGACGTCAGTATCGTTGGAGGCCCACTCAAATCCACCGTAAGGAAGGGGTTCACACATTGCCCAGCCATAAAGGTTGTTAACGTCCGCATAAAGAATATATTTTGATGGCATACTAGCATCATAGTTTGCCATATATTTGTTGTTGGCCTGAGAAAAGCGGTGGCTTACCTGGCTTATCCCACCTCGAATTGCCCTCTCGAAAAACATTAAGATGTCACTATCTTGGAAGGTTTCTAATTTACATTTCGTATATCGAAGCATGCAATCCCAACTGAATCCAGGCAAAGTATAGTACCAGGCAGGATCTAAACCGTAATTTTGAAGACAAGTCGTTCTAAAGTGTTCAAATATATCTGTGAGCAAGAGCACGTCAGTCTTTAAGTACAGATCTAAATACTCACCCAAGGTTTTTATACCAAACCTCTCCCAAATTAATTGCGCATGTCCGTAATCCTTCTCGTTAATATTAGTGTCATTTAATTTGTTATAAAAATGTTGAATCGATGGTAATGCGGTTTCTTCCAATTTTTCCAGAGAATCGATATAATCATAACAAAAAACCCCTTTCCTAGTTAACAAGTCAAAATTTTCGGAAGACAATAGAAATTCATTTCTAGTGTTTTCGAAACTATTTAGAGATGATGCGAGTTTGTCGAGAGGAAAGGCCAAGAACTTGAAAGAATCGATGAACCGAAATTTAATATTTGTTTCATTATCGAATACTGTAAAGCTTATATATTTTTCATTATTAACAGGAAGTAGGTTGACATGATTCCGTTTGGCAAGTTCTCGTATTATAAAGTGGCTGTCATACCCACTAAGATTGTGGAAAATGATGGGAACTACAAACGAGTTTTTATAATTTAAGTTGCACGCTTGATGTGCATAACCTCGAAACATCGATGACAGGTGACAGTGGTCACGTACAATTATGTCGTTAACATTGAATTTTTTCTCGCAAATGTGACAATTAGGGGTGGCATCTTTAAGACTTATGGCTTCATCCATAGGTTCAACAAGATTCAATTTGGATGATATAAACTTAGCAATTTCCTCTATTTGATTGTCAAAAGAGCACTTGAAATAATAACCGGCACTGAATGCTTCGTGTCTTTGATATTTAACAGTTTTTAGGCTAGCATCAGAATCTCCGCAGGGTTTTAGCATTGCTTCAAAGTCAGCATACAGGGTGAATGGGGTGCGTTCTTTATTAACAAAATTTTTAAATTCGATAAACTTCTCTTTGGGAAACTCGATTTTACAATTATTTATTTGCTCGCAATAAACTGTATGCTCTTCTAACTTATCTTGCGATGAAAAGTAATTTAAACATCTCTCGCATATAAATTTTCTACCGTTATGTTTACTAGACTGTTTCGAAATCAGTCTAGATAAATCTTTAATCCAACAATAATGGTATTTTATATCAACGTGCGCATCGTCGACAGACGGTGCTTCAAAGTCGCTAGTTTTCAAAAAATAATGACTTTGAATTAGAAGTAAATTCACATGTCTATCCATTTTATTTTTAGTTAGTCGAGCTGGAGAGGTGATAAATTGACGTGGAGTCTCACTTACCAACTCCAAAATATACACATTTATAGAAATTTCATTTAATTTTTCGAATTTCGATATTTGAGATAATTGCATTGGTAGGTCTATATCATCTAATTTAAATTTCAGCCTGTAGTGAGGATATGAATTAACCCGATCAATATGCTTTTGAGAGGGGTAAAGAGCGGCAATAACACTCCAAAAGAAGCATGCTTTATCACTATTTTTTACATTGACACATGCTTGTTTTTTGGAAATTTCAACGGGGAGTGGCAGATATGAAGCACCGTTTCCTATCTCAACTTTATTTATACTGATGACTAAACTCAAAATTTTGCGTAACGCCCACCCCGATCCATTGTCATGAAAATCTTCAAGCTTCTTTATAATCCTATCCTTTATATTATCTGTAAACCACAACTTTAAATCACTCCCCTGGTCAATTATAGCATTTTTTGTGTTGAAGCATTTGTTGTCACTTATGACTGTATCTTGAGACATTTTAACAAATTCACCATTAAAAACCGCATTTACCTTAACAATATGAAAAGCATTTAAAGTTCTAGTTATGCGACTCTTAAAAAGAATAAATGCATCGTCAAAAAACTGGAATAAATCGATGTGCCTCATATTTACTATAACACCTGTGCGAAGACGACTCTGGAACGCTGCTTGAACGTCCACCCATTTGACTCGATGACTTCTATTGAGGTGTTGCTTACCAGATCCAGTTTTGCATAATGTTTTGAAGTATAATTGAAGTCTTTTGAGATGTTGCAGATTGGCATGCAACTTTGACAAAGTGCCTTGGTGAAAATGACATCGGAGTGCTGAGGAATGCTGTCTCACCGACAATTGCAACTTTTGCTGCCAACGTTGTAATACTTGTGGAAGTGTAGGTCTGTCACTTTCATTAAGTATGTTAAACACCTTCTCATATGCCTTTACAGTTTTGTCGCTCTCTGTAGCTATTTCATTACCATCGATCATCTTCGAAGCAATGAGTAGAGCAGTGTGCTAGAAATAGGCAAAGTTCCTACCTATATAGGGTAAGAGCGTCGAAGGATGGTCCCCTCTCCAAAATTTTAGTATGAAAACAGGATCTGAGAAAAGGTTTTTTTTTGCTCCCTTTTTTATTTTAACATTTTACCATTTTCTACAAACATTAATTTCACGAAGCACGTCTTTCCTGCAGCGCGAAAGTTTTTAAATTGACTTTTTTTCATAATCATTCTTTTCTGCTGGAAATGAAACAGCATAATAACTTTACATTTTTATTTACATTTTCACAAAAACTAAATTATTTACATCGTCTTATAAATTCAGAAAAAAACATTAGTTCTACCCTCGGGCAGTGAAATGCTTTTCCAGGCCTCGTGATGTGTCGCTCAATTGGTTTGCACGCACTCGCTCGTAGAACCTCTGCTGCTTCCGAACAAGGACGTCGAACTTGGGGCAGCCTAGATCCTCGATATTGTAAGATAAATGGGCATACCCCGCGGCCTGCAGCAGATTCCTTTCAACTTGTCCTCCCTTGTAAGCTATAAGTTCATCGCCAGCGGACTCCCCCAGACGCCGAATCTCTTCTAACGCACTTTCCTGGGCTTCATCCGTTGCACAATCTTCAAACTTCAAGCCGTGCAAGTTCATCGTTAACCAACGAGCAGTGCATGCATCCTTAGAAGATAGGCTGCGGTAGTTTCCCACACGATAATACCTGGATGTCACTTCCCTCGATTTCATATCGTATATCGACATTTCTTTTATAACAAACTTTCCACTAACTTGAAAGCCATCAGCGTCGATGATATACCTGATGTTAGACATTACGATTTGCAGAAAACTAAAGATTTGTAGAAACTATCACTGAAAGCAAAGATATGACTCTTATATTCCAATACTTCTTACTATGCGGAAAGAAGGGATGTGGGCGGTTAAGTGGCAATTAAAGCAATTGGCAATATTTTTTTAAATAAAGAAATAAAAATTACTTTTTCAAAAAATGTTTTACTTTTTTTTGCATATTCTTAGAGCAATTGTCTAATTGGATATTATGTAGAATATTTTCTCACTGTCCTTGGGAAATTCGCTAGGCATTTTTTTTATGATTTGTTTAAAATCAGAATATCTGTGCCCAGACAATATTGGGATTTGTAGTAAAAAACACACAAACAAATAATATTTTTTATTTTCACAACTTTACATTTCTAAACTTTTTAGTTAGTTCATACATAATAATCAAGCGTCTCAGCTCTTCGAGTGCCTCCATATATCGCCGCAGTCTCTCGCTCATGCTTCAGAAAATATAATATTTGTAGTCTTGCCGACGGGCCCCAAGCTTGTTAAAAAATACCTTTTGTCACCATTCAATTCGTCAATTCGCTCTTGAGTTAATTGCTCCGTAAAACGCTGAGGCAGGATGGTCTTGAAGTCGGCAAATTCCACCACTACCTTTTCCCCAAACTTGGTATTTATTCTCTTAAAACACTGGATCTCAAATTTTTTATTTACTTCCAAATCTCGAACATTCACCAGATTTTTCACCAGCAAATTGTTTAAACTATTTAAGAAGGACATGTTGTAAATGATCTGCGTGTCTGATGAGATCTTAGTTGAACCTCTCCTATATAGCTGTTTCAATAGGAGTGGGGAGAGAGTGGGGAGACGGGCAAAACCTAGGAGAGTACCAGACCAGACAGGTTTCGACAAGTCTGGTCTGGTGCTCTCTTAGTATCTCTACTTCCAGTTAGACCTAGCGACTACTAAGTTTGGCTTCGATTTATTAATTTACAGAAAAGTTATTCAAAATCTTCGATATTTTTCTGGAAATTTCAACACCCTGCAGGGTAGAGGAATAATATAAAAAAAATACAGATCAATATTCTGAACAACGAGTGAGTACTATCATGACTTTTCGCATTTGTTATTGTGTTGAGAAAAATATCTGCACTCAATGCTCTTTTCTTCTTATTTATAGTAAGTACCCACTATCGCAATTTTTAGTGATTTTTTTTAAAGAAAACTATTTGTATATTAATTTGTATATTTCGCCACGTTTCCTACACGACTATCACTTGACTAGCACACTCGGTAGCGCTAGCCGTATATGAGACGGAAAGCAGGTCTCGCCTCCGCAGTACCGTAACTAGGGCGGTGCGACCGGTGCCCCCGCACCGGGCGTATCATGGTAGGGGCGCCGGGCCGGGCTGGGCCGGACCCACAAAATTCGACATTTAGCGACTTAATGCAAGTATCGAACATGGAAATTAACCTACAATGTCCAGCCAAGAATATTAACAAAGAAAGATTTTTTAGTAATTAAAAATAATAAATAATTTTTTAGTGGAATACCAGGTAAAAGATATCAATTGAAAATGCACTCCAACCCGGACTCGAACCCAGCACTCCTACTGTAGTTAGTCACTTATCTGATATGCCACTAAAATATCCTTTATTATTTATAATTACAGGTACTAAAAAATCTTTCTTTATCATTTATTAATGTCTTGTAATATGGCTGTGTTCAGTAAATGTAGAAATGACAATAACGGCCAAAAAATATTTGCTACACTTCTTTCAAATAAAATTGCAGCTTTCGTTCAATGTCTTGAACTTCTTCAAGGCTAAAAAATATGTATTAAATGTAAAATATTCAAATAAAATTGTTAAAAGACACTTACTATTAGATTGAAGGATTAATTTCTAGGTTTAGGTATAAAATGCGAAATACAAATGTGTTTTATTATTATTATTATTATTTGAATTTTTTACATTGAATCGAGATTGAATACACATTTTTTAGCCCCGAAGAAGTTCAAAACATTGAACGAAAGCTTGATTATTTGAAAGAAGTATATTAAATATTTTTTTGATGCAAAATCCAAACAGGAATATTTTTTCAGGGTTGCTTGGGGACTGTCTCCCAAAAGATCACACTCGAACTCCTGGTACGAATTGAGCTATAGGTTTCCTAAACAATATAGGTGGTTTTCTAAACAATATGGGTGGTTTTCTAAACATTTTTTATAGCAAAATGACCCTAATAAGAGTTGTAGGGAATCAAAGTATGAACAACTTTTCCTCATAATTTTTTTGTATCTCTAATAGATAACGAGTTACAGCGCATTACTGCAGGGGTGGTCTTGTAAACATTTTTTTACAAAAAAAATGACCCTAATGAAAGTTTTAGAGGATGAACTTCTGATCAACTTTTTCTTCTAAACTTTGTATCCAATACCTAATGATTTTTACAGAACATTATATTGTTTAATTATTTTTTGTCATATAATGCCCTGTAAATCATTAAGTATTAGAGACAAAAAAAAATTATGAGAAAAAGTTTACCAGAAGCCTAACCTATAAAACTTTTATTAAGGTCATTTTTCTGTAAAAAAATGTTTACAAGACCATCCCTGCAGCGTTGGGAATTTTTGTCAAATAAGTAATGGGCTGTAACGTGCAACCCTGAAAAAATCATCCTGTTTGGATTTTTTTTGCAAAACTGACATCTTTATTGGACTACAGTTTTGTTTTAAAGAGGGACACTTCAACAGGTGATAGAAAACCAAAAAATAACCGCAAGATTATTTCAAATGTAATATATTTGCAAATTCTTATCATATACAAAGTTTTATAAGATTTCTGAAAATGGGGGGGCGCATTTATCAGATTTGGCACCGGGCTCAATCTAGGCAAGTTACGGCTCTGCGCCTCCGTTCCCTACACGATTAGCGCACTTGGTTGCGCTAGCCGTATAGGAGACGGAAAGCAGGTATCGCCTCCGTTTCCTATACGATTAGCGCACTCGGTTGCGCTAACCGTATAGGAAACGGAAAAATGCGACCGGGTAGAGGGATGACATATGACACATTTCAAAGATATTTCAATTGGATGTTCTTATAATAATAATAGTTATTTATGTACCAAGGCACTGAAGTTCAACTTTTTATGACTCATGTGGAGTTTAGTTGCTGAGGCCTCTGGCCGAGGCAAATAAACCACATGAGTCATAAAAAGAACTTCAGTGCCGAGGTACATATTTTATTTTTCTTGAAATCGGAAAAAAAATGTTTTATTAGGCAAGAAAATAATAATAAGGGATCACCCGTCCACGAACCGACTACGCGCGGCGTTGCTTGACTTTACCGATCGCTCTACCTAGGACAAGTATAATGATGTACGGCACCTTCTGACAGAAAAACCAAACTGCTGCTTCTTGTGCAGCCTACACAACAAATTTATTGATTTTCAAATTTACTAAAATATGTATACTGAAAGATTGCGCTTCTATAGGAAACAATTTCGCAATGTGTACGAAAAGTTAAATGAGCCTTTATCGGCCGGGTTTTGAATATTTGGTCACTTTTGACGGTCGATTTCTCCGCGTCTGACGTTTGATGTTTACATCTCGCCAAGGCTTACTTATTGAAAAAATCGTACAATAATGGGCTACATTATTGTACGATTTCTGTGCTTTTAATGACGATTTTGGGACATTTTAATGCCGATTTCAAGAAAAAGGTATTTATTAACTAATATTCCAACTAAAAATCATACGTTTGTAATTTTTATTTTTTTAGCTTCGTAATAACAATTGGCAACATTTGCGCACTATTCCAAAACAATTTGAAAACTTTGTATTTTTTTATTTTTCAAAGCCTGGTGGAGGAAAACATTTTCGAAACTTCCAATTTTCGCTCCACGCAAAGTCGGGTAGTGGAAAAAATTAGCCGTAAATATAAACACCCAGAAACAGGTAAAAAGTTCATGTTTTGCAGACGCCCCCCCATTTACTTAAATTGCTTCATAACTGGTTCTTGTATACTGGATTTATCAGTAACCATATCGCAATAGACAAAAAGCCACTTGAAAGTTTAATTATGTTAACTGATGTTAAGGTTAATTCTTGTTATAAAAGAACAGGGAGGCATATAACTGTAGATAAAAGTCAACGCCAAAATGTCCGAATGGCCGCACAGTTGTTCTACAAATTCTACAAGTAATAATAATAATAAACGGACTTTATTGAATTTCTATAGAAATACAACTCAAAGAAAACTCATCAGCTGGCCAAAGAGAGGCGAAGTCTAGCGTGTAAGCTACTCTACTCAACCTCCCGTCGGCAAGCTAAGAGCAAAAAAAAGCGATAAGGAAATGGAACACAAAAAACAAAAACAATCAATAATAATAATAATAATAATAAAAATTATTGACCATATTAGATACTATCCAAATACATCGTATGTACACACTTGAAAAAAAAAAAAGAAAACAACTCATACTTACTACTAACGAGAACTTCCTTGCAGGCACCTATGTATCAAAAAAAAATTAATATTCAACCGTTTAAAATAACTTTTTTTGTATTCGGCCTTAAACGTTTTCCAAGACAATCGTGTTAAATATGCAGGTAAACTATTATACAATTTTACCGAATTATAAACAAAGGATCTTGTACACACAGAAGAGAGGAAATAGAACTTAACTTAAAGTTTATATGTAAAATCAATTCGTCGCTCTTTCATGGATATAAATTCTTCGATGACTTTTTCGTCAAAATTATTTATATTGTGAACAAAGTGTTTATTAATTGACAACATAGCTAAGGCATTTAATCTATTATTTCCCATTGTGTTTCTTAAAAATGTCAAAATTCTTTTCAGTGTCGAAAAACATCTTTCTGATTCAGCTGTGGACATTGGTGTAGTAATTATTATTTTTAAGAGTTTTGTTGTTTCTCTGAAGGTTTCTTCCAAATTATTATCAGAGAAAAAAGTTAGTCAACTTACAGCTCCTTCTACATTTCTGAAGTCTTCTCTCATATAAATTAATTCAAGTTCAGTTTTTAATTTAGCTTCTTGAAGTTGTGGATAAAAAGAAATTGTAGATTTTAATACTGAAGATGGAAATGTTTTTGAATAATTTGAAAACATATCTTTGTTTAATAGTACAGCAGCTTCCAAATGTCCTCTATATGACAATCTGTCTTTTAATTGTATCATTATCGTATCACAAACTTCTTTAGCTATAATTTCATTTCGATCACCTGGCATACTAACTTTTCTTCTCTTAGTAATTTGCTCAATATTTTGGTTTTGTTCTCGGTTCTGATTTACATCAATTTGGTTTATTGAACTTCTAATAGTGGAAATACTCTTTTCAAAAGTTTCTATATATTTTTGCAGTTGGATACTGTCTTTATTTCTACCCTGAAACGGATTGAAAATAATTTCTGCATGTGGCAATATTTTATGAAACAATTCCAGCCAAAATAAAAAATCTGCGTCCTCTAACGCTCTTCTGAAACCACAGGCTTCCCGGCTTCCCTGCATGTTATTGTTTTTTCACAAGTTGTAACGGAATTTTTTTGTTAAAACTCCGATACTACGTTTTTAAATAATTATTAACAACCTTGCACACAGGTTTGAGTATTTTGTTGTGAAATCGCAGGTTCGAATTTGATTCGGTCGAATATCAGTTCACTAAACTTGTTTTATGATATCGATTTTTGGTGTGACGTAGTGAATACGAAAAAATCCGTTCAGATCCAAGGTTTTATTTCGAACATCTCATTTATCGTTCATTAACTTTGTTTTTGGCTCGCGACTAGTAAATTTGAAGTTGTGATTAGTTGAATATAAAAAGGGGAGGGGAGCGTATTCATGAATAGGCTTTGTTAGTATATATGGAATTTAATTTAGCCTATAGTTTCGGACTTGTATATATTTTTTAAGTAGTAATTGTTGTTATCTATATTGCTTCTGTAAATAAGTAGTCACAGTGACACTGACTATACAGACTATACATATAAAGGTTCTAGCACTGTCTAATTCACGTGAAATCTTTTCATGATAACTGCACATGGATCACGGAACATCTAAACGATTGACAAGTCGTTAGGCCCTTCGACATTTGGCAGACCACAAGCTGACGCAGTAACAGTGGAACTTGGCAAGAAACTGAGCTAGTAAGATCTACGCCACCATCACCATTGTCAGGCTGTTAGGCTTGGTCGCCGTCAAAACTAGGACTTTGTCGGAGGCCACCACCGAGGCTTGGTCGAAGACGGCTCGTCATTTCCAAGAGCTTAAAATCTCCATGTAAGGTGTTTCTTCGTTTCAAGCGTTCCAAACTTTAAGTTACACGTGCAGAACTTTATTCACTCAGAGTTTTTTTTTACTTTACTACTCGGGTCAGTGTCTACTAAAATTATAACTTTACTCCCTTCTTAAGCATTTAGTATTTTTGAATTCGAAGTCTGTAATTAATCTAATAAAAAAAAACTGTAAATTGTATATTAATCTTTTCAAATTCAAATTTTCTTTGTAAATCATCTAATTTTAGAACTGAAATCAGTTTGCCACACAAATTTTCAATATCCATTTTTTTATTGTTCAACTACATACTCCAATAAACAACCATTGTAATTGTTTGCTAAAGTTTGTTTTATTTCAAGTGTTAAGTCGAGTCAGTTATAACCGGTTTCGATAGCCGGGCCGAAACTGTCGTTATAAAGTTCTTCCAATTTCTTCAAAACACTCTATCAATTTATCTTTATTTTCGAAAACGCTATTCACAGTTCGAATATTGTAATTCCAGCGTGTAGTGCACACACGTGGTAACCTTTTTTAACAATACTTTCTAAAAGATCACTACGGTGAGAAGAGTTGGAAAAACATGCTGGTATTCCAGAGAGATCCGAAAAAAATACTCTAATCTTCGGATTCACATTTGCGGATTTTTGCATAATTAAGTTAAACTGGTGTGCATAGCAATGCACGAAATGTGCTAAAGGATATATTTTTTTTATTTTTGCTTGAACTCCTCCAAGTCTCCCGCTCATCACAGAGGCACCATCGTAGGTTTGGGCTATTAGTTTTTGGGGTTCTTTTAATATAATCGGTTCTATCTCCATTTCTATTAGTGTTTTTAATCCATCTGCCGATCGATCTTCTACTTCTATCAAAAGACCAAAATCGTTCACATATTCTGCCTTTTGATATATACCTGAATATACGCACCATTTGACAATGACTAGAAACATCGGTAGTTTCGTCACATTGAATTGCTAAAAAATCGCTTTCCTCTATTTCTTTCTTTATCTCTTTTCGACAAACCATTAACATTGAATCCAAAATATCATTTCGAATTGACTTAGATGTACCTTTGAAAACAGTAGCAGTAGTTAAATGTTGCTTTAATACACTATCCAATTCAGAGGTAAAATCTATTAATTCTCTAAAAATTCCTCGATTATGAGAGTCTTCACTTTCATCGTGTCTTCTTAGTGCTAGTTCTAAAAACCCGCAAAATTTGATGCAGTTAATTATTCTTTTTAATATGTACCGATTTTTCTCCACTTGTTGGTTGTGTTTATGAATTTGTTCTCTATAAGCAGTACTTAGATTTGATATTATGTTGGTCTTACCTAATAGAGCCAATTCTGTACAACAGTTCATGTGAGATCGAGACGATTCGTGTTTTTTAATTCCTTCCTTCATGTGTTTTAAATCAGTAAAACCCTTTCTAGTCCAAGTTTTATCCATTCCATCTTTAAAATAGAGAAGACGAGGAAAACAAAATAACGCGTTCGTCTTTTCACATCCGCAAACCATTTACATTTACTATAAATTTCTATAGAAAATTTTTTGTAAACGATCGCTTTTCACTTGCCCGCACTTCTTTTCGTGTTAAATTTATGAAAGGTGTAGGTCTACCAATATTTTTTATATTTATTTTTTTCTGTTAAAGGCAATATTGAAAATGTAACTTTTAATAATTGTTCTACACTACTCGAACCGGCCATATTATGCACCTTTGCAACAACGACAAAACAAAATCAAAAAGTACTCACTAAATAGGTAATTTCTCCGGTAAGTCCGAGCAGTAATCACTAGTCACACACACCGACGTCATCGAACTCGAAATTGTCCAAAATTAAAAATCAAACAACACAATTTGATGCGAAACAGACGTAAACAAACTCGCCCGGCACGCCGTGTTGAGAACTGGCTGCAGTGATTGCGCACTAATAATGCGCACGTGATTTGTCAGACCTACCATGTGATCATATGTACGAATTACTATTGGTTACGAGCGCGTGGCACTCGCGACCCGGCTCGGGCTATTGCGGGGGGAGGCGGGACGGCAGGGGAAGACGAAGAGAAGCGTCTAGCGGAACGCGTATTGCGCGCGTCCCAAGTGGGCGAATTTGCTTGTTTAATTTTTTTTCTTGCTGTGATGCAATGTAATTAGATTGTATAAGATGTGTAGGTATAAGATAATAGGATGATAAGTACAAATTTAAGCTTTTGTTAATGACTAATTAAAAAAATATATTTTCGATTTAAAAATAGGAGGGCGCGCGCCCTTGCGCCCTTATTGTCACATCGATCATGTCACATCGATCATGTCACATGATCTTTGAGAAAGGAGGAAGATTTATCCTCCGAAAGCTCAGAAAACAAATTTGTTGAAGTTATTTTTTGAGTTACACGTTTAAAGTTTCGTTCATTCAGTGTTAAGAATTTATGAATTTTCGAGGCAACTTGAAAAAGTTGTGGCGAAAAACCCAATTAAAAATTAAATGGAGCAATAATTAAAATTTGATAAAACTAATGTCTCACAAAGTCGGACTTTTAAATTATGATTTAAGAGGTGGCGACTGGAATATAATAATTTAAGGTTAGAGAATGCCTTTTGTCTAAGTTTAACGACATGTTCTTGAAATCGAAGTTTAGTGTCTATCACAAGACCCAAATTTCTTGCACTGTGGACAAAGTTAAGTTTAGCACCACCTACAAATAGGTTAAAGTTCATCTTTAAGAAATCAACATTAGCTCTGGAGCCAAACGCTAATGAAAGTGTTTTCGAGGCATTTAGCATTAGATTGTGTTCATCAGACAACTGTTTAGACCCTCCAATTCATCATTTAAAATGTTATTCGCCCACACAGAATTATCCTTGTTGAAACTAAAGTACAACTGCGTGTCATCAGCAAAAGCATGAATTTTGCACTTCTTGATCGAGTTTATTAGATCCGCCGTATAAATAATAGAAAACAGTGGGCCTAGTAGAGACCCTTGCGGTACACCAGAAAAAATGTTACGTTCGGATGAAATGGAACCATCATATTTAATTGACTGAGATCTATTATGTAAATACGATAGCGTAGATTTGTCAAAGCCATAATACTTGAGTTTGGCACATAACAATTTGTGGTTTATTGTATCGAATGCCTTCGAAAAATCAAGTAAAACAAGTACGCTAACTAAACCCTTATCAGAAGCCTCGATCAAATCATTAGTGACAGTAGCTAATGCCGTTGATGTTCCAAAGCCAGAACGAAATCCACATTGTTGATCAGGTACAATTCTTTTAGACAGGACGTATTCACAAACTTGCTTGTAGATAACAGATTCCAAAATTTTAGAAGCAACTGGTAAAATACTGATTACACGAAGATCAGAGAATTCCTTTGGATTTGATTTTTTTGGCAACGGCACACCAATTGCCTTCTACCAAATTGCAGGGAAATATGACTTTTCTATACATGAATTTATAATATGTAACAAGTACAAATTAATATGTGGACTACACAACTTGAGCATTTTTAAAGATATATTATCATAACCATAAGTATCTTTCCTGAGTTTGTGCAGAGTATCATGGATCTCATCCAAGTCAACCATACGCAGAGAAAATTAATTTAAATTATTATATAAGTTACTATTATAAAAGGAGATTATATTGTCACATTTATTATTTACATTCTGGAAAAATTGTGAAAAGTATTTATTAATAGAATTAGGGTCACGTAAATTATGGGGGAGCGTCACATTAGACTTTTTGTTATGGATATCAAGATCACGTAATACCGACCAAGTTTGACGTAAGTTATTATTGTCACAGATCCTACTTAAATATGTTTTCTTAGCTCTTCGCACTTCCGAGAGACATAAGTTTCTTAATCTTCTATATTTACCAAGATCGATAAGTAATTTAGTTCTTTTATACACTTGTAGAGATTTATCCCTTTCTCTCATTAACCGCTTTAAGTCTTGATTTAACCATGGAGCTTTAGGTTTCGTGACTCTAATATTTCTAACCGGGGCATGTTTATCAAATAAAGAAATTATGATGTTATTAAATATATCTAATTTTTCATCAATAGAAGGAGCTAACACTACATCAAACTAAGGAAGAGCAAGGAGATCCTGCGTAAATAATTCGTAATTAAAATTTTTATAAGATCGATGAAGAACAGTTAATGTTGTAGATATTTATATTAGTAGTATAGCTATGTGCGTTCTAGCACACTTTCCCCATGTATTTCTTATGGGAGCAAAATTCTGCACTTTTTTGACCAAACTTACCCCCTCCACTCCCAAACCACGCCCCCCAGCCAATCGCACCGACTCTGAACCCTGGGTGCCGAAGATGTCCGAGTTCGCTGACCTTCGCCCCTGCCGCGACCTTAGACCGCTCGACAGCGAGGGGTGCAGAAGGTGCCCGGCTTTCACCGACCGTTGACCCAGCCGCGACGCCGTGACATGTCACGACTCGCAACAATTAAAAAACCCTAAATCATAATTAAGCCATGACGTCCTCTGTCGACCTTTAGCCGCGGCCATGCAAGTCTCGGATTTTTGTTGAGTGCACTAGATTTCCAGGCAGAGGCATAGTCCGGTACGCAGTCAAATAATTTATCAGAAAAACATGACAGGCTAAGTCGTTTTCTCCGCCTTGTGATTTAACTATACACTGGCCTGAAGTGTTTCTAATTCGCGCAAAGTTCCAAAAAAGACAAATTTTATAAAAAGCAAACGTTATTCGCAAAGGTCGAAAACATTGCAGCTGTCCCGAATTGAGAAAACGAGGCCTCGTTTTTAACTTTCAGTTGACTAAAATAAAAAATATTGAGATAACCAGTTTTTTACTTTTAAAAATACGCGACGTCACAAAATTATCAAGTTGAAAGACCACTAGCTGCAAAATCCGATTTTGTGCAGCACGCGTTTCCTGTTAAAAACTTCACCCGTCCCCAAAACGATGCCAATAGAGGTAGCTTGGTGAACTAAAATAATGACTGCTAATATTTAAAAGTTTGGTAGTCAAAACCCTCCAACAATCACATAATGCATGATAAAATTAGATTTCTTTCAATCGTTAAAAAATGCTAAAAAAACAGTTGAAAAATCATGAAAAAAGAGGCCTCGTTAATTGGTTTAAGTGCCCACGTCCCAGAAAGATCAATTTGCACTGGAAACATTTTGTTATCGAAAATATTGCGAAAATATACTATAAATTATGATAATATAAAATACTAGACTAAAAAATCTGTTGCTAGGGGTTCTCCTAAAAACCAGATTATTGAAGGAAAACCAGGTGCCAAAAAATCGACTAGAAACGACGTCTACGTATATTTAGACATTGATTGTCCCATAGACTATTTTTTAATTCCCAATGAATTCCACTAGTGTCAGATGCGTTCTTATATAAATATTGTATAGCAACGGGATCTCATATTAGCTAAACTTCATAGCTGAATAGCTTCAGCTAAACTTTACCGTAACAGTATGTGCACCTGTGCGGACTAACGTGTACTGTTGGTAAATAAAGCCGTGTTTATTGTTGTTATATGACGCAAATTTAGTTTTTACTCAGAGAACTGATTTTTAATTTTCGGCATACCACCGTTTTTTCTGTTTTGGAGATGCTATTGGACTGCCTGGCAACAAAATTATTAATTAGGATCTGTAACATTTTTCATTCTTCAAATGGACCAATTAGATAAGAAGTTCTAGCTAATAAAAAAAAATCAAAGGTAATCCAGTGGAAGGCGTGTGAAACTTCAAAACTAGATACCCATATAGATTTTACAATATTATTTTACTGTGGTACACACCTAAAATCCCTAATAATTTAATTTCAAAGCTAGCCTGCAGTATTACATTTTATATGATTCCCGAAACGACATATTTTTGCTTACGGTTAACTCCGGAAACTTATATTGTATTGCACGAGCATGTCTTAAGAAAAATGCAGAGTGTGTATAACCGCCTTGGATACTGACTTTTTATGTGTAGCCTTCAGTTTAAGCAGAGCGGTCTCGGAGTGCGAAGTTTTTAAAGTTGAATTATTTTAGTGTGTGATTCCCAATTGGAATTATTTTAGTGTGTGAGTTTTTTCGGGGAATATAGTTTTGGAGTTTTTTTTGTAAGTAGCTACTTTATAATGTTGAAATAGCTTCTTAAAAGTTTTTTAAATAGACTTTGTTGGGCTAAATAACTTTTTCTCCAAACTTTGGAAACTATTTTTTGAGAAGCGGCTATACTGAGATCACAGAACGTACTCTGTCACAGAAAATATCAACTAACGGTCTTCTATTTTTTTAAATATCGCTAAAAATGAATTTACCACCACTAAGCTATGGTATATACAAAATAAAATCCGATGCACGTCATCGTGTGTGTCATTGTAATGGTTACATTTCGAGACATAGTATAAACGTATAAATTGTCGGTAGAGCTACCAAACCAATAATAGCCATCAAATTCAAATTTCAATACAAAACATCATTTCATATTTTGAATAACGTTTGTAAAACAATGTTCGTCTTTGATAACAACTTCTGACAAATACAAAACCTATCGAAAAAAAGACCTATTGAAAATGACCCCAAAAGGTGAAATTTTTGGAAAACTATAATTTTTAGGAGCCCAAACAAATATTTCATGGCCAAGATTTTGAACCGTTTCCTTATACAAATGGGTGAAAAAAAAATTGCAGTGCAAAAACTACCCCTTTGCATTTTCTTCAATCGATTATCGTCTGTTTTTTTAGCAATTATTATGTTATTTTTAGTCAGATTACCATAGTTTTTGCAATTATTATGTTATTTTTAGTCAGATTACCATAGTTTTTGCATTCACCAGCAGGGCAATATTATGGACTCTCCTGCATACCTTTAAAACGAGATATCTTAAAAAGTTAAAGCTTGAATGGGTCCGTTTATTGGAAAAAGTTACTTTATTTAAAGTAAGAAACACGTTTTTTTTCCTATTTTGAGTCTTGCTTACGGAGCAACTTTTTTTTATTAATTTTTAACAAATATCCTGAACTAATACAAAAAAAAAGTCAAATTTGCCATGAAACCGTGACACATACTAAAAATACCAAGAGGATATTTTTGTCTGCAATTAAAATCTACGTAGAAAACTCAATACGTGTATTACTTATAGCTACAAGATGATTCTTTTTTTTCTAAAAACAATTGTACTAATTACCAACTTATCCGTCACTGGTTGTTAAAGCAGGTTTTATGCTAACCCATGCCGTTACAACGTGTACCAAATATAACTTAAAATATCTAGTTTGGTAAATATTCAATAAAGTCCACATATTTTCTAACACTGTAACTTTTTATAAGACCTTAAAACTTCAACTTTTTTAATCGTGATATCTCAAAACTGGTGATTCTTAGGGAAAAAAGTGTAAGGACAATTTTTGTAGATAATTGTATGTTCTACAATTTTTATTTGACGTATTTTTTTATGATAAAACTTACCGTTTTGGCTGAAAAAATGCAAAAAAAAAACATTTTTGACCTTGAATAACTTTTTTTTGCACATGCGGGGTCGATGGGGACTTTTTCGGCATTTATTTTATATTGATGATATAAACAATCAAACCAAGATTCAGCTCTATGCGAATTAATGTAAGCTTGAGTGTCTATATTTTGATAGGATTATACCCTCAGAGAGAATTGATTTTAGTTGGATTCCAATAGTTTTTGCATCCACCAGCAAGGCAATATCTACTCTCCTGCATACCTTTAAAACGAATTATAAATTCATTGTTCTTGGTCCGGTCCTAGCAAGGCGTTCAAAAAGATGAATTTGTGGTTGAAAAAATTGTTCGGTAAAAACTACCCCTAGAGAAAATTGTTTTTGGCCCGATTCTCACAGTTTTGAAACATTCACTTAAACCGTTGTAGAGCAATCCGTGTATGACAAAATTGACAGGGAAAAACTACCCTCTTTAAGGAAAAAAATACTTCTTTAGTTATTTCGTCTGATTATCGCCCATTTTTAGCGCAGATGTTCAAAGCGTACGAATTTGTGGAAAAATTGCCTGTCAAAACCTACATGTGTTTCATGCTATTTGTTAATCATCACTATGATGTGACGTTACCCAAACCAAAAAAATTATAACTTAACATTGTTTTTGGCTCCATACCAGTGTTTTCTAGTAAGGTAACCGAAATAATGTCAGATGCATATATTCGTGGATAAAAAAAAATTGTTCGGTAAAAACTACCCCTAGAGAGAATTGTTTTTGGTGCGATTTTCATTTTTTTTTTCTGAAACGTTCATTAAAATCAGCGCAATCTGTGAAAAAAAATTGACAGGGAAAAAACTACCCTTGCATTCCTTAAAAAAAATGTATGTATCTTCACCCCCGTTTTTAACAAAGACGTCGAAAATGTACGAATCTATGTTAAACAAAAATTTGCTGGTCAAAAACTACTTTACCATTAATGAAAATTGCAGCATCATACGTCAACAACCAAGCATCAACCTGCAAACCTTTAAAACGAATTACAACTTCATTGTTCTTGGTACGGTCCTAGCAAGGCCGTTCACAATGCAATAATTCGTGGTTGAAAAAATTTGTCAGGCGAAAAACTACCCCAAAGAGAATTGTTTTTAGTTGGATTCCCATAGTTTTCTGAAACATTAACTAAAATCGGTGCAATCTGTGATAAAATTGACAAGGAAAAACTACCCTCTTTTGCTCCCTTTTTAAGGAAAAAAATACTTCTCTAGTTATTTCGTCTGATTATCGCCCATTTTTAGCAAGGATGTTCAAAATGTACGAATTTGTGGAAAAATTGCCTGTCAAAACCTACATGTGTTTCATGCTACTTGTTAATCATCAGTATGATGTGACGTTACCCAAACCAAAAAAAATTATAACTTAACATTGTTTTTGGCTCCATACCAGTGTTTTCTAGTAAGGCAACCCAAATAATGTCAGATGCATATATTCGTGGATAAAAAAAATTGTTCGGTAAAAACTACCCCTAGAGAGAATTGTTTTTGGTGCGATTTTCATATTTTTTTTCTGAAACGTTCACTAAAATCAGCGCAATCTGTGAAAAAAAATTGACAGGGAAAAAACTACCCTTGCATTCCTTAAAAAAAATGTATGTATCTTCACCCCCGTTTTTAACAAAGACGTCGAAAATGTACGAATATATGTTAAACAAAAATTTGCTGGTCAAAAACTACTTTACCATGAATGAAAATTGCAGCATCATACGTCAACAACCAAGCATCAACCTGCAAACCTTTAAAACGAATTACAACTTCATTGTTCTTGGTACGGTCCTAGCAAGGCCGTTCACAATGCAATAATTCGTGGTTGAAAAAATTTGTCAGCCGAAAAACTACCCCAGAGAGAATTGTTTTTAGTTGGATTCCCATAGTTTTCTGAAACATTAACTAAAATCGGTGCAATCTGTGATAAAATTGACAAGGAAAAACTACCCTCTTTTGCTCCCTTTTTAAGGAAAAAAATACTTCTCTAGTTATTTCGTCTGATTATCGCCCATTTTTAGCGAGGACGTTCAAAATGTACGAATTTGTGGAAAAATTGCCTGTCAAAACCTACATGTGTTTCATGCTATTTGTTAATCATCAGTATGATGTGACGTTACCCAAACCAAAAAAATTATAACTTAACATTGTTTTTGGCTCCATACCAGTGTTTTCTAGTAAGGTAACCGAAATAATGTCAGATGCATATATTCGTGGATAAAAAAAAATTGTTCGGTAAAAACTACCCCTAGAGAGAATTGTTTTTGGTGCGATTTTCATTTTTTTTTTCTGAAACGTTCACTAAAATCAGCGCAATCTGTGAAAAAAAATTGACAGGGAAAAAAACTACCCTTGCATTCCTTAAAAAAATGTATGTATCTTCACCCCCGTTTTTAACAAAGACGTCGAAAATGTACGAATCTATGTTAAACAAAAATTTGCTGGTCAAAAACTACTTTACCTTTAATGAAAATTGCAGCATCATACGTCAACAACCAAGCATCAACCTGCAAACCTTTAAAACGAATTACAACTTCATTGTTCTTGGTACGGTCCTAGCAAGGGCGTTCACAATGCAATAATTCGTGGTTGAAAAAATTTGTCAGCCGAAAAACTACCCCAGAGAGAATTGTTTTTAGTTGGATTCCCATATTTTTCTGAAACATTAACTAAAATCGGTGCAATCTGTGATAAAATTGACAAGGAAAAACTACCCTCTTTTGCTCCCTTTTTAAGGAAAAAAATACTTCTCTAGTTATTTCGTCTGATTATCGCCCATTTTTAGCGAGGATGTTCAAAATGTACGAATTTGTGGAAAAATTGCCTGTCAAAACCTACATGTGTTTCATGCTATTTGTTAATCATCAGTATGATGTGACGTTACCCAAACCAAAAAAATTATAACTTAACATTGTTTTTGGCTCCATACCAGTGTTTTCTAGTAAGGTAACCGAAATAATGTCAGATGCATATATTCGTGGATAAAAAAAAATTGTTCGGTAAAAACTATCCCTAGAGAGAATTGTTTTTGGTGCGATTTTCATTTTTTTTTCTGAAACGTTCACTAAAATCAACGCAATCTGTGAAAAAAAATTGACAGGGAAAAAACTACCCTTGCATTCCTTAAAAAAAATTTACGTATTTTCATCCCGTTTTTAACAAGGATGTTGAAAATGTACGAATCTATGTTAATCAAAAATTTGCAGGTCAAAAACTACCCTTTGCATTTTCTTCAATCGATTATCGTCTGTTTTTAGCAAGAATGTTCAAAATGTACGAATTTGTGTTTGAAAAAAATTTTCATGTCAAAAAGTATCCCTAAAGACTAGAGAGCATTCCCACAGATTTTGAAAACGCACTCTTTGACAAATCCGCGGTAAAACCTATATAATAAAAAAGAACTACTCTTCTGCATTGCTTTAAAAATACTTTTACATTGTTGTCTCCGTCCTAGCAAAAGCATTTTGAATAACCCCAGATGCACGAAATTGTTCTTGCAGACAAGAGAAAGTGCGCAAGCACTCAAACTGAACAAAAAAAAATTGTAACCGTATATACGTGTTTCATGCTATTTGACAATCATCAGTATAGTGTAACGTTAACCAAATAAAAAAAACTACAAATTAACATTGTTCGGGTCCATCATAGGTCGTTCCTAGCAAGACAAAATAATGTCAGATGCATGAATTTGTGGATAAAAAAAATTGTCGGGTACAAACCACCAATCCAGACCCACAGAGAATTGATTTTGGTCCGATTCCCACAGATTTTGACACACTAGAAGTCTGATTAGACAAATTCGCGGTTTATATTAAATAAAAATCAAAAACTCTTCTGCGTTCCTTTAAAAAAAAATACTTTTCCATTGTTGTTGGCCCAGCCCCAGCAAGGGCATTCAAAATAACCACAGATAGTGCTTGCAAAATTAAAACTAAATTACACGAAAAAGTATAATGGGCAAGCACTCAAAATGAATAAAAAAGTAGCAACCGTATACATGTGTTTCATGCTATTTGTTAATCATCAGTATGATGTGACGTTAACCAAACCAAAAAAAATATATAAATTAACATTGTTTTTGGTTCCATACTAGTGTTTTCTAGTAAGGCAACCAAAATATCATACCAAATGCATAAATTCGTGGATAAAAAAATTGTTTGGTAAAAACTACCTCTCCAGACCCCAGGGAGAATTGTTTTTGGTTAGATTTTCATATTTTCTGAAAGTGCATTAACTAAAGTTATTGTTACCCGACTGGGTAACACAGACTTGTGACTAACAAACCCAGGTATAGTTAATTTTTTTTTGCTTTTCTGGGAGGTTTAGTATTTTGAAAAACATCTTAATTTATTTTATTGATTTTGCATTGAAGTTAAAATCTTTGTAGCATATTGTGAGTATTTTTTTTTGTTTTTCGAACATGGGGTAAATTGTTTAATATTTTGAAAAACATCTTAGTTATTTTTTTTTGTAACCTTAGTTTAAAAACTTCCTTGAGAAATTTGGAAACTTTGTTCGATAGTTTATGACTATACCAAAAACTTAATAGGTGGTAGTCCAGTTTTCAAAAATTATAGTCCAGAAAATGCTAATATTTTGTTCAAAATTGTAAAATATTCTGAAAAAGCATGACAGCCTTTCTGCAAGAATTAAAAATCTTTCTTGAAACCCAGGTATATTTTAAGATTTTTTTGCTTTTCAGGGAGGTTTAATATTTTTGAAAAACATCTTAATTTATTTTAATGATTTTGCATTGAAGTCAAAATCTGTGTAGAATGTTGTGACACTATTTTTTTTTGTTTTTTCAGACATGAGCCTAAAATTGTTAAATATTTTGAAAAAATCTTAATTATTTTTGTAGCTAGGCATCTAATAACCTTCACCTTAGTTAAAAAACTTTCTTGAGAAATTAGGTAAATTTGTTCGATAGATTATGATTGTTTTTGCTAAATATTTTTACTAAAAACTTAATAGGTGATTAAAAATTATAGTCCAGAAAATGCTAATATTTTGTTTAAAAATGTGAAATATTTTTAACAGCGTTCCTGCGAGAGGTAAAAAACTTTCTTGGGGACATCCAAGTATATTTTAAGATTTCTTGCGTTTCAGGGAGGTAATAAAGATTACTCTCACAGTACCCAAAAACTAAGTTTACCCCCAGAAGCAATTGGAGGGTGGTAATTACTATTATTACTTCATTAGCATTTGCGGCTAGGGCCGACTCTCTTTATAGAACTTGGATAGCATTTGCTCAAGTACTACTAGTAAACTGTAGTGATTGAAAAACATTTGCATTGGATATTGGGATACATATGTAGGATATTTTTAGTGTATTTTTGCTTTTTCGGACATGGGTTTAAAATTGTATAATAGTTTTGAAACAAAACACATCTTAGCGTACTTTGTTTTATGTTGATATTGATGATTTATTTGAGAATACATCGTTTCCATCATTGAAGCGATTTGAAACAAACGATACTTTGACAAATTTTCTTGGAAACGTCTTGGTTAAAAAAACATTTGCTCGGAAACCTTCACAATTTTTTCTTTTAATGAGGTGTTGCTGAAACCTTGATTTTTTAACAGCCAAGTTTTCTGAGAATTGTCTCGAATTGTCTTGGAAACTTTTAATGAGGTGTTTGCAATTTGAAACCATCACTTTACCAAGTTTTTTGAGATATCTTTAGAATTTTCTTGGAAACTTTCTGATTTTTTTGTTAAAACCCAACATCACCTTAACCAAGTTTTTCTGAGATATGTTTAGAATTTTCTTGGAAACTTTCGGGGATTTTTCTTTTAATGAGGTGTTGATGATTCAAAACCTACCATCACCTTGCCAAGGCTTTTGAGAACTGTCTAGAATTTATTTATTTTTTGAAAGTTTCGGAGATTTTGCTTTTAATGAGGTGTTTGCGGATTCTGAGAAATGCCCCGAATTTTCTTGGGAACGTCTTGAATTTTCTTGTAAAATTTCTAGATTGAAATTCTGATTTTTATCAACCATTTTTTTTTCGAGAAATGCCTCAAATTTTTTTCTAACATCATCAAGGTTCCAATATTTGTAAAAGTTGAAAATTAGCATTGAGTCTTATGGAAAACACACACAAATTTCGTCTTATTGAGGGGCCTTTTCAGCCCTAAAAAATAAGCTTTGTCCTGATTGGTTGAGCATCTCATAGGGTGAGACTAGGGGGTGTTCATCCCCCAATTTTTTCAGTCGTGTTGATGCTGTTGAGAGGTGAAGTCGACTTTGTGAATTGAACAACCCATTTCCTAAAAGCAAACAGCGGCAGTTCAATTTTTTCTGTCATCAAGTTTCCAATATCTGTAAAAGTTGCAAATTAGCATTGAGTCTTACGGAAAACACACACAAATTTCATCTTATTGGGGGGGCCTTTTCAACCCTAGAAAATAAGCTTTGTTCTGATTGGTTGAGCATCTCAGGTGAGACTATAAAAGGAGGTGTTCATCCCCAATTTTTTTCAGTCGTGTTGATGCTGTTGTAAAGTAAAGTCGAATTTGTGAATTGGACATTTTTACAAATTTTACGAGAAAACCTTTTTTGTTTGAATTAGTTTAACATTTTTAAGTTTTGTGAGAATTGTAAACATTTTCTTGGAATTTCTTGAACGTATAAAAGTGAAAGCCCATTTCCTCAGTCGTGCTGTTGCTCTTGAAGGGTGAAGTTGTGTTTGTGAATTGGACAACACATTTTGTGACAAGTTTTTCCGAGAAACGTAATCTTTTTTCTTAGAATTTGATGAACGCGTTTATAAAAAGGAGTTCCCTCGACCCATTTCCTCAGTCGTGTTGTGCTTGTCTAAGGTAAAGTCAATATTTTGATTTGGACAACGTTTTACATAAAACGTAAGCAAATAGCGCATCAACGTATATATTCATATTTTTCTAGCGAGATATCAAAATTTAACACCCTTATTAATCGAACATAGTCCCCAGGTTGAAGCGTGCACAATTTAGAAAATCATTCCTTTCTAGGTTGAGCTAAGGAGAAAAAGACTACATCGGTTGGTGAGTAAGTAAAAATCAAAGAGGACGCCTGTTGGTGAGTACAGATTGGAAAAACACAAATTTCTCCTTATCGTGAACTTCCTGGTATTTTCGTCTTATATAAGGAGGTGCTTGCCACTCATTTTACAGACTCTCTGATTGTTGTGCTTGAAACCATGCCTGCCACAGATGTATTAAAGTACTTGTACTTCAAGATAAGTGGTATATTGGGTCTACTTCAGTCATCATACAATAGTGAGACTGCCCAAGATGGCCTCCGTCGGTGCACCAAGGCCGTTCGGCATATAAAGCACCAACTAAAATCTGCCAAGACCTTAGGTGAGAGGCAAAAACTAATGACAAATCTAGCCAATGTGAAAACACTACGTACCCAAATTAAACATGAAATAAAACGTGGTGCTGGAGTAAAACCTAAAAAAGAAACCGCAGAAAAACGTGTAAGCTGGAGCAATTCGGAAACCGCATTTTCATGCCGTATTCGAACTGGTGTCATCTCTAATCTTAAGCACAAGGACCCAGGCGAATTCCTTAACGACTGTTTTGCTTTGTTCAAGCGACGTGTTTCCATCGCCTTAAAAAAGGAAAAGGCGGTTAAAATCAACGCAGTGTTCTGCGGACTATTTGTGTTGCAAAAGGCTGACAGGATTATTGAGGAGTTGAAATATTTTACAACATCTAACGCACCGGTCTACCGAGACACAAACTTAATCCAATGGTTCGATCAGCACATAGCAACACCGATTTTAACTCAGCTTCAAGAATTCCAAGAAAGAGACTCTGGTTGGGCGCTGAAGGCTATAGTGAACTTGGGGATAAATATAAATAAATATACTCCCCTGTTAGGATCTTCATACATAGAGCTACCCGAATCAATCAAGGCGAAACACGCCTGTGTCAACGTGAAGAACGAGGATGGCCTTTGCTTTGCCTGGGCCGTGACTTCTGCTCTGTATCCAGTTGAAAGAAATCCTCACCGTATAACCAAGTACCCCCACCCTTCATCTGTTTTGAATTTGGACGAACTACGTTTTCCAATGACCATTAAACAGATCCCAAAATTCGAAAATCTTAACAATATGTCCATAAATGTTTATATTCTGCGAAAGCATCGAAACAAGTTTCACACCTTACCTACTTATATCACTAAAAATAAGGTAGACAAACATGTCAATCTTCTAATGATACAGAATGTTTATTATGATGACGATAATGAAGAAGGAAATAATGACAGTTCACTTGTACAATATCATTTTTGTTGGATCAAAGACCACTCTCGCCTCGTTTCAGCTCAGCTGAGCATACATAATAGAAAAAAAAATCTTTTGTGATCGATGTCTTCATTACTTTTACTCCGAGGAAAAGCTAACAACGCACTATGAAGATTGCAAAAATATGAACGATTGTAAAGTTAGGATGCCAAGTGAAGATCGAAAATTTCTCAAATTTAAGAATTACAAATATAAGGAAATGGTTCCCTTTACAATTTATGCCGATATAGAAAGTCTGCTTAAAGCGACAGACGACAATAATAAGTATCAAGAACACGTACCTTGCAGCATTGGTTATTATATTAAATGCAGTTATGATGACAGCTTGCCCTTCTACAGATCATACACTGGGCTCGATTGCATGGAATGGTTTTCTAAAGAACTGAGAGGAGTGGCAGAGGATATAGAGACAGTTTTTCTGTGTCCTCTACCGATGGATAGACTAACAGCAGATGAGAAGATGAACTTTAAGTTAACTACCGTATGCCACGTTTGTGAGAAGCCGTTTACAGCTCAGCAAAGAAAAGTTCGGGATCATTGTCATCTGACTGGAAAATTTAGAGGAGCCGCACATGAAGACTGCAACATAAATTATCAAGATACCCATGTTGTACCCATAGTCTTCCACAACCTTTCGGATTACGATGCACATTTCGTTATCAAGAGCATAGCTAAGGATATCGAGGGTCGTGTGGAGCTCCTCCCTATTAATAAAGAAAAATATATATCTTTCACCAAACTCATACCGGAAAATTTGGTCAAGTTCAGATTTATCGATAGTTTCCGTTTTATGGCAGGAAGCTTAGATTCTTTAGCCACCAATCTTTCCGAATACCCAATCCTTAGGAGCCATTTTTTCGACCTCCCCGAGTCTCGTTTTAAACTTCTTACTCGAAAAGGTGTATTCCCATATGATTTTATGGATTGTATGGAGAAATTAGACCAGTCACTTACCACCTAAAGACTCTTTTTATAACAAACTCGAAGAAAGATCGATATATGAAAAAGAGTATGCTCACGCGCAAAAAGTGTGGAACGAATTTGGTTGTAAAAATTTTAAAGAATATACCGACCTGTATTTAAAAACAGATATATTACTTCTAGCAGATGTATTTGAAGCATTTAGAGCGAGCTGTATGAGAACCCATAAACTAGATCCCGCTCACTACTATACATTACCTGGGTACACTTGGGATTCGATGTTAAAGTATACAAAAATTGAGTTAGAGTTGCTTACGGATATCGATCAAGTAATGTTTGTCGAGAGAGGAATCCGCGGAGGACTCAGCCAATGCTCTAAACGACGCGCCACTGCAAATAATAAATACATGCCCGATTATGATCCACAGAAACCTGCAGTATATTTAAGTTACTTTGATATTAATAATCAATATGGATGGGCTATGTCCCAGGCTCTCCCTTTCGGTGGGTTTAGATGGTTAGATGATAAGGAGATTCAAGGGTTGAATATAGGAAAATATCCGGACAACTCTGATACGGGGTAATTCCTAGAAGTCGATCTAGAGTACCCTGACAAACTTCACGATTAACATAAAGATTTGCCTTTCTGTCCGCAACATATACAAGGGGATAAGACAGGGGAAAAATTAATGGCTACCCTCCACAACAAAGAAAAGTACGTGATTCACTACAGGGCACTTAAACAAGTATTAGCAAATGGTCTTGTTCTGAAGAAAGTACTACGTGTACTCGAATTTAAGCAAAGTGCTTGGTTGAAAAGTTACATAGATCTAAATACCAGACTTCGTGCCCAAGCCACCAGTGCCTTTGAGAAAGATCTTTACAAGCTTCTGAATAACGCAGTCTTCGGAAAAACGATGGAAAATGTCCGCAAATATTCCGTGGTAAAGCTGGTTAACAAGTGGGAGGGGCAATATGGGGCGGAGGCACTTATCGCCAAACCTGAGTTCAAGTCTGCACTGATTTTTGATGAAAACCTCGTAGTAATCGAATTAAATAAATGTGAAGTATTCATGAATAAACCAATTTACGTTGGGATGAGTGTTTTGGATCTAGCAAAAACAACTCTATATGATTTCCATTATGGGTACATGCAGCCTCAGTTGCACCATTTTATACACGGACACTGACTCCATACAATCTTGTTCCTTGAGGAAATAGTCCATATCTTGAAGTGGAGTAGGAGAATACAACAACGGGGGTAAAACTTACAGTCTCTGCTCCACAAACACAGCTTCTTTAATCAAAAGATCAACTGTACATATGTTTCGGCCCTCCTAGGGGTCATCTTCAGCAGTAAAGCAATACAGAGAAAATTATTTATATTAAAGCTAGAAAAAATATTTTGCATTAGATCAGTATCTACTTATAAGTAATAATAAAATTATATAATAAAATAGACTAAAAATGTAGATGCTCACCTTTCCAGACATAGTCAACTACAGTGTGTGTGGAAAATTAATAATGTAATAAATTATTATGCGAATTAGATTTTGTCAAAAACATTAAAACGTAGAAATAAGTAAAATCTTTTTAATCGTATCGAGGAGTCTAAAAGCAACAAAAAAAAAACAGTAAAAAACGGGCCAAATTAACAACATAGAAATTATGTATCTTACCATGAGGAATTGTGTAGTCGAGAATAACAGACTTAGGCAACCTAAGTTCTAATCCTGAGACCTAATCTTGTTCGATATGAAAAATGTATGGAACATATAGAGACATCTATCAAAAAATAAACACAAATACTTTTGAAACCTGGTTTTGTTGAACCTATCAAAAATTAGTAATAATCAATAATTCCTCGTTTATTTTTAGGTCAGTTTAATTCAAAAGCAGTTGAGACAGTAATTTTTTCATCTCCAATACATAATAGGTCATCTTCAACGGTTACTGCTATTTGACCCATTACTAATCTGGCATTGGTGTGTTGGATACCATAACTGCTAGGTTCAATCTCAAGTGACAAAGACCTGTCTAACTGAGCGTGATGGTAATTATCAAAGACGATCTTTCGATCACAGAGCATCTATCACGGTATCGATAATTTCCTTTTACGCTCGCACCATGGCAAATATTTCATGATTCGATGGTAGTTCATGGTCTTTGAAGGTATTCGATAGTATTCCATGGTATTCCATGGTATTCAATGGTATTTGATGACATTCCATGGTATGTCGCTTTTCAAAGTCGTTTAGTCGTTTCCAGAGTTGTCTAGTCGTTTTCAGAGTCATTTAGTCGTTTTTACTAGTCGTCTAGTCGTTTTTTCAAGTCGTTTAGTCGTTTTTACGAGTCCTCTAGTTGTTTTTCAGAGTCGTTTAGTCGTTTTTACGAGTCGTTTAGACGTTTTCCGAGTCGTTTCAACGTTTTTATAGCCGTTTTTACAGTCGCTTAGACGTTTTTTAGAGTCGTTTAGTCGTTTCCAGAGTCGTCTAGTCGTTTTTATAGTAGTTTTCAGAGTCGTTTAGTCGGTTCCAGAGTCGTCTAGTCGTTTTTTCAAGTCGCTTAGACGCTTTAAGCTTTTTCTTGGTAGGATAAGAAAAGTCCAAAATGAACATCGTTGTAATTTTTATTATTGAAAAACATGTTATTATTTTATTCCATATCACTTGTCTACACAACGGGCACATATTTAAGCTGAACATGTGGATCATAATGTTGGACCTCGAAGGGGTAAATCGTGTAAAATCAGGGTTCAAAGCCATTTCCGTATGCATTTTATTTTAAGTAATGAAAGAAGTGGTATTTAAAATTATTATACTGGAAAAATAATTTGTCCCTTCTCGTCCAATTAGTTGATTTTAAGAATGAAAAGTGTTGGATCCTATATAATTTCGTTGCCCGCTGGAAGACCCAATTTCTTCTGATATATTATCAAGCATCTTAGACCATTTTCTCCAAAACAGAAATGTAAAAAACGGTGATAGGCCAAAAATAATTATAAAAATAGAGTAGAAAATGTAATTGCTAGCTTAATTTATCAAAAATGAAGCTTAGCTAATACAACACGTGAGATCCCGTTACTTGCTCCTGTTTTATATAAGATCGCATTTTTCGACCTGTCTAGGCAGTTACAATCGTTGCAAATTAAAAGAGTATAAGTAAATTAATTGATAATCAAAGTCGAAATATATTAAGTCAATATTGGGCAATATTTAGATTTTTTTCAATATGTGAGATCCTGTTAAATAGTTTATATTTAGTTCACATTTACTAGCAGATTAGGAGACGAAGTCTGTTGTTGGGACACATTTTTTTTAACCGGCGGTGTGACGTCATACTTTGGACTTTTGGCCCCTGTTTTTTAATTTAATAACCCGGTTTTTATTAAAACCTCTAGTAACAAAATGTTTCCAGTGCAAATTGAACTTTCTGGGACGTTTCACGTTTACCTTAAAATTTCAACCCGTAAACAGCTTCGGACACAGTATTTTTCTCTAGAAATCTAGCAAATTTCCGTGGGCACTTAAACTAATTAACGGGGCCTCTTTTTTCATGATTTTTCAACTGTTTTTTAGCATTTTATACCATTGAAAGAAATCTAAATTTATCATGCATTATGTGATTGTTGGAGGGTTTTGACTACCAAACTTTTAAATATTAGCAGTCATTATTTTAGTTCACCAAGCGACCTCTATTTGCATCGTTTTGGGGACGGGTGAAGTTTTTAACAGGAAACGCGTGCTGCACAAAATCGGATTTTGCAGCTAGTGGTCTTTCAACTTGATAATTTTGTGACGTCGCGTATTTTTAAAAGTAAAAAACTGGTTATCTCAATATTTTTTATTTTAGTCAACTGAAAGTTAAAAACGAGGCCTCGTTTTCTCAATTCGGGACAGCTGCAATGTTTCGACCTTTGCGAATAACGTTTGCTTTTTATAAAATGCTAGCATTCACGCTGTAGATTTGTCTTTTTTGGAACTTTGCGCGAATTAGAAACACTTCAGGCCAGTGTATAGTTAAATCACAAGGCGGAGAAAACGACTTAGCCTGTCATGTTTTTCTGATAAATTATTTGACTGCGTACCGGACTATGCCTCTGCCTGGAAATCTAGTGCACTCAACAAAAATCCGAGACTTGCATGGCCGCGGCTAAAGGTCGACAGAGGACGTCATGGCTTAATTATGATTTAGGGTTTTTTAATTGTTGCGAGTCGTGACATGTCACGGCGTCGCGGCTGGGTCAACGGTCGGTGAAAGCCGGGCACCTTCGGCATCCCTCGCTGTTGAGCGGTCTAAGGTCGCGGCAGGGGCGAAGGTCAGCGAACTCGGACATCTTCGGCACCCACACTCACAAAAATTATGCGTTTTAAAATGCACAACAAATCGCGTTAAAATAATTAACTCGGTTCATATACTTCAATTAATTAAAATAATTTATTTCATGAACGTTTCCTAGCAAAAGATATTGTTTTGTTGCCCTAATAAAAACGTAATTATTTAAAATAAAGGGAATTTCCTTTTCTGTGAATTCAATATTACTTCTTTTTAAATTAATTACTAGCTTATATATTTTATAAGGATCATATTCAAAATAAAACCACATTTCCTTTTGTTATAAAGATGTTTTATTAATCTATTTATTTCAATAAGACGTTCTTATAATAAAATTTCAACATTTTTATTTCAAGTACGTAAAGATATTATTTCCATAAGAAACGTTATCATTTTAATAAGACACTGCATTCGGCTTTTGTCACGCGACTGTTATTCTCCAATAGGAAGCATTCAACTCAAGGTCGACACCGACACCGATACGCCGCGTTTGGGCCGGGGCAATTTTGGCTTTTCAGTATTCAGTATAGGCACATAACACACTGTTATGTGATTATAGGTTTCGCCGTTTGCCTGTTTTTGCATTTGGGTTTGTTGTACCTGTGTTCTGGACATTGGTGTTTTATATGTAGTGGCAGTGAGTGTGGAAACAAGCTGTACGCTGTACCGTATATACGTTCAGGTATAAATACGAGTGAGAACTGAGAGATAGGTACCGCAGAGATTTGTCACACGTTTATGTCCATTACGTTATGGCAGAACAAGTAAATTTTTTGCTGGCAGCTGGAAATAACGCCGAAGCCGACGTTGTTGTGTGGAACGGAACACTTGACGAATTAAATAATTCAAACCTAAATTTAATGCAAAATGTGTTGCCAGAGGCAAGTGCAGCTGAAAACTTAATAGGGGAAAAAGAAGACTTTACTCGGCTACAAAAATTGTTAGAAGGCTGGAATTTATTGCAGCTTTTACCAGTACTAACAGGTGAAAAAATTGAGATTTGGGGGTGTTTAAAGTCGCTAAACCTATATGTATTTTTTTTGTCAGAATTAAAAACAAATGAAAACTAAAAAGTTTTAAGTAAATTAAATAGAAAAAAAAATAAGTTAAAAGAATTGTGCGTGAATTATTTATTTAGGTCAATTTTTTATAATATCTATTTATAGTGTGCAGATAATATATTTGTTATTAAATCAATTTTTAAATGATTATCGCCACAGAGGAACAGCAAGCAATGCTGTTCTTCTGTGTTATCGCTAATCGCTGGGAGAAATATGTTCAGTTTTCTGCTTTCTTTACATCAATAAAATACTTGAATATTTTAGACTCTGGTGTAACGTACAGAAGTCTAATATATCTTTCCAAAGAAGACATCAGAGACGCAATTAAAGATGTGGGCTTAAGAGCCGAATTTCGATCTAAATTATTTTTCTGGAGAAAAGATGAGGTATATGTTTTTACAATTATTGTTCTACTAATTCAATCGAATGTGCGAGTATTAACTTTATTATATTATTTTAGCATAATATAGATGATGAGACAATAACCAATCAATCGAAAGTGGCGTCTTGGCTTGAGTCCATCCCTTCATCAGACCCAACAACTACTACAAGTAGATCTGGGAGTACTTGTAAGCTGTCTAAGGTGAGTAGAGTAATATTTATGTAAGATTTTCTGCCGAATACAATATTTGCCTATATTAACATTTTTAAGAAGCTATTAATTGTATAGCGAAATAGAGTATTTAGATTTAAATATATATATTTTATAACAATAATTGTTTTTTATATATTTTATTTATTTAGCAGTGTCTTCTATTTTAGAGTCTTTGTGATCTTTTGAAAGAATCCAATAAAGGAAGATCAATTGTAGAACATTATAAAAACCACACGTCACTAGACAAAATTCGCCGAGATGCGCTTGTATCTATAATTTTAGAAGACATTCAGTACAATGGATTTTACTTATCGCCGAAAGATTATCCCCCTATACTGAAGGAGATAGAAAATACCTTTCCGACAGAAAAAAACTTTTTGGTAGGAACATTTAAAAGCTTGTTTAAGCAGAATATTTATAATCTGTTTTTTTTAGGATTACTACTTTTTTGCTAGACAAAAGAGAAAAAATCCCGGAGGCCGACTATATAACAAATACATCAATTCTACTACAAAGATAAGAAAAATAAGAAAATCGGTGCACTCAGAACCTTCGGCCAAATGTCCTAAAGTACCGGACGATCAAGAGTTTGATGTAGATATTTTAAACTCTATAAAAACATCTCTCCAAAGGGATTTCACAAACTGGACGGAAGTAAAGGATAGATGGGAAAAAACTTTTGTCCTACGACATCAGGATCTGAAAAATTCTGACCATGCAAATATCCTTAATTTTTTAAAGGAGTGGCCGTTATATTCACATGCCAATTCAAAGGACTTGGTAAGTTTTTTAGTATGATAATATTTTTGCTTTATATGCTAATACCTAAATATTTCCAGATTGATATTGACTTTCGTTTGTTATTCCCTGGAAAAGATATTTTGTTATACAGTAAATGGGAGTTATTTAAAAAGAAGATAAAATCATTCTACACAACAAATATAAATGATAAATCTTGCAAACAATTATTTTCGTCTTTAAATAACACAATTGAAAGAAGTAAGTTTTTTTCTAACATTTATTTCAGCTTTGATTGGGCAATACATTAATTTAATTTAATATTTTAGATGCCGAAGATTATATCTTGGCAATACTACTCAACTCGGTAATTCTACCTACTAGTCGATTTTCCGTTGGAAAAGAGAACAGTAAACGAAAAGTAACCATAACAGATGCACAGGAAAGCTTCACCTTAAGGATTCCAACAATTAATGACTTTGAGCACAGTTTGGGAGAGCTAAGGGCCAAGCATTACAATAAAGGTATAACATTGCAGCCTCTTATTGTAGTTGTAGGTTACAGTGCGGACCAAATAACAAATTATTTTGTATATTTTGATAAATGTTGTCAACATCACGATTCCTACTTGTCATGTCTAGATACTTGTTTTAAATTATTTCATGTTTTGTGCTTAGAATATCCGCAAGCCTCTTATGGGCCATGGTATTTTCTTCAAAAATACATTTTTGAAATCGAAACAGAATATGATAAGCCCTTACCCAGTGTATCATCTCTTATTGCATATCTCAGTTCACAATAGTATTATTATATTAATAATATCAATAGTATTATACGTTATTTAAAAATATTTTTATAAGAAACATTGATAATGTTTATTTGCTATAAATGTGCATTGCAATTTAAAATACTTGAGGATTTGGTGAATCACTTGAAATACAGTCATTTTGTTACTTCTTCTGACTCATTACAATGTAAACAGAATGGCTGTAACCAACTGTTTTCATCATTCAAAGCATTTAAAGTTCATATTCAGAAAGTTCATAAGTCTGCCGAAACATTCATTGAAACTGTTCAACCTAATATTGATTATGATAATAATAGTCAAAATGATTTGGCTTTTCTAAATAGTAATGAAAATCCTTATGCTGATATTGTGCAAACGCCATCACCTTTTAATTTATTAGATTCCTTAAATGATATGAAAGAAAAGGCCCTCCATTTCTCCCTTCATTTACATGCCGAAGACAACATGACAAGAAGTGATGTGTTATCTATTCAAAAGCAGGTCACTACTTTGTGTACATCTATTAAAAACGTTTTACATAATTGTCTTGTGTATAATAATGTCACTGATAGAACGATACAAGATGATGTTATTGCCATATTAAAATTTTGCGAAAATCCATTCGTAGACATTTCCACAGAACACCGTCTTTTTAAACATTTAAAGGAACAACATTTATATGAAGATCCACAATCATGAGTTGAGCAATCATGTGACAACAAGAGTCTTAAAAGGAAATCCAACGTTAGTAGGAAAGTCGTTTGCTGCTTATTTTATGCCTTTACGTTTTCAGTTAAAACAATTTTTTGAATGTCCTGGAATTTTAACTTTAACGCTAAAAAATACAGAAACCTTAATGTCAAAAAATAAAATAGTCAATTTTATAAACGGAGAATCCTATGTAAATAAAATTAAATCATTTACTGGTAAAATAGTCATACCTATATTTCTATATTTTGATGATTATGGTATAAATAATCCACTAGGTAGCCATTCTACATCGATTTTGGCAGGCTACTACAGTTTTCCTACTGTTCCTCAGTATTTACTGTCCCAATTACAATTTATATTTAACTGTGCTTTTATAAAAACTGATGATTACAAACAATTTGGAAATGACGTGTCTTTTCATCATATAATTGAAGAACTCGTATTTTTAGAAGAAGAGGGTATCCTTATTAATACACCTGACCAAAGTATTAGGGTTTACTTTGTTTTGGGAGCAGTTCTAGGTGACAATTTAGGCCTCAATACAATTATGGGTTTTACAAAGTCTTTTAATTCCAACAGCTTTTGTAGGGTGTGTAAACGAACAAAATTAGAAACGAAAAGGGATTGCGTACAATTTGATGATTCTCTTAGAAATGAAAAAAACTATGACTTAGACTTAAAAAAAGAAGACTTTGCACTAACAGGGTTACGGGAAAACTGTACATTTAACAGAATACCCTCTTTTCATGTTGTCGAAAATTTTGTTTTTTGTTTTTGTTTATGCACGATCTTTTTGAAGGCGTCTGTCATTATGACATTTGCAATAGTTTGTTATCATTAATAAAAGACAATGTCATTTCTGTAGAGATTCTAAACAGCCGCAAGAATCTATTTCAATATGGTGAAACTGAAGTCGGCTATATTTCTTCGTCCACTATAGACCATAATCGTTTAAAGTCAAATAAATTAAAAATGTCTGCTAGGGAAACTTGGACATTTGTTCATTTTCTTCCTTTAATATTGGGTGATTTGGTACCAAAAACTAATAAATCTTGGAAATTGTTATGTTTACTTTTGGAAATGTTGGATAAGATCTTGTTACCTGAATTTAATGCGGAAGATATTAACGCTCTTAAAACTGTTATTCGCCAACATAATGATTTATATATAAAATTGTATGGAGATCTAAAACCAAAACACCATTTTCTAGTTCACTATCCAACACTCATTCGTAAATGCGGGCCACCAAAATTTTTGTGGAGTTTTAGATTTGAAGCAAAGCATCAAAGTTCGAAGATTTATTCTACAAATACATCTTCAAGAATTAATATTCCCTACACACTTTCTATCAAGGCTGGGCTTAAATTTGCTAAAACTCTTATTGATTTTAAGCAGGGATGTGGTCCCGAATTTCATTTAGAAAACAAAAAGTCATCAAATTTGCAGCGTATGCAGTTTTCATGCACTTTAACTGATACACAACAATTGCAATTACAGCACGCTAGTATATCTGAGTCAGGAATATATCATGGCAAAAAATACAAGGCTAACTTATATTTGACAGCCGTTGAACATCATCAAGTAAAACTTTTTAAAATAGTAAATCTTGTTGAACTAAGCAAAAACTCATTGTTTATTTTGGCAAATGAAATTGAGCTAAAACATTTTGACTATCATTTTCAATCATTTGAAGTTGGACGATCTCTAAATAACTTACATTTAAACCCTGTAGAGTATTTTACATCCCCACCATTACACCTTTACACTTCAAATAATGGCAAAGTATATTTAAGAAATAAGTTTTTGTAAGTATTTTCATTTACTTTTTACATAGGTAGATAGAATGCATATTTGTCGCGAGAAAGAGTTATTTTTTATTTAGTTTAATAACCATGTTTTTAATTTATCTTGTTAACATGTATAAGTGATATGTTAAGGTCTATATCGACGAATGTATAGTGGATACGCCAAACGGATTTATTTTTTAGTTTGATATCACTCATTATTTCTGTACACGGAAAATTATTTATAAATAAAGTTATTTTTGTTACAAACTTAATTTGTATTTCATTTAAAATGTTAGTACCAATGCCCTTGAATTAAAATCACCTTAAGTTTTAAACAAAGTGAAATATTCATATATCATTAAACATTTCACATTAATTCGTAAATAAAAATATATGCGCTAAATTTACGAAGAACTTAAAATATTGCCCTGTTTCTTGAAATAAAAGGAACGTATTTTAAAAATAAAAGGACAACTATGGAACTAAAAACGTTTTCTCTTTAAATCAAAAGGACAACATTTTTATTCTAAATCCAATGTACTTTTAAATCGTTACTAACCGTTTTTAAAAAATATATACAATATTATTAAAATAATATATTTTTCCTTTTTATTCTAATATATAAATCATTTCAATTGCTTAACGTTTTCTCTTTAATTCAAATAGAGACAGTGCGACGTTTTAAAAGGATGAACCAATAACAATGACCATGACCATGTTTGTTTTAAAAATGTATTAAAAATTATAAGATATTCTATTAATTTAATTATAAACATTAATGAAGCAAAAATATATTTGATTTTATTTGATTCATTGGCATTATTTTTTATTTTACAATGTTTTTTCTCTGAGTGCAGGGTTCAGAGTCGGTGCGATTGGCTGGGGGGCGTGGTTTGGGAGTGGAGGGGGTAAGTTTGGTCAAAGGATTTTGCTCCCATAAGAAATACATGGGGAAAGTGTGCTAGAACGCACATAGCTATACTACTTATATTAATGCCGAAGATGTATCAGAGATAGAAGGGGAAATGAAAATATTTGAAAAAATTATGTATATCAGTCTAAAACATTACTCGTCAAGGAAAAAGGGATATGAAATTGCGTTTCTGAAAATACTTGGAAAGGAGATTTTGGAACGTAAGTCTACTTGTCAGTTTGGTACAAAACTATTCTAAGTCCATATTTTAGTGAAAATGAGATACTTATTCGAAATGAGCCCTTAAAATTTATGAATATCAAAAAATCTAATCTAATATCTAAAAGATTGACCGTAATACGGACTTAGGCTAGTTTACTTGTAGGTGGCGTTGGCATCATTTAGTTAGTGGAGAGTGTTCTTTTTTTACTTCTTTAAGTCACATTAACATAAGTCGATACCTTTCTCATGGTAATGTAGTGTCAGAGTTGATCTGATCTTGATTGTTTTCAATGCCTAAGGCAGTGTAGAAGTTGCCCTTCAAATGCAGCTAAGAAGTATTCTTTTTTCAATGAATTATTATTGAAGCATGGTTTTAGACGATGGTTTTAATGAAATAAGTGGTTCTAGTTCTAACTTTGCCATCAAAGGCTTGGTTGAAGCAGAGGTTAAATACAGCCTGCCTCCCAGTAGTTCTAAATTAGCAGAGTTGCCAAACGTCCCGATTTATGTCGCGGGCTCGTAAAAATATGAAAGGTTTGTGCACAACATATGAAACATTTACTTATTAAAAATGTTTTAACTATAACTGCTTATTATGGTTTATTAGATCATAGCGATATCTATGGAAAGTCGCCTGCTTTAAGTACTTATCCTAAATTAATAACATAGACCCGAATGGCAGCAGCATATGATGGGTTCCAAAGTGAGTTTGAATTATCAACATTGTTGAACATTTCCGTAACATGGATGTCGTTGAAAAGTGTTAAGGTGCAGTTATTACTAAAAAACACTGAAATAAAATTCTATCGTTGACATCAAAAATATTATTATCTATTATTACGTATGACTTTTCGATGAAGATGTTTCTGCATACTTGCCACAGCAGATTTCAACAACTATTGTGTACGTGAGTGTACAGAGATTTCCCTTAGCAGAATTGACGAACGTTCCGATTAATACGGATGCTTGCAAAAATGATTATGGTTTGTTTTGTAATCAATGATTTTATAAAGCCGGCGCCACACTATGCTATGAATTCACTCCAACGTTGGACGCTTGACAGTTCGCCGAATCGTGTGGCCGACCTTCGAACGTACGAACTACGAATGTCAAAAGTTCGTCATTCACATTTGGTCACGTTCGAGTCATTGTCGGTATTTTTTTATTATCCTAATCAAAGAAATTTTCGGAAAGATCGGACGAACAATCGTTGAATTTGTTGCACGGCTACACGATTTGTCAAAAGCGGGTATGTTTTTTTAGTGCAAGTAGTCGTTTAAGTTTTTATTTACAATGGAATGTAACAACGTATTAGTTTTGGAATTTATTACCTTATATGAAAACCATGCAGTACTTTGGGATCCGAAACATCCAAATCACAAAATTAGAAACCATTTAAACGATGCTTGGCAAGAGATCGCTAGTGAAATTAGTATTGATGCGACCGTCGGGGAATTAAGAAAGAAAATGGAGTTATGGCAACGTGCAGAACGTTGTTAAGAAAAGTTCGCGCTTCTGACACCACGGGAACGGGTACTAAAGATCTTTACAAACCATCTTGATTCGCATATAATGCAATTGATCGTTTCGCAAGAGCAATAGGAACGAAAACACCGTCATTGAATTGTGAGGTATGTATTTTTATTGCTAATAATTAATTAATTATAGGTATTTTTTTAAATTAATAAATCTTATTTATACCAATTGATTAATATAATCTTGCATTCCAATTGTGCGTCCTAAGATGGCTTTCTGGGTATTTTGGAAAGTGGAGTAAATGGCGAAGTGTTGATATCTTCGCGCCATGTTCCAGGGAGGAAGTGTTCATCTTGTTCATAATCTAAACTGCTTTGTGGAGTATAGATCTGTCTAGATGTTTTACTTCGCCGGAGAAAATTATGAAGCAGGGCACATGACGTACACACAATAGCAGCTTTTCCAGGCTGTATCAATATCGGTTTTCTAAAAACACGAAAAACAGATGATAATATTCCAAAAATACTCTCTACGAATATTTTCTTCTAATCCCCCTCTGATTTCGCCAACTGAAAATCAAAGAATTTGTTTTTATTATTTTTTTGTATATATAAACATAAATAATCAATCAATGCGAACTTTTTAGCCCAGATTGTATTTGGAAGCAGAAATTTGATATTACAATTTCTGACCGGCAGTGGAACGCCAAGAATATATATTTTAACCACTGTTTATGTTTATGTATAAACATTTTTAGGAAGAAGATTCTTAGAATGAGCAGGAGGTATTGAATGACGAAGAAGTAGAAGAACAGTAAATAAAACAAGCCAGTTACAGCAATCCACAAGAAAGAGGAAATACAAATTTTGCAGCCCCTCAAAGTACTTTGGGAATTAAAAGAAAAGCAGGTCCTTAATCTTGCGAAAGGGGCGTATCTAAACATTTAAAGAGAGCAAGTTCAATTTTACACGGCAAAATATTACCTAATAGTACCTAATTTATTAACGTGATTTTCGTACACAAAAAAGTAAGCAATACTAATTTAGATATCTAATTATAAAAGCTATTCGAAGTGCCATCCGCCCTCTTCAATACAAAAAATTATTTCGTGAGTACCCTTTAACATTTTTTTAGCAGGCCTAGAAAATGTTTGACAATGCCATTAGAAAGCCCGCACCGAAAAATGGGATGTTCCATGCTAGCCTTGACTTATTTGGGAATTTTGAGCTGGGAAAAAATGTGCATGTTTTCTCTAAATGAACTACCCCTTCATATTGTGGTGTTTAGGAAATTCCAATGGTATGTAAATTGGTATTGACCCTGAATTTTAAAAATGAAGCCCCAAATGGAAAGGGGCACAAGAAATATGTGTCATTTTTTCGTTCAAAAATTCTATGTTCACCTACTTTTCTGTAACACCCTATATATTCTGAGTATAGGTTGCTAAAAATTTCGTGTTGTGTCATGACTTTTGTTTGATTTATTCATCCCTTGTAAAATTAAAACTATATTTTTTAGCATCGCCTTTCGTCAAAGTCAAGGCCAAGAGGAGGTGGACTACTGCCGAAAATGAATTGGCAAACACATTGTTCCGAAATTTCATTGATACACACGCGTATCCATCTTTATCTGAAATCCAGAAACTAATTATATGATTTCCAGTTCTACAAAATCGAAGCCCACCCGTCATTAAAACATATATTTCGAATAAAATAAAGAAAAACAGTGGAATATATAAATAAATAATTCTAATCGATTTTGATATCATTTGCAACCCATCTATTTTTCAGTTATTGGGCCCCAAAAAATAATTGACATGTTTGGAAGAATTTTTAACGAATTTATTCAATTTATTCCCCCGTGAAGTTGTATGTTTCAATCTAACAAAAGCAAAAATTAACTAATCTACTTGACTTGATGGAATTGTGTAATCTGCAAGACATGTTTGGAAATTAATAGTTTTCATGAAAGTGAAGGTATAACAATGTTGTTGGGTTTTCAGATTACCATAAAGTAAGAATGTCCTAAAAACTACCATTTGAAAAAATAAGTAGGCACCTAGAGGTACTCCAACGAAGAGGCGGGGATAAACCATCATATTCTTTTGTAAAAAATAGTACGCCACTGGAAAAGTATTTTTTTAGCCTTTAATAACATTGTACTTACCTAATTTTACAAAGGAAATATAAAAAATTATATTAAGGTAAATCAAAATACCTGCCTATGTTCTAGGAATGTCAAATATTAAAGTATTAGTATTAAAGTATTAAAGACTATTAACATCAATATAAAATATTAACATACTAATACCTTCAATATACAATAATAATGTAGGAAAGACAAATAAACTATCAAAGTTAAACATTCTTAAATATTAACAAAAGAACAATTATTTTTATTCCAGGCTAATTGTTTCAAAATTTGTACAAAAAATAATCTTTATTTTTCACTAAAAAACATAGCTACTCTGTGACTATTAGTAATCACCGGCCTACAAAAACAAAAAGTTCAAATTAAAAGGTAAACAAATACCAAAAAATAATTTACAAGAAAGATATATAGTGTGTTTCACTTCGAGTTTAGACAATCCCGTATATACTCGTAAACCCTTTGTGCCAAATTTCAAACTCTGAGTTATACAGGACGTCCATCAAACAGGGCCATAGGGTTTTCCGGAGTACCTACCGCGGCATATTTTGGTGATTTTTTGGCGATCAGATTAAGCCTTTCCCAAGACATTATTTTACATAATATAGCCAATGTAGCTCATACAGGTTGTTCGTAAAAATCCAAATTTTACGAAAACATTAATTATTGAAAAAATATATATACATATACAGGGTGTTCCTTAATGACATGCTAATACTTAAGGGGGTTATTCTTGGGCCCATTTTAAGAAAAAAACTTCATATGAACGTATGTCGCAAACGTCCTAACTTTTGAGATACAGGGCGTTAAAGTTCATTTTTTAAAATTGAATTTTGGCTACATCTCCCGAAATAATCAAGCTGCTGAACTGAAATTTGGCACTGCTGTGTTTTTGGCTATGGGGAATAAGCTGAAAATGTCAATTTCACCGTATCTCATAGAGGGCGCCACTTGCGCTGTTTTTTTACGCGTAATTTTTTTGAGGTTATCTTTTTGGTCCTGCAGGTCCATCATTTTAAGGCATCTTTTCATTCTGCAACAAAAAGGTACTCTTGTTTCATAACGATTAAATCAACCGTTTGCTTTGAAATTGCCACTATGTTTTTGGGGATGGAGAATAAGCTGAAAATCAATTTTACCGTATCTCACAGAGTAACTTTTTTGAGGTTATCTTTTTGGTCCTGCAGGTCGGTCTAGGACAACTCGCCGCGGCCGAGTCGCCGCGACCGACTCGCCACGGCCGACTCGCCGCGGGGCCAACCCGCCGCCGGGACGACTCGCCGCCAGGACAACTCGCCGCCGGACCATCTCGCCGCCACTTCACATATTTTAGATGTAAATTCAGGTGGAGATATAACACACACACAAACAGTCATCACAAAATTAGTACGCAAGTAACAGGCCTAGTGTTTTGTAATTTATATTTATTGATCCGTATCAAAGTTATGCGATAAACCACGAAGAAACTCTATACAATTTCTATTACCGTAATCGGTGACAATGGACACAATCCTTCTATCCGCGTCTCGATATTTCTTTAATTTTTGTGGAGGATTGTGTCCACCTACCAATTGTTCATAAAACAAGTCCCGCCCTCGTTGCACTTTTCGTAGAGAATCAATAAATTTCCATAAAGTAGGATGGTTCATGCCTAATTCAATTTGTACGAAATGAAAGAAGCATCCGTTGATACTGGCATCAGGAAATGTCTCCATCAAACTTCTAAAAGCCGCTTGTTCAAAATCGCACGCTATGGATCTCGGTCTTAAATTCGGGGCTATATGTTTCACCATCTCGAAAGTTTTATCGTATGTAGACCTCGACTTGTTTGGTAACAGGCAGTAAAACATCGGATGAACACCGCCCAATTTTCCCATTATGACGTATACTTGAGCAAACAAGGGTGGGGCAATTTTAAAAGTTCCACCGACGAAGAGATCTGCGCAGTCCTGGAATGTTTTGATGGGATGTTCCCGACCGAATATCAAGATACGGTCAGGTGATGGGCCGCTGTCCGCCACAAGAAATGCTTCTAGACCTGTTGCTGCTTCGTACAATGTGTATACCTCAGGAATTTCCAAATCCAAAAGACTTATAGGATTTGAAGGGGCTATTTGGGCGATATTCCTCTTTCTTCTTATGGTTTTCTTCATGGCAGGTAACGTAGGAAGTTTTCCTTGCCAAGCTTGACTGCAACCAGCAACGCAGGCATTTATAATTTGCGCCGTGGACTCAACGGTGGCTTCAGCACGTTCTTTTACTTTCGTAACGATGTTATCAGCCTCAATTTTTGCAGCGCATGAGTCATGCACATGTCCTTAACTACAACTTTATTAAGGACGTGGATTCGGGCCTTGCACTCTCCTCTTCTTTCCCAACGCCAAAATGATGTGGAGCCATCGGTGGACTTTTTGTCGAACACAAATAAAAATCCTCCGTGGGTGAACTTTTCTTTGGAGCGTTGGGACAAAATCGTCGAAGAACCCATGCTTAATTTCCTCGGAATTCAAAGAGGTGCTGTCAGCAACAAGGATCGAGTAGAATAGATACAATCTTTTAGGGGACCTTTTTATACGAGACTTAGGTATAATTATAGGGATTAAAGGAGATTAAAATATTGTATACCTATAATATTATTATTATTAATTTTAAATTATACCTAAATATTGTGTGTACCTCTTTTAATCTCTAATTTATGACCGATTACAGCGATTTATCGCATAACTTTATTAAGGAGGAATAAATATATTATATTACAATGCACTAGGTCTGTTACTTTTTGAAGTGGTATGAGAGTGATTTTTCAAGGCCGCGTATGTTCAGAAAGACAGAAATATGTGAAGTGGCGGCGAGATGGTCCGGCGGCGAGTCGGTCCGGCGGCGAGTCGGTCCGGCGGCGAGTTGTCCTGGCGGCGAGTTGTCTTGGCGGCGGGTTGGCCCCGCGGCGAGTCGGCCGCGGCGAGTCGGTCGCGGCGAGTCGGCCGCGGCGAGTTGTCCCTGTCGGCCTTCAGGTCCATCATTTTAGCGCATCTTTTCATTCTGCAAGAAAAAGGTACTCTTGTTTCATAACGATTAAATCAACCGTTTGCTTTGAAATTGCCAAAACGTTCTCCAAAACACCTGTTGACTTCAATATTCGAAACATAAAATTTTCACCTACTGCTTTCAAATGTTACAGATCAACTGTATATTCAAAATGATGAAAAAAATGCCAAATGGGCGTTGGTAAAAACACCATTGGTTTTCTTGAAATAGAGTGCCCAAATTTTGTCAAATTCAATCCTTTCCATTTTGAAAGCGAATAATTTTTGGTACATTATTCATAGGGATTTTTTTCTCAGTTTAAATGGTACAGTTGATCTGTAACACTTGAAGGTGGTAGGTGGAAATTTTATGTTTCGAATATTGAAGTCAACAGGTGTTTTGGAGAACGTTTTGGCAATTTCAAAGCAAATGGTTGATTTAATCGTTATGAAACAAGAGTACTTTTTTCTTGCAGAATGAAAAGATGCACTAAAATGATGGACCTGGAGGACCAAAAAGATAACCTCAAAAAAGTTACGCGTAAAAGCGTGATCAAAAAACAGCGCAAGTGGCGCCCTCTGTGAGATACGGTGAAATTGACATTTTCAGCTTATTCTCCATCCCCAAAAACATAGCAGTGCCAAATTTCAGTTCAGCAGCTTGATTATTTAGGGAGATGTAGCCAAAATTCAATTTAAAAAAATGAACTTTAACGCTCTGTATCTCAAAAGTTAGGACGTTTACGACATACGTTCATATGAAGTTTTTTTCTTAAAATGGGCCCAAGAATAACCCCCTTAAGTATTAGCATGTCATTAAGGAACACCCTGTATATATACAGGGTGTCCCAATAAGGACTCCCGTTGCCGATATCTCCGGAACAAAAAGAGATATTTTAATTCTGCAAACGCCGTTCGCTAGAACGTAAAGAGGGCTTTATTCGCAACTGCTAAGCGTTCATTTTGATGTTGGCGTATAGATGGCGCTGCAGTGCAAATAAACTTTTCGATTCTAGGAACGTTGGAGCGTAGCGCATTTGAAAGACTGGGTAATTTACAGAAACTTTTGTTCTATAGAATATTTTCCTATTGTGACTATTTTCTGAGATAACCGCTCTACAATATCATTTACGAAAAATGATCTAACTCATTTAAAATTAACTTTAGAGGAAAAGTTATTATAGTGGTACGGGTCAAATTACTTCCGGTTTGACCGGAAGTACCGAAAGTGACCCATTTTTCAGTTTAAAATGAACACACTGTATAATTTATCCCTCAAAAGTGATAAAAGGTAATTTCCAGTGTCATATAATAACAACAACCCCATGTATATACATACCGTATTTTCACCGTTTTAGTAGACATAGGTGAATAGGCCGCGAGTCGCCGTGCGTCCAGCTGGGTTTGGCAGTCGTTGGCGGGTAGTCCCGCACCGCTTATCAGTCGAGTTTTGCGAGCAAAAAACACACTCCGCCCCCCGCCAACGACTGACGAACCTAGCCGAATACACGGCGGCGCGCCGCCCAGCCATGGCTATGTATACTAAAACGGTGAAAGTACTGTATATCTAGACAATGACAATTTGGCTGTATTTATTTTTATTAACCGAAAGTTCATTGTTTCAATATAAGATATTTACGAAAAGAAGAAGGGTAAAAAACTTACAGTCGCAGCTCCACAAACACAGCTTTTTAATTCAACTGTACATGTTTCGACCCACCTAGGGGGTCATCTTCAGCAGTAAAACATTATAACATCAAAAGCTTTCACTCACAATTGACATCGTCAGACATATTTTAGCTTTTCGACGGTAATGGTGACTTGAAGAATATTTTCTGATCTTTTAGGATGAATTTTTGATTCTACGGAACCCCCAAAAAATCACGTTACAAATGCCAATGTTCTTTCCCAATTTCTCTTCAAACATATTACGTCTTAATTCATTTTCCTGGGATCCTCCATTTTATATTTAATAATTTTTGACAAGCCTTTTATTCAATTCACTTAAAAACTCAATTTTCCACATCCACATACTACAAAGTTGACTAGGTCTAGAAAGCTTTTGATGTTATAATGTTTTACCCCCTAGGTGGGTCGAAACATATGTACAGTTGAATTAAAAAGCTGTGTTTGTGGAGCTGCGACTGTAAGTTTTTTACCCTTCTTCTTTTCGTTATTATTCACACCTCCACTGCAAGACATGGACTATTTCCTCAGTTTATAAGATATTTAGCTTCAAACGCCTGGGTAATTCTCTATCGTTGTCAATTTGTTTCTTGCCTAATTAGTTTATTAACTTTTGTAATAATGGTTAATCATAGTAATGAGAATAAATTAAATATGGTATTAATTTATGCAGTGATGTAGCTACAAAAATCAGGATCTGCTTTAGTATCTAGATCCTTTCGAAAGTATCTAGATACTTAGATACTAGATACATTTTTTTAGCCACGATGCCAAGGCGTGCCACGTGCCTATACTTAATTATTAAACCGTTCGTATGGGCAAAAATTAATTTTAAGTTTATTGTAATTAATTCAAATAGAATTACTTGCTTTGTGCAATCGATGAGGCAAAAAATATAACACGGTTTTACCATCATCTGCGCCAGTCGAACGCCTCTTTAGTACAGGAAGACAAATTTTAACGCCAAGGCGTAACAGGCTCGATGAAAACTTCGAAATGTTGCTAATGTCAGAAAAAATAAACAATACAAATAATAAAATTGGGTGTGATTTAGTGATTTTTTTTAAAAATACAGTACATAAAGTACCTACTCAGTGCTCACTTTGGAGTGACGTACACGGTAAACTACTAACCCACAACTTGTTTCAGTTAGTGACAATCTAAACTTCACATTCGTCTAACCAGTTCTACTTTACCTACACACACACACACACACACACACTTGTTTCATAAATATCTAATTAGGTAAGTATATTGATTGATATTAACTGATAGTATCTGGAAGTATCTAGATACTTTTTTAACGTATCTGTATCTGTACCCAGATACTTTGGAAAAAATGTATCGGTATCTGTATCTAGATACATCTGCCAGACAGTATCTGTATCTAATACCGAAAAAAATGTATCTGTTACATCACCGAATTTATGGAGAATGCGGTAAAAACAGTGCTGTAGCCGCTCCTATTTAGGCATGGAAATAATTTTGAACATATTTATTGCAAACATACATGTTTAATTTCTATAATGTTACCTTCGGTTAATAATAATAAATTCATTCCTAGAATCAATTCGAAACACCTACAGCTATTACGCCGCCGTAGATAGACCTAACAAGAATTTTAATCTGTAGGTCCCTTGTCTTAGTTTGTCTTACCTTTTAAATTTAGTTATATAAGTGCTAGTAGTTAGTGCAATGACTATAATAGACTCCAATCTTAAAACTGTACAGCTCTTGATGATATTTCTTTAGCCTGATGATGTAACTTTGGGAGTTACGAAACCGGTAGCTTTTTGAATTAAAAAGAAATTGTGGGACTGAGGTCTGTTTCCTTAATTTCCTTTCTAAAATATGAATAACCCACATGGGGTCCCCCTTCAATCAATTCAATTAAATAATAAATTCAGCCGAATTGTCGTTGTCTACATGTACCTGCAAGGTGATATTGTTATTAGGTATGTTTTTCCAATTTTGAGGGAAATTGTACAGTATGTTTATTTTGAACTGAAAAATAGGTCACTTCCGGCACTTCCGGTCAAACCGGATGTGTAATAATTTGACACGTTCCGCTATTTTCTTCGTCCTAGTGCTCTACAAAGATAAAATCGTCCATAGAGCAAAAGTTTCTCCAAATTACCCAGTCTTTCACACGCGCTACGTTCCAACGTTCCTAGGATCGAAAAGTTTATTTGCACCGCAGCGCCATATATACGCCAATGTCAAAATGAATGCTTAGCAGTTGCAAATAAAGCCCTCTTCACGTCCTAGCGAACGGCGTTTGCAGAATTAAAATATCTCTTTTTGTTCCTGAGATATCGGTAACGGGAATCATTATTGGGACACCCTGTATTATATTATATATATTATATTTAAATGAACAAATCGGGGTTTTCCATTATTCGCTAGGTAACCAGGTAGTCCAGGTAACTGTCGAATATGTAGAAGATATCGCTTTTGTTTTCATAGCGTTCATGGCACGCCTGATCCGATTGATATGTTTCCAAATTCTGTTTTCATATATGATATAGGTAGTTTTGCAATAAAAAAAGTTTCGGTGGTTTTGATAGTTTTGTTATAATTAGCAAAAATACAGTGTGACCCATTTGTTTTGGGGTCAGTCTGTAAAAAGTGTATCAATCGTGCGATTTGGCTGATTTTTTTTTTAAATTGTAGAGCTCGATGAACTGCACATTTTGAACAAAAATTGCCTGGTTCGCATAAAATCCAAAGCCTACTATGACCGTTTTTATGAGCAAAATTTTAAGAAACCATATTAGCGTTTTTTTTTGAAAAAATCTGTGTGCGCCAATGGATTAAGCACCCCTCGAAATGGGTATGTACAAAATTTCATCAAAATATTTCAAGTAATAACGATTTTGTAGAAAAATTAAAAATGCAGCCAAGGTACGTCTTTATTTTCAAAAATTCAAAGTTGGCCATGGAAAATAATTGAATTGTAATAATACAACCTTATGCTTATAAACACAAAACATAAAAACAATTAAAATTATAAAATTTTTGTAACTTCTACCAAGCCTCCATTTTCTACAATGCATTTGTCGTTCCTCTTGCGTACATTCAAAATTACATTTCGTATTTGCTGTGGAGTAATTTCCTCACAACTACGGTTTATCCTAGCTTGCAGTTCTTGTAAATTATGGGGTCTTGACTTATAAACATTTTGCTTAAGTGTACCCCAAAGAAAAAAATCTAAAGGAGTTAAGTCCGGAGATCTCGGTGGCCACTCACAGAAAGGACTATTTCGCCCTATCCAACAGTTTTCAAAATTATTATCTAGCCAGTTTCTGATTAAACGAGCATTATGAATAGGACTGCCATCTAACTGTAACTTTAAATTTAAACGGTATCTTAATGGTAACTCATCTAAAGCATTTCTAAATTCAATTTCTAGAAAATTCAAGAAGCCAGCCGCATTCAAATTCCCTTCAAAGAAAAATGGGCCAATTATTCTGTCGCGTAGTATTCCACACCAAACGTTAATTTTTTGTGAATATTGTCTCCTTGCATTTATTATAAACTCTGGATTTTCAGCTGACCAGTGACGGCAGTTTTGACTTGATACTACACCATTTGTAGTAAACGTGGCTTCGTCGGTGAATAAAATTTCATTTAAAAAGTTGCCATTATGGAGATATTCACCTTGCAGCCAATAGCAAAATTCTAATCTTCTCTCCTCATCTCCTGGTTCCAGGGTGTGCAAAAATTTTGGCTTAAACGGTTTTATTTTGTTTTGTCTCAAACATCTCCTTATACTCTCTCTGGGTATATGAAGGTCTAAACTAGCCGTTCGAACACTATTTCGAGGATTGTCACTAAAGTATTGCAGAATTTGATTGTTATTTTCAACAAGTCCACGGCGTCCATTTTGCCTAGTTTTTAATAAATTTTTAGAAATCGATCCAGTTTCATCAAAAATATTGTTTATACGTTGTACAGTACTTCGACTCACTGATCTACCTGGGTGTCTATTGTTAAATTCGGCCGCAGCTTCTGCTGCCGAGCGCTCGTTGTCGCCCACGAGTCGAACAATTTCTATTTTGTCTCTTATGCTTAAATATTCCATAATTATGATAATTAATTGTATTGAGCACAAACAATTTCTGAACTCAATTTAGACAGTTTGACACTTAATAAAAGTAAACAATTCAATTATTTTCCATGGCCAACTTTGAATTTTTGAAAATAAAGACGTACCTTGGCTGCATTTTTAATTTTTCTACAAAATCGTTATTACTTGAAATATTTTGATGAAATTTTGTACATACCCATTTCGAGGAATGCTCAATCCATTGGCGCACACAGATTTTTTCAAAAAAAAAACGCTAATATGGTTTCTTAAAATTTTGCTCATAAAAACGGTCATAGTAGGCTTTGGATTTTATGCGAACCAGGCAATTTTTGTTCAAAATGTGCAGTTCATCGAGCTCTACAATTTAAAAAAAAAATCAGCCAAATCGCACGATTGATACACTTTTTACAGACTGACCCCAAAACAAATGGGTCACACTGTATATATGGTACTTATAAGTACAGGGTGGCCCATCCAAGCGGAAAAAGTGTGCTACGTGGAGACACGTTAACATAAAATCGTCATTCAAAAAATGAGATTGTAGTAAAAATTAAGGGTAATTCGAGGGTGTACCCTAATTTTGTATGCGGGGGTCGGTAAAAAAGTTATCGCGAAAAAACATTTTTTGCAAAATAAAAAAAATATATTTTTTACCTACACATCCATTAGAGAACCTTTAAGTAGTATTCCCGAATATTCAGTTTTTTAATATAACTTCCGGTTATAGCGGAAATGAAAGTGGTTTTCTCTATTTTACAACTTACACATTTCTCTTAACCATCACAGGATTCCTTTTTTAATTCTGAATCCAACGATATATAATTTGACCTATTTATCTCCAACCGTTTCCGAGATATTTATCAGAGAAGCTCCATCAAACTAGATACATGGTCGGTGTCTGATGTTCGATCTGAGTAGGCCAAACAATAAAACCAAATTTATGACAGATCAAGTCAGCCATGATAATAAAACTGACAAGCGAGTAGGCTGTCAATTCAATATTTCTATTTACGTGTCAGATTAGTCTAAAATTTTGTTGCTGAAGCTGTTAGTAGTTGCAGTTTAAAAAATGCTTTTGAAAGAAGAATGTTGTGATATTTTAGAGATCTTCATCAAAAATGATAAAAGATACGTAGAAACTTTGAGGGAGTATTCTCGTAAATATCCAAATATAAATGTTCCGGGTGCTTCATTTATATGTAAGCTGTATCGAAGATTCAGATCGGCAGGAAGTGTGATTAGCAAGAGAAAAAAAGGGTTTAGAATTAGTGAGGACGAAAGAGAACGAATTTTAAATTATTTCAGAAGAAATAACGAAAAATCTCAGAGAGATGCAGCGAGAGACTTACAAATTCCCCGGTCTACAATACAAAGGGTAATGAAATTAAGCAAATTTAAAGCCTTCAAAATATTACCTGTTCAAAGGCTATTCCTTGGAGATGCTGCAAGAAGACTGGAATATTGTCAAACAATGTTAAACTTTTATTTTGCAAGAGGTAGAGCTGGATTTTTTAAACAAATTATTTGGTCCGATGAAGCTACATTTACAACGGCGGGAATATACAACCGGAAATATAGTATATTTTGGTCTGTTGACAATCCAAGGGCATTTCGTGAAGTTGTGAAATCCGGCAGAAATTCCGTGGGTGTTTGGTGCGGAATTATGGGAAATTTTATAATGGGCCCTCCATTTTATTCAGGAAGTATGACAGGTAGGAAATACCTACATTTAATCCAGAACGAATTGGAACAATACCAGTTGCCATTATTTTTTCTTATCCAACTCCAAGAAAGACAATTAATATGGCAGCAAGATGGAGCTTCCTTCCATAACTGTGGGCCCATAACGGAATTTTTGAACAATTCGTTTGAAAATTGGATTGGTAAACATGGAACGATAAGGTGGCCGCCACGTAGTCCAGATTTAACCCCCTTGGATTTTTTTTGGTGGGGGCATTTAAAAAATAAAGTTTATAAGAACCGCCCCGAAAATAGTGAGGAGATTAAAAGACGAGTAAAATTAGAAATTGATAGTTTGAACAATCGTCCCTTCATCCTTGAAAATGTCCGAAAAAATTTCTTAAAAAGACTTAGGTTATGTGTAAATAATAATGGAAACCATTTTGAACATTTAATGAATATGAACTTCTAACTAATTTTTAATAACTAATCATATTGTTGTTGTTATAATAAATATAACAGTAGTAAAAAAAAATAAATGTTTCATAATTTCCACGAGATTTTTAATTAAGTTGAATGCAGTTGAATGGCTATAGCCACTTTATATCCCACACCAAACGTTCACTGATTGTCGACCTTGGATTTTAACAGCTTGGTACTTATGTGGATTTTCTGTGTTCCAGTATCTTTTATTTGGCCTGTTAAACATTCCGGCTGTTGTGAACATAGCTTCGTCCTTAAAAATTATTTTATTTAGTAAATCGGTAACAAATTATTTTAATGACAAATATGATTCATGGATAGGAAGACATGGTTCAATTAGGCAAACAGCCCGGACCTGCCTTCCTTGGATATATTTCTGTGGGGATATTTAAAAAATAAAATATATTATGACAGACCGGAAAATATCAATACCCTTCGAAATAAATTAGAAGTAGAGATTTTTGAGCTAAATACGGAAGACTCTCAATTCATTAGAAATGCCTTAAATAAATGGAAAAACAATATCACAAGATGTTACGAAGTTAATGGTGGATACGTCGAGATATAACCCTTTATTATTTTATTTTTCTTGTTGTTAATAAAGTTCTAATAAAGTTATTAAAATATCTATGAATAAATACAAATTTGTTTTTCCATGGGTCTCTTGATCCTTACACTATATAGTCAAATTATGCAACGTGAAATACTGAGCAGGCGGGTGGAGCAAATATGTGACATATATATATCGTTGGAATCAAAAGAACCAGTAGATTTCAAAAATCCAAAAATATACAGGGTGTTCCATTTAAAAAACAAAAGTTTATATATTTTTCTAAATTTTCCGACGTTCATTTGTTTCATCTGTTAACAGATTCAAATGGCTCGTAAAAAATCCTATAACTTTAATATAAAAAGTTTTTTTCTAGGATCAAAAATGGAGGTTTTAGGGTGGGTTGAAAAATATACGGAAAAACCCTGTACCTACAGTCTGCTGGAATAGAAATTTGTGTATCGATTGTTTGCTTTTGGATATCGCGATGGAATCTTCAAAAGATCGGCGAGATTATTTCAAAAAGCCTCTAACTGAGGAACTGTTGAAAGAGGCTAAAAATGTTCAACTACAATTAGAGTGTGAGATTCTTGCTTTAGATAATAACTTCCAGACAGATGAAGAAGACGACGACGATTTTGAGGAGCTCGAAGTTGTAGAACGCGCTAGTTTTGTGCAACGAAATAGTGAAACTAAAGAAACGACATTGGAGTCTGAAGAGCAGGTTGAAACTGAGTTGGCTGAGAATAATAAGGAAAACATTGAAAACCCACTAGATCATGCCATTACTAAATATGTCTCAAAGAAGAATTCCGGTATAGACAGAAAGTGGAAGAAGCGCGCATTACAAACTGCCAACTACGACTACAAAGGGTCACTAGATGTCGTTAATGATCTAACTATTGACAAAACCATGAAACGAGGTGATTGCGATTACAGATTTTCGTCAATGGACATAGGTGTATTCAAATGGATGGACAATAAAAGTGTAACATTTGTTAGCAATTTTCATGGCAATGAAACCACTACTGTGAAACGGAAACAAAGGGATGGAACATCAATAGAGGTCAGTTGTCCAGTTTTTGTCGAGGATTACAACCGGAATATGGGAGGGGTTGATCATGCTGATCACCTTCGAGCATTATATGGCCTTAGTAGGAGATCTCAAAAAATGGTGACACCGCATATTTTGGGGCTTGATTGACATATTATTTGTCAATGCATATGTAATTTATTGTGAGTTGTTCCCAAAGATTCCCCTATTAGATTTTCGAAGAGCAGTGACACAAGGACTGGTAAAGCCACAAAATAAAAGACCTTCATTAGGACGTCCAGCTTCCCCAACAAAACGTGGCAAAATGAACTATTCGGTTCCAGCTGAAATCAGATTGACTAATCGTGGTGTTCATTGGGTAAAATATACCGAAAGAAGAGGACGATGTGAGGTTTGCAGCAACAAAAAAATTCAGTCCAGGCCACATTCAATTTGTTCTACTTGTAATGTATTCTTATGTTGTAATGAAAAAAATAATTGTTTCGCAGAGTATCACGAAATAGATGTATAATATAAGTAATTTTGTCTTCTCGTGCCTCATTTCAATAAAAACACTTTTTTATTTGCTAGATCAACACTGGTTAATAATTCATTAATCAGAGCCTGACGGTACGTAAAAGTACCAATTTTTATTATTGTAATAAAAATAAAAAAAAAAGAAAATAAACCTTCGAATAATCTTAAATTATATTATTTTATGTCACAAGGGGATACAGCATAATGATGTAAAGATGCAGAATCATGTCTACAATAATTATTGTAAGGAAATGTTAAAATTAAATATATTTTTCCAAGGGCGAATAGAATATAGTGAAATTCAAAATTTTTTTATTTAAATAATAAATTATTTTGATTTAATTTTTAATTTTTTTTAAACACCCTGTATCAGCTAGGCTGGCTATACCATATAAAATAACACCTTGGGAAAGGCAATTTGCCAGAAAATATAGTCAAAATATGCCCTGTCGATTATACAAGGTACTCCGGAAAACCCAATTTTTTCGAGTTTTGATCCCATTTCGTAAACTAAGAATATTGATATTGTTGTCAGAGGGTTTGCAATACGTTGGCACTATCCATTTCTTCCTTTAAAAAATGCCTAATACCTAATACGGTATTATGAGTTTTGGTTATTTTCTTTTAATAACAGTAGGCCATGGAAAAATTAAAAAACTATATAAAATAATTACTTATATACAGTGTGTCCCGCTCTGATGTCCGGAAGAGGGAAACGTTTTTTATTCGTGGGTTTACGACAAAATGTCACTCTTTGCAAAAACTCTTTCTTGTTCCAAAACGCCAAAAACTATTAAAATATTTTTGATTTTTTATACAGGGGGTTCAGTATTTCGAAAAATTTTGAAAAATTATGTTATTCGCCAAGAGTAAAGTACCGTTGTTTTTGACAATATCGAAAAATATTATCAAGCATGTCATTTATAATCCACAGGGGGTTACAAATTTGGGGTTTCAGCAATTTATGTTAATTTTTTTAACAGTAATTTGTTTGTGCCACTTTCTTCAATGCTATTACGTCAATTTATTGCTAACAATATGGAAAATTTAATTAAGCAAGCTATAATGTTATTAAAATTTACAAAAATAAATTTCACTCAAATTTATTACCTCCAACTTCTACACAAATTTCAACTCTTCTAATAAATTCTCTATAAACATTTTGTATTTCGTGAAGAAGAATATTTACAATTGTATCCCTTATTGTGTTTTTTAAAGTGTCCACATTATTATCAAATCAAGGTTCAGCATAAACTTTTTGTTTCAGGCCTTGTTAAAAAAATTCAACATAAATTGCTGAAACCTCAAATTTGTAACCCCCTGTGGATTCTTAATGACATCCTTAATAATATTTTTCGATATTGTCAAAAACAACGGTACTTTACTCTTGGCGAATAACAAAATTTTTCTAAATTTTTCGAAATACTGAACACCCCGTATAAAAAATCTAAAATATTTTAACAGTTTTGGGCGTTTTGGAACAAGCAGGAGTTTTTATAGAGAGTGGCTTTTTGTCGTAAACCCACGAATAAACAACTTTTCCCTCTTCCGGACATCAGAGCGGGACACACTGTAGAGTGGTCAAACGATATGTCCCACGAGTGCATAAGGACACTTCCTACACCCAAAAATTTAACAGAATCGTGCTGCCCATCATAATTTTACAAGGCTGATCCATATCAAATCTCAACACCCTGTATGTATATGTTTTCCGCCCCGTGATACTAATAATAGTAATAATAATAATAATAATTCTCACCCTCACAATACTCCAAACTAGGAGTACCCGAGAAGCAACCACATGCTTGTGCGGGGGAGGGGGGCAATTAGTATTATTTTGTCTTCGTTGCCGCAAAGTAATGTTTACTGGAAACAAAGAGTACAATGTTCCTTACAATTTGGAAATCTAACAATAAACATTTAGTACACCACTGAAGCAAATATCTTATGCTTATGCCATATTATCATTGTCTTAAATAATGTTCAGTTTGATTATTTTGCAAATCTCAGTGATTAGAGTATGTATGTTGTCAACAAAGTGACATCTGTGGACCGATGACCGAACTATTTAAATTCATATCTACTCAATCAAAATAAGAATAAAGATAACATTATACAAATTTATAAATGCAGGGGTAAATTAATAATAAAACATACGGGGATTTTTCAACAAGATAAACACTAGATAGACCAAAGTTCACCCGCCGATTCAGCAGAATCGACGGATATAAAATCACGACAGTGGCGTCACAAAAAAATTTAAGAAATTCTGTTTTTTTTGTAAATTAATCTGAACCTCAAAAATTTTTGTGGGGAAACTCGTAGGGGATGTAGGAGTATCGAAAAAACCTGCACGGGTGCCGTAATAAACGACGATAGCTCAAAGAAGAAAATTATGAAATTGTTGTGCAAATCTATCTCAAAGATTTGTGGGAGACAGGTAGGGGTGGTGCTGTGACAAGCGACAGTGGCATCGCAAAAAAAAAATCCGCGTAGGCGTTTATAAGCCTGCCGCGGTTTCAGCGCGGCGATAACTTGGCACCCCTCAAATTGGTGGTGCTCCGAGGTCGGTACTTCTTGCATACAGCCCAGAGTGAAAGCAACTATACATTAGCATTTTCGGCCGTAAAAGAAGCATTAGGAACAAACAGTTTTGGGGGACAGGGTTTTCCTGGATTTTTTTTTAACTGATGATAGCACTGCTGAAAGGAATGCTCTTAAGGCGTTTTTTCCACAATCACACTTACTTCTATGCACATTCCATGTTTGCCAAGCATTTTGGCGGTGCTTGTGGGACTCCCATAATTATGTTAGCGTTCAGACTAGTGCTTTTGCAAACACTAATGAAGGATGTACGGAATATTTTCAAAATTTAATTCAAGAATATTGCCTTGATAAGTATCAAAATTTCAAAACTTATCTTGAGGCACATAGGAGCCGTCGTCAAGAGTGGTGCCTGCATTACCGCAATAACTTAATTACTCGAATTATGTGGAGTCATCAATCCGCATATTTGTGGAGTCATCAATCCGCATATTTAAAAACATTGTATTGGAACGCTATCGATCTTTTAATTCTTGTGCTTTAATTGACCTTATAGTTAAGGTTTTCAAAAATTATAACAAAAGGCGGCTTTTAGAATATGCTAATTCGCGACACACTTCAAATAAACTTAAATATTTAAAATTTTCTAAAAACATTGAAGGTATACGTGTAATTGAAATTTACAGAAATGTTTACCTGGTGACGTCGCAATCGGACAATCAACTACTGTATACAGTATACACTAATATTGCATTTGGTCAAGGTAGTCATTTCTGCAAACACCTGTGTGCAGTTCAGGAAAAATGCGGCATTAGGATACACACGGCACCACTACTAACAAAAGATGATAAACAAGATTTAGCTAAACTTGCTTTAAGAGAAAACATTCCTACAAAGTTTTTTAAAAACATGGATGATATTCACAATGATTTTCAAAATATGTTAACTGAACCTAGAATGATTGAAAAATTGGATGAAATAGGCAATGAAATTGATACACAAAATAAGTCTACTGAAAATGATGATTTTAAAAAAATACATCACGGAGCTGTGCAAAACTTTTCCCAAAATTCAAGAGAAACTGGAATTGTTTCCCTCAACGGATCACCTAATAAATACTGTATTAGCTAAAATTAAAACTCCAGCCCAAGTAGAATGCTTTATAGCGAAAATTAAAACTAACCACAATAATCCAACCAACTTCCTTATCGCAGGGCAAGGTTAGGCTAGGTTTGCATTCAGGCGCGAAACGGATTCAGGCTGGTCGTCCCACAAACAATGAATTAGGAAGAACCATAAAAAGAAAAGGAAATCTTGCCGTTAATATTGTTAAGGGACAACCTAATGGAAAGTCACATGGTTGACGGCACTAGTTATTATTGTATTTTGTTAAAACGCCATTTTTTATTTATTAGGAATAAATAAATTATATGAGTCGTCATTAACTTTCTCAACTTGTTTAGAATTATTAACTCCTTAAATAACAGCAACCTTAATAGAAACTGCATACTGCGCTTCGGAGGGAAGCGCTGCATCGTGGTAGGATTTGTCTTTTATTTTTTCTTTATTTTCACGACCAATATATACCACGACACAGCGCAGAGCGTTGCATCGTGGTATGATTTGTCCTTCGTTTACGCGCGTTTCTTTTGGCTAATCTATACCACGATACAGCGTGACTTTTGGAATGAGTGCGTTGTACAATGGTAGTAATTGGCTATACGCGTAAGTACGGGAAACACGGTACGGAAACACCTGTTTACCTAAAACATTTTTTGGGTATAAATGTATCAGTTTGATAAATTTCCAAACAAATGTAATAATATATCAGAACTTATTAGGGCAATTTCTAAAAAATATATAGACGTAAGGATAAATCATGAAACCAAAATATTCAATTTCTTGAAAGGTACAAAACGTCATGTTGTGAACAGAGTAACAATATTTAAAGGACAATAATTTTTTAATGTATTTGCAATTTTATTTCGTATCCAGATTTTAAAATATTTGACAAAACTTCACAAAACAATAAAATATTTTATATGGGTTTGTTAAACACATATTCCTTTCAATTTTACATTACTTTCAAACCGCTCAAATTAAAATTATTAAGTTCACCTAATTTAACTACATTAATATGTATTTTACTGAATCCGCCGTTGCCCTCAGTGGGCGGAGCCATACCTCACTGCAGACTCCACAACTTTCCTGAAAAGGCTACATTGAATAGCGCGGGTACAGTATGTTTGGTCTGTGGTTGCCCACCTGGAAAACTAAGAATTGTCAGGGAATTTCAATACTGGAAAAGTCAGGGAAATGTGAACAGTCGGGGAAAATTTATGTAATCCGCTGAAAGTCATAAAATATGACTTTTCGATATTTTTTCTGCTTTTAATTGAGTATTGAGTTTTTGAAATTTTGTTGCCGACTTAAGACTCCGGTGACGCAGAAGTGATAGTGATTATATTAAGTGAACAAAAATGTGTAAACGTGAAAAAAATTCGAGTTAAAGTTTGATCATTTCGTTTCTGTAGATAATATTAAGGTTAATAAGTTGTTCAAAATGAAATATTAAGTAAGTGTGTGAAATTTCAAAATCCTATAAATTTTTCTCCCGTTTTTCATCACTAAGAAAAAGTGTTCAGAATGCAAAATTAGGGCCTCCTATCAAGTTTAAATACCATCCACCTACTTTGATTTTTTTTCTAGAATAATTGAAAAGAAACCAATATAGGCTAGGCTTCCCAAATCCAGGGAGCGAAAAGGTATTTGGAACCAAAGAAGTCCCGGTACTAGCCCCGAAATCAAGATGATGTTTCTTTACAACACATTTTGCAAGGAAAAATTATAAAAATAAAATATTTTTATTTAGATGTGGTTAGTAGGGTAAACTACCCCGTTGTCGGCACCATAACCAGTTATTGGTACTAGGCAATTAAAACATCTATAATCTAGTTTACAATTAATCTGGCAATTTAAAATTCCTGCGCAACTCGCCCTCTCTATTATGATTCACTACTGAAAATTGCTCCATCCCACATGTTCTCAAAAGAAGTAAATGTTATTTGTCCATTATTTTTGAAAAACTTACCCTCAATTTTGATGTAAATATTAATTTATCGGCGCGGTGCTGACTACTAGCCTTATAATTGTAACGAAGTTACTATTTTTTTATTTTATCTTCCAAACTGTTGCAATTTCTTTTGGTTTTCCGGGGTCCGTTTTAATTTATTAATCAGTTATTTATTGTTGGGAGCTTATTAGTTTAGTAGAAAAACTACTGTAGTTATGTTATTCCGAGGGTTAGAACTCCGTTTCTTTTTCGCAAATGCAAAATTTTAAATGTTCGAGCCAAAGATACAATTATCCGTTGTCTAGGTTCAGTACTAGGGTTGCGTAAGGACGCCCCGACTAGTTTCCGGCCCAAGCTAGTCACCGCCAACGTCAAGGCACTGGCCGCGCCAGGACCGATGCCGGCCAGGGCGGGTTCCCGCCAAATTCTTCCGCAAATACCAAGACCCGCCCACGCCCAGGAAGTATAAATAAAGCGGCCGACGAGCCGAAGTGGCAGTTCAAGTTCGACTTCGATCCACCATCCTACCAAAAGTATGAAACTTGATATTATTGTTTTCCGATTGTAATTTTTGCCTTTTTCCTTAATTTTGGTTAAAAGGCCGATAAATCTAACCGTTGCCATAAACCACAAGCGATGTCCCCGTAAACGGGGACTACTTTGCCGGGAGATTCCTGAGCTTGTGTCTGGTGCAAAACGAAGAAAATACTATCCTGCGGTGGAAGGACGTAACATAACTCCATCGCTTGATGATAGTAAAGGACATTTCTTTTCTGGTTTAGTTTCTGCTGTATTTCCAAATTTCAGTGACTTATACTCGATGCTGCAGTTTTTAGGAATTTGAATTAAAACTTTTCTTTGAATATATTTGAATATTTCGTCTGGACATTTTGTTTTAATTGTTATTGATTCATTGCTGATTATTATTAGGAACTCTTGGTAAATTTTATTGAAAATCGTTGATGGTTGCTCAATAAGAATTGGAGATCAAGAATTTCTTCCACTTTGAAATGCAGTCTTCTTTAGGGTCCCAATTAAGTTCTTTTTGGTTGCAAATATACAGTGTTTCTTGAAGTGGTGTGCAAGGGTATTCCATATATTGCAGGGATGTTTCTTTCAGAGCCAAATAGGGTTTATTAGGAATGACTATGGAGTTTTCGTTATTAGGAACAGGGAATAAATGAAAATATTGGTAGATTTTGGGAAACACAATTGGAAAAAAGTTGAAAATAATATTAATGCTTAAAGATATTTGATCTAAAATACTGAATAATGATATACAGGGTGTAACTTTGATAAGTACAGAAATTTTAAGGGCAGGTCGGGAAAAATGCACTTGTTACGCCTATGCAATTAAAATTTTTCTAAAGTGCATATTATCGTCAGAAATATTTTTTTAAAACGCTATTAAAACCCCTTTTTCCGACGCTACGGCTATGGGTCCTTGACCTTGCCGGGACCAGCTGGAACTGAGGCCGGTTCCGGCGGATCCCCCCCAATTCCGCCGTGCAGCGTTGTCAGACGTATAGCTCTTTCACAGTATTTCAGGAATAGTCTTTCAACAAATTTTTGAACAAATCTTTAATGGTTCTTTTAGCGAATAGCGTACAAAAAACTACCTTTCGGATGCCTGGATGATTTTCATTGCGGGTGTCGTACTCCTTTCTTATGTTATTCAAAAATCCCCTCGAAAATCACAAGAAGCACTAGGTAGGTAACTGGTTGCCAGTCGAATCGCTTTTTCCGAGGCTTTTTCGCAGTATTTGAAGAATATTGACGCAACCATGTATCATTTGGTGTATGTGGAGATTAAATAAATAAATAAATAATTTTTGGACAACTCCTTAAAGGTTCTTTTAGCGAATAGCTCGACGAATAGCATGAAAAAGCCTACCTTTGAGATGCATCGATTGGGTATTTTTACTATTTTCTTGTGTTTAGATACTATCCAAAAATCTTCACAAAATCACATAAAGCACTAAGTACCTACCTAACTAGTGGCACTGTTTTTATACGATGGTCGCGAAGGTATAACACTTCGTAGTCTCTTTTTACGGAAATACGCACAAAACACTGGTTTTTTTTTCACTGCACACTTAAAGCGGCGCGATGCCAAATATTAGGGACGTCTCGGTTTCCCTCAGCTGATTTATTCCAACGGGGACTCGACTAGGTGGATTGTACAATTAGATCCATACCTACCGTATGCATCTAATAAAACCCGAATTTTCGCGAACCCTTGAAGCTGCTTCTTTTATCCTCGCGCGTAATTGGGGTACCTAGTAGAAACCTATCTAGCACTGTTTTCATACGAAGGCCGCGAACGTTTAACACTGCATTTCTTAACGGAAATATGAAAAAATCACTTGTTATTTCACTGCAAATTCGTAGCGGCAATTGCAACAGGTTTGGACATCACTGCTGGTCCAAAAAATGGCGAACGGATCTGGAAAAATGTACAGAAGCAGGTTCACTTCCGACGACAGTTCGTAAAACAAAGCAAAGCAACGGAACAATATCGGTTAGCAAGACGCGACGTTTGCATACGCGTCCACGTTTTGGAAACAGAATTGTTATACCACAGACTAGCCACACGTAAGGCATTCTGTATAATAATAAATTGCTTGTTGAAGCTGGCGCTCCCAAAAATTACAGGCGGACGCGGATCGATATCAATCAGCTGTTAAATCCCATAATCGGACGGACGATCTTCGACTAGCGCGTCGGCTACGGTGCGGCGGTACGGTGACGGAGACGGCGTGCGTGCGCACAAGCTTTCCCCCATCCTACCATCCAACACCACTATTCGGTGTTGCCGTTTATGCCGACATGTCCCCAAACTGACTTAAAGTCCCTTAAATCCGATTTTTTATTTTCGCGGATTTATACGGGGTTTCATTCGTTATAAGTTAATCTACTATCTCGTATAATTATTACGCACAAAAACGGGTAAATCCATGTAAAAATCCACTACACAATTAAATTTATACGGAATTAAATTACTAAATCAGGTAAATTTTCAGCACATTTGGCAACATAGTAGCGCCGCCCCGAGAGAAGTAGGGGCCGCGAGCCGCGATTGGCTAATATCACGCACAAGTTATGAGTAGTGGGGATCACCAGTAGTGTCGATGTCAAGTGGGTATCCGGCGCCCCGCGCTTGCGCTCCTCGCCCAGCTGTAATTTAGTAGGTCGGCCGGGCCGCGCGTCGTGGAAATGGAGCAAAATCGACTGAATCAGTGCCAGTGAATTCATTCGTAATTGTAATTATTGCGCGATTCGGCGCGGCGTCGTTTTTGTGTGAAGTTGGCGGACGCCAGCGCCCGACACCAACGTCATATGCCCGCGCCTGGCGAATCTCGGCGAAGGAATGTCGGGCAGTAGTCAAGAGCACGCAGAAGCTTAAATTCACCAGGAGGAGTCGCTGTTTTTCGGTTTTTGGGGACATTACGCGACATTTCGCCACCAAATTTTTACGAAAAGTAAGAGGAATTAACTTGAGAGAGTTCCGAAACGGCAAAGGGTTAAAAAAATGCGGAAATGATAAGCACGCCAATTTGACAGTCTTCCCCAACTATTTTCGGAACCGAATAATTTTTTATGTACAACCATGTATGTAATGTCGACATTTCTGACTTTTTAGAAGTTTGAGATTGTCAATTTTTTGACGTTTACTTGCCGCCCTCCCGCCCGGGTGGAAAGTTTACTTTTCACCCAGGAGGGCGGGAAGTAAGCGAGATAATAGTATATTACACACCGAGGTGGGAAGTGTTTCATTACTGTCGAGAGATTAAATAGTTAACCGAGGTGCGAAGCGCCGAGGTTAACTTTATCTCGAGACACCTCGGTGTGTAATATACTATTAAAAGTAGACAATAGACAGGACAACAACCCTGAGGGGGTTTAAAAGTGGCGCACCATCGGGCAAGGGTAGAAAAATATTAAAAAAAGATGAACAAATCGGGGCCGCGCGTTAAATTCACATCAAATGACAGTCTTCCCCCACTTTTTTTCGGAACCGAATAATTTTTTAAAAGTAGATAATACATAGGACCACAACCCTGAGGGGGTTTAAAGGTGGCGCACTATCGGGCAAGGGTTGAAAAATATTAAAAACTATGAACAAATCGAAGCCGCGCGTTAAATTCTCGTCAAATTACAGTCTTCCCCCACTTTTTTCGGGATGATAGGGCTACAGGCGAACACCCGCTAAAAAAAAGTAACGCGCCGCTGCTCTACCCCATGGGTGTTTGTGGAAATTTGCAATTTTACAGGTAATTTGTATTTTAAAACAAATACTTTATTCAGTTGATTGCCGATCAGAAATTTATTATCCAAAGGTGTCCCAAGAGATGGCTAATTATTAGGATAAAAAAATTGCGGCCTGAAAATCAGTTGTAAAATAGGTAGGTAGATAGATACCTACTCCACAAAAGACTTGTCAAAAAATTATGAGTGTGAAATCAGCAATGAGTTTTCTAGCAATGACTTCTCCGAGCGGCGCTCGGATACATTTCTGCTGCCTAGGGACTTAAAATAACAGTAAAGTGATAAAAACTGACGTGTTTGTTAAATTATTGTGTGCGCCTGTGAAGAAAGCAATAAACAGTTCGTCACAGCAACCGACATCATAAAAAAACGTGGATACCTACCAGCAGTAATTTTCAAAGGTACCTAGGTACCTAATTCTGCAAGCAGATTTATTCCACTCTGACATGCGGCAACGTCGCGGTATTCCCCTTCCTAATCTAACGTTATTCCCCTCCATCTGCTAGGGAGAGGTTAGACCTCCCCTCTAAGCGCTTCTAGTGACGATCCAGCGGCGTGCATTGAGCACGGATAAAGATTGATTTGCCCCATTTTCTAAACATCGAGTAAAAAAAATTTTTTTTTACGTGGTTAAAATTTCTGTACCTATCAAAGATACACCCTGTATAATGAACTATTTGATTTGAAATACTTTCATTATGGATTTGATTGATATGTTCAGTAATTTTCTGCTGGTTTTTGGTAATTTCTGAAAGTGTTGATTTGTATTTTGCAATTAAATTTTTTATAAAAAAATTGAAAATTAGCATTTTTCACTATTTTAGCTTGATTCTTTTTTAATTGTATAATTGCGTTGTCGTATTTTTCAGCATCAGAATAATTTTCCAAAAAATATTTTCGTATCGTTCCACCAAGATTGAATAATCCACGTCTTTGCCTATTATTAGTGTTATAAAGATTTATATTTTTAAATTTTCATATTTCCGTTATAAGTGGTTCTATACTTGAAGGTTAAATAACCAGATTAGAGGTCTATGATCTGTTCAAATTGTAAAAGTTCTACCGTACAGAGAAAGCCTAAAGTGTTTACAAGCCCAAACAATCGATAAAAGTTCACTTGTTCAAATGTGCTGTACGGTTGTTCAGATTCATTTAAAGTACGCGATGCGTACGCTACTGGTTTATCGTGTCCGATGGTGCCTTGAGAAAGTACGGCGCCTAGTGCAATGTTTGATGCATTAGTTGTTAGGATAAATTGCTGGGAAAAGTCGGGGAATTGTAGAAGTGGGTCGTTGCAGAGAATCTTTTTACATGTGTTAAAGCTTTCGAGAAATTGGTCGTCGTGAATTATTTTTGCATTTTTCTTAAGACAAAATGTTAGAAGTTTGGTAATTTTTGCGAAATCTGGAATGAAACGTCTGTAATAACCAAGGAAGGATTTTATATCTTTTATGTTTTCGGAACCGGGTATTTTATTACTGCTGCGATTTTTTCTGGGTTTGGCTTAACGCCTTCGGGTGTTATGATATGTCCTAAATGAGAAACAATTTTTTTTTCAAAAACTCCGATTTATAAAGTTGGAGCTTAAAGTTTGCGGATCTTAGTCTATTAAAATCACTTTTTATTATATCATCAAGATAAACCAAATATATTTCGTTATTTAAGCCTCTAAGGCTATTGTCCATAACTCTCTGGAAACTACTCGGAGCGTTTTTTAGTCCAAAAGGTATTCGAACAAACTCGTACTGATGATTGCCAAATAGCATGAAACAAGTGTATGCGGTTACTAGTTTTTTTTGTTTTCTAACTTTGAGTGCTTATGGCCATTATCACTTCTTCCTGTATTTACTTTTACACTCAAAATTTTACATCTTTGTTGGCATTGTATCTTGGGTTATGAAGATTTCCACGCAGCTCCGTGGCGATGTTAGTACAAGCCCCGAATTGGGGATGTACTGACTGACGCTGCAAATGTGCTGTTGGCTCCTGCCTGGACTTCATTTGTTGCTTCCCAAATCATTTCTATCTTTTTGATTTGGTTGATGTTGCACCGTACTGATAATTGCCAAATAGCATGAAACACGTGTATGCGGTTACTAGTTTTTATTGTTTTCTCACTTTGAGTGCTTATGCCCATTATCACTTTTTCTTGTAAGTCTTTAAATTTACACTCACAATCTTACATCTTTGTTGTCATTGTATCTTGGGCTATAAAGATTTCAACGCAGGTCGCTTTAGCAGCCTTCGTGGCGATGTTAGTACAAGCCCAGAATTGGGGATGTGCTGACTGAAGCTGCAAATGTGCTGTTGGCTCCTGCCTGGACTTCATTTGTTGCTTCCCAAATCATTCCTATCTTTTTGATTTGGTTGGTGTTACACCGTACTGATGATTGCCAAATAGCATGAGACACGTGTATGCGGTTACTAGTTTTTTATTTTTGTTAACTTTGAGTATTTGCCCATTATCACCTTTTCTTGTAATTGTTACATTTACACTGGCTAATCTTACATCCTTATTATCATTTATACTGTAGAGCAAAAAAATACATTTCGAGAACATATATGGGTTATTTTCTAAATCCCTATCAAAGAAAATATTTAGCGTATATTTTCTGTGATCCCTATGACTACATTTTTATCCCTATTACGCTGAATTTGCCCTTATAGTTCGAACCGTGATCGTCCAGTCCTGGGGCTTTCACCAAATTTGGAACAAAATCCACGAATTTCGCCTGATTTCACACCTATTAAAGTTCTTATTTCTGTATTCTTAATTCAAAATCACGACTTACGCAACTAATTTCATGTACAAAAATTTGTATGTACTACTTTCTGATTTTAAACTGCAGAGATTAGAAATTCTTCACTAGCACGTCAGCACTCTTTTAATGTTTAATTTTTCCAGACAAATATAATTCCAATTATTATGTAAAAAAACCAAAAGGTTCCTAATCAATGCTTAATGATGTTTTTTTTGTCAAAATGAACTTTTGTTGTGGTTTGTTGATTATTCAGTCATACACATTCATCTGACACCTCTTCATTGCCTGTCAAAGTTCCCCATCATATCAGCCTATACAGATATCTAAAAAAAACAAAGATTAATAAATTAAACTAAAACTACATGAAAATTAGCATTTTTGGAATTGATTCGTCTTAATCTTTTTTCTGAATTTATTTTAACTTGAACCAACGAAATATTACACAATATAACAAAGCGTTTGTTTATGTTGATTTTTTTCTCTAAAATTTAGTAAGCAGTTGAAATTGGCAAAATGTGCCTCGAAACACCTGTTGACTTCAATATTCGAAACATAAAATTTTCACCTACTGCTTTCAAATGTTACAGATCAACTGTACATTCAAAATGATGAAAAAATGCCAAATGGGCATTGGTCAAAACACCATTGGTTTTCTTGAAATAGAGTGTCAAAATTTTGTCAAATTCAATCCTTTCCATTTTGAAACCGAATAATTTTTGGTACATTGTTCATAGGGATTTTTTTCTCAGTTTAAATGGTACAGTTGATCTGTAACAATTGAAGGTGGTAGGTGAAAATTTTATGTTTCGAATATTGAAGTCAACAGGTGTTTTGGAGGACGTTTTGGCAATTTCAAAGCAAACGGTTGATTTAATCGTTATGAAACAAGAGTACCTTTTTGTTGCAGAATGAAAAGATGCCTTAAAATGATGGACCTGCAGGACCAAAAAGATAACCTCAAAAAAATTACGCGTAAAAAAACAGCGCAAGTGGCGCCCTCTATGAGATACGGTGAAATTGACATTTTCAGCTTATTCCCCATAGCCAAAAACACAGCAGTGTCAAAATTCAGTTCACCAGCTTGATTATTACGGGAGATGTAGCCAAAATTCAATTTCAAAAAATGATCTTCAACGCCCTGTATCTCAAAAGTTAGGACGTTTGCGACATACGTTCATATGAAGTTTTATTCTTAAAATGGGCCCAAGAATAACCCCCTTAAGTATTAGCATGTCATTAAGGAACACCCTGTATATTTTATTTATAAGATGTTAATACCATTTCTACTTTGCGTTGAATTTAATAGCAGTTGCAGTTGTTTTTTAAGTAGTTTCCAAGTTTAAACTGTTATTTCTATATCTTTGTTGGTTAGAGATTAAAATACTTGTTTTTTTATAGTTAATTATGACCTACTTTTTGTAAATTTCTGAAACTGAGTAGGCAATGGTACTAGTTTTAGTAAACTATCTTTTCTAGTTCGAATTTATATGAAAACACGAAGAAAATCAAATAAACATTTTGTTTCAAAAAATTTTTTACATTGTATTATATCTATCATATCATTGAAAGTCGTGTGATACCTACTAATCTATATCACCTATAGAGGGAGTTTCATGAAATTTTACTCCAATTGCCAAAAAGTTGACATTTTAGATACAAATTGCAGTAAAGTCTTGTAACGAAGTTACTAGATTTTCCGTATTTTTAGTTCGAATTATCCGTTGGGAACAATTATTTCTGTTATTTGTTCCGCTTCCGTTGGCTTTTCCGAATTTTTGAAAGTATTTTTGAGGGTAGCCAGAAGGCTGAGAGGGTAGAAAGGGGGTAGGATAAGCTTCCAGGTCAATTTTGAAGCTAGAAGCCCCGTTCTTGCTGGGTACTGGGGTAAGAAGACACGCCCAGTACAACGCCGATGGCGCCGAGGTTGAAGAGATGCTGCGAGTCATCTCCGCCTGTACCAGCCCGCCGCCCGCGGCGCGCCTCGCTGCGAGAGAAGCGGGGACGCGCGGTTCGACACGTCGGCTGGCGGCCGACGTGCTGCCCCTCCACCTGCCGGGCCATTAGGATAATTTTGCCGTAATTGTCCGTTTGTCTAGGCCGAATCCGTCGCGGCAGTCCGGCCGCACGCGCTTTTGCTTTTTCTGAAAATTAGTTGCACGTTAGCCGCCGAATTTTTCCGCTTACATAACACGCTTAACTAACTTCTCATTCCGCGCATTCGGGTATTGTTTCTTTTACTTTTCGTCCGGCAGTCCGAATCCGCCTGCTAAGTTAATTTAATTTCTGTTAAAGAGTTTTGCCGTGAACCCGTCCCGGACCGGTCTACTATTATTTATGTCTTGTAAATAACGTAATAAGTATTTGTGTTCATCAATATAGTCTGTTAAAACCGCCTACTTGTTTAACTCTATTCCTTCCCCTCAAAACACACCACTCTTGCACTTCTGGAATTATTTTCTTCGACTTAAGAGCTATCTGACGCAACAGCGGCGGTCACCGCTATAACAAAGACCTGGCGCCCGAGAAAAATCGACTATTATTTCTAAAAGAGGTTATAAGAACACCCAAACCAAACTGAAAAATTACATAATAGTCAAAATCAACCTAATAATCTTAGTCGAAAGGGCCCGCAATTAGAAACTGGAGTGCCCGAAAAGGGACTCTACGTTACAACTGGCGCCCGAGCAGGACTTGTGGTGTTTTTGAGGTAGAATAGAGTAAACAAAAACTGTTACGTAAACCGGGAGGAAAAGTTACAGGAAAACCGGTGAATATTTGCAAAGTAGCGGCTTAGATATTTGTTTTATCGAAATTAGGCAGAAGTTTTTTTGGTAGTGTAGGCATAAAAAAAGAGACACCCGGGTCAAAAACTTTTGACTTTGCGTTGCAGAAATATCGCCGGCCGTCGAACGTACGAACCGGGGAAAACAATTCTCGTGTCTTTTTTGTTCTTCACGACAGGTTCGGCGCGCTAAATATATTGATATTTTATTGCGATTAAAACCAGCCAAAACACTTCGGGTCTTGATTTGTTTTCGATATGAACTAGGATGAAACACCAGCCGTTACCGAAACTGAAACGAGTGTAATAAAGGACGATAAACGTACAGGATGGGTTTATTACCTAAAGAAGGCCGAACTAGATACGGAACTAGGAAAATTCGCGTTAGCAGTAGAGGCTACCGTCGAGAAACAACGGAAAAGACTTATTAAATTCTCTTGGGAAGGCCGCTGTCTTTTCAATTTACGTATCCGTTAGTTCCCACTACAACTGTTAGTCCGCCGACCTATACGTTATCTTGTACATATCCGAGCACCACGATAATCACGTCGACTTGTACCACGACCGCCGTACCTTCATTAGGAAAATTAGAAGATTACCCCGTAGCATCGCCGCTTGCGCAACGGGACGATAAACCGCTTAAAGTTTACAAATGGCACATTTCGTTTAATGGTAGGACCGGCCCCGCGATTTTTCTAGAACGTTTAGAGGTGCACCGCGGAAAACGTACTACCGGATAGGTTACTGCCGCATATGCCCAAACTTCTGGAAGGAGAAGCGGCATTATGGTTTCGCAATAACCGGACAGCTTGGGCCACTTGGCAAGAATTTGTTTGCGATTTTAAAACGTTATATTTTCCCGTAAACTACCAGGATGACATAGAAGCCGAAATCGGAAGACGACGCCAACAACCCAGCGAACCGGTCGCTAGTTACATCACCGATTTACAAACGTTAATACGTCGGCACGGGAATATTTCTGTAGAACAGCAGCTTGCGTGGTTATATCGCAACTTACTTCCCGCATACCGCTTAAATATCCGCCGTGGTGATTTTACGGATTTACGATCTTTTGCTCATGTAACCAGGGAATACGAACTCCTCCGGAAAGAATTGTTAGGCGCCGGACAAACAAATCGGACAAGCGGATACCCACCGGCCGACTTTCCGCCGTACCGGGATCCGAGCGCGATCGAGCGATCGAGCGATCTCCCGTCGTCGGACGCGAGAGGGGAACCACCTCGCCGCCGAACCACTCGAGACCGGACCGCCGAGCAGGCTACGTCGCGCCGCAGGCATCGCCGGCAGGACGCGCCGCGCTGCCGCCGCGGGCCAGCGGGCGGGCAGCACCACAATGTTGGAAGTGTGGGGCGGTAGGTCACATGCGGAGCGAGTGTACCGCTACGCCGAAATTGTTCTGCTCGCGCTGCAATAGGGAAGGCGTATTGTCGCCAAATTGTCCGTGTAGCAGGCAGGCAGGCAGAGACTGTGCAGTCGCCCCAGTTAATAACGACTCCGTTCGCAGATATAGGTTGTTTTCCGGCCGAGAACCGCCCACATGCTACTGTAAATTTGTTTGACCATTCGTACAATGCCTTGCTTGACACCGGAGCCGCTGAATCGAACATAGGGGAACGCATCCGTCGAGTATTCCGAGGCCAGGGGGTCTCCAGCGAAAGGCCGCGCATCGGATCGCACAAGTCGCGGACGGTCGGAGCATTGACGTAACCGAGGCTTATACCGTGCTACTTAGAATAGGCCGACAGCAAATAAATGAAACACGTTCCTATTTGCCGCAGTTAGCATCTGAAATCGTGGTAGGAATGAATGTTTTGCGCCCGTTAGGATTTATACTAGATTTAGGCACCGGCACCATTTCCGCTAGAAATGAACCGTTAGGAAATTCGGTAGGAACCGCACCGTGTAGTATGATAAAGTATGATAAACTACGTTGACTGTTCACCGCCCTCCGAATTTTCTAGCCGAAAAGCCGCGATAAATGACGGAATACCGGACTCCGAACGTCGAACCCAATTCCGCCGAACACCGACCGCCTCTAGTATTACCTACACCGCCCGTGTCGCATAAAATTCGTTCATTACTTCCCGAACCGTTGATACCACGTCCGTCTAACCGCCGTGAATTTACAGATTCTCCGTACGCCATGAGCCGTTCAAACAGTCCGATTTTGGAAGTGCATCTCGAAGATACACTCGTAACGGCTATGGTCGAATCCGCCGCCGTCGGGACCAACCTCACGCAGGTCGAATGCAAAGAGACGCCTACAACACCAGATACAACTGACACGGGCGCGGAGATAATTGCCGAAAGTGCATTTGAGGCCGTCAAAGCCCGTGAGGCACCGGACTCCGGCCGACCGATACCATATTACGCCCAGATACGAGGAAATCCACGCCGCACCCCAGTAATCCGTCGTCCACCACCGACCGTTACCACAAATGCATCGACCCAAACAATTCCGCCGCTTGCCGTAGAACACCACAAAAGTAAATCCGGGAAAACGCCGGCTGTGGATCTCGAGGCCCACGAATCGCTCGGCTGCAGATTCTTACCCTGCTGCGACGATCCGCCAGAAGGTCGTTCGGGCCTTCCTATGCATTTGTCGCGGACAGATCTCCGATGCTGGAGGTGTAGCGCTCTCGGACACCGCCGAGAGACGTGCACAGCGCCGCCAGTGAAATTCTGCTCCCATTGTACCGGTGTGAAGTTAGCAGCCATTTTCTAGCAGCCAAAAATTTTAGCAGCCAATTTATTTTCGCGTGAAGTTAGCAGCCATTATTGGCAGCCAATTTATTTTCGTGTGAAGTTAGCAGCCATTATTGGCAGCTTTAAATAAAAAGTCAATATTTCCTTGCATTCAGTCGTTGCTAGGCAACGGAAAGCCCCGTACAAGAGGTAGTTTCCTCTTGTCGTTTTACGAAAAATATTTTTTTCGACGGGAAAGAAATAGAGTTAGGAAATGAAACTCGGCCAGGACGCTCTCCTCCATAACAGCATTTCTAATCCCCAAACGGCATCCCCTTCGGCCCCGTACAAGGGGTAGTTCCCTCTTGTCGTTTTACGAAATATATTTTTTTTCGACGGGAAAGAAATAGAGTTAGGAAATGAAACTCGGCCAGGACGCTCTCCCCCATAACAGCATTTCTAATCCCAAACGGCATCCCCTTCGGCCCCGTACAAGAGGTAGTTCCCTCTTGTCGTTTTACGAAAATATTTTTTTTTCGACGGGAAAGAAATAGAGTTAGGAAATGAAACTCGGCCAGGACGCTTTCCCCCATAACAGCATTTCTAATCCCCAAACGGCATCCCCTTCGGCCCCGTACAAGAGGTAGTTTCCTCTTGTCGTTTTACGAAAAATATTTTTTTTCGACGGGAAAGAAATAGAGTTAGGAAATGAAACTCGGCCAGGACGCTCCCCCCCATAAGATCATTTTTAATCCCAAACGGCAACCCCTTCGGCCCCGTACAAGAGGTAGTTCCCTCTTGTCGTTTTACGAAAAATATTTTTTTTCGACGGGAAAGAAATAGAGTTAGGAAATAAAACTCGGCCAGGACGCTCTCCCCCATAACAACATTTCTAATCCCCAAACGGCATCCCCTTCGGCCCCGTACAAGAGGTAGTTCCCTCTGGTCGTTTTACGAAAAATATTTTCTTTCGACGGGAAAGAAATAGAGTTAGGGAATGAAACTCGGCCAGGACGCTCTCCTCCATAACAGCATTTCTAATCCCAAACGGCATCCCCTTCGGCCCCGTACAAGAAGTAGTTCCCTCTTGTCGTTTTACGAAAAATATTTTTTTTCGACAAGAAAGAAATAGAGTTAGGAAATGAAACTCGGCCAGGACGCTCTCCCCCATAACAGCATTTCTAATCCCAAACGGCATCTCCTTCCGCCCCGTACAAGAGGTAGTTCCCTCTTGTCGTTTTACGAAAAAAAATTTTTTCGACGAGAAAGAAATAGTTTTAGGAAATGAAACTCGGCCAGGACGCTCTCCCCCATAACAGCATTTCTAATCCCCAAACGGCATCCCCTTCGGCCCCGTACAAGAGGTAGTTCCCTCTTGTCGTTTTACGAAAAATATTTTTTTTTTCGACGGGAAAGAAATAGAGTTAGGAAATGAAACTCGGCCAGGACGCTCTCCCCCATAACAGCATTTCTAATCCCCAAACGGCATCCCCTTCGGCCCCGTACAAGAGGTAGTTTCCTCTTGTCGTTTTACGAAAAATATTTTTTTTCGACGGGAAAGAAATAGAGTTAGGAAATGAAACTCGGCCAGGACGCTCTCCCCCATAACAGCATTTCTAATCCCAAACGGCATCTCCTTCCGCCCCGTACAAGAGGTAGTTCCCTCTTGTCGTTTTACGAAAAAAAATTTTTTCGACGAGAAAGAAATAGTTTTAGGAAATGAAACTCGGCCAGGACGCTCTCCCCCATAACAGCATTTCTAATCCCCAAACGGCATCCCCTTCGGCCCCGTACAAGAGGTAGTTCCCTCTGGTCGTTTTACGAAAAATATTTTCTTTCGACGGGAAAGAAATAGAGTTAGGGAATGAAACTCGGCCAGGACGCTCTCCTCCATAACAGCATTTCTAATCCCAAACGGCATCCCCTTCGGCCCCGTACAAGAAGTAGTTCCCTCTTGTCGTTTTACGAAAAATATTTTTTTTTCGACAAGAAAGAAATAGAGTTAGGAAATGAAACTCGGCCAGGACGCTCTCCCCCATAACAGCATTTCTAATCCCAAACGGCATCTCCTTCCGCCCCGTACAAGAGGTAGTTCCCTCTTGTCGTTTTACGAAAAAAAATTTTTTCGACGAGAAAGAAATAGTTTTAGGAAATGAAACTCGGCCAGGACGCTCTCCCCCATAACAGCATTTCTAATCCCCAAACGGCATCCCCTTCGGCCCCGTACAAGAGGTAGTTCCCTCTTGTCGTTTTACGAAAAATTTTTTTTTTTTCGACGGGAAAGAAATAGAGTTAGGTAATAAAACTCGGCCAGGACGGTCTCCCCCATAACAGCATTTCTAATCCCAAACGGCATCCCCTTCGGCCCCGTACAAGAGGTAGTTTTCTCTTGTCGTTTTACGAAAAATATTTTTTTTTCGACGGGAAAAAATAGAGTTAGGAAATGAAACTCGGCCAGGACGCTCTCCCCCATAACTGCAATTCTAATCCCAAACGGCATCCCCTTCGGCCCCGTACAAGAGGTAGTTCCCTCTTGTCGTTTTACGAAAAATATTTTTTAAGACCTCGACATAGGCAAAGGAAAAACTGTAATACGTGCAATACAAAAAAAACCTAACTTTACTCCTAACCTAACGTATAATAGAAGTCGCGTTTTTACACACCTTGATTTAAATGTAAATGTCTAGTTGAACAGTATGGTCACCTGCAAAATTTGCTAGTCTCAGTACTACTACTACAAAATTTAAATTTTTCAAACGATAGATTTTTAGTAAATTTATAATTCTTCGCATTCTGAGACATAAATCATAAAAATCGATCATCATCAAATAAAGCTGAAATTAACCGTCTTAATATGAAAGTTACAAGGTTTTATTCTGTCTTTAGTATACAAAACGCCATATTGTTTGAGTTATTAAAATATAGCAAATAAGGGTGGGGTTGTGCAAGACAATTTAACGTACCTAATTTAACTTAATTTAACCTAAAAGAATTCGGATAAAAACAGTGCTACTTATATGAAATTACCGAGAAAATTACTCAAATAAGAAAGATACCTAATAGCTAGTTTTGGTTTTCTAGTATGTTAAACAGACGATTGAATGACTTTTTCCTTGCTAACGTAAAGTTTTGTCTCAATTTGGAGGTTAAATTAAATTAAATTAAGTTAAATTGTTTTGCGCAAACCCAGAATAACTTTTACTAAAATTGCATCGTTTCAGATTTTTAAAAAAATGGGTAACTTTTACTGGTGGCCAGCTTGTTGAACTGAACATTCACTCCGCAGTTCAGACGTTCCCCAGGTAGGTAATTTTTAAAACAATTCATAAGACATTTTTTGCGAGTTACCGTTTTACAAACGATTACAGCAAATTGACATTTAAACAATGGAAATCCATTGTTGTAGTGTCAATTTTATGTAATCGTTGATAAAATGGCAACTCGCAAAAAATGTATATACCTAATTTGAAAAAAAAATTGATTTAATATGTTTGAAACCTTTTATAATTTGATTCCCTAATGTTTAGAACATAAAAAAATTATGAATTTGCGTTTCTGCTTCAATGTTGGTAAGAAGCATGAAAAAATTAGAAACGAAATTCTCTCTGCTTTCACTAAAAACAGAATATATTGCAAAATTAAAATTGCCGGTTAAAAATTTTGAAACTTTTAGTTATCCATGCAGCGACAATAGATACCATGGCACCATGTTTTCTGCACGAAATCGATACAATTTCAATTTTCTGGGATGCGCGGGCGATACTTAGTACCTATCTATTCTACGCGAAATACGAGCTTGCGAGCGACAAATCGGACAAATAATTCTGCTAGCGAAAGGGCAGACTGTCCCCTCCCATCCCGACCGACCGACTCAACGCCCCGCCGAACCGCCGCCGGCCACGACCGACGCTACGGCTGCCCCTCCCGTCCTCTCACAATACCACCTCAACCCTCTACTATCTCTATCTCCCCGCTCCCCGCGCACTCTCGCCGAGATTTGACAACACTGTCTTCTTCTTCTTACTCAAAAGCTGTCGAAAGCCTACCAACTTACAGCCTATTACCATAAGAATAATACAGTTCATTTCATTTGTTACATTTCAGGCAAACAACGCCACGGTGCATTTATCTCGCATTTTTATTTGTTTGCCAGGCAAACAAATAAAAATGCGAGATAAAAGCACCGTGGCGTTAGCTGTCGTGGGGAGGGGGAGAGATTACTTCAGTCAACGGTTTTTTTACCTTCACTAAGGGCACGTTGCATAAAAGTAGTTTAACTGTAAACCTGGTTTAAATCCCTAACGACGATTGTTCTGACAATGGTTGTTAAGGGTTTAAACAAGGTTTACAGTTAAACGTCTTTTATGCAACCTGGCCTTAAGGGCCAGTTGTACAATCCTGGTTTATCTTTGATCCAGAGTTTAACTACCTACTTGACAACGATTGTTGGAACAATAGTCGTTAGGGGTTTAAACTCTGGTTCAAAGTTGAACCGTGATTGTACACTGGCCCTGAATGAAATAGTAACTTTTTTATGAATTCAGGATGTTCTGACTACAATAAGATTACGTCTATTGAATCTTAAATCATTTTTATGACGATCCAAGTCACTTATAGATTCATATTTTATTCTCCTTAATGTGGCATCAGATTACATGCTTTTTTGCTTGTAGGTTTCATATCTGTGATGACTGTGATGCATAGGAGATGAGATTTCTTGTTGAATAAATTATTATCGCACTTTTCTTTCAGTTCTTCAGTTGGTTCAGCTCGAACCAGACCACGATTGACAATTATAATATTTCCGGAAAAGGGAATTACGGGACACCCTGTATATTCATTTTATGTTAGCAGTTAGAAGGTACCTATTGATATTGAATCAACATAAACAAAACAAAACCGACTGTATTACTTACTAAGTATAAATTGTTTTAGGTATTATGCGCTATCCCTTTCATGAGATTTGAATAAAGAAGGAACTCAATTTTTAAATAAAAAACAATAGACTATGGTTGCTGAAACATACGCTTGACTTTTATTCGTAAAGTTAGTATAATGTACGTAGTTTTTAAATAGCACCAAAAGGACTGACTGTGATAAAAATTTGGATACGATTCGAAATGCTAATAATTATTGCCTATTTAACGATGTGATCGAGGATGTGATACATCAGTGCACAAGAAATTAATTTACGCAAAGTTTTTTTTTGACAATAAGCCAACAAAATGCGGGATAAAATTTCAAAGCGTAAGGCATTCCAAATTATTTTAAGAGTATTGTATGATAGTGAACCACAGTTTAAATTTGACAGAAAAATACAAGATACTAGTCTAGACAAAATTTGTTTTCAATTATCAAATACTAAATATGGCTACAAATCAAGTGTTACTTAGAATAATTTTTAAAAATATATCCTTTAAAACATGCCAATATCAACTGATAGAAAAAACACTCAGAATAACATAAAGTATTCTAAAAAATTTGGTAGAAATACTCTATATGAATACTTAGAAAAGAACAATTTATTAGGCACTAACCCAAGTTTGCGAGAGTTAACCCATTTTCAACACATATGTGATGAATTCGGTATGAAAAATAACTTTAAAAACCACCATAAAATCCTTGCTATGTGGAAACGATTAAAACAAACTGAAGAACTAGAAGAAGAGTGCCATAATAATTTATTTAACAAGAAATCTTCCCATACATCACAGATATCAACTAGTTATAATAATCTCAGTTCAGATGAAAGTTCTTTTAATAATACCGATGAAAGTAATAAAAAGTCCGAAATGAAACCTGTTTCCAAAACAAATCTATTCCATACAGTATCACCTTGTTTACAAAATACTACTTCTCTGTTTTCAAGCCCTATTGCACACGACACATCTTTTGAATTACAAACTCTGAACCAACCATTAGACTTTGAAACCAATATAACATGGAAAGAAACCATATTTTCTGATAGCAGGACGTCCTGTGTGCCTATGAGTGACACAAAGAAGTTAGACATAGATTGTTCTGGAGTGTCTAATGCCATTATATTGGAAAATTCAAATAACGTTCACAATATGTCGTGGCCTAGTACTCAAAATGTTTGTTACAAAGAAGAAAAGTTAGACAAAACTTCCCATTCTGAACAGTTAACGTCTGATACCTCTTTAGAACAAAAATAGAATATTAAATTAAACATAACGCCTAATGACTTTGACATTCCAAAAGAAATATTGAACCTTTCAAGTCCTCACATCTCTTCCCCAATATTACCACCCAATTCTAAAAATATATTTCCTTCGTCGTTTCAACATACAATCAAAGACTGTGTATTTTTGGGAGGTAAATTCGCCATAGAAAAAAATATTTTGAAAATTATTTATAAAGGAGGAAAGCTTGTTCCTAAATATCACCCATATTATTTAAAAAATCGTATATTTAAAAACATTAACAATGTATGTACAATTGTTTTTAAGTATACTAAATACACGAAAAAATCTAATAGAATAGAACATATACGGAGTTTGTAAACAAAATAAGTCGAAGTGCAAGAACTTTAAAATAATTATTAATTTAACAACTTACATCGTTGAAGTGTTCAGTTCAAATTTAAACTACAGAAACAGTAATTTTCAAACTGCGCAAGTGCGAGGAGTAGGAAGAACAATAGCAAAAAAACATTTATTAAAACAGAAAGCTTTTGAATACAAAAAGAAAACTCTTTTAAAGGCCAATAAAATGGTTTTAGATCATGGAAAAAACCTGCAAGACATTAAATCTGATGCCACATTAAGGAGAATAAAATATGAATCTATAAGTGATTTGGATCGTCATAAAAATGATCTCTTAGACGTAATCTTGATGCAGTCGGAACATCCTGAGTTCATAAAAGAAGTTACCATTCCATTTAGTGTAAAACTATTTAGCATCGAACAAATAAAAGTATTAAAAAACGAATGCTCGAATCAGACTCTCCCATATATCTATTTTGATGCCACCGGAAGCATTGTAAAAAAGATCACACCTGCAAGTAAAAGAATTTATGTTTATACGGTAGTAATTAATATAAGTACTTCTAAGAGAATATTTCCAGTATTTTCTATGGTTTCCTCAATCCATGATTCAAGTACAATATTCAAACTACTTCATGATTTCAGGTATTTTTGTATCATAATTTTTGGCCTCCTTTTTCAGTCATTGTCACAGATTTTTCATTTGCAAACTTACATGCGATATCAAATTCATTCAACCGCTGCACCCTCTTAGAGTATATTACAAAATGCTACGATATTGCAATTCATAATTTTGAAAAAATGGAAACGTCTGATACAATGATAATTATCCATTTATGTTGCGCCCATTTTATGAAGATGGTTTCTAAAGATGTAGAAAATTTTGCAACAAATGACGACCAAAAAAAGTATTTTAAAGACTTAGTGGCTGCAGCAGTTCTAATAACCGATATAATCGCCCTTGATATTTATGTAAAAAAATTTGCAATAGTTACAATATCCGAATTCTCTAACTCCTGTAGAAGACTATATTTCTGACTCATTAGGATTTCCAGTAAAACCAGAACCATCAGAAGATCAAGGGATATTTAAGGCGAGTCCATTTTACAAAAGATATTTTAACATTCTGGAAACTATAAATCCACTCAAAATCGATTCTGGAGAAAAAAATATTTATTTTAATAAAGAATTTTTTAATTTATTTATTAATAAATATTTACCGCTATGTCCATTATGGACAGCAATTATGTTAAAAGAAAAAGTGAGCATAAGCAATGCGATGGTCGAAAACTATTTTTCACACTTGAAACATTATTCTTTAGAGGGAGAAAGGAATATTAAATGCTCGCGGTTTATAAGGAAGCTTCGGGAAGATATTTTAGCTTTAAAAGTAGAAGCCGATTTAGGAATTCCAAAAAATAAGCTAACTGGACGGGATGAAGACGAAAAGCAGTCGCAAGAAATGTGGAATAAAAAACAGAAAAAAACTTATGGAACCCATTTCGAAGGACATTATTTGAAAACTAGCAGCAAAATACTAACCCAAAACAATTTGGCCATATCTACTGGAGAAAATATAGCAAAAGTTCAAAACGACAGAAATGATAACAAAAAAGAAGAGAAATGGGATTTGGGTGTGAAATGCAAAGCTTTTTTAGAAAAAATATCACTCTCGGACGCGGAAACACAAGAAATAGAAAGGAAGACTAGGCTTCAAAGAGAATGTGCCCTTTGGAGAAATGAAAGATCAATTCGGGCGACGGCGTCATTTTTCGCAAGGATTTGAAAGGCAAAAGAAAGTAGTACGTACAGGTCAATTATAAATAGTATTATCTCTAAAAAAAATTACACACACCTGCAATAGATCATGGTATTCATAATAAGGCGAAAGCGAGAAAAGAATATGCTCGATTGAAGAATGTCGAAGTAAATGACGCTGGTTTAGTTATCTATAACATCTATCCGTTTATCGCTGCTTCGCCAGATGGACTAGTGGGCGATGATGGGCTAATAGAAATCAAGTGTCCATACAATATCAGGGACGAATGTCTACATAATATACAATTGGAATTCTTAACGAAAAATGGCGAGGTAAGTGTAAAACACAACTATAATTTTCAAATTCAAGGATTATTAGAGGTAACTGATGGTAAGTGGTGCGACTTGGTTTTATACACCAACAAGGACATACGAATTTTTACAATCTATCGATCAGAGGAGTTTTGGAAGTCAATGTACAATCGGTTGAAAGCATTTTATTATTACCACCTTCTTCCAGCTATAGTTGAGCAAAACACTAATTTAACTTACGAACAAAGGAAGTGGTGTACCGAAACAGACCTAAAGTTTTTTGAGAATGGCTTAGTGCAAGATATTAAGTACTATCAAGATTTGAAACCCAAAAGGCAATATGCGGTCACCTGTTTAAATTACTCATAGACGATTATCTTTCATTAAACGATAAAAAACTCAAGTTTTGTAATAGATCACACATTATTTTTGTATAACAGAAATGCATACCAGATCTTTTCGGTTGAAAAATCATCCTTCATATTTGGAGAAGACACAAGATCACTTTATAGATATCATCAAATTTACTGGAGTTAATGTTGTAATGCCAATCCAAAGAAACAACCATTACATGTTAGCTCTTGCAAACTTTGAAAGACGCGAATTTCTGTTTATAGATCCATTAGGAAGGGAAGCAGAAGTAAGCAATTTCTATTTTAAAAAATTTCCAAATTTGCTAAATTTAAAAAACTTCAATTTCATAATTGGATATTAACAACCAAGCCCCATTCATTACCGGTTAATTGATACACCTATCTCAATAATAGTGGTTTTCTTTCGAACTGATCCAACTGATCTATCAGAATCGTTCATTTGACCTAAAGCCATTTATTTAATTTTATGATGTTTAAATTATCGAAAATTAACATTCGTCCTGTTCATAATCATATGTTTTTTCATAAAAATTAGTCTAGATTCTTTTAATTCTTATCTATCGAAAGAAAAGTCGTATAATTCATTTGAACTAATTCAGAAAGTTCAGATAGGTCAATTCGAAAGAATACTCCTAATATGTTTGAAGTACAATTCGATATGTGTTATTTATCTAAGAAAGTAGGATTTAATTTTGAAAAATTTTATTTTTATTTTTATTACATTTACTTACTGCAATTACAGAAAGAAACTGCTCTAAAGGGTTTTCTATTATTTCCGCATTAATCTTTTTTTTTCTAATTACGACAGAGACAAAGATTTTTAATTTTATTATATTGTTTTAACTGTTAGTTATTAAGAGAAGTTTATTTTTGTTTATATTTTGTCTTAGATATTGAAAATATTGTGATCTCGATTGTGATTCTACTTATAAACGTTTTTATTTCAAATATTTTTCTATTATGTAAAAATGCATTTTTTGATCATAGAAAAAGTTTTTGTTTATATCTTAAATATTTATATCAGGTTTAGAACATAAAATCGTTTATTTGCTCAATGTTTGGTAAAAAATATAAAGACTGTAAAAATACTTAACTGCCTTTAATCTCAATTCCTTAATTTTAAAAGACATAAAAGAAGACATACTTGATATTCAAGTAATTTCTTTCCCGTCGAAAAAAAATATTTTTCGTAAAACTACAAGAGGCAACTACCTCTTGTACGGGGCCGAAGGGGATGCCGTTTGGGGATTAGAAATGCTGTTATGGGGGAGAGCGTCCTGGCCGAGTTTCATTTCCTAACTCTATTTCTTTCCCGTCGAAAAAAATATTTTTCGTAAAACGACAAGAGGGAACTACCTCTTGTACTGGGCCGAAGGGGATGCCGTTTGGGATTAGAAATGCTGTTATGGGGGAGAGCGTCCTGGCCGAGTTTCATTTCCTAACTCTATTTCTTTCCCGTCGAAAAAAAATATTTTTCGTAAAACGACAAGAGGCAACCAACTCTTGTACGGGGCCGAAGGGGATGCCGATGGGGATTAGAAATGCTGTTATGGGGGAGAGCGTCCTGGCCGAGTTTCATTTCCTAACTCTATTTCTTTCCCGTCGAAAAAAAAATATTTTTCGTAAAACGACAAGAGAAAACTACCTCTTGTACGGGGCCGAAGGGGATGCCGTTTGGGGATTAGAAATGCTGTTATGGGGAGAGCGTCCTGGCCGAGTTTCATTTCCTAACTCTATTTCTTTCCCGTCGAAAAAAAATATTTTTCGTAAGACGACAAGAGGAAACTGCCTCTTGTACGGGGCTTTCCGTTGCCTAGCAACGACTGAATGCAAGGAAATATTGACTTTTTATTTAAAGCTGCCAATAATGGCTGCTAACTTCACACGAAAATAAATTGGCTGCCAATAATGGCTGCTAACTTCACGCGAAAATAAATTGGCTGCTAAAATTTTTGGCTGCTAGAAAATGGCTGCTAACTTCACACGGTTCCCGTTGTGGACGATTGGGAACACTGTCCATCGAGTGCCCCTGCCCTTCGACCCCGTTTTCCCGCTCCCGAACTCCCGCTATCCGGCCAAAACCACCCGTTTTGGTGGGTCGAGGCCGGTGTTCTGCTTGCGGTTGCCTGCCGCCAGGCCCGTATTTTGAATAAGAAGTTTCTTTTTATCAAGTTTCCATTTAAGAGTTTTCCGTTAATTTAGTATAGTTTAAAAAAATTAATCAAGCTTAATTTTTTTGGGGAAGAAAGAGGGGTGTGTAACGAAGTTACTAGATTTTCCGTATTTTTAGTTCGAATTATCCGTTGAGAATCATTATTTCTGTTATTTGTTCCGCTTCCGTTGACTTTTCCGAATTTTTGAAAGTATTTTTGAGGGTAGCCAGAAGGCTGAGAGGGTAGAAAGGGGGTAGGATATGCTTCCAGGTCAATTTTGAAGCTAGTCGTTTCAGGGCAAATTAACACGAGACATTTTTATGACAAAATGAATGTGCAATTCACTAAAATACGATGGACGTAGAAATTATTGGGGGGTATTTCCTACCTTCTCGTACGCCACTGGTTATGCCAAAAAACGCTGGTAGCTTTTTTTGTTGCATTTTATACCTGCGTACTGTGCACCAAATTTTAAGTTAATATCTATCATTTATTGTTTCTGGGATTTTATTAAAAACCCGTTTAAAAAAGGAATTTTAACAACCTGTATTTTTTATTAAGCATTTCTGGACAGGTTCGTATGAACCTAGTAGATTCTTCTATGCTATGCTAATTTTAGATACGCGGAGGAGGAAGTCGAAGTTATAAAGCAATACATTTTTATTTTTCCATTTACGCAGAACATTAGGACCAAAATTTGGCTTTCTGTAGGATCATTGAGTCCATTTAGGATCATTGAGTCCTGGTCTCAAAGGTCCAAGGTATGTTGGCAGAACATTGAGTGCTTTATTTCAAAATTAAAGTTTACAATTGGGACACCCCGCATAATATACCTAAAAGTATAAATTTATTCGAGATTGTTCTTATACAGGGTGGCCCACCACGAACTGCATCGATCTATATATGGAAAGCTAAAAGTAGGAAAATTCTGAAAATTTGGCACCTCACCAATGCCGATGGGCGCTGCTCAACTAAAATATTTTGGTGAATCGGGCACTTCCGGTTATACCGGAAGTCGATATCAACTTTCTTATCTCAAATGGAACACCCTATATATTATTGCATTTTTGGATTCTAGGCATCATTTTGGAACAAAAACATGCAACATGTCCTATGTCTAAATCGAACCGTTTTTGAGATATTTGCATTTTTCCGAAAAAAATTACAGGTGCAGACCTAAATTCAATTAGCAATTTATACGAGGAAACCGCGAAATTTCAAAACGAATTTTTGGCATCGTGTAACAGAAGCAATGACCTAGTGATCTCAGGGTGATATACAGGGTGTTCACAAAATATGAATAAAAATTACATTAAAAATATGCTTAAATCTCGAAATTTTCAAATGGAAACCCCTATTTTTTTAATGCGATCTTATTCACCAGTAAAAATGATGACAACTTTGTGTAAGGTTTCCTATACCTAAATGCAGTAATTTTCGATTAATTTACGAAAAACCCACTTTTCGCCCATAAAATGCGGGGTTTACTGAACGCTTGGAAAATCATATTAGCCGTGGACTTTGAAAAGACAATCGCGGCTGAGGAAATGTCACTTGGTGTATAAATTATTGTCAACAATAATGCCGGCGCGCTTAAATTACACAAACGAAGATTATTTAAATTTGTTTATTATCTACGGAGAATGCAACAAAGTAATAATATCAAAACACATTTGGGGCTCGCTATCCACTAAAAACAAAACCATCGCCAAACACATTTAAAAAATTTTAAACAGTATGGATGTGTCAGAGAAAAATCACGTTTGGCGATGGTTTTGTTTTTTGTGGTATAACAATCCTAGGTTTGCTATACTTGGGTCTGTCCAATAAAATCCTGTTACCTTCGTTAAATATACAAGATTTATTTATCACAAATTTGAGACTCACAATTTTGATTTGACAACTTTTAAATGACAACTATAAATAATTAAAACAACTTTAGCATGAAGTTAAATTCGAACAATTAAAATAAACTAGGAGAGTTAAATTTCGTTAATAATTGGTTTGAAAACAATAAAAGGGTTAAATTGGCTTTACAATTAAACTGACTGTTCAGCTTCTATTATGATTCACTCTGAATCTTAAGTTTGAACTGCGTCTTCAGTCGCTTACGCTCAAACGAGGCTCGTTGTAGTGTGGGGCGTGGCTAGGGCTTCCTCCAGTCCTTGTCTGCTCAAATAGGCGTTGCAGAAGTTGAGGCTAGCAGATATCTCAGGGCGTCGCCGAAGTAGAGCTGACCAGGAGTCAACACCTATGCCAACGCAACTCCACTCGATGCCTACGCAACTCTCGTCACGTTGTTCCGTCGTCAGAGGGCTGTGATCGTAGCGTCCTCAGAGAAGGTGTGCAATCATGAACAGATCAGAAAGAAAGTAGCATTAGACAAGGTCTAAGCCTTTTACAGAAATTTATAAACCAATAGGTTACGATTAATATTTAAAATTGAATTATGATACTAAAGTTATTAAATATTGACAAATGATGAAAATTAAACGTTTAGAACTATACTAAACTAAGGGGAACTATGCATAGTTTTTTAAATTTTATAGATAATATTATTGAACTGACCGGAATAGCAAAGTGCTTAATATTTAATAAGAAGAAAAAAAATTTGAGAATGCTCCAGCCCGAATTCTTGAAATTTAAGAAATTTTAATACTTATTTAACGCGAAAAGTTTATTTGAGACTTGAACGGTAAAATAGAGAAACTAAGAAAGCTGATAAACTAAAGGCAATACGAATTTATTAGGAAAGTGAAAATATCGGTATCAAATTTACTTGAGTGGCCCGGTACCACAGAATCGAGACCTAACTCGAAAAATAAGAAAGTAACGTGTGACCAATGTAACCAAAACTTGAAAATATTCAACAAGATAACAGCCGCAAGATGGTGGGTATTCAAAAAAAGGACAATGCTATGTTTTTGAGTTAAAGATGGCCGGGGCCCCGGACGAAATGAGTCCTTCAAAAAAAAATAGCACGTCAAAAAAAAACGCCACAGGTGAGTAGTAAAGTTGCTGAACTAAGCAAAAATCAAAAGAAATTACTCACCTGTGGCGTTTTCCAGGAGAAACAGCCACCACCTGCTTGCTGTGTCCCGCGCGTCCTCAGCTACGCAGCCAAAAAGGAAATGCCTCGGGCAAGCGTCGCTGCCTCACGACGCCGTGGACATAGAAAAGAGAAAAACGCAAAAATATTAGTCACACGAAGTCAATCCCCGATATTAAGATACAAAACCACTCAAATAAATCACCGATGGCAAAAATTCAACTAGATAAAAGCCGAAAATGCCGAAAATTTGGCGGGAAATGGGCACACACGAAATCGACGAAATCGACACACACGAAGACGGGAGCAAACTCTCCTCAGGTCGGACCCTACCGGCCGATCGCTGGCAGGACCTACGTCATCCGACCAATCAGGTTTTAGCAAGACACGCATTTAATCAACTAAACAGTATTTATGTTCAAATTATGCATCAACAGAACCGAAAAATCGAATAGTTCATAATACAGATCTTTAACTACATACCTGCTGAAATGTAAACACACACTTGAATTTTCGCATTTTGAATATGCCAGGGTTCGAGGCTAGGCGAAAGTACACGGCCATTTCCGTATATGGCGCGCGAAAATTTGAATTATTTAAAATTTTAAAATTTGAAAAAGTGGTAATAAAATTGAATACAATGTTATAAATGAATTGAAACTTTACGAAGAATAAATTAGTTATTAAGTATGAGATATTATGAGATATGTTCGAAAATAATGACTTTATGTTAATAACAAAATGTAAAAAACGAGTAACGGATTTTGAAATGGAAAAATCCGTTACAGTGGATAGCGAGCCCCAAATGTATCGCACGCTCTTGATATTACTTTGTTGCATTGTCCGTAGATAATAAACAAATTTAAATAATCTGCGTTTGTGTAATTTAAGCGCGCCGGCATTATTGTTGACAATAATTTATAAACCAAGTGACATTTCCTCAGCCGCGATTGTCTTTTCAATGTCCACGGCTAATATGATTTTCCAAGCGTTAAGCACACTCCGCATTTTATGGGCGAAAAGTGGGTTTTTCGTAAATTAATCGAAAATTACTGCATTTAGGTATAGAAAACCTTACACAAAGTTGTCATCATTTTTAGTGGTGAATAAGATCGCATTAAAAAAATGGGGGTTTCCATTTGAAAATTTCGAGATTTAAGCACATTTTGAATGTAATTTTTATTCATATTTTGTGAACACCCTGTACAAGAACGGATTTATTTCTCAGCTGATATCACTAGGTCAGGGCTTCTGTTACATGATGCCAAAAATTTGTTTTGAAATTTCGCGGTTTCCTCGTATAAATTGCTAAGTCACTTTAGGTCTGCACCTGTAATTTTTTTCGGAAAAATGCAAATATCTCAAAAACGGTTGGATTTAGACATAGGACATGTTGCATGTTTTTGTTGCAAAATGATGCCTAGAATCCAAAAATGCAATAATATACAGGGTGTTCCATTTGAGATAAGAAAGTTGATATCGACTTCCGGTATAACCGGAAGTGCCAGATTCACCAAGATATTTTAGTTGAGCAGCGCCCATCGGCATTGATGAGGTGCCAAAGTTTCAAAGTTTCCAATTTCCGGGTCCTTCTCCTTCTTGGAATTCGGACATTTCCCATCAGCAAGGGTGCTTGAAGAGGTTGCACCGGTGTTCTCCGTAAAAATTCATGGTGATTGAGTTCTGTGAGTAATCGATAAATTCGGATAAATCGGAAAACGCCGTGTAAAGAAGAAACCGAAGTAGGTTATTCTTCATTTCGACAAGGGATTCGTCGGATATTGCCGATTTCTTCAGATGCACCTTGGTAAGCCTTGACCTTCACGACCACGTGCCACCATTTCACCAGCTCTTTCTTTCCAGCTGTGGATGATACTATCCTTTGGACATTAAGTTACTCCGAAGGTCACCAGAGACCACACAATATCTAAGTGAGTTAATATTTCCAGACCTTGCCATATTTCATAGGTATATTAAGACATGGTTCTCCTTTTAGGGCCTGTGTCTGTGTGTCTGTCTGTGCCTGTGCCTGTCTGTCTGTCCTGTTCAGTGTCCAGCTCCGTCGGTCCGTGTGTGGACGGGCGAAGGTACTGTATGTTCCTGCCGGTCAATATTGGATTTAGTCTGTCCACGTCTTCGTTCCGGACCTGTCTGGTTGCCGTCTAGCCTGGGCTGTTGGTGCAGTCTTGTACCGTAACCGCTGGGATTGTAGCCCTGGGCTGGAGCTTCCAGGATCATAGCTCATCTTGTCAACGTAGATTGGAGGCTCGGGACAGATAAGTTGTAGTCGTAAGATTTTAGGGAAGGCAAAAACAGTAGCACTCTAGGAGTATAGCGTGAGTCAAGGGGCCCGTTAATATTTTTGCACTCAATATTCAATTTTTATTTAAATCTCAATTTTACCGAGTCCTAAACGATTGGTCAACCGTCCGTTAAGTGATATATCTTCCGGTCGCCGTAACGAGTTCGCACATATAAGACCAGCTTAGTCATTTAATTAGTTAACCCTACTAACCCCCCCTCTAGAGTTACCTTTAAATATTTTTTTATATATACAGCTTTAATTTATTATAATTATATCATTATATATTTATTATTGTTAACCAAAATAGTGTTCTTTCTTTTCATTTTGAAGCCCTGCCACCACCACGAACCTACCCCCCCCCCGCGCCGACTGGAGCTACCCGTCGGCCACAAGCTAGCGTATAATTTTACTACAATAGTTTTCTTAAAATCATTACAACAAACATAAGTTATAACTAGTCATACCTTCAGTGGCGCACGTAAAAACAAATTCTTGCGTTAGGGTTTTTTTTTATTTGTCAGTGTAATTAAGCTCTTCAAGCACCGAACCCTGTTATTTCTATTTTCTTGTGGAAATTGATCTCAGTTTCCCGTAAATTAATTAAAAATTAAAACTCTTGTCTTTCCCCCTTTTAGACCCTAACAAAAAGTGGCGCCCAACGTTCTTGTTGGTGGTGGTGTCGTTTGGCGTTAACAAAAGTGGCGCCCAACGTTCTTGTTGGTGGTGGTGTCGTTTGGCGTTAACAAAAGTGGCGCCCAACGCTCTTGTTGGTAGTGGTGTGGTTTGGTGGTACAGTTTTTCTGTAGACTCCGTCTATGCCCCGTTAAGAGTGCTGCTGTTTGGTATTTTTGGTTTAGTGGTAATTAAGTGCCGGTTATATACGGCTTGTACTGTATTTTGGATTCCTTCCGTTCTGAGATACTGAGAGTAAAAGTTGCAGACAGGTGCAAACGACCGGTGATTTTTTTGTTGTTTTGCTGCCGGAACTGTATGGTTGTTAATGAAGTTAATGTTATTGTTATATAGTTGGTTATAAATGTAATTGTTGTTCGCTTGGTCGGTTATAGATGTTTTAAGAATTTTTTTGAAGTGTGAGTCTCGAGACGAGACTAAAAAATTTTTTTATTGGAGGGGGAAATTGTTGTACTTTTGTAATTTTTTTTTTGCATTGCCGCGCCTAGTGTTTATTATTGTTTAGGGTAGTGTAGGTAGTTAGACACGTTTAAGTACAGTTTAAGAAGACCAAGAAAGTTATTAGTTTACAAGCCGGTAAACAAATGGTTCCGAGGAAGATTTAGGGCTTTCGCAAAGGTCGTTTAAGACAGTAAGAGGCACTTAACAGAAAAAGTAGCAATTTTTTTTTCTCTGCTTTTTGTTATTCGTAATATTGAGTGCAGTGCTACAGCTCTCGGGTTTCGGATTTTTTTTTGTCTTTTCATTCGTGGTAGGAAACCTTAGGTTCAAGTGTCCGCACCTAAGTGATATAATTTAGGTTTTCTTTTCTCGGAATACTGAAAGTGGCATATTGTACAGCCTGTCCCAACTTAGAGGGTAGAGCAAATTTACCGGGTTTTTGAAGATTTTTTTTGGGGGGGAAATTTTCCGTAACCCGAAATGGATGTTAATAGGCTACGAGCTGATGAAGCGGCATACGAGTTAGGTGTTAGAGGGGTGCAAATAAGAAATAATTTGCAAGAAAACCGACAACTGTTGAGGGAAACGCTACGTAGAGAGCGAGCCGATGGTGTACAGCCTCCCACTGCCGTTGAAATTGATCCTGTCCGAGAGTTGGCGGTTTGTGCTCAAAAGTTGGAGGAGCTTTCAGATGCAATTGCTAATTTCGATTCCGGTAATAGGTTGAACGAGTACGCTACCTGGGGCACTCGGGCTGCACATATTGAGGGTAGACTACAGAGGATAATAACAGAAGATGAGGAGGCTAGGGTTTCACGGGACAATTTTCTTAAGAGGTGCCGTAACTTGATGACCCGATTGGATTTGAAATTTATTCATAGATCAGAGGTTAGCAATGCCGAAAGTAGAGTTGAGCAGGGTGATGAGACACGTGTGTCGCTGCTAGATTTACCTAACAATGGGGATGCCATCCCAGAGATACAGGGTACCGGAAACGTAATCATGGATCCTCTAGAGGGAAATCTGCTGGGTCATGAGTTGGTCTCGAGAGCTCCGAGAGCTAGTCCTCTGGCAGCTAATGTTTTGACCGAGCCAGGCACCGTGAACTCAAGTCTACCGTCGTTGATGTTTGTCGAGCAAGCGAATAGTCCGTTACCAGTGGTCTCGCAACCTGCCCCTGTTCTTTCAGCTTATGTGAGAAGTCCTGTTACCATTAGTAATGTAATACCCCGAAGTAGTCCGTTTCTGTGGGAAGCACCGCCACAAGATCGTATACAACCTGTGAACCGTAGAGTGTCTTTTGCAGATCAGACCTTTCCTAATTCATCTCATATTCCGGAAAGTAATGTAAATTTTTCAAATTTTGTGCAAACTCGTCCGCAAAGTTCGCGTGAATCTCGGCCCTTGTTCCAAGATGCACTAACAGGACAATATGCTAATGAACCGTTACGCAGTCTAAATAGAGACTACACTTTTGAGAGGAACCCTTTGAATCGTGATTTAAATTTTGACAGTAACGTTTCGAATCACCAGTCTTGCCGTTCATGTCCCTGCTCAGAGAAACGAGAGTGGATGCCGCAGAATGCCTTCTTGAACTTGAACAAGTGGAATGTATCCTTCGATGGAACAAACAGTGTGACCACGTTTCTTGAACGTATTGAAGACTTGCGAGAGTCGAGGAGAGTTTCCAAAGAACAACTTTTCCAGTCAGCCGTAGAACTTTTCCGAGGTGATGCTTTGTTGTGGTTCAGACCGCGAAAGCATTCTTTCCAAAGTTGGGATCATCTGGTACAGTGTTTGAGAAATGATTTTCTACCTCATGGATATGAACTGACGTTGTGGGATGACATCCAAAAACGAATGCAGCACCCGGATGAGAACGGCTTGTCATATGTGTCGGTGATTGAAAGTATGTTCTTGAAATTAGCTAATAAACCATCGGAGGTTGAAAGGGTGAACATGATCCGGAAAAATCTTTTGCCGCATTTACAGACCACTCTAGCGTTGTATGATATCAGAACAGTGGATGATCTTTTGAGGTTAAGTAGAATGGTGGAAGAAGCTCATTGGCGAGCCCGCCAATATGTCACTCCTTCGGGAAACCCTAGGGCCTTTATCGAACCTTCTATGGCTGTGCGTAGACCTACTAGCAACCAAAGTTTTACAAAAGTTAACACCGTTACTAACCGGTTTTTGGGTTCCAATGTTGATTGTATGGATTTTAGTGTACCCCCACCAAATTTTGTCGGAGAACCTGTTAATGAGCCCGCTTCGTCTCGGAATACTCCGGTCAGAGTCTTAGGTTTGAACCGTAATACAGGTCGTGGACAGGTGAGATGTTTCAATTGCAAACAAATTGGACATATTTTGAGATACTGTCAGTTACCGATAAAATGCAGTAGGTGTGGTGCCCCAAATGTGACCACTAATAGGTGTTTGTGTGCGGGAAACGAAGTCAGCCATCGCTAATGGGCTGCCGAGCAGCGGCTGAGTCTTCCGCAGCCCCTCTACCTGACAGACCGAATGACAACTTCAAAGTTGATGGAACCGATCCGACCACTACGGTCAATGTATTTTCAGTTGACACTCGGGGAAGCGACAACCCTGCTCTGGTTCGCCTTTCTTATATGTTTTTGAGACGCGAGAAGGACAACCGGCCCTATTTAGAGACCGAAATTTTGAAATTTTGGGTCGCCTGTTTGTAGGCTTGTTGGACAGTGGAGCCAATTCCACAGTACTTGGGAAATATGGTTGGGAGAGATTGGCTGATTTTAACCTTGTCTTAGAAAAATCGTCAATTAGCTCGTGCGTAACGAGACTTGTCCAGTTATAGGTACAGTGAAGTTACCGTTTAAGTTGAATGATCGGGTTCGAGTGATGGATGTCTTAGTTGTTCCGAGTCTACCACATACCCTTATTCTTGGAGTAGATTTCTTTATTACCATGGGTCTGATACCGAATTTAGTTAGAGGAACTTATCGGTTGGATTTTGTTACACCAGATTGTTTAAGTGCCGATAAGGTGAAGGAGATTTATGCCGTTGTTTCGAAGGAACATTTGTCTGCCGAACAACAAGAAAAGATTAGATGTTTTAACTGATAAGTACTTGCCACTGCTAAGTAAGGGTTTAGGAAAAACAAATTTGGTTGAACACCGAATTGAGGTAACTTCACAGCCAATTAGACAAAGAGCATACCGTGTGTCACCAATAGTTCAAGAACGCATTGATGCAGAAGTGACTAAAATGTTAGATCTTGGAGTGATCGAAGGGTCAAAGTCCGCATGGTCGGCACCTGTCCTTCTGGTAGCCAAGTCGGATGGCACTTGGAGATTTTGCGTAGATTACCGTGCGTTGAATAAAGTTACGAAAAAGAACGCCTATCCTATACCCTACATTAATAATATTTTGGACAAATTGCGCAATGCCCGATATTTGAGCTCTATAGATTTGAATTCTGCGTTTTGGCAAGTTCCAGTGGAAGAACAGTCGAGAGAGTATACTGCCTTCGCGATACCTGGTAGAGGACATTTTCAGTTTGCACGTTTGCCGTTTGGATTGACTAACAGTCCTGCCACCTTTCAACAACTTATGGACAAAGTCATAGAACCGGCCTTGGAACCGTAGTGTTTCAGTTATTTGGACGATATAATTTGTGTGACCGAGGATTTTGAGAAGCACCTTAGTATTTTGGAATCAGTCTTTAAAAGGTTGCTAGACGCAGGCCTCACAGTTTCACCAGATAAGTGTAAATTCTGTCGTTCTGAACTGAAGTACCTAGGCTACAAGGTAGATGAAAAAGGGTTATCAGTGGATGAAAGTAAAGTAAGGGCAATTGTTGAGATACCGACTCCTAAAAACGTAACAGATGTTAGGAGAGTGATCGGTACCGCAAGTTATTACCGTCGGTTTATACCAAATTTTTCAACGAAAATCGCACCTATGACCGAACTTCTCCGTAAAAACCACGCTTGGAAATGGACGGAACCGTGTGAAAGGGCCTTTAGTTACGTGAAGGAATGTTTGGCTACGGCAGCAACACTGAGCTGTCCCGACTTTTCACGCCCCTTTGTGGTGGAAACCGATGCTTCAGCGTATGGCATTGGTGCCGTACTCTTACAGGAATATGAAGAAGGGAACAAAGTCATTTGTTATATTTCTCGTTCTTTATCACGTGCCGAAAGGAAATACTCTGCAACCGAACGTGAGCTGCTCGCCATAATTTGGGCTGTTGAGTACTTGCGTCCTTATCTGGAAGGTTATAAATTTACAGTCATCACGGACCATCATTCCCTGATTTGGCTTCACAATCTCAAGGAACCCTCTGGACGTCTAGCAAGGTGGGCACTTAGACTCCAACGTTTCGATTTCGAGATTCGTCGCCGGAAAGGTAAAGACAATGTTGTACCTGATTTATTGTCTCGTTCTGTGCCAGTTGTAGAGTCCGTTTCTGCCTTCTGTATCGATACCTCCCAGGTACGAGATAAATGGTACCTCCGTCAAAGAGAAAGAGTAAATGAAAACCCACTGAAGTATCCGTCTTGGCGAGTTATTGATAACAGACTTTACAAGTATGTCCCGTGTAAATACCCCAAGTTGAGAAGTAAATCAGAAGTTTGGAAGGAAGTTGTTCCGAAAGATAGTAGGCGGGAAATTCTAAAACGGAATCACGATTCCACCAAAGGTTGTCATTCCGGAATTTTAAAGACATTCGAACGGATCAGAGTAAACTACTTCTGGCCAAAAATGAAAGCTGATATCACCGCATATGTCATCCGCTGTCCTGCGTGTTTAAAATATAAAAGTTCACAACAAGCACCTGCTGGTCAAATGGGTAAACGACCAAACATCGAGAGACCGTTTCAGATGATAAGTGTAGATATAGCTGGACCTTTACCCAGATCAAGTCGTGGATACCGTTTTATTCTTGCAGTTTCAGACTACCTTTCGAAGTATGTGTTACTTTATCCCATGCGTGCTGCCACCGCTGTTACCGTGACAAGGCTGATAGAAGATAATGCTTTCTTGGAATATGGTGTTCCAGAGTTTTTGATTGCTGATAATGGTGTACAATTAAAAAGTATAAATTTACGAAAATGTGCGAAGAATGCCGAACGAAAATTATGTTTAATGCCGTCTACCATCCACAAGCAAATCCGGTGGAGAGGGTTAATCGTGTTGTCAAGACTATGCTCGCAACTTATGTTTCCGAACATCAGAGGGACTGGGACAAACTCTTGCCTAGAGTCGCCTGTGCGATCCGTACCAATGTAAGTGAGGTGACTGGTGTCACTCCATTTTTTGTTGTTTTTGGGAGAGAACATAAGTGCTCTGGTCATGAGCACAAATCTCTTGTGGATGCCAATCCGATAAAGTTTACCGATTCGTCCCGTCACCAGTTACTCAAGAATGTTTTTAGCGACGTTAAGGGGAAGTTGTAACAAGTCCATGTAAGAACTAAAGCCAGATATGATTTGAGACGTAGACCTGTGCAGTATGAGGTTGGACAAAGTGTGTACCGAAAGAACCACGTTATCTCGAGTGCAGCAAATGCGTTTTCGACTAAACTAGCACCTAAGTTTGTGGGTCCCTTTACCATAAAGAGAAAGCTTTCTCCCTCAGCTTATGAATTAGTTGACGATCAAGGAAAGTCCTCCGGAGTTTGGCATGTACAAGATATAAAAGCTCATCCACCCGACGGCTGATGTGTTGCCGGCCTAGTGAGGAAGATTTAATTTAAATCTCCCTCAAATGGGAAAGGGGGGAGTTGTTACGAGTAGAATTTGTCCTTACAGGAGTTAACGATTAGTAGCCTTTTTCTTAGTCGAGATTCGATTGGTTTCGAACAGACTTCTTCCCGAAGTAAGAACAAACACAGTACTTAGATGAATCATTGTATTTACCGTGGGCATCCTTGTAAATTGTTTCACATAGGTAGCATGTGTTTTCACATATCACTTCACTAATCACTGCCACCGAGCTCCATTCTCACCGCAGACGTAGGGAGTTCATCGAATACTAAAAAGAGTCGTTATTAAAACCCGAAAAGGCCAAAGCCGTGAGTTCTTACTGTTTCTTGCATTGCGGGCCACAGTTTTTGCCTGTATACGAGGCCTTGGTGCTGCTGGGAAATGCTAGTAATCGGGGCAGTCATTTGCTCCGTTGCCGGGCTTGATTCTCGGAATTTCACCGTTTGATACCTGTGGAATATTTTTGAGATATATAATGAGGTTTCTTAGAGCGTGCTGAATGTTAATTACCATGCCAGAGACCATGAGAAAAGTTCCATTTCCTATTTTCTCGAACCCTTGTTTGATGATCTGACAGAAAAATTAAGTGAGGTTATTATTGGTTTGACATTTAGTATATTTTGCCGGCCGGTTGTAGATTCTTCTTCTTCTAATGGGCCTTGTCAGCTGAGGGTTTTGGCTACTTAGCAACGATTGTTGTGCGCTGATTAATGAAATTGTTGTTTATTTGCAAGTTTGTTTTTTAGGAATACCCGCTAACGAATATAGTTGCGACTGGGAAAGATATAAAGGTTGAATAGCCTCCGGGTTATAGCGTTCTCGAATGGTACTTTTGGTAGATTTAATGTTTTGTGGTTCTGGTGAGTCATCTGTCATTCGTACAATACCATTTCCAATTTCCGGGTCCTTCTCCTTCTTGGAATTCGGACATTTCCCATCAGCAAGGGTGCTTGAAGAGGTTGCACCGGTGTTCTCCGTAAAAATTCATGGTGATTGAGTTCTGTGAGTAATCGATAAATTCGGATAAATCGGAAAACGTCGTGTAAAGAAGAAACCGAAGTAGGTTATTCTTCATTTCGACAAGGGATTCGTCGGATATTGCCGATTTCTTCAGATGCACCTTGGTAAGCCTTGACCTTCACGACCACGTGCCACCATTTCACCAGCTCTTTCTTTCCAGCTGTGGATGATACTATTCTTTGGACATTAAGTTACTCCGAAGGTTACCAGAGGCCACACAATATCTAAGTGAGTTAATATTTCCAGACCTTGCCATATTTCATAGGTATATTAAGACATGGTTCTCCTTTTAGGGCCTGTGTCTGTGTGTCTGCCTGTGCCTGTGCCTGTCTGTCTGTCCTGTTCAGTGTTCAGCTCCGTCGGTCCGTGTGTGGACGGGCGAAGGTACTGTATGTTCCTGCCGGTCAATATTGGATTTAGTCTGTCCACGTCTTCGTTCCGGACCTGTCTGGTTGCCGTCTAGCCTGGTCTGTTGGTGCAGTCTTGTACCGTAACCGCTGCGTGGGATTGTAGCCCTGGGCTGGAGCTTCCAGGATCATAGCTCATCTTGGCAACGTAGATTGGAGGCTCGGGACAGATAAGTTGTAGTCGTAAGATTTTAGGGAAGGCAAAAACAGTAGCACTCTAGGAGTATAGCGTGAGTCAAGGGGCCCGTTAATATTGCACTCAATATTCCATTTTTATTTAAATCTCAATTTTACCGAGTCCTAAACGATTGGTCAACCGTCCGTTAAGTGATATATCTTCCGGTCGCCGTAACGAGTTCGCACATATAAGACCAGCTTAGTCATTTAATTAGTTAACCCTACTAACCCCCCCCCTTTAGAGTTACCTTGAAATATTATATATTTATATATTTATTATTGTTCTTTCTTTTCATTTTGAAGCCCTGCCACCACCACGAACCTACACCCCCCCCCCCGACTGGAGCTACCCGTGGGCCACAAGCTAGCGTATAATTTTACTACAATAGTTTTCTTCAAATCATTACAACAAACATAAGTTATAACTAGTCATACCTTCAGTGGCGCACGTAAAAACAAATTCTTGCGTTAGGTTTTTTTTTATTTGTCAGTGTAATTAAGCTCTTGAAGCACCGAACCCTGTTATTACTATTTTCTTTTTTAGGACTAGCGCCCCGATTTTCTCATTAATTTGGACTCAACAAAAAAAACTAAGAAACAACAACTTGAAATTTTTGGACAGCAAGCCCAACAAACATTCAAAGTTAAAATTACCTAATTTTTACTACCCAACAGGTCAGAAATTTATTTTGACCAAACCAGTTTACCTCTATATTAGGTAAAAAAGTGGAAAGTGGGGAATGAAGTGGAAGTTATTTTTATGTTAAAAATATGTGTTTGAATTTTGTTTTCTGTGCAAAAATCTCCTAGCGCCTAAAATATTTCTGTATATTATAGGTGTAATACTTCGAAAAAACTCGTGGGCCTCATAAATATTGTGTATTGACAAAAATTTTCTATTAATTTTTTCTCATTTTCAAAAATGTTTAATAACAAAATTAGAACAGGACAAGAAAACATACCAAGCATACCTTTTGAGGAGTTTTTGGTGTCCCAAAGTGTGACTTTTTTCATATTTGGAAGCATAATTGCATAAACTTTTTAATTATTTATGATTTCAAGATGGAGGATATCGATGTTTGTTTGATAGCAAATAAACTCTTAACTGTGAAGTTCCGTTTTACCTATTTTTAGACTTTGAAGTAATAATTTGTTAAATCAGGGAAAAATAACCAAGAATTTTGACCATATAGTTACATTTTTCCCTATTAAAGTATAACGACCAACAAGTTAAATTCATAACAAGGGTTATTTTTGGTAATAAATAAGGAGATTATTGCGATTTATCTGAGCATGCGTATTTTACAATAGTTGCCAGCTGAACACGAGATTAAGAAACTGATAGATGATAGGTATATTGCAAGAGGGAGCTAATAATATTATGTATTTTACTTGATTCTTGGATAAATATCTAGAGTATATATCTTGGATAAATATTTAGAGTAGGTATCGATTCATATGAATATTTCTATAAATACGAGACTTTTCCATTTCATCGACAAACAGTTTTAAATTTAAATATCAGTTTGGCAATGTTACAAATTTTTTCCGTGGTACGTGTGGGTAGCACGGTGTTAATAACTAACCAATAGGGTGACTCAGTTCATTATTGTCTCCGAGTGACCAAATAGATCGAAATATCGTCGCCAATCTTGAACGAGTCCAGACCCAAACTAAGGATTTGTTCATAGAGCAGTTAGAAACAGTTAGAAGTAGACAGAATGCTGCGCGGTTGGTTTATGATCATTCGCGGAAATCTACTCCTCAGAATTACTTCTGACTTTCTGGCTGCTCTGGGAACTAGCGAACTAGCTTAAGTATACAAATATTATGTAAATTATGTACAAAATAGTTTTTTAGATAGTATTAATGTCGATCTCCAGATGCAAACACACTGGAAACTGATGCAGGAAAAAAGCGGAGTGGGAGGGCAATTTATATTGGCCCCAGTGCAACCTAAGCAGGTTAAGGTCAGACGCAAGCAGCGAACCACAACAAGATTGGAAGTCATACAAATGTAAAGTAAAAATATATATTTTTTTTGGGATTAGATGAAGCGGAATTGTAGGAAGAGAGTTTGTGAATTCCGGAACGGATGCAGAAAATAAGTAGATGATTAAAATAAATAAGATGAAGGTGAAAAATGGCTATACCTATGTGATTTTTTTAGAGAAATACCGAAGACTATGTTAGAACCAAGCCAAGCAGGGTGTAATAAAATTGATTATCTATTTACCCATATAGATAGTAACCATTGTCAAGTGGAACAAGCATTAGGACATATCGATCCGCAAATAGTGTACACGGAACCCGAAACGGAACCATTGCAGTTTAATATAGAACAACTCTCAGGACAAACTGCTGCGTGTATGTCAAGCGAACAAACATACCTAGTGTATGTTTGTTTATAGGTTTAGGTCGAAACATACCGAAGCTACCTCGATGGCGATATCAAAACTATGCTTTTAAATGAAGCCATGCATACTGATTCTAGCAACATCGACCTTGCTATCGAGGTAGCTTCTGTATGTTTCGTTCAACTCTTATTCTGTTGAATGACGGTACAGGGTGTTTACTTATAATTGACCTCCACCTACAGCCTTTGTTTTGTTGGGTACACAATAAAGTGAACACAAAAGTTGTATATTTTTAGGCGTACCATCTTTTGACGATGAAGGAAAAAACAAAAACGCATCGATAAGTAGTCGCTGTTTTAAATGAAACACCCTAAGTACATATTTTTATATTTTTCAATTTTTGGAATATGTATTTAATTAGGTCCTATCTACCTATGATTTCAACGTTATATTTGCTCCAAATGTTTTTGGGAAATTTTCGCTTTTTAAATACCTAGTGCGATAATTTATCTTGGACGGTCATGGAAAATGTTTTTTTCATGATTTGTGTACAGGGTGTCCCATTTTGGGTGTTTTTGGATGTTTTTCTCAAAAATCTCGGTTATTATTAAAGCTAGAGGGTTGCGGTTTTCACGTCACTGTACTACTTTTTTGAGAGGAATTTGGTGGACCAATCAGATTTTAGATAAGTTTTATAGTTTCCGCGCATTGGCGCAGGACTGGAAATTTTCGATTTTTTGAAACCTCTCTCCTGGCTACAACTTATATATGTACAGTATGTCCACGGATGAGGTAAATAAGAGGACAAATGGACCAAAAATTTCATTTTTCGACAAAAAGTCATTGTTGATAAAAGTTTCTGCTTCTCGAAAAAATATGGTCCACGAAGAGAATTTTCGATTTTTTTTATACAGGGTGTCCAAAAAATTCAAAAACATGAAATGCGAACAAGAATGAACTGCCTTTATTTTTAAAAATATCAATACCCCATCCGTGGACATACTGTATATCGACAAATTTAATCAACTATTTTTATAGATTTTTTTGGCGTAGAATCGAATGGAATAATTAGTTTTTTGGTAGCGTTAATAGTTTTTGAGATATGAACCAAAGTTATATTTTTTTTAAATGGAAACCATAGTTCATATCTCAAAAACTATTAACGCTACCAAAAAACTAATTATTCCACTCGATTCTATGCCAAAAAATCTATAAAAATAGTTGATTAAATTAGTCGATATATACAGGGTGAGTTTTTTTCGATGCCCACTATGGGAATCTCGGAAACTAGCGGAGCTAGAACAAAGGTTAAATGGGGAAAGAATTGCAGTTTTGAAATGTAATGCCCCTTTTGGATTTTTAAAAAAGTTCATGGCCCACTAGATATTTTGAAAAGAGCGATTTTTTGCTATTTCATCAGATCTCTGTAGCTCCGTTATTTCTGACAGAAAAACTGTAGAGACAAATATTGTAGATAATTTTGGGCTTAATAAGATAATCTAATCCAATTTTTTTATGTTGTTTGTGATTTTTGAGATGACATAAACTTGTGTTTTTTTAATGTAAATCATAGTTGGCTGTGGCCCAAATCGTCCATTTTTTTAGCTTTCCAAAAATATAATACTCGGCATAGTTATTATCAAAAATAAAATAGCTATGGCTAATTTTCTGTTTTTTTTTTAATTTTCACGTAGTTAGCCATAATATGAAGACTTTCTTTTATTTCAAATTTCTATAACAACTATAAATATTTATTACAAAATTTTCAGTAGACAACAACAAAAATATTTACATAACACTTTATTCCATTTTTGGAAGTTTATATCCATTAGAACCATAACTTCTTAATATTCATCTCAATAGTAAGTATATAAATAATTCTTACTCAATAATATATTTTACCTAACACTATTTAGCCCTGACGAAGGCCAAAAATATGGCCGAAAGCTTGGTTCATTGTAAAGAATAAATAATAAATAATATATAATTTTGGCTGAAATACCCGTTATTGTACTTCATTGTTCTATTTTACAATGAGACATAATTCAAACTTTCAAATATTTTATTTTTAGCTGGTAAGAACATGTAACAAAATAAAACAAAAATTATCATGATGGAGATGGAGCTCCACCACATAATTATTTGCCCATAAGAAATTACCTAGATCAGCTCTATTCAAATAGTTGGATAGGGAGAAATAGATCTATTTCCTGGCAGCCCCGATCCCCCGATTTGTCTGTTTTGGATTTCATTTTGTGAGGAACAGTACAAATAAAGTATGAGACAATTGTTGAATTAAGAGCAGCTGTTTTAGAAGTAATTTCCAGTATTGACAGGCGACCAATTCAGTTTTAAAAATATGCAATATTTGCATAAATAATAATGGTGGATTGTTTGAACACCTTTTTATTTTAAAAGGTGGCCTTTTTAAAATAATAATTTGAATTTGAGTTTTTTAATTTTTGTTTTATTTTGTTACTTTTTGTTACCAGCTAAAAACAAAATATTAGAAAGTTTGAAGTACGTCTAGTTATAAAATAGAACGTAATTATGAAAATATTCCATGGCTGACTATGTGAAAATTAAAAAAAATACACAGAAAATTAGCCATAGCTCTTTTTTTTATAATAACTATGCCGAGTATTATATCCTTGGAAAGCTCAAAAAATGGCCGATTTTATAAGGCCACAGCCAACTATGGTTTACGTTTAAAAAAACACAAGTTTATGTCATATCTCAAAAATAACAAACAACATAAAAAATTGGATCAGATTATCTTATTAAGTCCAAAATTATCTACAATTTTTGTCTGTACAATTTTTCTGTATAATCAGAAATAACGGAGCTACAGAGATCTGATGAAATAGCAAAAAAACTCTTTTCAAAATATCTAGTGAGCCATGCACTTTTTTAAAACACCAAAAGGGGCATTAGATTCTTAGAATTCTTTCCCCATTTAACCTTTGTTCTAGGTCTGCTAGTTTCCGAGATCCCCATAGTGGGCATCGAAAAAAACTCACCCTGTATAAGTTGTAGCCAGGAGAGAGGTTTCCAAAAAATCGAAAATTTCAGTCCTGGGCCAATGCGGGGAAACTATAAAACGTATCTAAAATCTGATTGGTCCACCAAGTTCCTCTCAAAAAAGTAGTACAGTGACGTGAAAACCGCAACCCTCTAGCTTTAATAATAACAGAGATTTTTGAGAAAAACACCCAAAATGGGACACCCTGTACACTGATGACTACATTGTCCATTTTTTACTCATAGTTGCATAACAGCAGTGATCACAATAATTAAAGGCAGTGGCTATTTATACGTCCGACGTATATAAAAGTCGGTATACGTTTTGCGCTCTCATTGGCGAGTTGAGTCACGTGACTTCTTTGGACTGTCATTTAACTCCGTAAACGTCCGAAGTAAACTTATTTAGATACGTCGGAAGCCGTCGGAAGTGCATTTTTCTCGAGCATCTTTGCAATAAGGAGCGTATGACCTCCTTTTTGGGGGATAGGCGCTGCCGTATGAAAACCGTATGAAAAAAGAAGGGGCATTCACACCCTATTGTGGCAGTCGGCAGCGATGCGCGCTGCCTTACGAAAAAATAAATGGTAATCATTTCCAATGGTGTAACCTACCCCCGCTTTTCTTGAAATTTTGGCTAGGTACCCCCTATTTTCGCCCGACGTTCGGAGTTGTAACCCAAAATCGGGGGTGGATTACACCATTGTAAATAATTACCACTTCATTTTTCATATCGCAGCGCCCATCGCCGAAAAAGGAGGGCATACGCAATATAAAATATGAGACAAGATAGTTCTGAATAATCTCGTACATCATCCAATCGACTTAGTAAACAAGCCGATTCATCATCCATCGGACGGTAGAAATAAGGTTGTGTCACGTGACTCAATCCACCAATGAGAGCGCAAGACGTATAGCGACTTTTATATACGTCAGATATATAAATAGCCACTTCCATAATTAAAATTTTGTATTCTGGGTTTACAATATTGTATACAAATTTTGTTTCCAGTTTCACTTCAGAGACAAATAAATGAAGTGTAAGAAATGTTGAAGAGCGTATTACAAAAACAAGAAGAATTGAACAAGAAAATGGAATCAGAGTTTTTGCAAGCGAGATTAATATACGATAGAATTTATAAAATATTAAAAAACACAAATTGGAGAAATGTGTCGATAGAGAAAAACGAGACAACTGATGCATTTAAAGATATGGAGGTTTGTCCCCTTGAAGACGTCTTAAAACTCAATAGACATATAAGGTTTTAGAAGCCATTTGGTAAGCAAAAAAATAGATTTAGTGATTAGTATTGTCTGAAATTTCTTTGTGGCTCAAACGGATCCATTTAATATTTTGATTGGGTTTGTTCAAGCTGGACCAACACTATATTAAAGACTTATGCATAGCGCTGTTTCAAGCGATCGCCACTGGCGCTACACGACGAAACAAATTTACACGGTGGTTTTAGTTAAAACACCATTGTTGCAGAATCTTTTATAAAATAAAAACATGCAAATATGCCTGTTACAACGAAGTTAATATTCAAAATAAAATAAAATATTTGTTTGTTAAGTCTATGGAGTTTGTTGGTGCAGGATAATATAGCACGAACTCCACTAAAATAATAACTATGTTGTCGATTTGACAAATTTTATTAAACTGATTTTACAACTGTTTACTTAGTTACTAAAATATTTTGTTATTTTTGTAACCGGCCAAATCTTCATTGTTGTGGCGAGGATCGCCACACCAGCGAGGGTCGCCACACCATCCCCCTGCGGAGTGAGTTGCTACGCCTTGTAGAACTCAGTGAAACGAACACGTCGGCCTGAACGTGTGACGACTGTAGGGCGAGAGTTGTTCGTTAGAGGACATGGAGATAAAGACTTGGTGCTACCATCTGGATGTGCAGGGCAAAGTGGAGATGGAGTCGACAATGATTGGTTCTTGTTCTTGGACGGAGGAGACTTATTCTGGTCGGCTAGGTAGTAAGCGGGCTTAAGCCGGTCCAACGACACTGTTGATCGCTTGCACTGGACCATGACGTCGAAGGTCTTGTCAGGTCGGGACAGCACTAGGTAGGGTCCAGTATATGGGGGCTGCAGGGAGGTGCGGAGGGCATCAGTGCGTAGCATGACGTGGGTGCAGGTAGCCAGATCACGGTAGATGAAGACACCGGGTGAAGCATGTCTTGATGCTGGAACGGGATGGAGTCTAGACATAAGACCCCTCAGGCGAAGACGAAGTCTGAAGGCTCTAGGGAAGAGGGCGACGGGGAGAGGAACTCGCCAAGAACGCGCAGTGGTTCACCATAAACCAGCTCGGCGACAGATGATCTGATATCCGCCTTCCAAGCGGAGCGCAAGCCGAGACGAACCAAGGGCAGCGAGTCTGTCCAGGACGGGTCTTCGTGGCACACGATGGCGGCCTTCAAACTGCGATGCCAACGCTCCACCATACCATTGCTTTGGGGGTGATAACTCGTCGTTCTAGATAAAGAAATACCACACAAATTAGCAAGTTATTTGAAAAGTTGAGACTCAAACTGTCGTCCTCTGTCAGAAGTGATGCGAAGTAGACAACCGAAGCGGGAAATCCAGGTAGCCAGAAGAGCCTTACCGACGGTTTCGGCGGAGATATCTTGCAAAGGTACGGCTTCTGGCCAGCGAGTATAACGATCCACGGCTGTCAAGCAGTAGCGAAAACCGTTTGAAGAAGGAAATGGGCCTATCAAGTCAATGTGCACATGGCCGAAACGGATCAGAGGAACAGCATAGTCACCTAGTGGCGTAGATACATGACGGGATACCTTGCTGCGCTGGCACTGGATGCAGGAACGAGCCCAATCGCGACAGTTCTTATTCGGGGACGGCCAGATGAAGCGCTGAGATACAAGGCGGCGCGATGCGTTGGTGCCTGGATGACTAAGTTGATGCAGGTTATCGAAAGTTTGACGCCGGAAGGAAGGTGTAAGGTATGGACGAGGTCGGGTATCGCTAACGTCGCAGAAGATTGATGAGTCACCACCAGGGATGGGAACCTTCTCGAGCCGGAGAGAGGAGCCGTGATCCAAGAGATTGTGAAGTTCCTCGTCCTCCTCCTGAGAGCGGGCAAGTGCAGAGAAGTCCAGAGGAGCGGTGACAACGTCTATTCGTGACAGGGCATCAGCGACCACGTTGTCTTTTCCGGAGATATGTCGGATGTCGGTAGTAAACTGCGAAATAAAATCTAAATGATTAAACTGGCAAGGAGAAAACTTTTCTTTCTTCTCTATGAAGGCGAATATCAATGGTTTGTGATCCGTGAAGATGGTAAAGTTGCGTGCCTCCAACATTGGTAGAAAATGCTTAACGGCTTCGTAGATGGCTAGGAGCTCGCGATCGTAAGCACTCCGTTTTTGCTGCGAGGGGCTGAGGTTCTTCGAGAAAAAGGCGAGCGGCTGCCAAGAAGTCGGGGTTTTCTGTTGGAGTGCCTCACCAATGGCTTGTTGACTGGCATCGAGGACAAGGGCCAAGGACGCCGAAACATCTGGATGGGCCAGTAGAGTAGCATTTGACAGGGCGGCCTTGCAATCCTTAAAGGCTCTATCTAAATCTGCAGTCCAAGTGATGGGATGTGAACCTTTTACTTTTGGACCAGAGAGGATAGCGTGGAGAGGCGCCTGGGTAGCAGCAGCGCGAGGAAGATGGCGGCGATAGAAATTTACCATGCCTAGGAACCTTCGAAGCTGACGAACAGTAGTACGTCTCGATGGCAGCAACTTTGTCGGGGAGAGGTCGACAGCCGGTAGCTGATACGGAGTAGCCCAGGATCGTCGTCGTCGGATCCAAGCACGCACTTCTTTAGGTTTATAATGATGCCGTGTTCGTTGAGACGGCCAAACAGGGTGCGCAAGTGGTCTCTGTGCTCTTCTTCAGATTTGGAAAACACAAGAATGTCGTCCAGGTAGGCAAAGCAGAATGGTAGGTCTTGAAGGACGTGGTCTATGAAACGCTGGCATGTTTGCGCGGCATTGCGCAGGCCAAAAGTCATAAAGATGAACTCGAACAGGCCAAACGGGGTGATGATGGCGGTCTTGGGCACATCTTCTGGGGAGACTGGAATCTGAGTGAAAGCTTTTGCACAGTCAAGCACGCTGAAAAACGTGCAGCCGGAGAGAGCGTGCGAGAAATCTAGAAGGTGGCGAATGGGATACCTGTCTGGGACTGTCCGTGCATTAAGAGACCGGTAATCACCGCAGGGTCGCCAGCTGTTGTCCTTCTTAGGTACCAGGTGGAGAGGAGACGCCCATGGACTCTCAGAGCGACGCGCTGTGCCCTCGCGAACCATAGCTTCAAACTCGGTCTTCGCGATGCAGACGGTCCGGAGCTAGTCGGCGAGCTCGACAGAAGACTGGTGGACCTGGAGTGGTTCTGATGTGGTGTAGCGTGGTATGGCGTATTTGTCTGGGTACACCGGGCGGGCGAGTGATGTCTGGAAACTCATCTAGAAGTTTATGAAACGGTGAGTTGTCTGCAATGGTCTTTATGCTGGACTGGCCACAGTAGGCACGTCGCCCTGTAACAGAGAGACCAGTAAGGGCATCGATAAGTTTAGCAAGCTTAACATCCGGAAGCAGGTGGTAATGGGCAAGGAAATCAGCGCCCAGAATAGGTTCTGCAACATCCGCTATGACAAAGCGCCACTGAAAGTTCTGGCGAAGTCCAAAATCGAGCTTGAGAAGCATGGTACCGTAGGTCGTAATCGTACAGTTGTTGGCTGCGGCGAGGTCGTAGTTAGCACGCTGGAGCGGTCCCTCATAAGCTTTCTGGGGTAGACAATCAAATCAGAGCCAGTGTCCAAGAGGAAACGATGCTTGGAGATCAGATCAATGATGAAGAGGCGAAGTGAAGATGGCCCCCACTACTGACTGCTGTGGGCGTTTGGGGGTACAAAGCTGCATGGGGTGGTGCATTTCTGTGCTTTCTTACCATACCGACGATGGTACGCGAGTTTTCTGTTGAGGATGACCTGGGTTCATCTTGATGGCGACTGCTGGAACGAGATCTGCGGTTGGTACGACGAGCAGAAAGAACAGCAACTTGGCGCGAAAGCTCTTCGATTCTTTGTACGAGAGTAGTAGTATAGCAAAGGGGACTCCAGAGCGGAAGTGACGTCACAAGATGGCCGCCAAGGCGGGAAATTTGAAAATGACCTTGACCTGCGGGTTGAATAAACTTTAAGGGGTCACGTTCAGTTAACCTTGACCTGAAGGTTATCTAGAGGTCAAGGGGTTACCAGATCGATAACCTTTAATGGGTCATTGACCCGCGGGTTCAATGAACTTTAAGGGGTCACGTTCAGTTCACCTTGACCTGAAGGTTATCTAGAGCTCAAGGGGTTACCAGATCGATAACCTTTAAGGAATCATTGACCCGCGGGTTCAATGAACTTTAAGGGGTCACGTTCAGTTAACCTTGACCTGAAGCTAGAGGTCATGGGGTTACCAGATCGATAACCTTTGAGGGGTCATTGACCCGCGGGTTCAATGAACTTTAATAGGTCACCTTGTTAACCTTGACCTGAAGGTCAATGAACTTTAAGAGGTCACAGTTAACCTTGACCTGAGGGTCAATGAACTTTAAGAGGTCATCTTGTTAACCTTGACCTGAAGGTCAATGAACTTTAAGAGGTCACCTTGTTAACCTGAAGGTCAGTGATCTCATCACCTTGACACGTGGCACCTTGATATAAAAAACGTAAACAAAAATTATGCAGATGTTTGCACTAAAACAGTTGACGTAGCATTTAGGTGGGGGGCATTGGGGTTAAAAGGAGGATGCCGTTGGGAGAGCTCACTATACCCAGTCAACAGTGCTTGAATAATATTGAAATATGTCTTTACTCAAACAGTTGAACGAAAATAACTTCGTAAAAGAAATTGTGAGTGCAAGAGAGTTAGTGGTTGGTGAAAAACATAAAATTTTATCTTTTAGAAGAATCGAAACAAGGTACGGGGAGAAAGTGTTCGTCGAATTTGAAAATTTTCAAACTGCGCTACCTGCACGGTTCGTAAAAGAATTTACGTCTGAACGCATCGAAGACATAAACCGGGAAATCACCAACGGAGAGAAGATCTTCTTGACGAGTCTGGGCCTCATTGGTAGGACAACGAATATTAAATTTGAGGAAGAATGAATCCCACTGACAAGAGGCGACGCAGACAACACTACAAAAGAAGATTGGAATTTTATCTAAGATCTCTTCAAAATTTGAAATATGAAATTCAAATGTATGAAATAAATAAAAAGTTCAAAAACATAAATTTAGAAAATTGTAAAAATAAAATATGAAATCTAGTCTATCTTTTATTTACCCCTACAAAATTGAAACTCAAATCTGAAAGTTCCGATTGCTTCTGAGCGCAGAACATATAAATACGTCCAAGTGCATTTGACTGGAATCAGTTCAATGTCATCCTTCACAGGTGAAGGGTTGGTGAACACGCTAATAAATAAGTTGCCCGTCGAATTACATCTTCCTGGATATCAGTTTTGTGGTCCTGGCACAAAATTACAAAAAAGAATTGCGAGAGGTGACGCTGGTATAAATAAGTTAGACGCTGCGTGCAAGGAGCACGATATTGCATATTCAGAAAATAGATCTTTAAAGGAGAGACACGCAGCCGATTTAGAATTGGAATATAGGGCCTGGGGACGTGTTAAATCAAAAGACGCAAAATTTGGTGAAAAGGCTGCCGCTCTTCTAGTCACGACCGCAATGAAAACTAAACGAAAATTGGGAATGGGAATAAAGCCGAAAAAAGGTTCGGTTTCTTTTAAAAAAGATATCGTGGGAAAAGTCTCGAGATCATTGAAAAAAACATTTGATAGAGATCAGCTTAATGATATCAGGAATTTAAAAAAAACTTCATCGGCAGCTTTGCGCGCTGCACGATTAGCCATCAAGAAGGTGGGAGGGAAACGAAAAATTCGAGTACCGAGAGTGATTCCCTTTGAAAAGAAAACAGGTTTTTTTTTTACCCCTACTGCCCCTCTTAGGAGCTTTGGGGGCCCTCGGTTCGGTAGCTGGTGGTGCTAGCGTTGTTGCGAAAACCGTTATAGATGCAAAAAACGCGCAGAAAAAAATGGATGAACAAATACGTCATAATAGGGCAATGGAAGCTATTGGAAAAACGGGATCTGGGCTTTACTTAAAGAAAAATAATCACGGAGGATTCGGTTTATATTTAAAGAAAAAAAACTCCCATTGATGCTACCCAATAGACCTCTAACGGATAAAGATTTAATTTTTTACGCTAAAAAGATAAAAGTACCTTATTTTAGAGGTGTCTTTATAAGAGACACGCTTCCAAAACTTGGTCCAAACAAAAACGAATCGGCAATTTTGAATTTAGACGTCAAAAGTAATGCTGGAACACATTGGGTAGCATATGAGAAAAGAGGTAACAACGTTGAGTATTTCGATAGTTTCGGGGCGCTGAAGCCACCGAAAGAACTGATCCTATACTTGGGGAAACATGCTAATATCGTATACGACAATAACTCGTATCATACATACGATGAAATAAATTGCGGACACCTCTGTTTGGAATTTTTACGTGGAAAAACCCTATAAAACAGAAGAAATTCGTTTTTTCCACCCCTTGAGCTAGATCCTCAGTACGAATATTCGCTAGCGTTAATTTCTCTGTCTACTTGGAATTCAATTCCAAATATAGAGGGAGGACAGAACAAGCTATATTTCGTAGATCACAGAGGAAGCGAGATAGAAATTGAGATTCCGACAGGAGCATATGAGATTCGGGATATTGAGAATTACGTTCAGAAACAACTACGAAGTTCGCTGGATAATCAGCAAGAACTAGACGAAATTTTTTCGTTGAAACCTAACAATAATACTTTAAAGTGTGAACTTAAATCTCTGTATAACGTAAATTTTAAACAGCCCGGTACTATAGCTAAATTGCTTGGCTTTTCCAATAAAATATTGAAATCCGGAGATTTACATCAATCAGACCTCCGAGTAGAGATTGTGCAAGTGGTAACAATAAGAGTGGAGTGCAATTTAATTTCGGGATCATATTACAACAACGCACCTTCGCATACTCTTTTTGAGTTTATGCCTACAGTAGACCCGGGATACAGTATCAATATCGAACCTAGGAATCTAATTTATTTGCCTGTCAGTAGGAAAACCATCGACAATATTACAGTGCAACTTTTAGATCAAGATTCAAGATCGGTAAATCTCAACGGGGAAGAAATCATAATCAGATTGGAGCTGAAGAGAAATGGTGCTAGTTTTTGATGGTAGGTACCGACCATATAAAAGGAGTGTCGGTCGGTCGAGAAGTTCACAACCAGCAGAGCTGTACAAGAGTAGAGATCGTAATACGAGTCTTACACCTGAAAATCGCTTATTCTTAAAATATCTCGGTTATCATGTCATTGACGCATCAAGTGTTCGACGTGCATCAGAAACCAAAGTTCGATGAATCTATTCAACGTTTAGAAGCACGCTCCTATTATCCGTTCGTAAAGTCCTTCATGAACAATGACATCGTAGAAATAACCGTTAATCAAGGTGACGCTTGGTTGTTGATGTATGATGCTGCAATTTTCGTAAAAGGTAAAATAAGCAAGAAATCAGGCACTGGTACTTGCAAGCTTGTAAACAATGGTGCATCGTTTTTCTTTGATTCTGTCTCATACGAACTTAATGGCAAAGAGTTGGAAATGGTGAGAGATCCTGGAGTTGTGAGTGCCATGAGGGGATATTTATGTTATTCTCCTAACGATGAAAAGTACTTGGTAACTTCAAGTTGGAGCTATCCCAAGGACAATGCGCCAATCTTGAATAAGGACGGAACATTCAGCGTAAGAATACCGCTTAAACATTTGTTTGGGCTCTTTAATGATTATCAATATGCCATTTGCGGTAAGCAAACAATAAGACTAATTCGAGCCCGCAACGACAATAATTGCCTGCTACTAGAGAAAGCTGCCGACTCCACTACAGAGTTGACAGCAGAATTATTGATTACCAATATAGAACTAAAAGTGAAACATATACAGCCAAACGATATGATTAGATTAGATCTCCTGCAATCCATAAAGCGAGATCAACCCATTATTATACCCTTTAGAAAGTGGGAATTACATGAATTGCCAACTCTTACGGCAAACTCTCGTAAAGAAATTTGGTCAGTGAAAACATCTGCAGCAGTGGAATCTCCTAGGTTTGTTGTAGTTGGTTTTCAAACTAATCGCAAAGAAAATAGCAAAAGCGATCCCACAAAATTCGATCACATAAGTATATCAGACGTTAGGTTAATTCTAAACGGTGAATATTTCCCATTTGAAAGGCAGAGGCTGGATTTCAAAAATAATGATTACTTAGGAGCTTACAATAGTTACATTGAATTTTATTCAAGTTTTATGGGCGTTCGTGAGAAACGTCCACTGCTAGATTACAAAGATTACAAAGATAACGTAACTCTGTTTGTTATCGACTGTTCTAGAAGAAATGAGACCCTTAAGACCAGCACTGTTGACGTCAAACTAGACATAGAAAGTGATGTCGGTTTTCCAAAGACACTCGAGCGTATTGCTTAATTATTCACGACAGTCTTATGGAATATCTGCCGCTAAGCGAAGTAGTCAGAAACTTGATGTAAGACCGCTTACCTCAATAAACTCCCAGTTGCTAGTTTGACTCGGAAGAATGAAGATCGCAGTCGTAGACACTCAAGGGTTTATAATTGACGGACTTTTCTACCCCAAAGAATTGTCGATCAAAATTAACAATCAAATTTTACACCTGCTGATAAAACCCCCTAAGGATTATTATTTGCTAACTGCGGTGGATAGAAAGCAAGTATCTTATTTGGAACACAATTTTCATGGTTTATGGTATTCCAATGGATATGGGAGTGCAATCATGTGCGAGAAATTTTAGAAGAGTTTCTTTTCGATGTCGACATCATCTACATCAAAGGATATCAGAAAGAAAAATTCTTGCAGACTATCGACATCGATCCTACGAAAATAATCAATATTGAGAAACTGGAGAATAATTTTGGAAATTTACCGAAATTCGAAAAAGATGTACCCCTTTGCTTGTATCACCTAAAACATTCTAAATATATGTGCAGTTTGAGAAATTGTGAAAAGTTGGACAGCTGGTTGAAGAATTTTCTATTTAAAAGGAATATCGAAGCGACGACTTCACAAGGGTTGAATGTAATATCTAAAAATGTTAAAAATAAAGCAAAGCAATTTTTAATTGTTGTTTCATATTTCACCTTACACTTGAAATTTGAGAACAAATGAACTCGACACTACCCCTCCTCATATTTCACCTTACACTTGAAATATGATAACAAATGAACTCGACACTACCCCTCCTCATATTTCACCTTACACTTGAAATTTGATAACAAATGAACTCAGCACTTCCCCCCTCCAACAATACTTATATATAAATAACGATCTGCGGAATCTCTAGCCAGTAGTACTCGAATCGTGTATTAAAAAATGGAACTAGTGTCATATAAAAATATTGATGACAGACTCAAATCGTTTGAGTCTTGGCCATCAAGTAGTGTGATTGCGGGGCAAAAACTGGCGGAAGCTGGTTTTTTATATAAAAATAACGAAGATGTGGTTGAGTGTCCATACTGTCATATCGAAGGATATCATTGGGAACCTGAAGATAATCCTATGCTCGATCACGCAAGTTGGTCTCCGAACTGTCCCTTTGTGTTACAAGGTGGTGATACTGATGCGGAATTACCTGAAATTCGCCCGATTGAAATTCGCCCGAATGCCGTTCCCGAAGATGAGGTGTGGACTCAAAAAGTTGATGCTTATTCTCAAACTGAGCAAACTTGTAAAGATGAAGAAAAAAAATTATGTAAAATTTGTTTCTCTAACCCTATAGAGGTATTAATGTCTCCTTGCGGGCATTTAGTTTTTTGTATGGAATGTTCAACATCAATAAATAGATGTCCGTTGTGTAGACAAGTTATATGGAATAAAATGAGGGCATACCTTCCATGAAAACATTGTATTTTTTCAATAATAAAAATTACAACAATGTTCATTTTTGACTGCCCCTTATCCTACCAAGAAAAAGCTTAAAGCGTCTAAGCGACTCAAAAAATGACTAGACGACTTGTATAAACGACTAGACGACTCGGAAAAACCACTAGACAACTGGAAAAACGACTCGGAAAAACGACTAAACGACTTGAAAAACGACTATAAAAACGACTAAACGACTCTAAAAACGACTAGACGACTCGAAAAACAACTAGACGACTCAAAGCGACTCGAAACTATAAATACTGACGTATCTTTGTCGGATCAGTCAGACTCATTCATAATGCAAATCGAACAACAGCAAACATCGCTCCCTATTGAAAACTTAGATGTTCTGGCTGAGAAGCAGCTTAAGTCGAAACATGGTAAACTATTTCCAAATTCAATTCGTGCAATTTTTTGTGGTCCAAGTGGATGTGGAAAAACAAACGCACTTTTAACTTTAATATTTAACCAAAATGGTTTGAAATTTGAAAACGTGTATGTATATAGCAAATCGCTCTATCAGGAAAAATATCGGCTACTACAAGATGTTCTAAAAAATATTGATTGTATCGGATATTTTCCATTCAAAGCCAGCGATGATGTAATAGATCCATCTGATGCTCGAGAAAATTCCCTCATTGTTTTCGACGATGTGGCTTGCGACAAGCAAAATAAAATCAGGGAGTATTATTCTATGTGCAGACATAAGGGTATTGACGCGGTGTATCTTTGCCAGACTTACTCCAAGATACCCAAGCAGTTGATTCGAGATAACTGCAACTTTATAGTACTTTTTAAGCAGGATGAGACAAATCTCAGACACGTGTATGAAGAGCACGTGTCACCTGACCTAACCTTCGAACAGCTTAAAGATATATGTCGCCAGTGTTGGAATGATAATTATGGCTCTTTGGTAATCGTGAAAGACTTTAGCATAAACGAGGGACGTTATCGACAGGGATTCGACAAATATATAAGGTCTGGACAATAGCTTCTACGGATCATTAGCGCATCTGACGATATGCCGTTAACATCTCAAGAGCAAATTGCTGAAGCCCAACGCTCAAAAAAAATTAAAGATCTTACTCGCTCTATCAGGAAAAAGTATACGGCTTTAAAATTAGGTAGATTTGAAGAAGATGAGGTCTTGGAGAAGGTATTTCAACCTATTACTAAATCTCTTACAAAAATTGAAAAAAATAAAAATGAAAGAGCGGAAAACATGAAGTTTGAACTCAAAAGAGATAATGATGGTTTATGTAAGCTTGAGAAAAAGGAAGGAAGCGTCGAGAAAAAGGAGGAAGAAAACGTTGAGGATAGAATCAGCAAGAAACTCGATAAGTTAATAGCAAGCATTAATAGAAACAAGCAACAATCCCTCAATGAGTCACATTATGAAGCTACCGTACCAACTGATAACGATACCGTTTTCAACAAATCATTTAACATGAGTACATTTCGACCGGAGGTTTTGGAGGAGTACTTGGATGCCTATCCCGAAATAGCTAAGAAGTACATTTTAGACCACAATGAAAAACTTCCAAAAATTGATCCGGTTTATGGACCCCTTTACAATGCGTCACAGTCACAATGGATGCTAGGAAAAAAAGTTATGGACTTCGATAAAAGTAGCGGAGACATTTTGATTGATGGACACCGCTATAAAGGTACCGAGGGACTCTACGATAATTAATATCATCGATGATCCACGTATAACTACTAAAGAGGAGAACGATAGGTATAGACATATTTTAGTTAATACCGAAGTTCATCTAAATACTCTTGGAAGACTGAAAGGCACAAATCGTTCAAAGTATGTTGACATCATAAAACCTTTCGTTACGACTTCAACATCTAAATCGAGGCCCCGTGCGAATACAATATCTGGCTCGGGTACTTCCGGGATGCATTGGATTTTCAATAAAAAACCCATAGAATACGTTTATTGGGATGATGCCAATGAATTAGTTGACCGTTTAAAATTGCTCGTGGCATCTAAAAACGCAGGCAATACATCGAATGACAACGAAATTGTAGCAATAATAAATGAGCTCAAAGAAGCTAATATAATCAGATAGATGCACAAAAGGTGTTTAGTACCAAAATGAGCTTGAACAAGTTCGGACGTTCTTCCAAAGCGCCTAACGAAGTCAAAGTTTTTCGTACTCAGAATTTGTTTGCGGTAACCAAAGAAGGAGACTACGATCTTCAAAACCGTAAATTGTGCAACGTTGAACTACCGACTGAAGGTGGCGACGCCGCAACAAAAAAATACGTCGATGCTAGCTGTACTTCTATAATGAATTCGATCGATGAAAAATTTCAAAATATCTCTAAGATCTTTACAAGCAATTTCGATAAAAAGATTTCGAGCTTGAATAAGATAGTATTGAGTTCATCTTCGACGTCAACCGATAACACGACTCTACTCAATAAAAACGTTGAAAAAACTTCCGTGATTGACCAGAAAGTGACATCCCTGCAGACTCAAATCACTGATTTGAATATAGAATATCAAAATCGTTTAAAATCAATATCCATTCAACTTGATTCGCTAAATAGCGACTACAAAAAACTAACTACCATACTTAATAGTCTGGATGCAAAAAGATCGTCTCAAAAGAAATCGACATGAACTCCAATCACTCAAAAGAAAAAAATCAAATAGTTAAAGAGCTTCATAAGCCTGCACGCAAAAATTATACACGACGACGAACTATCATCAAAGGGCTGGACGATCTCTGGCAAGCCGATCTTGGACAACTTAATCAATATAAATCCTATAATAGAAATTTTAAATTTATACTTGTCGTTATTGATGCTTTCTCAAAATTTGTTTGGTGTAAACCGTTGAAAACGAAAACTGGAGAAGAGGTTACGAGAGCGTTTGCAGAGATCCTTAAAAGTTCAGAACGCCGGTGTCCGAAAAACCTTCAAACTGATCACGGAAAGGAATTTTACAACACTCATTTCAAACAGTTGATGGGAGCTTACAACATTAATCACTATAGCACATTTAGCGTCAAGAAAGCAGCCATTGTTGAAAGAGTGATACGTACTTTGAAGGAAAAGCTTTTTAAATTTTTCAGTTTGAGCGGAAAATATAGATGGATCGATGTATTGCCTACCTTGACAGATGATTATAATAGTCAAAAACATCGCACGACACAAATGAAACCTAAAGATGTAAGCAAAAGTTGCGAAAAGCGGTTATTAAAAAACGTCTATAGCCACTTGAAGACTTGTGGTAATAGAAAATTTAATGTTGGTGATATAGTTAGGATCAGCAAAATGAAGCACGTTTTTAACAAAGGTTATACCCCCAACTGGACTACGGAATTGTTTAAAATTGTGAGGATTCAAATCACCAATCCAGCAACATATTTGCTTGAAGATATGAATGGAAGTCCCATAAAGGGTGGATTCTACGCTGAAGAACTACAGAAAACGGTTAATTCCGACGTCTATCTAGTTGAAAAAGTGTTACGTAAGAAAGGGAAAAAAGTTTTAGTTCGGTGGCTTGGTCTTGACAAATCTCACGACTCCTGGATAGATAGCAATAACGTTTTATAAAAATGTAGAGGGGATAGGTTAGAAGGGGTAGAGTGGAGGGGGTAGAGTAGAGGGGGTAAGAGGGGGTAGAGTAGAAGGGATAGAGTGGAGGGGAGTATACTATAAGAGACAGTTATATAAAAAATACTAGTTACCTTCAAGAAATATCTACAGTAGCAGTTCGAATATTTTAAAAATGAGTGACAGTGCTTACGCTTCTGAATTTAGTGAAGATACAACATCTGTAGATGCTGCCAACGATGAGGATCTTATTCTAAATACGTGCTTTGTGTTGAAGCCCAATCATGTGTTTACTGTTCACTGTGGATTGAGCGCCGCACGATATTTCACACCAGCTATCAAGATTGTTAACCACCTAGATACGCAAGGTTTCGCTAATATTTTATTAGATCGCCTCGAATGGAACGAGCTAATTCTAATTTTGACAGGATGCGTCGAAGATTTTTTCAATAAACCTAATTCGTCTGCCATATCGAGGAGATTTGTATCCAATGAAAATGTTAGAATAAATACAATGATTAGAGTGGATGGATTAAAAGTTGCTATGCTTTCAAAGGAGGGCGTCGACTGCCATTTTTCTCATTCAGATATTTTAGAATTAATAAGCCTCGATAAGATAATTTCTTCTAAAATCGATGTAATGTTAAAACTAAATATTTGCGAAAATTATTTAAACTTTTTAGATACAGTAAATATGCTTTTGTTTAGATGTAATTACATGTTGAATCCTATAGATTTAATTATTATTTAGTTAGCATTATTTAGTTCAACGCTCAATTTAGAAATGTATTGTATTTTTCAATTTTTTAATTTTAGTAGAGATAAGTTTTTAATTGACTTGTATAACAGAAGGTATTTTTGAAATAAAACAATATAAAAATATAAATGATTTTTATTTCTTAAACATAGATACATACAAACAGTAATACAAATCGTGCGAATACTAAAGGTAAGTAAGATATTCTGCTTCTAAAACAGTAATACAAATCGTGAGAATAGTAAAGGTAAGTAAGATATTCTGCTTCTAAATAGTTGCTCGGAAAGTAAAAAAGTGGTGTTAATCTATTATACTATAATAATGACCCCAAGGAAGCGTATCGTGAGAATGCTTTAATAAAAATCGTTTATCATCAAAAGGATTAAGGGCGATTTTTTTCTGTTCCACGCTGTAGACATCGTGGTTATAAGATCTTATACAGCGTTGTGTTTCACTATTAATTTAAAAATTTTGAAGGGCGTGCAAATAATCTTCAAACCGAATTTTTTGTTTAACTACATTATATTTAACACCCTTAGCCTTCTTAACGCATGTTCCACCTTGAACTTTATAAGTGTATTGTTTAGAACGTAAGCCGACAAAGTGAGTCATGATTTTTCCGTTATTCTCATCTTTCATAAGGCCCGGCACTTTTTTATTCGCAGATGGTATATTATATGGGTTGTCAGCTAAATAGTCGCTGGTATCAAACCGATGTAGATCTCTTTTTATAACATCTTCGTACACATCTTGGCAATGTATTTCATAAATCAATGAATCCGTGTCGGTATATAGCAGCTTACATTCAGACGGTTGAAATTTCCGAAGCATATATCCATAATGAAAATCATAAACACAAGTTTTCGAAATCTCTAGAATTGCTGCTCCAATATAGAGGGGTTTATTGAAAATTATTTTTGATTTGTTTAATTCTACGCTAATCAAGCATTCGTCGAAGATCGTTCTACTTCTAAAGTGTGGACTAGAAATTAGATTTTTTGCACCATATCTACCCTCCCATTTTCGAACTAATTTGACTACGCGATGTTTTCTTATATTCTCCATCGTTTTGCCGTAGACCGCGTTATTCATTAGCTTGAAAAGATTTTTTTCAAATTCGTTTTTGGCCTGCGAGCGGAGTCGTGTATTGACATCTATATATGGTTTCAACCACGGTGCCTGACTGAATTTTAAAACACGATGTATTTTTTTAAGCACTAACCCATTATTCATAGCTTGTTTTAAGTTCCTATAATGTAAAATATATTTCTCTTTAGGATGTAAGGTTGTCATAAGTTTTGATAATTTCGAATTTTTGGGGGTACTATGTTCGGCACAAAACGGAAGATCTTTGTGTAAGTCATGCAGACGTTCCGGATAGTCTAAATCTACCTCAAGCATATAGCCTATTGGACCTTCGTCGGGAACGGTAGTTACATCGATATTTGAATCGATCCATTCAAATTCTCCGTATGGAAGGTATTCACTCATGGCCCAACCGTATAAATTGTTTACATCTAAATAGAGGAGATACTTTGAAATTTCGTTGGATTAAAAATTCTCCATATATTTGTTGTTTGCCTCTGCAAAGCGATTGCAACATTGGCTTATACCTCCTCTTATAGATTTCTCAAAAAACATTAGCATATCTATATCTTGAAAAGATTCAAGCCTACACCCCGTATATTTGAGCATACAATCCCAAGTGTATCCCGGAACTGTGTAATAATGTGCAGGATCCAACCCGTAAGTCTCGTGACATGTTTTACGAAAATTTTCAAAAACGTCTACTAACAGCATCACATCAGTTTTAAGGTACAAATCTGAATATTCACCTAAATTTTTAATATTAAATTTTTTCCAAACGTTTTGAGCATGTATATACTCATTTTCATCAATATTAACATTGTTTAGTTTGCTATAAAAATCATCAATTTTAGGTAAAGATGTTTCCTCTAGTCTTTCAATTGTGTCTATATAGTCATAAGGAAAAATACCTTTTCGGGTTAACAATTCGAAATTTTCTTTAGGTAAACCGCGAAACATATTTCTGGTATTTATTAAATTCCTTACATTGAGATTTGAGACTAGAGTGCTCAGTGATGAGTTGATAAATCTAAAGGAATCTATAAATCGAAATCTAATATTAGTATTATTATCAAATATTGTGAAACTAATATACTGTTCTTTGTTTACGGGAAGCAATGAGACATTATTTCTCTTCGCTAAATCTCTAATTATAAAATGACTATCGTATCCAGAAAGGTTGTGAAAGGTAACGGGAATTACAAAAGAATTGGTATAATTTAGATTACATTGATTATGCGCATATCCCCTGAAGTTACCTGTCAGGTGACAATGGTCTCGCACTATCTTATCGGTAAGCTGGTAATTTTTATTGCAAATATGACATGACTTTGTAGCGTCCTTGAGACTTACGACTTGATTCATTGGTTTCACGTTTTTCAATTTTGATGATACTGCAGCGGCGACTTCAGCCAACTGATCTGCGAACCAACTCATACAGTCTGTATTTCGATAGCTTTTGTAATAAGAGAGACTATCATCATAACTGCATTTAAAGAAATATCCTGCACTAAACGCTTCATGCTTCTGATATTTTTCAGTCTTTAGCGTTCGTTTGGAATCATTATATGGTTTTAAGATGGACTCAAAATCGGAGTACATTAAAAATGGAACGCTTTCTTTGTTAACGTAGTTTTTAAACTCAATATACTTCTCCGTAGGGAAAATTATTTTACATTCATTCATTTTTTCACATTCATCGGTATGCTCATCCAACTTTTTTTGTGTTTGAAAGTAATTTAAACATCTGTCACAGAGAAACTTTTTACACCGATGCTTATTTAATTGTTTATATATTAATCTAGACATATCCTTTATCAAAACGTAGTGATATTTTATTTCAACATTTTCATCATCGTTGGTGTCCCAGTTATCGTAATTTAGTTTAGGAAAATATTTATCTTGAATTAATAAAAGAGGTTAACGTGTTTGTCTACTTTCTGTTTGGTTAGACGACTGGGTACAACAGAGAAATTATATTTTGTATCCATCTCTAAACAAAAAACATTAATTGAGATGTTATTGAGTTTTTCAAATTTTGTAATTTGAGGAATAGTCATCGGAAACTGGATTCCCGTTAAATTCAAAACATCGGAATAGTGAGGGTACGAAGAAGTCCTACAGGTTGTTTTATTTGTCGGATATAGATCAGCTACTATGCTCCAGGCAAAACAGGCCTCATCTTGATTTTGTATATTTAAGCAAGCATTTCTATTAGAAATTTGTTCGGGTAACCTTATGAAAGATGAAGCTCCATTGCCCAATTCATATTTGTTAATATTTACTTCAAGAGATATTATTCTGTTAAGGGCATACCCGCTTTGTCCTTCTTCAAACTCTTCGAGTGAATTTAAAATTTTTTCATATACGTTCGTTCTGAACCAGTAGTCTAAATCTACTCCTAAATCGATCTCACAGTTTTTGGTGTTAAAATACTTATTTTCTAGAATTTCATCATTTCCAGACTTTTTTATAAACTCTGCACAAAAGCAAGTATTCACTTTAATCATGGAATGAGATTTCAATATTTTTTTTATTTTTAATTTAAAAATTGTGGAGCAGTCGTTTAGAAATTCCTTTACGTCTTTGTGCTTCAAATTGATTATTATGCTCGTCTGCAGTCTGTTCGCGAAAGCCGAGGTGATATTTTCCCACTTTATGCGTTTTGCTAATTTCCCCTGAGCTAAACCCATTCCTGTATGAGTGTTTTCATTTAATAACTGCTTGATGGAGGCTCGAAATGCTTTAATCAACCCTAAAGAAGATTGTAATTTTCGACGAATACCCACCGAAAGATTTTGTTTCTTAAGACATTTATTGAAAAGAGTAATATTATTGTTTGAAAAATTAACCCACCTATTTATTTTTATCGGTAATGGATTTATGCGTAATAACTGATAGGCTTTAGTAGCATTCTCACAGATTCCTTTAGTTATTTTTGTGATTTTTTGTTCATCGTTACTATTTGAAATTATAAGCATCTTTACTTAAATGAGCAACTAAATTAACCTTACTGTTAAAACTGATGACAAGGTTCTTGGAATCTTAGACCAATTGCGCGACCACTTGCATTGGCTCTTCGCCGACTAATATAAAAATTAAACCATTTTCAAATATTTATATACAGTGTGACCCATTTGTTTTGGGGTCAGTCTGTAAAAAGTGTATCAATCGTGCGATTTGGCTGATTTTTTTTTTAAATTGTAGAGCTCGATGAACTGCACATTTTGAACAAAAATTGCCTGGTTCGCATAAAATCCAAAGCCTACTATGACCGTTTTTATGAGCAAAATTTTAAGAAACCATATTAGCGTTTTTTTTGAAAAAATCTGTGTGCGCCAATGGATTGAGCACCCCTCGAAATGGGTATGTACAAAATTTCATCAAAATATTTCAAGTAATAACGATTTTGTAGAAAAATTAAAAATGCAGCCAAGGTACGTCTTTATTTTCAAAAATTCAAAGTTGGCCATGGAAAATAATTGAATTGTTTACTTTTATTAAGTGTCAAACTGTCTAAATTGAGTTCAGAAATTGTTTGTGCTCAATACAATTAATTATCATAATTATGGAATATTTAAGCATAAGAGACAAAATAGAAATTGTTCGACTCGTGGGCGACAACGAGCGCTCGGCAGCAGAAGCTGCGGCCGAATTTAACAATAGACACCCAGGTAGATCAGTGAGTCGAAGTACTGTACAACGTATAAACAATATTTTTGATGAAACTGGATCGATTTCTAAAAATTTATTAAAAACTAGGCAAAATGGACGCCGTGGACTTGTTGAAAATAACAATCAAATTCTGCAATACTTTAGTGACAATCCTCGAAATAGTGTTCGAACGGCTAGTTTAGACCTTCATATACCCAGAGAGAGTATAAGGAGATGTTTGAGACAAAACAAAATAAAACCGTTTAAGCCAAAATTTTTGCACACCCTGGAACCAGGAGATGAGGAGAGAAGATTAGAATTTTGCTATTGGCTGCAAGGTGAATATCTCCATAATGGCAACTTTTTAAATGAAATTTTATTCACCGACGAAGCCACGTTTACTACAAATGGTGTAGTATCAAGTCAAAACTGCCGTCACTGGTCAGCTGAAAATCCAGAGTTTATAATAAATGCAAGGAGACAATATTCACAAAAAATTAACGTTTGGTGTGGAATACTACGCGACAGAATAATTGGCCCATTTTTCTTTGAAGGGAATTTGAATGCGGCTGGCTTCTTGAATTTTCTAGAAATTGAATTTAGAAATGCTTTAGATGAGTTACCATTAAGATACCGTTTAAATTTAAAGTTACAGTTAGATGGCAGTCCTATTCATAATGCTCGTTTAATCAGAAACTGGCTAGATAATAATTTTGAAAACTGTTGGATAGGGCGAAATAGTCCTTTCTGTGAGTGGCCACCGAGATCTCCGGACTTAACTCCTTTAGATTTTTTTCTTTGGGGTACACTTAAGCAAAATGTTTATAAGTCAAGACCCCATAATTTACAAGAACTGCAAGCTAGGATAAACCGTAGTTGTGAGGAAATTACTCCACAGCAAATACGAAATGTAATTTTGAATGTACGCAAGAGGAACGACAAATGCATTGTAGAAAATGGAGGCTTGGTAGAAGTTACAAAAATTTTATAATTTTAATTGTTTTTATGTTTTGTGTTTATAAGCATAAGGTTGTATTATTACAATTCAATTATTTTCCATGGCCAACTTTGAATTTTTGAAAATAAAGACGTACCTTGGCTGCATTTTTAATTTTTCTACAAAATCGTTATTACTTGAAATATTTTGATGAAATTTTGTACATACCCATTTCGAGGGGTGCTCAATACATTGGCGCACACAGATTTTTTCAAAAAAAAACGCTAATATGGTTTCTTAAAATTTTGCTCATAAAAACGGTCATAGTAGGCTTTGGATTGTATGCGAACCAGGCAATTTTTGTTCAAAATGTGCAGTTCATCGAGCTCTACAATTTAAAAAAAAAATCAGCCAAATCGCACGATTGATACACTTTTTACAGACTGACCCCAAAACAAATGGGTCACACTGTATATCCAATCTGATGACATAGCATGGTTGTTGACCTGCGACGTTAGCATATATTTAGCTGATGTTGCAGTTTGCAATGTGAGTCGATGAGTCAAGAAACCCATGAAATTTGCCACCTTTGTAATCTGACACCGTGGTATCATGTTTCATTTCCGGTTTCAAATTTCATGCTATTCGGCAGAAAACAATCTGATGACATAGCATGGTTGTTGACCTGCGGCGTTAGCATATATTTAGCTGATGTTGCAGTTTGCAATGTGAGTCGATTATTGACCTGCTGCGTCGAGAAACCAGCGTATAATTTCGCTGTTCGGTAGATTGTTGACCTGACGTGTCAGAAAATGAAATACTTTTATTAATAGATAAGAATAGATTGAAAATGACAAGTCTTTCACGTAAGGTTGAAAACTCATGGGTTTCGTTGTGTTGAAGTTTGTTTTCTGACAACCATATGAATCACATTTAATAAGCTTTTTTATACTCTCTTAGAGGTGCTAGTGTAAATAAGATGTTGATTAGGTAAGTATTATCTATCACAATTGAGAACGGTCTTATCAGTACAAAGCTCTTACTGCAAATACGATAAAACCCATAGCTATCCTTTAGACTTATAACTTAATACTTTTTAAACGTTTGTTTTTTGGATTCGTTAAAATTTTCAATCGATTCTACATATTTTTAATAACAGTATATTTTCTTCATTCAATAAATTTTCCATATTTTATTAGAGGAGAAAATAATATGTTGAGTCAGTAAGTATTATCTATCACACTCTCGAAAGATCTTATCAATACAAAGATTTTGCTGCTAATACGCTAATAACCAGAGCTATCCTTTAGACTTACAACTTGATACATTCAACGTTTTTTAGATTTATTAAAAAATTTCAATCGATTCTAGAAATTTTTACTAATAAAAGTATTTCAGTTTTCCACATTTTATTAGAGGTATAAATAAAGTTTTGAGTAGGGAAGTATTATCTGTCACAGGTTTCGAACGGTCTTATCAGTACACAGTATTACTGCGATAAATCCAGAGCTATTCTTTTAGACTTATAACTTTTCAACGTTTTTTAGATTTCTTAACATTAATGCGGCTACTTCAGCCAACTTATAATCTTAAAAAAAATAAGGAAGAATAATTTTGTAAATAAAATGAACGAAAATGTCCAAAAATATACTAGGAATTAAAGTAACCGCACCCAAAATTGTTATTAATATAGTCTATCAAGTGTCAATGAATCCTGTAAAATGCACTTGGACGTATTTATATGTTCTGCGCTCAGAAGCAATCGGAACTTTCAGATTTGAGTTTTAATTTTGTAGGGGTAAATAAAAGATAGACTAGATTTCATATTTTATTTTTACAATTTTCTAAATTTATGTTTTTGAACTTTTTATTTATTTCATACATTTGAATTTCATATTTCAAATTTTGAAGAGATCTTTGATAAAATTCCAATCTTCTTTTGTAGTGTTGTCTGCGTCGCCTCTTGTCAGTGGGATTCATTCTTCCTCAAATTTAATATTCGTTGTCCTACCAATGAGGCCCAGACTCGTCAAGAAGATCTTCTCTCCGTTGGTGATTTCCCGGTTTATGTCTTCGATGCGTTCAGACGTAAATTCTTTTACGAACCGTGCAGGGAGCGCAGTTTGAAAATTTTCAAATTCGACGAACACTTTCTCCCCGTACCTTGTTTCAATTCTTCTAAAAGATAAAATTTTATGTTTTTCACCAACCACTAACTCTCTTGCACTCACAATTTCTTTTACGAAGTTATTTTCGTTCAACTGTTTGAGTAAAGACATATTTCAATATTATTCAAGCACTGTTGACTGGGTATAGTGAGCTCTCCCAACGGCATCCTCCTTTTAACCCCAATGCCCCCCACCTAAATGCTACGTCAACTGTTTTAGTGCAAACATCTGCATAATTTTTGTTTACGTTTTTTATATCAAGGTGCCACGTGTCAAGGTGATGAGATCACTGACCTTCAGGTTAACAAGGTGACCTCTTAAAGTTCATTGACCTTCAGGTCAAGGTTAACAAGATGACCTCTTAAAGTTCATTGACCCTCAGGTCAAGGTTAACTGTGACCTCTTAAAGTTCATTGACCTTCAGGTCAAGGTTAACAAGGTGACCTATTAAAGTTCATTGAACCCGCGGGTCAATGACCCCTCAAAGGTTATCGATCTGGTAACCCCATGACCTCTAGCTTCAGGTCAAGGTTAACTGAACGTGACCCCTTAAAGTTCATTGAACCCGCGGGTCAATGATTCCTTAAAGGTTATCGATCTGGTAACCCCTTGAGCTCTAGATAACCTTCAGGTCAAGGTGAACTGAACGTGACCCCTTAAAGTTCATTGAACTCGCGGGTCAATGACCCATTAAAGGTTATCGATCTGGTAACCCCTTGACCTCTAGATAACCTTCAGGTCAAGGTTAACTGAACGTGACCCCTTAAAGTTCATTCAACCCGCAGGTCAAGGTCATTTTCAAATTTCCCGCCTTGGCGGCCATCTTGTGACGTCACTTCCGCTCTGGAGTCCCCTTTGCTATACTACTTACGAGGTTTGTCATCTCACTTGATGAGGAGGTAGGCGCTACAGCAGCAACCTGGTGATGCGGGACAATTTCATGCACTTTATCCGCTAGTTCAGCGATGGATTCCAAAGTCCAGAGTTGCGATGACGACTTGAACATGCTGGGGCAAGTGGCCGATCCACAGAGTTCGTAGAAGCGCGTCCGGGACGGTCTCAGTACCAGCAAGACTTCGAAGATATCGGAGAAATTGTGACGGTTTCCTATCACCAATGTCAGCTTGAGTAAGTAATTGATGTATTTGTTATTCTCTGGAAGCTGATACACGGCGGATGAGTTCTGATTTAAGTTTGATGTATCGATCGGCAGGTGGGGGAGAGGTGATAATGTCCTCCACTTCAGTAGCATACCTATGATCCAACTGGGAGATTACGTAATTGAACTTCGTTGTATCCAGAGTTACACGAGAGATCTCGAATTGAGCTTCTGCTTGTGCGAACCAAAGCGCAGGTTTATCAGGACAAAGGGTGGAAGATGAACTGCAACTCTGAAGATGCCTGCAGGATCAGTTGGCACGGGGTCCGTCATGGTTCGTAAGTCGTGGGTCACCACTATGGAGTTTGTTGGTGCAGGATAATATAGCACGAACTCCACTTAAAATAATAACTATGTTGTCGATTTAACAAATTTTATTAAACTGATTTTACAACTGTTTACTTAGTTACTAAAATGTTTTGTTATTTTTGTAACCGGCCAAATCTTAATTGTTGTGGCGAGGATCGCCACACCAGCGAGGGACGCCACAAGTCCCTCTAATTTGACAAGTTCACATGGCATATTTCCATACATTTTCTTAAGAAAAGCGAGTCTAAAAAGCAAGCAAGAGTATTTAGTATCTTTTGGTTTGAAACGCATTCAATGGCTAGTTGTAGTATGTGAAAGCATAAAACGCATTCGATTTTTCAGTTTCTTCTTTATATGGAGAACTATTGGTTCGCTTTGAAGCTATAAACATAATTTTCTATTTTCATTCCTGCATACGTTAAAAAGTACTCTTCCAAAATAATATCTTTAATTTTCGCTTCTTCAGCTGGTTGGTCAGAACATACCATAATTCCAAAATAGTGTTTATTCTTCTGCAATTCACCTAATGGTCTGTGCATACCATTTTCTTCATGTGCGCGAAAATTTCATGTTATCACGAACAAATCTACCTCGAAAAGCCGAATTAATAGGATAAAACTGCCAAATACTGGACGCAAAGACAATTCGTTACCGTAAAAGATCGTTTGCAAATTTTACAAAATAAATCAATGAGAATTATTTTAGGGTGGAATAAGTATAGCAAAATTTTAGATATGTTAAATAAATTAGAATGGCTTAACGTTAACATCGAAAATTATTTAGAATATAAAACTTTAATATTTATTCATAAAATTAAATTAAATTTGTTGCTAAATAAATTTGTTTATTATTATTATTATTAAAAAGATGGTAAATCGTAATAAAGCTGTATATTTAAAATTTTGGATTTTTTAAACGTCAGAAACTGACATCCCAATAGCCACAGAATACCACCTTATAACCTATAATAAGTCGCCATTTTTTTCGTCGTGTAGCGCCACCCCGATCCGTAAACAACAATGAAATATGACGGCATGCTCGGGTCTTTAATATAGTGTTGGTCCAGGTTCAAGTTCTTGTGGCGAAAAACCCAATAAAAAAATAAATAACTATTGATTAATATAACATAGCTACTGTACAGGGTGATCAAGTTACATATATAAATTGTAGGGTTGTAGAGTAACGAGATATACAGGGTGCTTGAACTTTTTTGTTTGAAGGGCCTTCAAAAATCGCTACTTTTGGCCTTCCGACCGTTGACAAAATGAAAATCCAGGGCCGGCTACGATTCTTTGTATACCCTCCCCAGCCCTCGATTTGTATCATGCTCATACCATATTTGACCAAAAACTCTACACTACAGGGAGTTCCATTTTAGAGGCTGTTATATTAAAAATAAATAAATAAATAAAAACCTAGTTATATCTATATCTGTTACTCAGTGTTCGTTTTTCTGAAAATGCATGCCAATAATGTTATTAATCCCTTAGAAACCCCACAATTTTTGTATTTAATTTTTCTTAGATCCAAAAATAAGGAAGTTATTAGGGGTCATCCACATTAACTGGACCACCCTGTACAAATTCGTTATGTCAATTATGTCAATTTAAAAATGCAGCTTAATTCGGGTTACTGATGTTACTTACTCTATATTTATTCATAAATAAAATTTATTTTTATACGAGCATGCCGCACTATTGTGCCGCAAAGTGTAATACCTACTCTAGTATCGCAAAGTTACTTTTCCACGTTACTTTCCGCACTAGTGTGAAAAAGCAAACCTTTCCGAAATTAACACGTTTTTAGCAAGGCATTACACAATGATCTTAAATTTAAATGACTAAATTATATTAGTCGATACATTCGTCATTATAAAATTTTCAGAAAAAAAAATCATACAAGCAAGGAAATTTGCATACGTATTCTCTGGGGGCTTCTTATTGAAATTTTAGAAATTTTCCACACAAAAAAGTTTGTGCTCAGGCCGCCATCTTAGAAAATGTCGGCCAAAATGAGGTTTTTAGTTTTTATTGTGACTATTTCTCTCGGCTTAACTTCCACCAATCACAAACGCGCAATTTTGAATTACAAATGGTTTCTAGATGGAAAAACTGTACGACAGCACCTGTCAGCAGTTTTTTCGAGTTTACCCGCGGCAAAACTTGACAGCTGTTGTATATACGTTTTGTAAGCTATGTGTATGCAGAATAATCTGTTACTCATGAAATAGTCTTGTCAAATACCATTCGGGCATCTAATTTTTCCTGTGAAAAAATAAAAAAAAACAATGCTATGTAATATTTTTAACAAAATGCATTCGTGCAGGTGCAAAAGTCCTCGATTTCGACTCGGATTTTTGTTGCCACCAGCACTCATGCTTCTTGTTAAAATATTACTTAGCAACGTGTTTTTCCGATTTTTTTCGGAAAAACTAGATGCCCTTATGATATTACTTACGAATACCGACCGAAATTAAACATTGTTAAGTAATAGAACTATGCTTGTCAGACTTTTCAACTTCACTTTGAACTAACATAGTGCATTTATTTGCAGATAAAAAATATAGTGCGATTGGAGGTACCGATGGAAATGAAGGTGGAAGAAATATTGCAAAAAAACTTAAAGCAATATTTTTTACTGAACATGTGCTGACTTTGTTTTCCTGGACAGGAATATCCCGAACAAATGGAATTCAAAAAAAGGTGACAACAGATGGAGCACCGTTAAAAATGAAATTTTTTTTAAAATGAACATACTCAAACAAGCAAAGCAAATTGAAAAAGCAGTTCTGTTAAAACACAGAAAAAAATAAAAGAGGTATTTTAAACCCAACTTTAATTAATGTAATTAAGCATTAATTTATAATCATTTTTTATGACGTTCTACCGGAGACAATAATTAGTAGTAGTGAGGACAGAACCAATGGAGAAATCGAGAGAGAAATCTTAGAAAGTGACGAATCAGAGTTAACTTAAACAATATTTGGTGGTAAATAAAATAAAGTGTTTCAAACAAAATTGTTTTATTTTTAAATTTAAAAAAATCACAATCATTTGTCTGGCAAAATGTAAATAATGCATAAATATTACTAGTTACCTTAATTTTTTAATCTACGACGGTGTCATTATGACCATTTAGCATTGTCATTTGGATGTCATTATGGCCTTCATAATAGCACTCAGTGCCATTATGAATTCATAATAACACGCAAATTAACAAATAAAAACAAAGTTAGTCACCACTTTAATAGGATTGCTCGTACCTACGTCTGTCTTGGTTTTTCGGGAAGTAGAGAATCCGAAGGGACATTATCAGAATCACAAATATTAATATTCTTTTTCACAAAAACTGTACTGTCACGAAATTGGACGTCAACAATTAAGTTGCCAAAGTCAAAATTGAAAATATCAATAAGCGCGGTTACCATGACATCGAATAATATGGGCACCTGATAATTTTAAATTTTAACTTATGAAAACGTTTCTGCTATCAAAAACATGCAAATAGAATCTGTTTGGACCATCGTAGATTAAATTTTGAACGATACACGTTCGATATGAACTTTATTAATGAAACTTGTGTAACTAAACCACTCGGATAACGCCTCGTGATTTAACGTTACACGCGTTTCATTATGATGTTCATATCGAACTAGTATCATTAATAATTATTTTAATACCTCAGTCGTTCTCGGTCAGGTTCGCATTTTTTTTTTTGGTTTCTGAGAGAATAAACTAGATGGCGCTTATAATCATTTTACCGGCTACTGCTATTTGAAGATTAACTAAGCCAAAATTAAATTTGATCTTACTAATATTCGAGAAGTTTCTAAAACAATCAAAAGTTTACGAGCCCCAGGAGTAGATAATATTCAAACTGACACTTTAAAGAAATATTGCCTGGAACTTTCTCCCCCACTTACACATATATTTAATTTGTCTATAAAAACTGGTAATTTTCCTAATGCTTTTAAAGTCGCAAAAATTAAATCGCTGTTTAATTTTTGCAATATTTTGTTTTCTTTTGTTGTTTGTGTAATTTAAGCGCGCCGGCATTATTGTTGACAATAATTTATAAACCAAGTGACATTTCCTCAACCGCGATTGTCTTTTCAACGTCCACGACTAATATGATTTTCCAAGCGTTAAGCAAACCCCGCATTTTATGGGCGAAAAGTGGGTTTTTCGTAAATTAATCGAAAATTACTGCTTTTAGGTATAGCAAACCTTACACAAAGTTGTCATCATTTTTAGTGGTGAATATTAATATAATTAAAAAAATGGGGGTTTCCATTTGAAAATTTCGAGATTTAAGCACATTTTGATTGTAATTTTTATTCATATTTTGTGAACACTCTGTATAAGAACGGATTTATTTCTCAGTAGAGATCACTAGGTCAGGGCTTCTGTTACACGATGCCAAAAATTCGTTTTGAAATTTCGCGGTTTCCTCGTATAAATTGCTAATTGACTTTAGGTCTGCACCTGTAATTTTTTTCGCAAAAATGCAAATATCTCGAAAAGGGTTATATTTAGACATAGGACATGTTGCATGTTTTTGTTCCAAAATGATGCCTAGAATCCAAAAATGCAATAATATACAGGGTGTTCCAATTGAGATAAGAAAGTTGATATCGACTTCCGGTATAACCGGAAGTGCCAGATTCACCAAAATATTTTAGTTGAGCAGCGCCTATCGGCATTGGTGAGGTGCCAAATTTTCCTACTTTTAGTTTTCCATATATAGATCGATGCAGTTCGTGGTGGGCCACCCTGTATATTGACAAGCATAATGTTATAAGCGAGGGACAGTATGGTTTTCGGGAGGGCAGGTCGACGCAGGACGCTTTAGCATACCTAAGTGCAAAAATATATAAGGCAATTGATAATAAAAAACCGTCTGTGGGCGTCTTCGTCGATTTAGTCAAAGCCTTTGATACTGTGTGTCACTCTCAGATGTTTGAAACTTTAAAAGATCTTGGTTTTAGAAATAAAGAGTTTAATATGATGAAAAGTTATTTTACAGATAGAAAACAATGTATTGAACTATTGCAATCGGTGATTAGCGATTATTAAATTGTGACATGTGGGGTTCCACAAGGAACAGTCCTGGGTCCTCTGTTATTTGTGATATACGTGAATAACATTTTTCAGATCGATACATGTGAAGAGGTGGCTAGTTTTGCGGATGACCAAATATGTTTCTATACAGGAGATAACTGGGATGAATTGAAGGAAAGGGTGGGAAAAGATTTCAAAAAATTTTCTGATTTTTTTCTTATAAAAAACTTACAATCAATTGGGAAAAAACTAAGTTTATGTCATTTACGTCCTACAATAAATATCTACCGACTTTTAATGAAATTGAAATCGTGAATGAGTTCAAGATTAGGTCAACCGGAACTATCAAGTATCTGGGGGTTATGTTTGACTCTAATCTTAAATGGGTAGGTCATATTAATTTTATAAACAAAATACTGTTAAATTTAATATATAAATTTAAATTTTATAAACATATTTTGTGCACAAAAAAGTTGGAGGTGTTATATAAAACCTTAATAATTCCACATCTCACATATGGCATCGTCGCATGGGGCTGAGTATTAAAGGAACATATTAATAAGCTAGAAACGACACAAAAATGGTTGCTAAAAATAATGTACAATAAACCCAAATTATATCCATCAGAATCGCTATATAAAGAAAACAAAATATTGGATGTCAGGCAACTTTTCTATCAACAGTTAGCTATAGTCATGCATAAAACCCAGAGCAAAAATAACATTTCTGCTAATACACGACAACGAAACCAATTAAGAATTCCCAAAATGAAAAAAAAAACTATAGGACAACGTTGTCACACTTTTATTGGGCCTAGAGTATACAACAATCTGCCTCAAAATATAAAACAGGAACGACAACTAAAATCTTTCAAACGTGCATTGCGAGGATGGATTGATAGTACATCAAGAACTCAAATCCATTTGATTATAGATCCGAAAAACAGCTAAATGATGTTAATATAACTTATTCTAAGCAAAAATTGAAGCCTTCGATGATATTATCAAACTTGATATATGTAAGTGTTAAGTAGTTTTTGTATATTTTATTCTTCTTAGACAGGTATAATGTATAAGTATGTTCACTTCTTGTATGTATCTGGAATGGTACTCTTTGTTGTTGAGTGAAATCCCACAGACAAGGCAACTTACGTGGGTAATTTTGTTTATTTGGTGTAATGTTTTAGAGTGTCGCATGTATGTATGTAGTAAAATGTAATTGTTTCTATGTACTGAATAAACTATATAATAATAATAATAATAATAAAATGTCTCGTTCCTGGGAGTGTACTGGGTTATGACCGACTGATGATGGCATACTAAGCCAGAAACAGTCGACTGTCTCGGTCTATCCTCCTTTGAACGATGCAATCCATTAGATATTGGATGCTGCAATATCGAATGGATTGCAGTCGACTGTTTCTGGCTTATTATGCCGTCATCATTTGGTCTTAAACCCAGTACACCCAGGAACGAGACATGGCTTAGTTAATCTTCAAATAGCAGTAGCCGGTTAGATGATTTAGTTGAATGTGTGGAATGCGATAACGTTACTAAGTTAAATTCTGTTGGTTGGCTTGTCCATTCTACTGAATGGAAGAATGACAAGCCAATAGAATTTAACTTAGTAATGTTATCGCATTCCACACATTCATGTAGATGGTCAGCTTATCGGGGCTAAGCAGTACCTACCTTTTATAAAACTCCTTGCTTGCGTATCACATACAAAACATTTGATCTTAGTTGAAACATTAAGATCATTTACAGTAACTCCACTTAGTATAACTTCATTTAACTCTAGAACAAATTTCTGAAAAAATGTTGACAAAGGCGGTTTTCTTTCTCCGTAAAAAATTGCAGCAACCATCGGTGGTGTGTCCCGAAATTCGTCAATAATAAAAGAAATGCGCCAGAATTGCCAGTTGGAGCTATTAAATGGCGAGAAACCATCTATGTTAAAAATAAGAGATATTTCTGAAGGAACCTGCTTGTCTATTTTGGACAAAACATTCTGTAAATTTTGCCTTATTTCATTGTACCAAAACTTTTTCGCACCCATTTCCAATATGTCAACAAATTCTGGAGTCCCTAACAAAGTCCGGCCATCTTTTGGAAGCTCTGTTTTGCCATGAGATCGTAATATACGTAATAAGTCATTTGTTGCCGATAAGATAATTTTATTTGAAAGTTGCCCATGGAGAGATTCATCAATTTCTTCTTCTATTTGTCCCAACCCTTCCAAATTGATTTCATTATCTGCGGCACAGTTATCTGAGGCTTCTAATATCGTATTGATGTTAACTGGTTGCACTTCCGGAACACTCACATACCTCTCGGGCTCGTCATTTTCAAAGGCTTCATTTTTTATCTTCCTTATGGCCCGATAAAAGGAAGAGGAATGACGAAAAGCCTTGTGTTTAGACATGTTTCTACAATACCTACTTTATAGAAAATAATGCTAAATCCAAATTTAGCAAATATAGCTTATATACCTACCTAACAAAACAAGCTAGACTACATCAGTCTTTGTTTTCAGTATTCACGATTTATTTTCACGAATACACACACTCCAAAATTTCTGTACATTAAAAACTGTTTTGAGATAATTTTACTTCATGGTAATTTCTATAAGAAATTTTAATCTTCTTTAAGCCGTTTTTACTTTCAAGTCAAAAAAACTAGTCTTTTTGAACTTCATAGTAATTATTAGGTTACTATATAAACCCAAAAAACGACCAAAAACCTATAGGGATATAATAGGTCGAATATAGAGATTAATTACTTAACTATCTAACCTATTTTTGATCTAACCAAACCCTAACCTACAAGACAAATATTGAGACGAAATTTACTTCTTTATCACCTCTAATATGTCTTGAACTATCTTTTGACTATAAGGGCATCTAGAAAGTTAAAATAAGTAAATTTTGACCAAAAATTGATGGTAAAATTTTCCTTGTCTTCAAAGCCCGATTTTAGGTAATAATAAACGAAATTATAACCAAATAAAGTTTCCTAAAAGTTGAGCGTTCATGTAGTTTATAATTAGGTTAAAAATTAGTAGTTTTAGATAACAAAAACTTCTAAGGTTTTTCTCACTTTAAACAATTTTCTGAAGGAAAAACTTGGTAATATTTTACCTCCATAGGTAATACTCGACCAAAAATTGGTAATCTTGACTAGGAATGTTTGTTGGGAGGTTGGCTAAAAAAAATCAAATCGACCAAAAACCTTTTATAAATTAGAATAGAGGTGCTATAGGTATGTGCATACAATGTACATACTTTTTGCCACTATAAATACAACTGAAACCCACCACCGTTTGTATTTTAACGTGGAACTATTCAAATTTGGTGGATAAGTTGCCTTATAATTGAAAAGAGTCTGCAGTAGGAATACTAACATTTAGATTAGATAGGTAACATAAAATACAGCCCTGGCCCAAGGTACATGGCTCAAGGTACGTAGATTATTTAATGTTATAACCATAAACTCAGATCTTTGGGGTCATTAATGGACATTGGGGACATACGTATTGGCCACAGTGGCGTGCCTTACGGGCGCGCGGTGCGGGAGGGCCCAGGGATATTTGGGGGCCCCCCAAATTAAACCAGCTTAGACAAGTAACCATCGGATGCATTGGAAATGACAAAAATTTAACGCTAAGAAAAGTATTGAGGGTGGGCTCCTAAGAAACTCTTCATGTCCCTGATTGGCCACAATCGTATAAGAACAATCTCTGATAAATTTATAAAATATAATATTAAATAAAATATTAAATCTTACTAGATCAAAAGTACATATTAAAGTAGAAGAAATTTTGCCAAATGCTCGTAGACATAAAAGAGGGTTAATAAACGGTTTAGGCACTACATATTCAAGGCAGTGACTGGGAATTTGGTTGCCTCAGATGGCGAACGTTTCGAAAACATAATTAAGAATTGCAACAAAATAAAAAAAAATTGAATATAATATTAAACGTCAGAATTCAATATCGACAGAAGTTATCGACAAATTTAAGAACACTATCGAACAACTAAAACACAAGAACTTTTACTTGAATCCAAAATAAAACAAATTTCAACAATTATCCAAAAAAAACTTATAGAGAAATCTCGATTTTTATCAAAGATATCACAAATCAAGTAATAAATCTTTACGGAATAATCAATTCAATTTTACAAGATATTGAAAATTCAATCGTCTTTTCCAAATTAAAAATTATGCAACCAAGCATCATTAACACATCAGACTTTTACGAGGAACTTCTTAAACTTAAAAAATCTTAAAACCTGAACAATTTCCATTAAAAATTTCTTTAGAAAATATTTTACTTTTTGAATGTTCAATTAATATTGAATGTTATATTCTAAATAACAAAATCACTTATTTATTAAAAAGCCCTATTACTGTCCCTTTTGATTTTGAATACTTTCATTTATTCTCTACTCCTATATTTTCGGAGTGTCATTTTAAGACAGTTTTTCCAAAACAAATTCTTATTAAAAAATAAACTGCACTAAGCATTTACGAGTAAGGCATGCTCAAGAACGAAGTCCCAAGACTACGTTTGTAAAAAACTGGACCTAGAAGAAATCCGACAAGATGCACCTTGTGGAATTCAACTCCTGACTTCAAGAAGTAAGAAAAGTAAGAAAATATACTACGAACAGAAGGTCACTTACATGTATTAAATTCAAGACCCAAAAGGACTCCGAATGTTCTGAAACCGAGTCCACCTATAGTAACCTGCATAATCATAGCACTTCGGTGGAACGTTGCCTCACAGATGTAGCACGACTCGTAGCCGCTAGCCTATGCCGGCGTTGTCGGATACTAGCAACTTTCCCTAAATTTGGACGAAAGTAATCAAATGCATGGAATACGGCGATTTCGAGTCCCAGAGCGACGACATCGGCGATCGGTGTTTAGATTCGAAATTCGTGATTCGTTTACTCTCATCTGGATGCTAAGTATAATCACAGAAAATCTACAAGGAATATGATGTAAAACTTTGTATTATTATCTTTTCAGTTTGTGAAATATTCCGTTTTCAAATTTTACGTTAATATTTTTATAGGTAACTTGAATTTGCGAATCTCACGATATAGATAGAGATAAGCCTATGGCCTATTGACACAAATTGGCCAATAAAGCATATAATGTTCAAAGGGGACCATTATACAGAGAGCACGCAAAGGTTGGAACAAATTCAATAAAATCTCTATGGGGCGAGGAAAAAAATTGCTCGGACACGTCAACCAATGCCCATGGCAACGCACATGGCTCTAGAAGCAAGTGCTGCCCCCTACGCAATAAGCCTCATTTTGGCCTATTTATTAAATTGTTGTACATGGGAGTTAAAAGAGTGTATCGCGATATTGGAATTTTTTTCCAGGGATTTAAAACCAGGGGCGTTCGTCCCGTGACAAGCGTCAGCGGCGACGGGAAAAGTTCTAAAATGACAGGATGGATCCTAATCAGGGAAATTTTTTGTGGGTGGTAAAGGGCCCTAAGAGGATTAAAGACCAGTGGCGTTCGTCCGGTGGCAAACGTCAGTGGTGGCGGAAAAAAATCTAAAATTACAAGATGGACCTTGATCAGGGAAATTTTTTATTAAGGGGTAGAAGGACCCAAGATAATTAAATACCAGTGGCGTTCGTCCGGTGACAAACGTCAGTGGCAGCGGGAAAAATTCCCAAATTACAGGAAACATTTTACAGGGTGGTAGAGGGACCCAAGAGAATTAAATACCTGTGGCGTTCGTCCGGTGACAAACGTCAGTGACGGCGGGAAAAATTGTAAAATTACAGGATAGATCTTAATGACGCAAATCTTTTACAAGGTGGTAGAAGAGGGATCCAAGAGAATTAGTGAGCAGTGGCGTTCGTTCACTGACAAACGTCAGTGGCAGCGGGAAAAAAATTTAGAATTACAGGATAGATCTTGATGAGGCAAATATTTTACTAGGTGGTAGAGGGACCCATGAGAATTAAATACCAGTGGCGTACGTCCGGTGACAAACGTCAGTGACGGCGGGAAAAATTGTAAAATTACAGGATAGATCTTAATGACGCAAATATTTTAGTAGGTGGTAGAAGAGGGGCCCAAGAGAATTAGAGACAAGTGGCGTTCGTCTTGTGAACAAACGTCAGTGGTGGCGGAAAAAATTATAAAATGACAGGACGGATCCTAATCAGGGATATTTTTTGGTAGGTGGTGGAGGGAACCAAGAAAAATTAAAACCAGTGACGTTCGTGCGGCGACAAACGTCAGTTGCAGCGGGAAAAAATCTAAAATTACAGGATAGATCTTGATGAGGCAAATATTTTACTAAGAGGGACCCAAGAGAATTAAATACCAGTGGCGTTCGCCTGGTGACAAACGTCAGTGACGGCGGGAAAAATTGTAGAATATTACAGCATAGATCTTAATGACGCAAATATTTTACTAGGTGGTAGAAGAGGGACCCAAGAGAATTGGAAGTTCGTCTGGGCTAACATTGACGCATTATTTAATAAAAAACGAGAATGAAAGTTTTCATGTCAACTAATATGTTTTAGTGATTATTATAATAAAATTATTTTGATGAAAATCTGTGATTACTACCATCTTTATTACTTACAAGGAACAAGGCAGCAATCATTCTCCAATTCAAAAGTGTGGGTATTCCGTTTGAAAAGCCTGTGCGACAATTTATGTTTTTTGTCTTCGTTGCACAGCATCGGGCAAGAGGAGCCACTTTTTGCCCTGTCATCAGGAATGAAGTAGTTTTATTAGCCAACACTTGATTAATGCCTGGTTTATGCATCACAAATTAATTTAGCTTTGACGTTACATTTAAGAAATGATAAAGGTATTGCTTCAATTGAAATAATGAAGCTTTTTAATTGGTTGTTCCATAAATATTAAATTAAAACTAAATTAATTTGATATACATCACTTAGGCTTAAGTAATAAATAAATGCGAAAAAACTCCATTTGTGACAGGCTTGATGACCATTCTTATTTCAGATGAACCTATTCTACTATCAATTTTTTGCTGCTGTTTAAATCATGACAATAAAATTAGTTTATTATTTTTTATTTTGTGCTTTTTAGTAGCTATTTGATTCCCATATCGGGAGGGTGGTAAAGAAATTTAGTCCGCCATCTTGGGGCATCCGCTATATTGGATTTAGTGTGACGTCAGTTACCTTATTATTTTGTACTCGTCAAACCCTTTCATCTGAGACCAATGTCAAGTAGGTTGCGCAGAAATAGGTAATCCGCCATCTTCGGGAGGCCGCCATATTGAATTTAGTGTGATGTCACTAACATCGTTTTCTACTCTTCAAGCCCTTTCATTTGATACCCATAATAAGGGGTTGAAACGAAAATCCGCCATCTTGGAGCGGCGGCCATATTGAATTTAGTATAATGTCACTAACTTTTTCGTTTTCTACTCTTCAAGCCCTTTCATTTGATACCCATATTAAGGGGGGTGAAAATAAAAAATATAGTCCGCCATCTTGGAGCGGCGGCCAACTGAATTTAGTGTGAAGTCACTAGCTTTATCGTTTTCTACTCTTCAAGCCCTTTCATTTGATACCCATATTAAGAGGGTTGGCAAAAAAATACATCATCAGCTATCTTGTGGCGATGGCCATTTTGAAAGTATTACAACATTGAGTATTGCATATTGTCTCCAGAATTAAAGGTGTATGCAAAATTACAGCTCAACCGTACGGAAGCGTAGAAGGGCCACGTAGTAATTTTTTTTTAAAATTCAGTCAAAATTTTGAGATTTTTCTCAAAATATTGTTCTCAGAATTTTTAAAATTTTCTCAAAATTTTGACTTTTTCTCCGAATTTTAAAATTCAAACTTTTTTCTCAAAATTTTGAGAAAAATGTCAAAATTTTGAAAATAAAATAAAAATTTAGAGAAAAAAAGTCCGAATTTTAAAAGTCGGAGAAAAAGTCTGAATTTAAAAAAAATTACTACGTGGCCCTTCTACGCTTCCGTACAATCGGATGTCAAGAAGTGGTTCTAATTCAGCTTGGAAGATTCGACCTACACTTATGCATACATACATACGTACGTACGTATGTACGTACGTACATATATACATACGTACGTACGTACGTACGTACATACATACATACATACATACATGCATACGAGTATATAGATACATATAAATACATACTAATAGGGCAAGTTAAATAAAAGCTTGTAATAATAAAAAAAAATAACAAAAAATTAAAACCGACTTCAAAAATTTGCCCGTATCAGTGACTGCCCGTATGCAGACTGCGCTAAAAATTAAAAAAAATAATAACAAAAAATAACACCGACTTCACAAATTTGCCGTATGCACATTTCAACTAAAATTTTAGAAATATTTTTCTCTTTCTAAATTGAGTTATCTTTGGATTCGGTGACAGTCAAGGCAAGGAATTTAAATCTATTTAGATATGAATTTATGAATACTTCATTATCCTACATACATCATAACAAACCGACTCCAAAGATAACTTAATTTAGAAAGAGAAAAATATTTCTAAAATTTTAGTTGAAATGTGCATACGAGCAAATTTGTGAAGTCGGTGTTATGTTTTGTTATTTTTTTTAATATTTAGTGGAGTGTGCATACGGGCAAATTTTTTAAGTCTGTTTTAATTTTTTTGTTTTTATTTTTTTATTTTTTAGTGAATTACAATTTTATCCTTATTTTTCCACCCTTGGGGGTGGAATTTTCTCTTAAAATTTAAATGGGGCTACCTCTAAGGTAGGTACTCCCATTCTAAGAAAAAAAGAATCATCAAACTCGGTTCAATATAAAACTTCATCCCCTATTTGTCCACCCTTAGGGGCGGAATTTTTTCGTCAAATTTAAATGGGGCCACCTCTAAGGTACTCCCTTTCAAATAAAAAAAAGTCATCGAAATCGGTTCAATATGAAACTTCATCCCCTATTTGTCCACCCTTAGGGGTGGAATTTTTTCTTCATATTTAAATGGGGCCATTCTGTAGGTATACCCTTTCAAATAAAAAAAGAATTGTCCAAGTCGGTGTATAAATGACGGAGTTCTGAGGTAACAAACATAAAAAACAACCGAATTGATAACCTCCTCCTTTTTTGAAGTCGGTTAAAAAAATGAAACAATCCTACTTCCACTCACTTCTCACGTGATGGGCAAGTACAATTATACAATTTTCTGCGTCGACGGGTGACGAATGCCGACCCGCATTACTCGATAACCATATCTCCATATTCCGTAATAAGAATTCCCTGGCAAAAATCCTAGCCTAGCCACCACCCGGCTTTTGGCTACCACATAACACATTATGTTATGTATTGACTACAAGTCAGAGATAGAGCGGCTCGACGGCGCCCGGTCTGGCAACGTCGCTAGCGCAATGCTAGCGCGAACTCGCCAGCTTGGAAGAGGGAATCAGCGTGATTTTAAAATAATAGATATTCTGAATCCGCGCGCCATCTATTAACGATAAGCGAAACACTATGCGTAGAAATAGAGCAATTTTACCAGCTCCATTCCGAATGACCTTCTGTTCGTAGTATATTTTCTGTGGTATAACTACACGCAAAGAGTTCGACATAACCTTTAGTAAACCAGTTTTTAAACTTGGCGAAACCAATCAATACATTGGTCTATTTCCAAAATTTGTAACAGTTAAACTGAGTTGCAATAATCAAGAAGAAACGGTACAACTCATTGGCTCTCACCTGTTTAAGATTCCTATAAATTGCAAGCTGTCGAATCGAGAAAAAATAATAAATGAACAAGAAACAAGTTTAATCGAAAACCCAGTACTCTTTCCAAAAGTAGAATTGCAATAAAAAACCAATACGACGCTCAAATTAGATTTCGAATTAGAAAATCTGCAACTTGACCAACTTCAAGAATTAAAGATAGAAGTTCTTCAAAACAACCCCGAACTTACTTTTACTAAAGTTCACTATATACCAAGCCTCTGGACAATTATTATTTATGGTTTATTAATATTATCAGGTATTTATTAGGGCTGCAGAAAATGGAAATCAAGAAGACATAGCAAATAGAAGTTGGTTCTGCGGAGGGAGGAATTAATTATGTCACTACCGATCCCGAAGAAGCGCCGACGCGGCACAAGAAGACAGCACTGAAGGGAAAGTATCATGGGGGTTTTGATTTTCAGTAGTGATAATATGAGGTCTCTGAGACTGATCCCCCCCGGGTGGGGGTAATATTTTTTCCATCTAACCCCGCCCCCTAGTGCCAGCCCATAAATCCCCACCACTTTAGAATTGGTAGCCCCCCACCACCATAACCAACCAAACTTAAGATCCACATATACCCCCCTCAAAACTTTGCTTAAACCCTCCCTCCAGCCCACCAAATCTCTGCCTACTGTATGGTTCCCCATACCTCTCCCACCATCAAATAATTCCATTGGCTTGCAGCTAGAAAAAAATACGATCTGCTCCTTCATCTGTAACCTTTTCAAACACAAAGAAGCAATTATCCAAGCGCATTTGTAACTACCATTTAAGGCATACAGTCTGAGAGCTCAAACCTTCGGCAACAATACGGTCGTTAAGCAAACATAAAAATTTTAATTGAAAGCGGTTTATTTATATCCTGTCTGTACAGCATATTTTATGTGAATATCGCAAGCGAAGGTAGCGTAATATTTAACATACAGGGTGCCCCATATGTATGGAATAATGCTTATATCTTAAAAAAATATATTTAGAAAAAAATGGTTTAAATAAAACTTACAGTGTGACCTATTCTGCATAATCCTATCAAGTCGATTTTGTTTTATCTCACATAATGTGGTTGCTATGGCCACGAACTTTTTTTTTCAAATGGGATCATATCTTTTTTAATCGATTTTTTTAATCAGCTACTTATTCTGCATACAATAGCATAAAAAATCTATAGGTTACATAAGGAAAATTTTGAGAAATAAATTATTTTTATTTTTTCCGATTTAATCATGGACGTTATCAGTAAACTTGATGGTGGCACAAAATATGCTACATTAAAATTGTTTGATGGTTTTGCTTCTTTTCTTTTAGCTTTTCTTCTAAAAAAATCTCATTGGTCGATAAATTTATTCAGTAGGTAGGTATTTTATGTCCTGCATGTTAAAATGGTACATTTAACTGAATTCGAAAGATTTACCATTCTCATTATGGCAGAACCATCAAACAATTTTAATGTAGCCTATTTTTTGCCTCCATCGAGTTTACTGATAACGTCCACTATTAACTCGGAAAAAATAAAAATAATTTATTTCTCAAAATTTTCCTTATGTAGATTTTTTTAGGCTGTTGTATGCAGAATAAGTAGCTGATTCCAAAAATCGATTAGAAAAGATATGATACCATTTGAAAAAAAAGTTCGTTGCCATAGAAACCACATTATGAGAGGTAAAACAAAATCGACTTTATAGGATTATGCAGAATAGGTCACACTGTAAGTTTTATTTGAACCATTTTTTTCTAAATATGTTTTTTAAGAAGATATAAGCATTAATCCATACATATGGGGCACCCTGTATAAATGGTAATGTAGGAAGTCTGGCGGGCGTTAATTCAATATAAGAACATTAATTTAAAAAGCGGGTTATTTAGTCTGCAGAGCGCATTTTTTACCAATACCACAAGTGAAGGTTGCGTGCGCAAGGTTAGTTACAAAGAAGTTCCTTGTCTGAACCAATAAACAAGATTATTAAGGCACCAGGAAGATATTTTCAGGTTCAATTAACAAACTCCTTTTAAGGAAAGAGTCTGCAGAATCCTTCAATTAAAAACATAATTTAAAGCAGTTTATTTACATCCTGTCTGGAGCACCGCTAAGGTGAAGATGTCGTTTGTGAGAGGTCAGTTACAGACATACTCGTAAGAACTAAAGTTTCAAGTTTTTTTTTATTTGCAGTGATATTTTGCTAAAGCAACCACTAATTAAGTAATTTAGATAAATATTATTAGTGGATTAATACAGTAATCTGAAAAGTTATACAGCATTCGCCAAAAATTTGGAACCATATGAGAATTTTTATTTTATTTTTGGGCTAAGATGAAACTACTCTGGGGCGATCATCTCTGTTTCCAAAAAGATTCGAAATAAGATCATTATACGTCGTGACGTGATTTGACATACCTGTCACAAACGAAATTTAATTAAATAAAGGACCAAAATACGCTTTATTTGTGATTTTATCGAAAAAAATTATTTGAAAAAGTTGATTGTAATTTTATTTTACCCCTTCAGAATTGATTGCTAATCATTCAAACGTGATATATTTTTTTAGTTATGGAACCTTTTTGGGTCCTAATCGGCTAGTTTTATGAAAAAACTCAACTAACATGGTTCCAACTTTTTGGCGGACACTGTATCTTACCAAACTGTTTGTCAAAAAATTGCGATCCAAAATGTTCAAATTTGAGCAGTAGGAGAATATTTTATTTTATTCTTAAGTACATATTCTATTTTATTCTTAACATCTTAAGTACATATTCTATTTTCTTTTGAATAGATAGACTAAAATTGTTTAGAAATATTAGGGATAAATAGTTTAAATGAGGTATAGGAAATCACAAAAATCACATAGCACATTTTATCTGAAAACTTATATCTTACCAAACTGTTGTAAAAAAAAATTGAAATCCAAAAAGTTTAAATTTGAGCAGGAAGAGAAAATCTTTAAAATTTTCAAGATGAACAGTTTATTGAATGAAAAATCGAAGTAACCCAATACGAGCAAAAAACTTCTTAAGTACATATTCTATTTTCTTTCCAAGAGATAGACTAAAATTGTTGAGAAATATTAGGGACAAATAGTTATATGAGGCATACTAAATCACATAAAACACATTTTTTCCTCTTTTCTAATTTCAGCATAGAGTGGCTATCGTATATTTTTTATTTATACAGGGTGTATAAATTGAATGATTCTAAGACCAAAAGTCTACATAAACATAGATCCGCTAATACTTCGTTTTCAAAATACAGGGTCTAGCATTACCGTTTATAGCAATTTTTAAGACTAGAATAAACCATTAATATGGAAAAAAATATCTTGTATATCCCAGTTTTTGTTAATTGGTAGTTTTAATTTTTTTTATGTTGTCCCGGAGACATGCAATAAAGTATTTTTTTTCTCAAAAACGAAGCGAGATACGAGAATAATTCAGGAGACAAAAAAGTTGTATTTTTAGTGGCTGAATGCGAAAAAAAAATAAAAGTTTTAAAAGTCAGTGGAGCACATTTTTTTTTTTCAAAATTATTGGCCAAGGTGCCCTCGGGACGCCACAGTACTTAATAATTTTAATCTAGTAGGGGCTAAATTAGCCTCTGCCTACCATAAGTAACACTGCCAAATTTAAACAAAATCGGCTAAAGGATTATTAAAATATTTACGAAAAAGCGATTTTTTAAGAAGAGTTTGACACCCTGTATATTAACTTTGAAAGTATAAATAGACATCAAATGTCTTATTAATTTTAAAAGAGTCCAAAATGCAAATAAGGCAACAACAAAGCTCTCTTCCTATTGAAAACTTAGACGTTGCAGATACAGGGATCAGACAGGCATCTAAGCATGGTAAACTGTTCCCAGAGTCCGTTAGAGCTGCTTTCATAGGACCTAGCAACTGTGGTAAAACAAATGCCCTTTTAAGTATAATATTTAACAAAAATGGTCTGAAGTTTGAGAATATCTACGTTTATAGTAAAAGCTTATATCAGCCAAAATATCAGTTACTTCAGGATGTCTTAAAAAAAGTTCAAAAAATCGGATATTTTCCATTTAAAGCTAATGATGATGTCATTCCACCATCCGAGGCCTTGGAAAATTCAGTTTTTATTTTCGATGATGTGAGTTGTGATCGGCAAGATAAGATACGTGCGTTTTATTCGATGGGACGGCACAAAGGCGTTGATGTCATATATCTTTGTCAGACTTACTCGAAAATACCTAAACAGTTGGTCCGCGATAACTGTAATGTTATTGTACTATTTCGACAGGATGATATGAACTTACGTCATGTTTTTGATGAGCACGTGTCTCCGGATTTAACTTATGATCAATTTAAAGTTATGTGTAGCGAGTGCTGGAATAATGCTTACGGTACTTTAGTTATTGCAAAAGATTTTCAGTTAAATAATGGGCGTTACAGAAATGGATTTGATAAGTATATAAAGCTGTAACTCAGCTAGATTAACTAATTTTGAATCATGCCATCAACAACGCAAGATCAATTATTTAAAATGCAGCGTGCGAAGAAAGTCAGTGAGCTCGCTCGCGCTGTTAGAAAAAAGTATGTGGCACTCAAATTAGGTAAAATTGAAGAAGACGAATCGATTAAAAATTGTTCACACCAGTTACGCAATCTCTGAGCAAAATCAAACTACCTAACTTCGCAAAAAAATATAAAAAAGAACCGGAAAGCCCGCAGTTAAAAAAGGAGGCTGATTTTTTCGATTCCGATGTACAAAATAGTGAGCCTGAAGATGTTTCCTATCCTAATATAGCAAAACAATATATACAAGACTACCATGATAATTCAAAGAAAATTGATAAAGTATATGGCCCCGCTTATGACGCATCTCAATCAAAATTTTTGCTAGCCGGTAAAAATATTGATTTTGATAGTAGTGGAGATATAATTGTTAAGGGAAAGAATTTTGAGGGAACATCAGGACTATACGATTTGATTTTTTATACTGATCCAAAATACACAGACGAAGACTTTGCAAAATATATCGATATTTTAAAATTAACTGGGGCACATCTTGATACCAGAGGCAAATTAAAAAACTCAAAACTATCAAAATATTTTAAAATTATTAGACCCATTTTCAAACCAGGAAAATCTCCAGCTAAACCAAAAACACGTTCGGGTACTGGTATGCATTTAATTTACAATAAAAAACCAATCGAGTATATTTATTGGGATGATGTGAATGAATTAGTGGATAGATTAATGCTTCTTATTGCTTCTAAAAATGCTGGAAACACCTCTCACGATAATGAAATAACCGCTATAGAGACAGAATTAAAAGAGGCTCACATAATTTCTTAATATAAATACAAGCGCATTACAAGTTTGTCACCAGTCACAACATGAGTATTAATAAGTTTGGTCAGTATTCACGAATTTATTCACGGCCAAGTGTTCACACAGGCGGTTTAACTTTTACTCCTGAAGGTCATATAGATGTGAGAAATTTAAAAATCAGCAATCTTAAGGCTCCGAAAGTATTAGGTGATGCAACTAACAAAAAATACGTCGATGATTCACTTTCTGAAATAAAAAAAGGCTTACAGTCACATATTGAAATTCAAGAAAAACAACTGCGTGAAATTTTGTATAGAATAAGGGTTTTGGAATATCAAAAACATAATGAAAGCAACGAAAACAAAGCATAGTAAAGAAAAGATTCAAATTGTGAATGAATTACACAGACGAGCATTGAAAAAATACCCTCGTCGTCGGACCATTATTAAAGGATTGGATGACCTCTGGCAGGTTGACCTCGCTCAGTTAGATCAATATACAGCTCACAATAACAAATTTAAGTTTATTCTTGTAGTAATTGACTGTTTTTCCAAGTACGTTTGGTGTGAAGCCCTTAAATCTAAGACTGGTGAAGAAGTGACAAAGGCCTTTGATAAAATACTGAAAAACTCTCAACGGCATCCACGAAACTTGCAAAGTGATCATGGAAAAGAATTCTACAACTCCCATTTTCAAAATCTCATGAAAAAGTTTAAAATTAATCATTATAGTACCTTTAGCATAACAAAAGCAGCAATAGTGGAGAGGGTTATACGTACGTTAAAGGAACGATTATTTAAATACTTTAGCCTAAATGGTACATATAAGTGGATTGATATATTATCTACAATTGTTGATAAATACAATAACAGAAGACATAGAACTACTGGAATGAGGCCAAAAGATGTAAATAAAAGTAACGAGGCTGCTTTACTTAGAACCTTCAGCTATCCTACAGTTTTTAAAATATATATAGTATAAAACACATGACTCCTGGATAAGGGCCACAGATGTAGTTTGACACCATGAGTGAATCGGGGTACAGCACTAGCAGCGCAAATAACGAGGTCAATCGTATTTTGAATGGTTATGATGAAGCGGTCCACAATGAAAAGCAGCTGTTGCTAAGTACACAATTTGTGCTCAAGCCGGAAAATCTGTATGTGATAAACTGTGGACTCAGCCCTCTACAATTCTTCAAACCAGCAGTGCAAATTATAAACCTGCTCGATCCGTCAAATCCTATATCCATGGACCGTTTTGAATGGTTCCAGTTAACAGTGGAATTCAACAAAATCCTTGAAAAATTGGGTGAAGATATTGCAATACCACCAAAAGAATTCAGCTCCAATTTGAAATTGAGCGTGTACCCAGGTGTCAACTATTTGATGATTGTGCTTTCTAAAGACGATATTCATTTTTATTTCACTGCTAACGATGTAATGCAATTGCTTACAATTGATTGTAAAATAACCTCAAAAATTAATTTAATATTAAAATATAACTTATTGGATTTTTATTATAATATGTTAGATGAAGTGAATGATTTGTTATTAAAATATAACTATAATATAAATGCTATAGATATTATAAAATCACTATGTACTGTATCAGATAATATTAATGCATACTGAATTTTTGAGCTTCTCTCATTCAACGAGGAGTTTGTATTAGCTGATTTGTATAGGAGGAGGTTTTATTAAATAAAAAACACAAACATAATAAATCTTTTATTGCCCTAATACATTTATTTAGGACTAAAATAATGTGAAGGAATGTGTTTTGTCACATCTTTGAATAAATTCTTGGTGCTACATGGAATACATGAAGTATTGGGTGTATCAGTTGCGCCACCGCATGTTGTACATTTATATTTTATTGACACAGGCATGGTGTTGTATTCAGTTGGAACTTGTGTTAATAAAGTTATCAAATATTGGAACTTGTTTTATATTCACACAAATTACTCTGGCCTAATCCGAGGTGGATTCCTGAAGGTGAATAATTCTTCTTCTTTATTAATTCGTTCGAAATACTCTTGCCAGTTGACCTCGGGAACATGATTCAACTGCCTCCGACATTTCAACAAGTGCATCCGTAGGCGTGACTTCTTAATTTTATGACTGTTGACGTATGGACAGGAAACCAATCCCTGTTGGTCTGCTAGCTGTTGGTTGAACATGTTGACTTTGGATAATGTTGTAAAGACTGTTCGGTTTCTCTGCTATATATACTCTGCAAGTTGTGGGAGGTATGACTAATCTATTAGCAGGGAGGGATTAAATGAAACAATTATTGTTTCTTAGCTATATACAATAGCTTAGTTCTCGATTTGTGGAATACTGTAGTGTCCCCACGGTAGAGTGACAACATTATTAACTAAGTATCGCTTATCATCGAAAGGGCTGAGTGCAATTTTTGTTTGTTTAATACTGAAAACATTATGAGCAAATGAACGAATAGTGCATTGAGTAGCGGTTTTTTGCTTTTTCTTAAATAAGCAATTTGCATAATCATCGAAAGTTAAATAATTCTTCACAACACCATACTTAATCCCCTTTGATTTTTTAATACATTGCTCGCCTTCAATCAGAAACGTATACATTTTTGACCTAAGGCCAACAAAATGAGTCATTATTTTTCCATTAAGTTCATCTTTCATAAGACCTGGTACTTTTTTATTTACAAGCGGTATATTATACTGATTATCAACCGAATAGTCGCTGGTATCGAAAAGATACAAGTCTCGCTTTATGACTTCATCATACACATCATCACATTTTATTTCATAAAGTAAGCTATCCGTATCCGTATAAAGTAGTTTACATTGGTCAGTTGAATATTTTTGCAACATGTAATCATAATGAAAATTATAAACACACGTCTTTGAGTTATCGAGTATAGCCATCCCGATGTACAGGGGCTTTGTAAAAACGATTTCAGTTTTATTCAGTTCAATTGCAACTAAATCTGTATCAAAAATTAATCGGCTGTTAAAAGCAGGGCTAGCAATTAAATTCTTAGCTCCATACCTACCTTCCCATTTCCTAACTAATTTTACATTTCTATGTTTGTGAATATTTTCCATGGTCTTACCGTATACAGCATTAACCATCAATTTAATTACTGTTTTTTCAAAATTAAACTTAGCTTTTGTCCTCAATTCTGTATTAAATTTAATGTAGGGAGCTAGCCAGGCTGACTGACTAAATTTTAAAACCCTATGAATTTTTTTAAAGTTAAACCGTGACTTAACGCTTGTTTAAGAGCCCTGTAGTGTACAACATACTTTTCTTTTGAATTGAGAGTTGTCATAAGTTTGGGAAGTTTAGAATTTGGTGGTTTAGAATGTTCTGCGCAAAACGGTAGGTCTTTATGGCGGTCATGTAAATTTTCCGGATAGTCTAAATCGACTTCTAAAACGTATCCTTCTGGACCGTTATCCGGAATATTCATCACGTTAATGTTTGTATCAACCCATTGGAAGTTACCGTAAGGAAGAGATTCCCCCATTGCCCACCCGTATAAATTGTTTACATCCAGATGAAGTAAGTATTTGGAAGGATTGTTATTATCATAATTTTTCATGTATTTGTTGTTTGCTTCAGAATATCTATTACAACATTGGCTTATCCCCCCTCTCACTCCTTTCTCAAAAAACATTAATATATCAATATCTTGAAAGGTTTCTAATCGACACCCAGTATATTTAAGCATACAGTCCCAAGTATATCCCGGTAAAGTGTAGTACCAAGCCGGATCCAAGCCATAATTCTTTATACAGGTTTTCCTAAAGTTCTGAAAGATATCGGTAAATATCATAATATCCGTCTTGAGATATAGGTCACTATATTCACCTAAACTTTGAATATTAAATTTATCCCAAACTAACTGGGCATGTCTGTAATCGCTTTGACTAATGTGAGTATCATTTAACTTGCTATAGAATTGCTCGACTGGTGGTAAACACTTTTCATTAAGTTTATTTATGTTATCGATATAATCATAACAAAATACCCCCTTTTTGGTTAACAGATCTAGATTGTTCGAAGATACATCACTAAATCCCTTTTGGGTATTAATAAAGTCCCCTTTATTGAGAGACGATGCTAATGTATCCAAAGAGAAGCCTAAAAATCTAAATTTAACTTCAGTATCGGTATCAGAAACTGTAAAACTAATATATTTTTCCTTGTTTATTGGAAGCAATGTCACATTATGCTTTTTAGCAAGATCTCTTATAATAAAATGACTGTCGTACCCACTAAAGTTATGAAATACTATGGGTACTACAAAGGAGTTTCTGTAATTTAAGTTACACGCTTGGTGGGCGTATCCGCGAAAACGTGATGTCATATGATCATGGTCACGTACTATTATATCGTTAGAATTAAACGGTTTTTCACATATGTGACACGTAGCACTTGCATTTTTTAAACTTATAGATTCACTCATTGGCTCATTATTTTTTAACTTTGAAGCAACAGAGAGTGCTATATTTTCCATTTCATTTGCAAACCAAGTCATGCAATCAATACCACGATAACTCTTATAAAAAGATAATGTATCGTCATAATCACATTTAAAATAGTAGCCTGCGCTAAAGGCTTCATGTTTCTGATATTTAGCAGTATTTAAACACTGTGATTCATCATAAGGTTTTAGAATTGATTCAAAATCAGCATAAATAATAAATGGTACTTTTTCCTTATGGATATAATTTTTAAATTCAATATACTTATTTTTCGGAAATGATACTTTGCAGTTGTTTACGTCTTGACAATATTCAATATGTTCATTTAATTTTTCTTGGGATGAGTAATAATTTAAGCATCTATCACAAACAAACATCCTACCTTTATGTTTATTAGTTTGGGATGCTATTAATCTCGATAAATATTTAACCCAACAGTAACGGTAATTGATTTCGGTTGTTGATTCATCGATAGGAAGAGCTTCATGCTCACTAACTTTCGGAAAATATGTATCCTGAACTAAAAGTAAATTAGCATGTTTTTCCATTTTATTTTTAGTTAAACGAGCCGGAGAAGTTATAAATGAGATTGATTTGTCTTCATTTGACACTAACTCTAGGATATACACATTTACCGATATATTATTCATTTTTTCGAATTTTGCTATTTGGCTTAGAGTTAAAGGAAATTCAAGGTCATCTAGGTTTAAAACGGTTGAAGGGTGGGGATATGAGGATGTACGGTATGGTTTTCCAACGGGTGGATATAGAGCTGATACAACACTCCAAGCAAAACAAAGATTATCATCATTTTGAATGTTAATACAAGCTTTTTTAGATTGTATTGATTCCGGGAGGTTTATGTAAGATCTACCACCGTTTCCCATTTCTACCTTGTTTATATTAACTTCCAAACTTAAGATTCTGTGAAGAGTCCAACCGGACTCCTGATGTTCGAAGGACTCAATGGCAGCTAAAATTTTTTCAATAATATTGCTTTCAAACCATTGTTTTAACTGTGTTCCTTGATCGATTATTTCATTGTTTGTATTAAAATACTTATTCTCAAGTATCTCCCATATGAAGCTATGTTAAACATTAATAGAATCGAATTCAAAGTCAAAAATAAACGCCAGCAATCTGCTATTATTATAATAGTGCTGGCTAGTTTCAGGTAAGTTGTCCTTTTTAAAAATATATTTAGGATCATGGGAGATGATTTTGAAACTGGTTTGCTGGGGCCAATAGCAACGCCAATACCCTCCTGTTTCTTTCCTTACTTAATTCTTCTCTCGACAATGGCCGAATCCAGACTTTTTAATAAATTCCCCACAAAAGACAGCATTTACTTTAATTATATTGAATGATCTTAAGATCCTATTAATGCGAGTCTTAAAAACAAAAAACGCGTCTTTAAAAAACTGCAGAATATCTATGTGCTTTAAATTAATTATAACACCCGTGCGTATACGATTATTAAAAATTGATTTTATATCCTCCCACTTTATCCTATCACTTCTACTTTCCCGCTTACGTTGACCTGTTCCAACGTGTTGTAATTTTTTTAAGTACACTTTAAATCGTTTCAAATGACTCAAGTTCGTTTGCAATTTAATCCGAGTGCCATGATTACAGTCAGCCTTTTTCAATGCTCTATGAACTAACCGGATGTTTACATTTATTATTTTTTTCCAATGCTCTAAAGTAGCGTCATCAGAATTATTAATAAGCGTAAACACTTTTTCAAGCGTTTTAATAATGTCATCACTTACCGTCCCGATTTCTGCTGACATTTTAAGATGTGTGAGTATTAAAAAGCAATGAGACAAAACCGAGAAGGTTATAACTTAAATAGTAAAGTTTCCCCCACTCTTTTATTCAAGTTAAAATACATTAACGAGTTCATTTATTTCTCCAGTGAGTTTTGCGCCTTGAAATGGAGACGTTCTTTAATCAACTAAATCAGAAATCGTTTATTAAACCATTCATGAAGGCTCGACGTATAGAAATTGGATGCGAGCTTCAAGTATTATCGTTTAGAAGAGTTTGCACACAGAATTTTTTACATTTTACACTGTGCTACCGCAAAGGTTTACAGACAAATTCACTACGCAGCGAATTATAGAAATAAATAGGGAAATTGAGCGTGGACAGAAGGTGTTTTTAATAAGCCTTGGGCCAACAGAAGGAAGAACCACGAATTTTAAATTTTCCCTGGAAGAATGAAAACTTCCGAGATTAGACTGCTGAGTATGTACAATCGAAGGAAACTTCAAATGTATTTGAAATCTATAGATGATTTAAAGCATGAAATTAAAATGTATGAGATAAATAAGAAAATTGCTAATATTAATTTGAATTTAATAAAAACTATTAAAAAGTAAGTGTTTTTTTTTTCACCTGTTTCATGTATAAAGAAAATGAAAGTGTATACTTACCTTTTCTTTTCTTATCACTTCCTTTCAGATAGTATCAATATTTCAAAATATTGTCGTTTGCTTTTTTGCTTAGACACTGATCATTTGAATTCTTTTTTAATGAGATTTAAGTTTCAAAATGTGTGTTTTAGGTTAAGAAATGATGATCAAATTGGTAAATTATATGTATATTAAAATATAACTATAATACAATAATAAAATAATATATACAAGTAAAAACACATTACATCTCAAAAAATTCTTGAAATTTAGTCATGAGACTGTTGGTTTCATCTTCTTCTCTCGTAAGTCTCTCCATATCCTGTAGGAATTTCTTCTTCCTGGCTTCAAGCTTGGTAAGTTGCTCCCGGATGGAATTCCTCTGTGCTTTTATATCACCAAGCTTCCTTTTGCAAAATACGTTCGCTTGTCCTTTTACCTTATGGAGATAGGACGTTGGAGTTTGCCCCCGGATTTGTTGGAGGTTGAAAAACTCCTCGTTTCCTCCTACGGTTGCGTCACTGACGACGCTTATGTTGTCGTCTTCCTCTCTTGTTGATCGCAACAGGGCCATATTTTTCCCCTTGCCTTTGCCGCCCCTTCTTGCTCGTGTTGATGGAGCCGGTTGAGGTTCGGGTTGCGTCGTTTGTTGCCCTCCTCCAAGGAAGGTGAATAAGTCAACCCCCCACCATTATTTTGGTTCAAGGGCTGTAACAAAGAGAAAAATCATTATTATGAGTATATTTTGTTTGATTTTTCAAACTTTTTAATTATTTCACATCTCATATTCCAAATAACCAATAACAAATCACTTCAACTAAATGAGACATAGAATAATTAAAAAATTACTTAAACCAAATGAGAAAACTATCACAATAATTAAAAATCTTGAATTTGAGTAGAAAATATCCGATTTTTGGAACTTTTTTAAAGACATCTTGAAGTAACTGATATTTTGGTTGATATAAGCTTTTACTATAAACGTAGATATTCTCAAACTTCAGACCATTTTTGTTAAATATTAAGCTTAAAAAGCCCAACAATCACTTCAATGAGATGTAAACTTACCGTTATGATAATGTCTTGAAGTATATTAGCCCCACTGCACTGCATGATGTCAAGTTTCTTCAAAAATTACTAAAATGATAAGTCACAGAACTGAAGAAATTTTAGTTGAGAGCCAATATATATAGGGTAAAAATTGTTGAGCTTGAGGGGGTACTCAAGAACCAGTGGGCGTGTTGAAAAGCCAATCCACATAGTGCATACGCTTTCCTCGTCTAAACGCGCAGGCGCCTTTCCCACAAAGGGGTTGGGCTTATCTCCTTAAAGGTTTGCTGCGCATGTGCAAGTGGGTGGAGCTAACCAGAATTCCCACTCCTCGGGCATGCAAAATCGCTGATTCCAATGTTTACAAAACGCAGATGGTTAACCCTGAGAATGTTTTTGAGACAAAATTTCAGCTCGTCAATTGAATGTTTAAAAACACAGATGGTCAACCCTGAGAATGTTGATGTGATCTCTCACGTCGGCCCGCTTTTATAAGATGTTTAGTCTGAAAGAATTTCGATGTTTAAAAAACACAGATGGCTAACCCTGAGAATGTTGATGTGATATCTCACGTCGGCCCGCTTTTATAAGATGTTTAGTCTGAAAGAATTTCGATGTTTAAAAAACACAGATGGCTAACCCTGAGAATGTTGATGTGATCTCTCACGTCGACCCGCTTTTATAAGATGTTTAGTTATTTTCAAGAAATGACCGCCAGAATACCGGCGAAAATATTGCTGACAAAAATGAAACTACTTTTATTTTCATAACTTTATTATGCGTTAAGACTACACAAATACTATAGCTCCATAACTGATGTTAGCTTTTTAATCCATTGATTTTCGACCAACTTATGGATTAATTTAATCATTCATTTTAAAATCAAGAGTGAGGAACATGCGGCAATAAAATAAACCACGCTTTCTAGGGACTGACCTGTTGTAACTTGCTGCAGCTCATTTAACATTTTAGAAATTGGTGTAACCCACTCTGTGTCAGCAACTGTACCATTTTCAAATATCATTCGAAGTTTATACTGTTTAATATTACTTGGTATCTTTGTCATTACAACTTCATCAGTGGTAGTTGTAGGAGTTAATGAAATGCAATTTAATGAATCATCCATACAAATAGCAACATCGTTTACGTCAAACGGTTTATAGACGTATATTATGTTATTGATAATCAGAGAATGAAGTAACAGGTATTCTGCACTCAACATCATTTTCGAAAGTGTGACCTACTTAAGTTTTCTCTCTCTTTTATAGGAATCAAACAACAAAATGCAAATAAAGGTCTTTATTTAAGTAAAAACTTACAACTTTTAGTAATCGATTAAGTATTTTTCTAACCAAGAATATAATTTTTCACAATTCCTAAAGCTACACATCCATTTTTTATTTTCATTGTGGTGGAGGCACATCGGAATGTCTTTTTCAAATAGCGGCACCTCTATCCAATTGTTTTGCAAATTTCCAACATCAACCACTTTATTGTTGATTATTTCACGTAGAAAACGTTCTTTAATAAAATCATTTAAAAATTGTCGGCCTTTTTAGTGTGATCCTTTTCCTAATGTGTGATAATCTACAACAACACAGTGACCTCTCCTGAACATAATAAAAGAAAAAAATACCGAGCGCTACTTGAATCTAACAAAAATAAAATCAACAATTGCCCGGCTCCGCCCGGGATTATAATCTCACCGCGTCGGCTTTCGCCTTCGCCCGCGTCACAAGCAATTTTAAAGTTGGGTCGAGTCGGGTGATAGTCAACTAGTCTCATAATATCTTATAAACTAAGGACTCTACAAAAAAATGTTTCAAATAAAAGTCGTAGCATATCAAAGGGGTTAATCAAATGTTTATAAAAGAAAATTTACAGATGACGTTTTCAAGGTCATATGACAATTAAGTTGGTTTTTTCAATGACACCCTGCTGTTTTTATTTGATAAAAGCATTTAGCTTCTTTCTCGGAATATATTTCATTAGAAACATTTTTTCTAGATTGTAGGTTTCAGGACATGAATTTTTGCTTCGTTTCAAAATTAAATTTTCTAGCGGTTGCGCCTTGGTACATAAAGAGCGGATGGTTTATAAACATAGCAGAGCTGGGCAAACACTGAACTACATCGACATATTCGTAAATATGAGTGCCTTTGTAAATATCGACTTTAAGGCGTATCTTGCCTCACACAGAGTGTTATTTCAGCATTGCCACGGTGATTCATTGACTTATATACTAGAAAAACAAGATTTTATTATCCCAAACGAGTGGTTTGAAAAAGTTGCTAAGCAAGAACTTCATGAAATTTGTACCTATCGTTTAATGTTGGAAAAAAAACAGCATATTGATAATTACGTGATGCAAATCATTAATATATGTGACGTAGAAAACATTGAACAAATAAATTATTTTACGCTCGATGGACTTCTGAAGAAACATAGTTTGGACTCTGGGCTCCAATATAAGACGTATATTCTTAACATATTAAGTGAAGAATACCTTTTAGAACAGTCGTATCCTACCAAGAACTTAACTTTACATTATAGAGATTTATTAATATGTATTGATGATTTTATATGTGCGGCCGCTTATCTTGCAAGATATGAAAATTTGAGGGATTTTACAAAGGCACTAAATGATATGAAATTAACCTATAAATTTGAACCTATACATAATGAGCGTCATATGCATATTTTGAAATGGCTACAAAAAAATATAAAAAAATATGAAGAGAATTCAGAAGCCATTCTAGGATGGGAGTGTGGACCAGACTCCGGTCACTGGCCATCTACCAAAGTGGACGATTATAAAATGACAATTTCGTTATTATATACATTTGTAGTTAATACTTTTTAAAAATTAAACTGCTTTTAACCTACTTGTCTGATTTTGTTCCTTAAACGAGATATCCATTTATATCTACCAAATTCAAATTATGGCGACTGCGGCGGGGTACATAGATTCTCACATTAATAGCGAAGAGGTTCTCTTAACGAACTAGAGTTCAAATTATGTTGACCGCGTCGGGATATTAGACATGTGAATTCTAATTTTTAATGGACTTCGCTTGTATCAGATATTTGGCTAAATTTTGTTTATTTCTGGCGAGGTGGTCTGGTAGAAATGCGACGTGAAGGTAGTTCGTATTCCCAGTTTTGAAACTCAGCTATGGCAGTGGCTAGGAAAGGTGACCGAGGACTTAAAAAAAAAAGTTCGGGATCAGATGTTTTTTAACATTGTCACTGCGCGTTTCTCGCTGCAATGCCTTTAACTGTGTGGGGCAGTGACGAGAGTTTGTAAACACCATTAGGTTTAATTAGTTTAAGTTTACTTTAGGTTAATGTTACTTTAGCATAAGTTTACTTTAAGGTAGTTGGTGTTTCTTGGATCTGCCTGTACCCACCCGTCGAAAACAAATATGCGTTTGTATATACTGACCGTACAAGCACCATTAGTTTTCGGTAAATTGAGGTGGCACAGAAAGTTTGAGGTATTGAATTACGACGTAAGGATTGGGTCCGCCCCTACCCGGAGGTTGAACCGCTTACGTCGGACCTCGTAATTCCTTTAGGTATGGGGGGGATCCGGCCCCTTGTCAAAATGGCAGGGGGTTTTGCTGCCGCGGCATTTGGCAGGGGGCTTGGACCCAGGCCCCGACCGCCGATTCGCAAGCCCCTTTTCCAAGCATTGCGCTACGTCTGGACCTTTTCCGAAAGCCACCGCCGCCGCTGGATGAGGTTGCCGCCTCCGCTGCGCGCCGCCACGCTGGCTGTTCGACGCCGCTCCCGGGCTGCCCGATCACCGCCGCTGGCAGGCCGCCGCCGCCCGTAGTCAGACACCGCGGCGTTCAGCAGTAGCCTGGCCCAGCGTAGCTTCCGACTGGCATGTAAGATGCAAGCGCCACAGCTTCCGTTTGTTACGGTCGGGCGATGGAGTAAACATCATTAAGTGCTGGGATATGTATACGCTACAGTTTCATTTATTTAATTCATAGCAAATAAAGATTGAAATTTATATGATTCGTTTCAATGCTATGTTACTCGCATAATAAAAGACTGGCTGATGTTTAAACCTTTATTAAAAATAATGAGATATTTTCAAACACAGGCATTATATTCCTTTATTAAGTACGTTTTATGACTAATACAAGATTATAACACAAATTACAACTCTATTTGAAGTCAGAATTCCATGTTAATTTTCTATTCCCCCAATGACCATATTTCAAACTGATTGGCCTTGTGTTTTTTTCCCATATCCAGTTGTCCTTTGTAAACCAGCGCGTATTTTTCACTGGAAAAATGTTCGAGGCACGGTTTGAACGCCTGTGTCACTCTGTTCGGCAGGAAAACGACACTATCCTCCAACTCCAGCAAAATGGTCTCCCCGAACGTCGTTTGCACCACCTTGCCCGAGAGAATTTTCATCGGCACGCCTTCATCCAATTCCACTAACTTTACCGTCGGTTTCTGAGACAAGCAACCAACTTTGTTGATGGTTTCCAAATCCATTTCTTTGCTGCAAGCCATCTTAGCTCAACTCGGCTACTGAAACTCCAAACAGCAAACTCTGTCTTTTATCAAAGCTAGAGGGGTGGACCTAATGGAAATGACTTTGAAACCCCGCCCACTAAAATTCCCAGAAGTGCGACACTTCAGTACACTTTGACCTTTGACCCTTGAAGCGATTCAACCTTGAGATTCTCGGAAACCTTGAAGTCTAGCCACGCCCCTTGAATTCCCAGAAACCTTGAAACGCGGAAACCTTGAAGCTATTCTAGGAAACCACGCCGACCTTGAACACCCCATCACGACTTCGCAACAAACGACCTTGGCGGCCATTTTGGGCTGGGCGCCGCTTTGACTCACTACTACCTTTAGTTTTCGTTTCGAAGTTTACTAAAATGATTTAATATCTTCATAGTTGATTGGAAGGTAAGTTAATCTATTTCCTTTTTGCCTGTATTTCATCTTTTCCTTTTTCTAGCTTTGTCATTTATTACTAAAGAAATTTTACTGCTGATGATGAACCCTTAGAGGTTTGAAACATGTACAGTTTTCATTAAAGAAACTGATTGTGGAGTTTTGACTATAAGAATTCTACTTTGTTTTAATTTTATCTTCCTGCTCCACTGTAAGAAAATGGGCTATTTTTTCAATTTCCATATAAAAGTGATATTTTCATGGATTTTTTAAAATAACTCGGTCTGGGTGCAACGTACAGAAAATTTTGAAATTACCGAAAACTAAGCCAATGAAATTATCTACAAAAAAGGTTTTATTCATTTATTTTGTAAACTTACCGGTTCTGAAGTTATAGCACTTAACATCTAAGGCATATACAGGATGTTCCGTTAATAATGGTCCATAGAGCAACTGCAAATATTTCAAGCCAAAATATGAAGATTGAGGCCAATATGACTTATAGATATATTATTGTTTGTTTAAGAGATACAGGGCGTTGAAGTTCAATTTTTGAAATTGAATGGGCCTTGTGCACTCAATCGACTTTCGAAATTTCTAACTACTAGAGTAAAATTAATCACAACGCTTTAATAAAATCCCCCTCAGCATCTTTCTCGTCAATACCTAATTTTGTTATTAACTAAAAAAATATAAATATAAAAATTTTAAACTGCGCGCCTTAATTTGGAGCAATGAAATTTCGTTTGCGACTTTGCCGGTTATACTAGTAATCGAAGCCCCAAAAGTTTGATCTCGGTTCTAATCTCAGACGTGCACATTGAATCGAAATCGAGTCTCTAGAGAAAGACAGTTGTATAACGACACAGTTGTTTTGTGGGTCGTGCGTTGTGTCTATAACAATCTGTAGGCTGGTCATGTCATTCTGTCATTCTTTAATGTAAACCGAGCTAATAAAACTAAATGTTTTTCTGAAGATTTGTTTAGGTTTGGACAACTTACAACTTGGTGATCACTCTGCAAGTAACTTTTAACTCAAAAAAGGGAAAAACATTGCGATTTTGGTATATTATTAAATTAATCGATATTGAGCTTATTTTTTATTTCTTTTTATGGCCTCCGCTCTTTTCGAGCAATCTAGCCACTATGGGGCGACGTACGGTGCCAAAGCGCGGAGTACCATGGAGGTCATGTGTTATGTCTATTTGGCTTTTGACACAAAATATAAGTTAGGTAAATTCTCTTCTTCTTCAGACTTCACAAATCTCAAATAGAAACATATCGATATTGCCGTAAATCGTGCCAACGTCGCAACACAGTAGCCAATCAGTTTTTTGGGCCCGTGACGTCACGAACCCAAGGAATTGAATTTCAAAAACATTTTTAGGGCATTTCCCGGCCGAAAAAAAAAATCGGAAAAAATATTTTTGGTTTTTATTTACTATTAAGATTCATAATCAAAAATAAAAAAAGGGTGAAACAGGCCCAATTTCTACGTATCTTACAGAGGGCGCCACTTGCGCTGTTTGTGGATCGTGCTTTTGCTCGTAACTTCTTTGAGGTTATCTTTTTAGTCTTGCAATTGCAGGTCCATCGCTTTAGTGCAACTTTTTATTCTGAGACAAAAAGGTACTCTTGGTTTATAACGATAAAATCAACCCTTTGCGTTGAAATTGGCAAAATGTGCTCCGAAACACATGTTGACTCCAAAATGGAAAATAAAATTTGTACTTACCACTTTCAAATATTATAGATCCACTGTATCATATAAAGTGAGAAAAATCCCTATGAACAATGTACCAAAAATGTTTAGTTTTCAAAATGGAATGGATTATGGTACTCGGCAAAATTTAGATACTGTATTTCAAGAAAACAAATGGTGTTTTACCCATTGCCCATTTGGCATTTTTTATTCATTTTGAATGTAGGGGTAGATTCAACCAGAAGTGTTTTCTTCTTGTATATTCAAATTTTGCGGGCGCTTTTAGGTCTGAATATTGGTAACTTGTTAGTGACCAGTGTGCATCATAAAAAAAACACAGAAACGTTAACACGTATTTTCCGAAAAATGATATAAAAAGTGCAATAATCAAGGTAAGTTTTTGCATCCAGAGTTTTCGCTGCCTACTTTGTCATATCCTAGTTACATACAATTTGGTTTTAATGGTGAAATTAGGTTACTTTTGACATTACATCCTTGTTAAAATAATAACCTCAAAATATTTCTGGAGTCGGTATCTCTGAATACTGCAAGTTAGGTGCATATGGGGGAAATTCAACCAATAACTTGGGGGTACATTAAACCTGGTTGAATGTACCCCCGTTCTATCTTGACTCTCGTCGTTTTATTTAGGAGGCGTTTTATATTAATTGATATTTGTCCCCCGTCAACATTTGTTTTTGTAGAAGTGCTATTTAACATCTTTCAGATGCCGAGAAACTACTTACGAAAAACAAATCGCGAAGTAGACGAAAATGTAATGAGATTTGCCATTAAAAAATGTTTAAAAATGCAGGGATCTATTCGCCAAGTAGCAAAAGAATGTAATATTAAAGAGAGATACGCTTATGTCCCGTATAAAAAGAATTAAAGTGAAAGGTAAAGAAGAAAATTATTGTAAAAGTTCCGATTCGGGGATGTCAACCGACGAAGAGGATCATAGGAGTTTTCAAAGCAAGTATTCAGCCAATCAAGTTTTCTGTGAAGGAATAAGAAGAACTTGTGAGATATATAAAAAGGTGCTCTCTATTACATTATGGGTTGTCTTACAATCAGATCAGGAGTCTAGCTTTTGACTATGCATCTAATATTCCGTAATGCCGTAACAGGCCTTCAACGAAGAAGATTTTTCATCAAATTAACTCGAAGATACCTAGTACTTCAGGCCTTACTGCAGCATCAGACCCTGTAGTTTTAGGACCTCAACAATTAGAAGAAAGTGGGGTTAAAGATAAAGAAAATACTCCAATGCTTAACCAGTCAGAAGAAGGGAAGAACAAAAGTAAAAGAAAGAAATCCCTGGAAGATATAAGACCCTTTCCGAAGCTAAAAAAAACATAGGACAAAATAATAAAAGAAAGTCGTCTAAATCAAAGGTATTAAGGCTCAATGTACAGCACGTGCGTGGTGATTCAATATTTTGACCCATAAAATGGCTTTTTTCGATCTGTAGCGAGCAACACGCATAATTTTAAATTTTTGCCAATACAAATTTTAATCTAAGTAATTACTCACATTTTGAGATAAAAATTATTTAGAAATATTTATCACAATGGCAGTTATTAGCATTTCCGCAGTAAGCCTAATAACTGGGTAGATTCAACCAATTGCAGTATTCTGAAAAATTCCACAGAAAAAATGTGGATAATAATTTGAAAATAAAACTAGGTAAAAATATACCTATTACATACGTCTTTCAGCCTATAGTAAATATACCCAGAAAAAATAATTCCACCAGATTCTACACTACTTTAAACAAAATGTGGTTGAATATCCCCCACCTTCCCCTACAGTTGATCTGTAAAAATGTAGGTTACTTACTACTTATTAAGCAATTTGCAAATTGCTATTTCCAAAAATTGTTTTCAAGCAACTGTTTATTTATTTTTCATTAAAAACTCAAATTTGAATGTATTTCTAGACAAAGAAAATGCCACACACATTTGCAGTAATAGAATTCTCCAGTGGAGAATTAAGCGTAGTAGCACAAAAATGGTTCATTCCTGAAAAACAGCAAGTGTATTGGCCACCACACAAAGACTCTTACTCATACAGGCGGTGACTTCAGAGACGGGAGGAACCTAATGAACATTCATGGCAATTATATCCTGTAGCAAGATGCTTTTATGGAACTGGTATGTAGGCCATTACTATTATGTTATAAACATTGGGTGCGTTTGATTTATGCGCACTCATCAAAGATGCAGACATTTTTGAACGGACCGACCACATTGTATTGCTGGATTCCATCGGATATTTGTGATGGATTTTAAAACACGGCCATAATAAATTACATTTTGCTCAATATAATTAAAAAACATTAGTACCTAGATTGCATGTGGGAATATATTGTCACCAAAGTGACATCTGTGGACTAGTGACTGAATTATTTAAACCAACTTCTACCAAACAAAACAAAAGTAAAGATAACAATAACAAATTTAATCAGTACGAGGGACAGTCAATAAAGTAAATACGAGGATGAATTAATAAGTTAAACAATAAATAGTTCAAAGTCCACCCGCCGACTCGGCAGAATCTGCGGGTATAAGTACAGCTCAGTTTCTAAGCTGGGCATCAGTGGATCCCGCTTTTCAGCAACCACTAGATCGTCAACCACCCCCCGAGGGGTCGGCTCAGGCACAAGGTGCAGCTTCTCAGCGAACTTGTGTTTTGGCCCGACTGCGAGGGGGCTCGACGGCAGATTCCTCCGGTCGTCTCGCTGGAGCGTTGGTGATCGCCGGGTTACTGGAGATCGGTCTCTACAAATCTCGAGCCAGGGAACCTCCGCTCTTAGGTTCCTCGCGCGCCGGTCAGTCGCGGTCCCGCTGGTCCACAGTTCCGCTACGCGTCTCCCCAACAGTGCTGTTGCAAACGTTTATGTGAGTTTGGAACAATACAAGTTCGTTTTGTGTATACCTGTGTCTCAGTGGATTACGCTCCGTCAGCGGCAGAGACCCCTCCCAGTGATCCCGGCAAGCCGTGAGGGTCAGTCCAACCCTCCGGCGCACACGGCCAGTGTGACAATATCTCACCTACTTAACTTGAATTTCTTAAAACTGGAACATGCTGTACTTTTACCATTTTGAATTCTACTCTGCATTTCGAGTAAAATGATAAGTAAAACCTAGAGCCACCTGTCAAAAACTTTTGAAGATAATAATGAGAGTGCGGGGGATCTTCCGTATCTGCATACATCTTGGTGCTTATTTAATACCGAGCTTAATACTTACAATAATTTTAGACAACCTTGACAAGGCACTAGAAAAGCAAACACAAGCAGAAGAAACTTCAAATCATGAATCAGATGATGAGCCTCTTGTACAAATTAGAAAATCTGCAAGAAGATTCTCGATTGAGAGCAACGATGATGAGGAGAATAAGTCTAGCAATTTTAAAAGACCTCCTGGAGTAATGTCCTTAGGTGGCAATGAGACTAGTGGTACCTGGAGTGGTATAAAAGGAAACAAAAAAGTATTAGAAAATCATGAGTATGCTTACATACAGCTAGATTTATTCTGTAGGAAACCATGACAATTTTCGAAATTTTAATAAATTTTAATTTTTTTCTTGGGAATATTTTTTTACTGTGAAGTGTAAAGTGGCTCCAGAGTTACAGTCTATGTTTAAACTCGAGTTCTATTGAACTTCTTCCACGATTGTTGCAACAGTCGTCAACGCTTTAACTCATTAACAACGATTGTTTAAACAATTGCTGTGCAGGTGTTCAACGGAACTCGAGTTTAAAGTGTGTTTGTAAAACTGGACCTTTATAATATGTCACTTAAACTTATTTTTATAGAAGGAGAACAATTATTACTGCCCCAAACGGATGTAAGTGTGCCTTTGACTCCATTATTCCAAGACGAAAATCTAGGTAATTATTGAAACATTAATTAAAAAAAATACGAGAATAATTACAATCTGATCTGTTATGGATCTATGATCTAAGTGATGGATGGAGTAATGACTAAAATGATGTTTATTTGTAGCTATAAAAGTCGTTTTCTCAGCCAGCACCGTCAGTGACAACCTCGGTGACAACAGAAAAAAATTCTTGCAACATTAAAAGTGGCCAAGCAGGTAAATATACATATAATAACGGACAATATCACCTTACGTAGAAATTTTTTTTAAATAGAAAGTTGTTTGATGTTCTAAATTGCATCACCCAAAAATATATTTGAATATACAGGGTGCTCCACAAATGCAGTACGACACACAACTTTGTTATTTTAAATGGAAGACCCTATATTTTTTTACATTTCTAGATTGTCCTAAGAATTATACACACTTTTTGTTAAGCATTACATATACCAAAATTCAACCGATATTTATTGTTTTTTGATAAAATCGCCGTTTGCATGTGTCAATCAAATCAAGCATATTTCATTTACCCGAAATCTTAAAAGCCAAATCTTTTGCAGGTTATTAGTGCATAGATTCACTTGTAGTGTAGGCAAGTTAGATAAAATAACGACGTTTAGAAGAAAAAAATTATAAAGTTTTGAAATTTTGGTTGTGAACTCCCAGTAGGAACCCAAATACAGATCCGAAGAGTTCCTACCCCCGGCGGGAGCTTCATCCTCTTTTGCCTAAAAAACCACCGCCAAACGTGACCATGATGGAGTTTTTTGCGGTTTTCACGTGAACCGTAACCCTGACGAGAAAAAGTTATAGGACTTTTTAGATTCTCCAGTAAATTCTACACAAAAATGGTCATATAATTTTTTTGCGTATCTCCCACCCAACGCTAATAAATGACCTTGGAAAATAAACATAGTTTTCAGCGCGAACAAAAAATAAGCCTTGCGCCGTCTTTTGCGTCCATTATCTCGAAAAGTAGTAGCGTGAGCAAAAAAATGTGTAGAAGCAAAATTGTCGAGCAGTTCTTTCTCTACAAGATCCATTATGGACAAAATATTTGTGAGAAAGTATTAGTGGACATATGATGATTTTTTATACCTGTATATTCTGCACTTTGAGCGTGTTTCCACACCACCCATGAGGTAACGCTCTCGGTGCGTTTTTTAAAGTGGTTTCCCCTATAGGCCTATTCCACTAATGAAATATAAATATTTAATCAATTGCCTCTGCAAAATGATCCTGCTCGATGGAATTTAAACAACTCTGCCCATGACAATGAGAATACATTGTAGAGCAGTACAGGACAATCTTTACAGATGTAAAACGCTTTCCACAGCCCTTTTTACAGCTGCAGAATTGAGGCTGGAGCTGGTGCTTGAGTCGTGAGCACTGGCATTAGTATGTTGTTAGTTTTTCTCCAGCCCCATTCAGTTGCTCCCAAATTTCTTCCTTTCCACAAATGAATTTGACGAAAAACGCGATAGGAATGTTGTCTTACTGCATCAGATGTAGGTAGTAGTCTGGACAAAATGACTGCGTTACTTTTGACAAAAGAATTGCCCACTTTCTGTAGCATTTCCCTGCTTGCTTCTTGAAAAGCATTCCTTATTCTTTCCTTCATGGCGTTTGTACTGGTAACAGGCGTTTGATAAACCCGATCTTTCACAAACCCCCACAAGAAAAAATCAAGTTTTGTAAGGTCTGGGGATCTGACTGGCCAAGAAACTGGTCCTCTCCTGCCAATCCATTTATTTTGAAAATGTAAATTTAAATAGGTTCCTACAACATGGCTATAATGGGGAGGCACTCCATCTAATTGTAGCCACATTCGCCTAACTGTTTCAAGTGACAAATCATCGAGCTTATCTTCTAATTCATTTTGTAAAAAATGCAAAAAGCTCTGGCCATTTACTGTCTCATCAAAAAATATGGTCCAAGAAGCCTTGTCCCTATAATACCACCCCATACATTAAGTGACCATCTATGCTGATGGTCCAGTGGTATCATTGTAATAATGAAAATTATGGCGGTTCACAATTAGGAAAAAGTGTAAAAAACTCTATAACTATTACAGTAAGCTATAGAACATGCTTAATAAAAAAGAAAGATTATCCTTTTGTGATAATTTTAAGATAAAAAATATGGGGCATTCCATTTAAAAAAAAGATATGGTTATTTGAAGTTTCTGGTTTTGTGTACAGTATTGCGAATTTTATCAGATCAACAAAAGCAAACGGCGATTTTATGAAAAAACAATAAATATCTCAAAAACGCTTGAATTTTGATATAGATAACGCTTATCAAAAAGTGTGTATAATTCTTAGGAGAATCCAGAAATGTAATAAAATATAGGGTGTTCCATTTAAAATAACAAAGTTGTGTGTCGTACCGCATTTGTGGAGCATCCTGTATAACAAATTGCTGATGTTGAAATAATATGTATGTATTCCATACGCAAGAAAAATAACAAGAATATTGAAAAAAGAAATGAAAAAAGTCCTGAACAGCTTTAAATCGTAATAATTTTTAATAATGCAGAACATTGCAATATTTGTTTTGTTTTAGGTTTTGATGTATTACTAAAACAAATTTTGTGCATTAAAAAAATATTCAAACACAATTTTAAGAAAAGTAATGTCAGATGAACTTGCTGCAAGTTACAGTTTCTTTGGAAAAAGAAACAAAAAAAAGCATTTGTGAATCTCAAGCTCAAGGAAGTGATAATTTGTAAGTGTGTCTATTTTTAATTAATTTATTTTTTGCTCATTTCAACACAAACAGGTTTAAATATTGAATTGATAGGGTGCAGGTATGTTTTTGTTGACATAATTATTTTTTATTGTTTTTAAAACTGCTATAGCGGCAGAAGATTTTAGAGCCGTTTTACACATCTGAGAATTTTTGGCATAATTATGTCAAAAATAATATTTTCAAAATATTTTGCCAATATTATAGTCTCGAAAAAAATAATGGGGAAAATATAGATTTTTCACTGTCACAACTTGCTCATATTCTCTACAATATGTTTCTCTAAAATGATTTTAATTCTATTACAAGACAATATAAGATCGAAAATGCAGACAAGGAAAGACTTTGTTGAATGTTTTAATATTTTTAATAAGGGTTATCGCTAGCTCATCGAATTCGTTTATTATTTAATAGGTTGAAATTGTAGTTGTTGATTCACAGTATTTGTTAAGTGCTGTTCGAAAAAGCGATAAAGAGGCAGACGAGAAAAATATCGAAGATTCGATAAAGGTCTGGTTGAAACATGCTCCACAAACAGTTGCGTCGCGTGACTTCAGAAGCATTTTCTCAAGACAATGAACAACATTTCAATATTTTGTATCGCAATTTTAGTTTACCTGAAACAAAAATGGGAAAAGAAAGCAATTACTCTTTTATTTTCATATTTTTAATAAACCAACGAGACAAATAAAACATGAAACAAAAACAAAAAAATACCTACTTCCGAAATAAAAAAATGTGTACTGTCACTGTCAAAAAACACTTCCAAAATAAAACAACTTGTATCATTAATACAAACAAAAAATAAACATCTCCCGCGACATGCTTTTTGATTTACAAAAACACAATTTGGCATTGAATAATCTTAACGAAAACCAGACTTATATATTATTTCATTCGTTTTAGTACATGATTTAAATAAAAGCTTGTTTTGTTAAGTAGGTCGTGCAGAAATAGGTAATCCGCCATCTTCCTGCGTCACAATGGTCGACAATGGAAATTACATTCGACCATTGTGACGCGGGGATCATCGTTCGTGATATGTATATGTTACAGCCCGTATATGAAAACAGACCGTATATGTATACGGTCTAGGCTGTATCTATACGGCCTAAATCAGGGTTGACATGAATTAATTCATTTGATTTAATTCATTGAATTAATTCATGAATTAATTCAAATTAATTTTTTCAAAAAAGTCATGAATTAATTCACTTTTTTTAAATAAAGTACCTACACCTATATTTTTCTTGATTTGTCGCTACAATCAAACATGGAAATTGGGAGAGTACCTTATTAAAATTATACCATACTACAGTGAAGAAGAAGAGTATATAACCACAAAATATAACAATGTTAAGTTGGTGGTTGGTATAACTAACCTATATATTTTGTGGTTATAACTATAACCTCAAAGAAATATTGGGCTGTTGTATAGGTGCTCAGAAAAATAAAAAACATAGAAATGGCATCTGTAGAGTGAAATGTTTGTAAGGGGTAGCACTTTTTATACTCTATTATTTATTTACTAGTTAAAGTTTAACAGCGTTGCCAATAATTCATAATGAAAAACTTATTTCTCTGGTAAATTAAAATAATCTTCAAGATCAAATTGCAAATAATAGTTTTTCAACAGTGGTTTCCGTTGTATGTAGGGACTAGGGACATACCCAATCAGTTGCAAATACGTTTGCTTTGAAGTAAATAATGGTAGATAATACCTATATGATATTTATGTATTGATGAGATAAGGTCTGCCTGACTAATAGGTGAATCTAGTATATATAATTATCTAGACACTTATTAGGCAGTATTTCTATACTATGTGTAGTACTTTAATCTGTAATACAACTAAGGAAACAATATTATACCTACAATTACCAATACCAATCGCACAATCTGACAAACGCGCAAATCGGTCAAGAGTGTGCCTCACCTTGTGTTTGACATGACTGGTGCTGTGTCTTTTAGAAGCACTTCTTCGCTGTTTTTAAATGTTTCTTAAGTATTCGTCGGTTTAAAATGCTTTATAGACAATTAAGTTATACGTTATGGGCAATGCAAATCAAGCAACTCGCCAAAGGAGGTTACATACCATGCGTAAGTACATAGGCGTACCTAGTTCGGGGCACGGTAAAAGATACCTTTACCACCAGAGGGATAATAATTCTCAACATGGGTATAAAACGAAAGGGCTCGACGGGTAGAAAACAATAAGGTGAATGACGTCATAATAAATCTAATATGGCGGCCTCCCCAAGACGGCGGATTGCCTAATTCTTTACAACATTCTCCACATGGGTATCAAATGAAAGGATTTGAAAAGTAGAAAACTATAAGGTGACTGACGTCATACTAAATCCAATAGGGCGGATGCTCGATGCCCCAAGATGTCGGACTAAATTTCTTTACCACCCTTCTGAGATGGGAATCAAATAGGTACTAAAAAAGCACAAAATAAAATAAATAATAAAAAAACCTTTTTAAAAACAAGCTTTTATCAAAGAGGATACCAGAATATAGAGAGTTCATCTTGTCAAATATGTCAAATGGAGTCCAACTTTTACGTAATTTTTCACACACGCAATAAGATTGTTCAGATAAACTATGAAGTAGACCGCGTTCTTCACTTATTATAGATTAATTTAAAACTGAGAAAGAAAATCCACAGTGACCTACAATGGATTAATTACCTTTTAAAGTTGGGCTACATTTGACATATTTGACAAGATGAACTCTCTATATTCTGGTACCCTCTTTGCTTTTATTTAAGAAAGCCATTTACTAAAACGGATAAAATAAGTTTAGGTTTTCGTTAAGATAATTCAATGCCAAACTTCGACAAGCTTTTTTAAATCAAAAAGCTTGTCGCGTAAACTGTACAGAAAATATATTCTTTGGCATGTACTTGCCTATCAACCAATCACTGTTCGATAAAATTAATTGGTACCTACTTTTATGAACATTTCGCGCAACGACCTTTTTGATTTAAAAAAACCTTGCCGCAGTGTGGCATTGAATTATCTTAACGAAAACCTAAACTCGTTGAAGGTTTAAATCTTCACCCAACTCTAAACTTATTTTATCCGTTTTAGTTCATGGCTTAAATAAAAGCTTGTTTTTAAAAAGTTTTTATTTTTTATTTTTTATATTGTTTTCCGAACAATCCCCAACTAGTAACTGTCAATAACATTGATAAGTTTGAATTTTAGAATTGACGCGTACTAGTTGTACCTGGTTTTATACTTCAATTTTTATAAAAAAATTGAGATATAAAGGCAAATATGTTTTTTCCTATTTTTATAACTATTTTAAAAAAATAGAGGTACGCCACTGCCTTGTAATCGTTAGCACCAGATCTGTCACCCGAACTGTAAACATTATTCTTTTTATTATGGGAACAAACTTGCCAAAACAAAGCCAGTTCTACGTTTTTTTATTTTTCTGAGTATAGGTGTAATAAAAATAAATTGTTAAAAAACACAAAAGTAAATAAATAGTTATAATAATGAGTGGGAGAAAAAAAGACCCAATATGGAAGTACTTCAACGAAGAAAATAAACTAAGTGTAACCAACAAAAAGGCTGAATGCAAAGGGTGTGGAAAAATTTTGCAAGCTGTTCTACGGATGAAAGCTCATAAGATTTCATGTACAACTACAAATAATAAGGACAAGGACACTAATGATGATGAATATGAGAATGATGATGATATTCCCTTGTCAACGGTAGAAGCGAAAGCGAAAATAGATTCCTTAAAATTAAAATCAGACATCGTTCACATTGCAGGGCACAAAAACAAAACTGGTAAGTTATGTCAATGCACTACAGTATTTTATTTATATACCTACACTCATATACTTTGATGATTTGGTTATTACTTTTTTATTAAAATTTCTTTTTTTTTTATAGTTTCAAAGTCTGGAAAAAGTTCATTACAAAACTTTATTACGAAAACCTCGAGGGAAGACAACAAGAAGTTGGATCAACAATGTGCTAGGTTCATATATGCTACAAATTCATGCTTTAGATTAGTCGAACACCCAATGTTCGTAAAGTTTTGGGAAATGTTAAGACCAGGCTATAAAACCCCAAATAGAAAAACTATTGGAGGCACCTTATTAGACGAAATTCATCTGGAACAAATGACCGATTGCAAAATTTGAAAACCACACTGTCTGTTTATGTATCGATGGTTGGTCAAAGGTCAAATGTAAGAAATGAGCCGATACTGTGTGCATGTGTTACTAAAGAAAATGGTGACGTATTCCTTGTTGAGACAATTGATACTTCTGGCAACAGTCACACGTCTGACTACTTAACGTCTATTTGTTGTGAAACTATTAAAACAGTTAACGAAAAATTTAATTGCTATGTTGGCAGTGTTGTCAGTGATAATGCCGCAAATATGAGTAAAATGCGAGATAATTTAGAAAAGAACACTGATTTAAAACTTATTACCTATGGATGTTCCGCACATATTTTGAACTTACTCGCTAAGGACTTAACTGTCGACACTATCGTGGTCAACGTTGTCAAAATTATAAAATATTTTAGAAACAACCAAATAGCAAAAGCCTTATTAAGGACCGAAGGAGGTCCATCATTGCCAATACCCATTGAAGTGCGCTGGAGCAGTACCTGCACTTCATTAGAAATGTTCTTAAAATATTGGCATATGCTCGTCAAAATATGCGAAGAACATCGGGATGACATTGATCGAGAGATAATGAAATTAGTTACTAATATCAGTGTAAAGCGTAATGCAGAGGATTTGTTTAATCGATTAAAACCTGTAGCAGATGCTGTAGATTTAGTACAACGAGATAATTGCACAATTGCAAAATCTGTGGTAATATGGAAACAATTAAAAAACGATCTTTCAGGTAAACTGGATAATAATTTATACAAAAAACTAGTTGAGAGGTACAAACAGGCTGTGACCCCATATCACTTAATTGCTTTTATGTTAAGTCCTTCAGCTTCAAAATCAGATATTATTCTTGATGAACCAGAGAAACAAAGTGCGTTGGAAAATGTTAAAGAGAATTTTTCAGATCTTTTACCAATTTTATTGCGATTTTGTGGTAAACTTGCTCCATATAATGAAATCACGATGAGTTAGGACGTTTTGAAGAAAATGACAGACATCGAATGGTGGAAAGTCACTTTTTCAGTTACTGATGTTATTGAACAAAAAATCCAAAATATTACCAAACAATTAATGACTGCGGTAGCATCTTCAGCAAGGGTCGAGAGGGTGTTTTCTGGGCTGGGATTAGTGCATTCAGAATTACGCAATCGTTTAGGAGTCGAGAAGGCAGCAAAATAAACATTTATAATGAAAATGTTAACCAAAAAATAAAAAATTGTACCTAGGAGTATAGTATAAGTAAGGAATAATAGTATTTTAATTTTTGACTGCCTGTGTTTTTGTTTTGTTTGAATAAATAGAGATTTTACATTTTCCTTGTCTCATTTCGAAAATTAATCAGTATTGAATTAATTAAAAAAAAGTCAGACTTTTTTAAACAAATCATGACTTTTTGACTTTTTTAAAAAAGTCGCGAATTTTTCCAACCCTGGCCTAAATGACGCAGACCGTATGTAAATGACATGGTATTTCATATACGAACTAGACCGTTAACATACGGACTATTGGCATTCAGACTGTATGTGCAATCGTAGTGAATTACCCTTCTTTTTTTTATATAGGCCCATTAAAGAAGAATATCCCTTCTTTTTAGTATGTATTTTGCAGAAAAAATCTAGGGTACCTATACATTATACTAAATTACCTTTTTTCCTTCAAAATACTATGTACCAGCAAGAAGTAATATCCTTCTTTGATGGGCCTATATAAAAAAGAAGGGGTAATTCAGAAATGACGGACGTCGAAACCGCCTGGAAAACATTGCACATACATTCTGTCTTTGTATAGTCCTTTTGTATACGGCCTGATTTACATATACGGTCTGTAACATATACATACCTACCTATACATACTAACAGGACAAGTTAAATAAAAGCTTGTAAAAATACCACATCACATCTTTTACAGGACAGGCACATCATATTTACTCAATAAAACATCATTCTGCGACTGGTTTTTTGGGCAAAACATTCTATATTCTATCAAGTGCGAGGCGAGTCAGGTTAAGACAAATCTATGCACCCGCGGCCGTGCGGTGCGTACCGTAGCCAAAACTAGGCACCATCACCGCTTATGTAATGAATTAAGTGATTGCTGTGAATTATTTCCATTTTTACCTTAGGTAGTATTATAAAATTCTCATCTAAAAAAACTGGGGGGCCCGTTCCCCCCCTGCCCCCCCCCGACGCGACGCCACTGTCCACAAAGGTTATTGGCAATTAAAAGAAAGTGAATGATCCCGGGAATATAAAAACTTTTTGTATAAGAACTGAGTGATAATTTAGTTTTAAACATTTTTAAACAAATAATGTGATATTTTAGTTTAATAAATAAATAAATAATTAAAGATAGTATATATACATTATCGAAAACGTATAGAAATCAAAAGCAAAAGGTGTTAGTAGGGAAACGGCAAATGTATAGAAGAGTTGCAAAAGAGGCAAGTGAAATAATAAGTAATTTGACAAAGAAAAATAGCACTTCTGTTACTGTGGCAAAAAAGGACGACTACACTCTCAGTATTTATGATGTCCATAATATTTCAAACGATGCAAATAATTTTAATATTACAAATTCAATATTTTATGTATCGAACCATTTAAATGATCAGCAAGGTAACACTAGTTTGAATACTAATTCAGATGTTAATTTCGAAAACTTATCTTCACTAAGTGAGAATGATTCTGACAGAGACCAACAATTACAGTCATCTCTTACAAAGTATCAATATTACTGAGTCAGATGACTTACGTACATAATTAAATACATGGGCAATGCAAAAAAAGTATAAGGCTCCTCATAAAATGGTTACCGAGCTTTACATATTTTAAACCCCTTACATCCTGAACTGCCTTTAGATTGTCAAACTTTGTTACAAACTTCACAAAACTTCTCCTGCAAAAAACTTCAAACGGGTGAATATTATCATTTTGGTTTAGAGAATGTCCTAAAACATGGTTTGTTTTTATACCCACAATACAAGAACGACACATTCAAAATTTCATTTAATATTGATGGTTTTCCAATATTTTCAAGTTCAAAAACACAATTTTGGCCAATTTTAGGATTAATAACAGATTTTAATTCAAAACCGTTTGCCATAGGCATTTTTTGTGGTCAGTCAAAGCCAGTAAAAATTAATGACAAAATATTTCACGTTGAAGTTCACAATTTCATTTCTGATAGTCCAGCACGTGCATATTTAAAATGTGTAAAATCCCACGGGGGCTACTCATCATGTGATAAGTGCTGGAAGCCTGGCAAATACATTGATTAAATATAAAGATTGTATTTATCAATAAATAGCTAGTTTACGGCTGTGTAGTTTTACTTAGTAGATAAAATAACGAGTTTTGCAGCCAGAAAGGTATATATTAACTTCTTTTTATAATACCAAGCTTTCGGTCTACTTCGTGACCTTCATCAGGGCTAGAAAATTATTTAAATTATTAGAAAATATTGAGAAAAGGTTGAAATTTTACTCACAATTATGTTGAAGTTTTTTACCAATATTAAAACCAGATAGATTTTAGGTTTAAAAGGGCAAGAAAAAGGTTTTTACAAATTTCGTGTGAAAATTTATACCGTCAATTTTGTTTGTAATTGTTTTTTGTTAATAAGGTAATTTAGTTTCAAAAAACAAAAGATAAATTTATAATAAGAAAAAATGTTTTTTAGGTTATCATCAAAAAGTGTCAGAAAACTTGGTGTGATACAAGGTTAGAAATAACCTTAGTTGATATAAGGTTATGTTACAACATTCTGGAAATCAAAATTTTTATATATAATTATTATAAGATGTAAGAGTTACAATGAAATATTAATAGATGTATTGTTATTAGAATTATTTAAAGATAAAATAAAACAGTATATGGAACTTAAATCTTTGATGTCTGTTTTTTTATTAATAGACTTGTTACCATTATTAATTTCAACCATTTCAAGAAATAACCTTTTATTAAGATTTGTTTCCCTATGCAATATTGAAACATTGTCAAATTTAAAATGATGACCTGTTATAAAAGCATGTTCACTTAAAGCAGTAGTAGTTTTTTGTAATTTGACATCACTTTTATGTCCTGAAATTCTATTTTTTAAATTTTGTGATGTTTGACCAATATATGAATTATTACAGTTGTTACAAGGTATTGAATAAACAACATTAGATTGGTTATTTATAGGTGTCTTATCTTTTAATTTTGTGTATAAACTTCCAATCGATTTAACATTTTTTAGAGCCATTTTAACATTTTCATTTTTAAAAATTTTAGTTATTTTAGGGGTAAGTTCTTTAATATAAGGTGACCTATAAAAGAAATGATCAGGAATATTATCAACCTCTTGAATTGCAGTAATATTATCATTATTATAAACATTATTTGAAATTTCGTGGGGACGTGTATTGAAAAGTAATTTGTTAAGGAATTTTTCAGGGTAAGAATTATCCAAAAATATAGATTTAATTTTGACTAAATTATTATGCAGTAAAGTTGGATGAACTAGTTTTATTATTCTATTTTTTAAAGCCAAGACAAGATTCGTTTTGATATACCAATCAGTAATTACAGTGTTATTAGCAAGTTTAATAATTTTAGTGTCCAAAAAAGGAATAGTGTTGTTTGTTTCCATTTCTATTGTAAATTGTAAATATTGATTATAATTATTGAAGATATCTAAAGTTTCTTCAATTTTATTGAAAGGTATACAACATATAATATCATCTACATATTTTTTTAGAAAAATAACGTTCTATGAAAGTCTTGAAATACAGTAATCTAATAAATCATCCATAACATACTGCGCAATAATAGGAGAAATTGAGTTACCCATAGGTGTACCAAAAATTTGTTTGTAATATTGATTGTTAAAAGAAAAATGGTTAGAGTTAAAAATAAAATTCAAAATATCAATAAATTTTTCTTTGTTGATTGTACAATTATCTTCAATATTGTCCCAATGTTTGTTAATACTGTTAACAATTAAATTTATTGGAATGTTAGTGAAAAGAGATTTGACATCAAGACTAATAAGAACATGATAATTAGGGATTTGTTTGTTATTAATAAATTCTGCAAATTCAAAAGAATCTTTAATATAGTAATCATTAGATTTATTGTAAGAACGTGTCAAAATATCACATATTAAGTCGGTGATTTTATTATTAGGTGATTCAATGCTAATTTTTTACATCATAATAAGCATAGTAATCAATTCATGAATAAACTTTTTTATAAAACTAAAAAATTTTTGAAGGACAATCCAAATATTTTCATAACTAGGTCCGATAAAGGTAATGTAACTGTAATTATTTCTAAAGAACAATATATGACATTGGCTAATGTTTTATTAACTGATGAAAATTTTTATAAGAAAGTTAACAGGGATCCAACTTTATCAACACAAAATTGTGCAAATCAACTAATTAAAAATTTAGTTAGAGATAACATGATTGATGCTAATTTTGCTAAAAAACTTATGACTTATAACTCTACATGCCCAAAATTTTACGGTTTACCCAAAATACATAAACCTAATTTATCTCTTAGACCTATAATTTCCTGCATTGAATCACCTAATAATAAAATCACCGACTTAATATGTGATATTTTGACACGTTCTTACAATAAATCTAATGATTACTATATTAAAGATTCTTTTGAATTTGCAGAATTTATTAATAACAAACAAATCCCTAATTATCATGTTCTTATTAGTCTTGATGTCAAATCTCTTTTCACTAACATTCCAATAAATTTAATTGTTAACAGTGTTAACAAACATTGGGACAATATTGAAGATAATTGTACAATCAACAAAGAAAAATTTATTGATATTTTGAATTTTATTTTTAACTCTAACCATTTTTCTTTTAACAATCAATATTACAAACAAATTTTTGGTACACCTATGGGTAACTCAATTTCTCCTATTATTGCGCAGTATGTTATGGATGATTTATTAGATTACTGTATTTCAAGACTTTCATATAACGTTATTTTTCTAAAAAAATATGTAGATGATATTATATGTTGTATACCTTTCAATAAAATTGAAGAAACTTTAGATATCTTCAATAATTATAATCAATATTTACAATTTACAATAGAAATGGAAACAAACAACACTATTCCTTTTTTGGACACTAAAATTATTAAACTTGCTAATAACACTCTAATTACTGATTGGTATATCAAACCGACTAACTCTAATAGATACTTAAATTATCATTCTTATCATAGCAATAAAATGAAAACGAATCTTGTCTTGGCTTTAAAAAATAGAATAATAAAACTAGTTCATCCAACTTTACTGCATAATAATTTAGTCAAAATTTTTCTTTTCTCAATATTTTCTAATAATTTAAATAATTTTCTAGCCCTGATGAAGGTCACGAAGTAGACCGAAAGCTTGGTATTATAAAAAGAAGTTAATATATACCTTTCTGGCTGCAAAACTCGTTATTTTATCTACTAAGATTGTATTTATCTGCAATTTGGAATATCATGCGAATGCTTAGAGCAAACATATAACATGTTTATATTGTTGGAATAGGAAAAATGCGTGCAATTAAAAAATCCACAAATATACAGGGTGTTTCATTAAAAAAAGTAAGTTTATATTTTTTCATAAATTTGCGACGCTTAGCTAATAACAGATCCTAGCGGTTCAGAAAAAACCCTACAACTTTCATTTAAGTTTTTTTTCTAACTCGAAAAATATAGGCTCTAGGGGTGGGTCAAAATATACGGGAACACCCTGTACACATTCAGTTCACAAAAAAAAACAATAATAGCCAGGGCGTTGCAATAGCTAATCACAACCCCACAAGAGTTGACACGACATACGCAATAATAATCAAAACCTACGCAATAATGAGCAAGACGAACGCAGTAATAACACAACGTACGCAATAATAAAAGGAAGGTAAGCTGTAGCAGCCTATGCTTTCGATTGTACACGTAAATCAAGTTACCTCTGCAATAAACCTTCAACAAATCTTTTGGGGGCATTCAAGTCAAAGTTATTGTTTTCCGATCTTACCGAGCATTCAGGTATCAACTCGAAAGCCCCTGTAAGTAATGGTTGTTGCAAGTAAGCAATTCATAATTATTCTGTGGATCATGTGCATTATTGTGTATATTTTTAGGTATTTTTTGGATCATTAACAATATTGTACCATGTAGCGAATGAATAGTAATTGGCATGGTTATACAGGGTTTCCCAAGGAAAACTTGACCCCCGAAAATTCGAAAACCGAAAAATATTTGAAAATTCGCCGAGACCCGTCGATTTTTGTTTTTGGGGGGAGCTTTTTTTGACAGTCAAGCCAACCCGATATGTTCATCCCCCTAACCCCAACTTTAAAATTTCAAATGGAACAACCCCCCTTGTGGCGAATCATTTTAAACCCCTTTTTATTGCGAATACAGTGATGTATCGTTTTTAGGATTTGATTTGACAGAATTATTGGCTAAAAACGGAAAGTTGATCAATCCACTGTACGCGTAGTAATTTCTACACAAATGCCCGCCATTATTAAGTTTTTTATCTACTACACATGACCAAATTACCTAGTTTTTATTGAGAGTGATGAAACGATTTGTACTTTACTTGATATACTGCGCAAATTACAACATAAAATTGACCCTGACAGCATCAAGAAATTTAATGTTTTCCGTGCCGATATATTTAACTGCTGTATCAGAGCTATGCGACGGAAAACTTTTTGTCCATTTAACAAATTATCAGTAAAATTTAGTGATTGTGAAGGTGACACTGAAGGAGCGATCGATGAAGGAGGACCGACGAGGGAATTATTCAGATTAGTTTTAAGTTTTGTTCAAAATAGCCAGCTTCACACTGGAGCAATTAAAAAACATATTTCACTGCCTAACAACAGCCTAGAAGAAAAGCTTTATTACGAAACTGGAAGACTCATATCACTATCCCTGTTACATGGTGGATCAGGTCCTAATTTTTTTCAGAAACTCTTTTCTTCGTCAGAGAATATTTTCTCAATTGCTGAATGCCAATATATAAAGCATGTTGACAAAAAGTGGAAAATATTTGATGGTAAGGTATATTTTTAAAATGTTCCGCCATTATCATAATAGATTAAATTTTTTGTTAGATGTTAGAATATAATCTCTTCAGAATACTCGGCAGAGGCAGATGTAAACAGAAGTGATGAAAATTTGGAAAACACTGTTGTAACGGTGTCAGACATTTTAGTGTTTGCAACTGGTGCTGACTCTGTGCCACCTTTAGGGTTTCCTGTGAAACCCAACATTTTATTTTTGCATGAGAATAAATCTGAATTTCCAATTGCAAATACGTGTGCCCTACAATTGAAGCTACCAACACTTCATATGCTTTACGAGGATTTTAAGCTAAATATGAACTTTGGAATTGGTAATCTAAATCGTTTGGATTTGCATAGAGTATTTTTTGGATTTATGCTAGCAATTATGGTTTTAACTACCTACCATGATTTTTACTTTTATAGGAAAAAATACTATTTTTGATAGGAGGTTTTGTTTATTTTGTGGACAAATGTATATTTATTTCTTTTTAAACAAAAATGCTTTCTTACTTGTATAAAGTTATCTTTATTCGGAGGCAACCTTTTTTTCATATGCCTGCACTAAACTTACATTATTCTCACAGCAGCGAAAAAATTTCGTTCTTCAAAGCTATATATAAGTTGACAGCGTCAAATACATCGGCAGTTTTAAATAATCCCATCTCGGTTACAATAATTTCACACAAATTGAATACATCTTCATCAGAACAGGGGAAGTTCAAAAATGTGCATTCCTCTTCACAGTTTTCAACATATCGGGGTTGGACCGTTGTTTCGTAATTTACAGAGCCACAAATTTCTGGGAAGTTGTACAGCACGTCCGGGAGTCCCCCGGGGCAAATGCTGTGTCGACATTTTCTTATAATATGAGTATTCCATTCCAATACCACAGTATTTAATTCTTCTTATAACAGCAAAAATTTTAAGAAAAGGTGAACAATAAACTAACCCGTGCACTTACCTGAATTATGTCCATAAAGCAATACTGTAAGATCGATTTATCTAAAAACCCCTTCATCCTTTAGTTCTGAAAATAAATTTATCCAAAATTGACTGTTATGTTTTCTTAGAATTGACCACCATGCTTCAATACGTTGATTGCTGTGGCTGCTTCCATACAAAAAAGGAGGTAATCCACCACCAGCATCGCGCCAACGATTTTCAGCTGTTCCATGCAAATAAATCTGCATGTCTTCAATGTAAATATTCTCGGTGCCCATATCAGTTCTTACAATTCGAGGAACAGCATTGGTACTTTTCACGGTTTCGATATAATATCCGGATATAACTTTAAGGTCATTATTGGTGTGTACGGTTTTTAACCACAAAATTATCATTGAGAAGCCATCGATGCAGCCACTAATGCAAAATCCATATGGTTTTAATTTATCATAGCCATCGACATGCCACAAATAGTTTGGGCATTTGTTAAGATACTGTCTTCTATGTAGTTTCTTCCGTTTTCCACCACCAGCATCGCGCCAACCATTTTCAGCTGTTCCATGCAAATAAATCTGCATGTCTTCAATGTAAATATTCTCGGTGCCCATATCAGTTCTTACAATTCGAGGAACAGCATTGGTACTTTTCACGGTTTCGATATAATATCCGGATATAACTTTAAGGTCATTATTGGTGTGTACGGTTTTTAACCACAAAATTTTCATTGAGAAGCCATCGATGCAGCCACTAATGCAAAATCCGTATGGTTTTAATTTATCATAGCCATCGACATGCCACAAATAGTTTGGGCATTTGTTAAGATACTGTCTTCTATGTAGTTTCTTCCGTTTTCCACCACCAGCATCGCGCCAACCATTTTCAGCTGTTCCATGCAAATAAATCTGCATGTCTTCAATGTAAATATTCTCGGTGCCCATATCAGTTCTTACAGTTCGAGGAACAGCATTGGTACTTTTCACGGTTTCGATATAATATCCGGATATAACTTTAAGGTCATTATTGGTGTGTACGGTTTTTAACCACAAAATGTTCATTGAGAAGCCATCGATGCAGCCACTAATGCAAAATCCGTATGGTTTTAATTTATCATAGCCATCGACATACCACAAATAGTTTGGGCCTTTGTTAAGATACTGTCTTCTATGTAGTTTCTTCCGTTTTCTCAGTGACACACCAACAGGATCAATAATATTTAACAACCGACGGACCGTTTCTTGTTTAGCAGTTAGCAAGTGAAGAATAGTTTTTTCTTCTGTACAGGCTCAAACGCTTGAGATGCCTCTTTAAAGTTGCACTATTAATATCATGTTGCAACAGGAACAGCATAATTTCAGATTGTTGTAGGCCCATGTAGTAATAGCTTAATTGCGATGTCAAATATTGGCTCCTCCATGTTTAACAGTTTTTTTATGAAACACTGATAATATACTCAGAAGTAATTACACTTTATTTATTATAGACAGCTGTTGATAAATTATAATTACTGCTTCAATTGTGAGTGCGAAACGAAGCACTTGACGTACCTACTGCTGTATCAATTGTGGCATGAAAGCAATACCGATTCTGCTTTATAAGTTCGCCCGCTCGAGAAAATAAGTTGACATAAATAAGTCGACATAATAAGTCGACAGGTCGAATTAAAAAATATATCATCATGATCCTTCAGCGCTTCCGTAAAACTCTGTTATTTCACTGCACCCGTTTTTTAAATCCCGTAAACAATGTTGGATAACTCGAGATTCGTATGACCAGCCACGTTTTGGAAAAAATCAAAACTATTGCTATTAATTAGAGCCTAGAGCTCCGAACATTAGTGGTAGAATATTTGATAGCGCCTACCAGAATGAAAGATTGATGGAATGCGAGGTATGCATCCGGGATATATTCGAATAATCTTTGTATTGGGATTTTCCAGAATTCTCTACCTGCACCCTGACGTTTTGCATAGAGAAAACCCAGTAGATCAGTTTCTATCGTTTAGATGCAAGGTGTATAATATCACATGTATTATGTAAATACGTAAAATATCGGTTAAGTGATAAAAAGTGATGTGTTTGTTAAATTAATTGTATGTGCGCTTGAAGAAAGAATAGCCAGTCCGCGAGATAGCAACGAGACCACAAAAACGTGGTTAGGTAACTACAATAGAAATTTTCAAAGGTAAATTTTACAAGCATATCATTTATTTCATTCAGAAGTGCGACAATGTCGCAGTGCTCCCTCTCCCCGAGAGGGGAGACCAGTTCGCCGACCTGCGTCTAGGGTATGCTGCTGGTTCAGCGGCGTTACATTACGCCAGGGCTAAGGTTGATATGACCCATTTTCTAAACATAGAGTAATTTTTTGTGCTTTCTTCCTTTATGGGAGTCCTCGATTACGTGGTTAAAATATTTATACTTATTAAAGTTACACCCTGTATAAATATATTATACCACAGAACTCGCAACAGAATAAAGGCGACAAATTTAAAAATATTAAATACAACATGGGCTTCAATTTTACCCTAAAGTATAAAAGAAAAATTTCAATACACATTAATGGAATGTTTCCTGTCGTGTGAAAATTCCTTGTTGAGATATAGTAGAATACTTAAATATATACAGTGTCTGCCAGAAAGTTGGATACAAAGGGGAATTTTCTTTATTTGAAGTTTCTAAAAAAAAATTATTCTTGATAAAAGTTGGTGCTTGTGGTTAAACTCAAAATCCACCCGAAAAATTTTGAAATTTCGATTCGTATACAGGGTAGGTTGAAAAATATGAAAATTCCTCAAGAGTAAAGTACCCCTATTTTTAGAACTACATCAGAGTGGCACTAAGAAAAGTTGTTTGGAATCTCAAGACAATGTCAAATATGAATTCACTTGACAAGCAATGAATATGCTAAGTTTTGTTAAGGTTGCAATTATTGTTATCTTATGTTATCTTTTTGATTTTTAGTTAAATTAATTAACTTTATTCTGTCATAATAAAAACAGTTTATTCCTGTGAAAGGTTTGATCTTATTCTTTTGGGTATACAGGTTCTAATTCAATCCTCGCTTTACCTTACCTTATTTAATTTTTGATATTTTGCAGGGTTTGTATTAGAATTTTATTTTTTTGGTCCTTATGCGACTATTTCTGGCAAAAATGTGGAATCATGAAAGTCCCATGTTCTTTTAATGTTCTACTTTATTGTCCTTATTTGGATTATGATCTCCACAGAATAATTTTGACTGTTCAGTTTTTTTATGAAATTTAAATTTTCAGTCAACAAATTTAAGGATTTTGGAAACCTCGGTAATTTTTGTAGTATATTTTTATATATCAGTCAGGTTTACCTATATCTTGAGGCTTAGTCAAATTAGTTTCGTTTTTTTGCCTGGTAATATTGTTAGATTTTTAAATCTCCTTCTCAGTCCACTTCATTTTTAGTTTTTATGTTTTATTTCGAAGCTACTCCGAACAATTCCCTGGGTGATCCTTTTGGATCCTGAGAGTATTAAAACTGAACACACAGGTCTGAGGGCGACTGGCCGTAGCCTCAGCAAGAAATTGTTTTGATTAGTGGGGTTATTACGTTCCTTTTCCCATCCAAAAATCCCTTCCTAGATTTGTACACTATTTTAGCAGTAGACCCAGTTTAACTTTCATAGTATATTATTAATTACTTTCTGGAATTGAATCTTCTCATTCTGGACCCACTCTTTACACAACTGTAGTATGTGACAGGATGGAACCCTCTTGCATACATTTTGGTTTACCTACTTATCTCGTCTCGCTTTTGTTTTTTGTTCACACCCGTGAATCTCTCTTCTCTGAGTCATAGTGTGATTCCACTTGACCTTCAGTATAATTTTTTGATAACTGTAATAGGTTACATTTTTTTGGTTTTCGTTGTCAAAATTAATAACTTATCGTACTCGAAATATACAGTTTATATATTTTTAATTTGGCTCGGATAGCACAGAATGTGTCCAAAAATATATATATATTTCTCTTTTGTTATTCACATTCACATGTTATTCTGTATATTTCAAAATGTTTCTTAAATTTATAATTTTTTTTTGCAAATAAAATACTCGATTTCGAGTTTGTAACTTTTACCTTTAATAGGTTAATTTTGACAATATTTGAATCATGTGACTCAGAGTTAAATCTATTTTCAAATTTCATTCAGTTTTCTCTTCTGTCCTATTTTGCAATAGTTATTTTGTTTCTGGTTGAACATTTCCTCTGTACAGGTGAGTTATCACTTAAATGTGTATCCTGAGTGTGCTATGGCCACGGGATTAATAGTTTTGGCCATTGGCTATTAATCTTTCTTCTTCTATCTATAGTCCTTGATGTGGGTCATGGATCAGGTGGCAGTAGTGTTAGCAAATGTTAGTTTCCTCGGGTATTGGGGTAGGCTAAGATTGAGTAACGCGATAGGGACCCTTCGGTGCTCAATTATTACTAGGGAGCTGCAAATGTGTGCGGTGCTGTTCGCAGGGTTCATGAGTCCATCATGCTTCAGGGAGTTACTTTCACTTTCCTCTCCCTTTTCTAATCTTGTTAGGTTAGAACCTTTAGTTTAAGTTAGGATTAATTTTTTTGGGATTTAAATATTTGGGATTTGATTATGATTACCTTGACACTATGTATTATACACACCGTGTATGCTGGCGCCCACATTTTTTATTATCATTTAAAAATTTCACTTAACAATTTGTTCATAATAAATTTCATTGAAGAATTTCATGTACTTTCAAGTTAAGAAATTTTCTGTCAAGCCTACTTACCTATAAAGACAATATTCAGACAATCATACTTTACCAAGTTTTATCATTATTACTATTCCTATTAGAGTAGCACACGGATTGCCTCCAACTGTGTATAGTCTGCTCAAGGAAAAATACTGAAACTTTAGTTTTCGTACTTTTCCTTACCCGGTTTCGGTGGCGTGTAACGGAAATTTTACAACTCTCCGTTACTATTGCATTAAAAACTTTGGATCGACCGATATTACTTTGGATCATCCAGTATTTTGATATCAAATTTTACCACAAACAAAATTACCGCCACCATTAGGCCGCTATACATACACGAGGTGCTTTGTGTGTTGCCTATCAAGAATTTTATTACTACTCAGGTACGTTTCATTCTTTTTTTTTTAATTCTCTTAAACTATTAGTTACAATAAACTACTTATTAGTTGCAAATTGTTTGAAGAAGCAGAACGCCTCGCTGTCACTCGAAGGTATCATCTTAACAATTTGTGTTTTGTGGCCAGTTGATTTCGATTCCCGGTTTAATTTTAAATTTTCGTCATTTTTTTCCACCGGAAATGCGCAACGAGACCGAAATGATAAAAGGGAGCTTGTCAGGAAGTTGGCGGCTTTTTCTTTTGCGATTCATCAACGCGACTGGTGCGGTATTTTGTGAGGTTATGTGCGTTTGATTTTTCTTTGCAATTCATTAGTATCTTAGTATCTATTAGTATCTTACCTAATCTCACTGCCTTTCGAGTTGATTTAGTGTTCAAAACATTTGTTATGATTTAATTTACTTTTGGTGCTAATATTTTCTTTGTGTTTTTCTTGCATAAAACTACGACCGAGTAACGTCGTTCGCGTGTTGGTGTTCACGAACCAGGAATGAATTCTGGGGCCTTTTGAGACGGCAAGACGAGGGTTGAGAGCTTGAGGACCATTCTACGACAACACGGGATCTGGAGTGAGTATTTTTTCATATACAATTTCTAGGAATTTGGGCTCTGCCATCTCTTTGAAAAAGTATCTCATTATCCAGATCTACGGTGTCTCTGTGGCCTTTAGTTGTCAGCTTTTATTGCCTTGTGTTGTTTTGCCTATTATATATTGGGTTATTTAAAGTTTTCATAACCTTTTGATTTATTAGCTCGAGTTTAATTAGGTGTTTTTTGAGTGACGTTATCGTTACGAATTCACCTTTTCCTTACACTAAATCAACTGCTTTGGAATACCGAGCCACTGTCAGTTGTATGAATGAACTTACGATTTTTCACTTAAGAAAAAAGCCAAATAATTTTTGTTATACCTATTCAATTTAAGTAATTCTGATTGCTAATTGTTTTCATAAAGTGTCAGGAAAATCAAGTGGAACTTATTGTACTCTAATAAATCCAAAATATTTTATATACCTAATTCATATTTTATATATCTATTTTTTTAAGTCAAGAATAATTAACACCAATTGACTCGTTGACATTTTTGACCATTATGAAAATTATTTGAACTATCATTTACTGTGCACAGATTTGTCATGTCATAACTGTTCGTAAATTTAACATTAATTTAACTTTAATATTTCCACTTTGTAAAAGCACAGAATTTAACTGCTGCGTTTTGCAACGGACACTGTTTTGCTATTACCTTTTCATGTAACATCGGAAAAGGAAAGGACCACAGGACCACACCGAAGGTTGCGTTTCATAACCATACAACCCCACTGGCCTACTTGAATCCGCACACCACTGAACCCCACTCAAGCAGCTCACTACTGGCTTCCGACTAGAGCTAGTTCCGGAGGTTATTGCTCGATCAAAGGAGTCTGGGTGACGACTGGCGGACAAGTGACTATTCATCTCGAAACCAAGGTACCCCTACAAGTCTTGGTAGTCCGAAATTTGAAGCAAGTTATCAAAATCAGTGTTCGAAGCTAACCAAGTTTTTTATATACAAAAAATATTAGCTTTAATTAGTTACTCTCATTTTAATTCAAATATTCATTCGTACTTAACTTACTAGTTCTTCAACTTCTATTGTAAACAGCCGAATAATTTTCTGCTAATCTGTAAATTTTAACCTTCTTTTAAGCTTCTCATTAAACATTGTAATTTTTTATTGTCTTGTTTTATTTGGACTCCATCTTCTGTGCTCAGTTTCTGGCGACCAACAATCAGAGCCCATTTTGTTATAAAATCCCACACAACTCTTTCTTTTTTTAATTATCATCAAAAATTCATTTTTTATTTTTTATTTTTATTGTATACTATGATGTAATGTCATAATAGTAAACGATACAATCTGCATTTTTGTTGGTAAAAATAATAATCATCGTTTTTTATGCAAAAGGAAAATTGCACGCGAGCGGCGCTTAAAATTCGCTTCTTTGGCACATTCATGGCATTTATATTATTCTTATATATTATTGACATGCATTTGAAAAACGTTTCATCTTCCAAATTATGCCATTTTTGAGGCACTATTTAATTTGAATAAGGATGTAGAGATTAATTATTGTTTAGGATGGAAGGTAGAAAAAATACAGAAAATTGATCAGCTGTTATTAACATTATTGAAGCTACGATTAAATACGCCTCATCTATATTTATCACTGAGATTTGCAGTCTCACAAGTTTCCGGTTTTTTTTTACAGTTAGTAGCACAAAATGGTCAGTTCTTATTTCCATCTTCCGGTTTGACTGGAAGTCACTATTACTTTGACAATTATGTTTTTTTTTTAAATCTGGACATTTCAAAAATTTTGCGAAAAATTTCTTGAACAGTTTTCGATTTTTATTATGTCGCAAAAAATCCAAAAGGAAAAATCTGATTCTTTTTGTGTAGATCAATCTCAATCAGATATTTTTGACGGACGCGTAAGAGAAGTATGAGTATAGAGTATAAGTACTGTTTTTTTTTGTCAATGTCAGTCTCAAATATCAAATATATTTTTGGAGGACACGTAAGGGATGTAGGAGTAGGTATAGAAATAACATGTAGGAGTGCCGTGGGTAACGACAGGGGCGTCGCTAAAATTCAAGAAAAAAATCTTATTTTTGTGTAAATCAATCTTAATCTCAAAGATATTACTTTTAGGAGACGCATAGGGGATGTAGTAATAGAGAAAAAACCTGCAGGAAGTGCCGTGACAAACTGCATTGGCATCGCAAAAATCCCAAAAATCTTATTTTTGCGTAAACCAATCTTGGGACCAAACTGGGGATGTAGTAAATAATATAGAAACAAAACCTGTAGGGGTGATGCGACAAACAACCGTGTCGTAGCAAAGAAATCCCAAAAATCTCATTTTTGTGTAAATCAATCTTAATCTCAAAGATATTTTTGGAAGACGCATAGGGGATGTAATATACAAAAAAAACCTGTAGGGGTGAGGCGACAAACAACAGCGGCGTCGCAAAAAAATCCTAAAGAAAACTTTTTTGTGTAAATCAATCTCACTTTGTGGCGACGCGTAGGAGTATTGAAAAAATCTGTAGGGATGCCGTGGTAAACGACAGTGGCGTCACAAAAAATGTAAAGAAATTCTGTTTTTTTTTTTGTAAATTAATCTGGACCTCAAAAATATTTGTGGGGAAACTCGTAGGGGATGTAGGAGTATCGAAAAAACCTGTATGGGTGCCTTAACAAAGGACGATAGCTCAAAGAAGAAAATTCTGAAATTGTTGTGCAAATCTATCTCAAAGATTTGTGGGAGACAGGTAGGGGAGTATAGAAGAAACTTGTAGGGGTGCTGTGACAAGCGAGTGGCATCGCAGAAAAAAATCCGCGTAGGCGTTTATAAGCCTGCCGCGGTTTCAGCGCGGCGACAACTTGGCAATCATCAAGTTGGTGGCGCTCCGAGGTCGGTACTTGTTAATATTATAATTACTTAGTATGCATTAAAAAAACATAAGAAAATTATTAATATTTAAAAACACTTTGAAAAAAATCTGTGAGAACGCACATAATAGATCAAAACTACATGTCTGCCATGTTAACTTCGCTTGTTCCGAGTAGAATTTGTCCTTATAGAAGTTAACGATTAGTGGCATCTTTCTTAGTCAAGATTCAATTGGTTTCGAACAGTCCTCTTTTCGGAAGAAGAAACACAGTACTTAGTTGAATCATTGTACTTACCATTGGCATCTTTGTAATTTGTTTCACATGGGTCGCGTGTGTTTTCACAGATCACTTCACTAATCACCGTCGCCGGGCACCATTGTAACCGCATACGTATTGAGTTCATCGAATACTAAAAAGAGTCGTTATTAAAACCCAAAAAGGTCGAAGCCTTGAGATTCTTACTGTTTCATGCATTGCGGACCACAGTCTCAGCCTGTATACGAGGCCTTGGTGCTGCTGGAAAGTGCTGATAAACTTGGCAGTCATTTGCTCGGTTGCCGGGCTTGATTCTCAGAATTTCACCGTTTGATACCTCTGGAATATTTTTGGGATGTATAATGAAGTTTTTAGAGGGTGCTTAATGTGAATTACCATGCCGGAGATCATGGAAAAAGTTCCATTTTCTATTTTCTCGAACCCTTGTTTGGATAATGATCTGACAATAATGACCATTCTGGACTCTTCTTCTTCTAATAAATCTGTTCAGGTGAGGGTTTTGTCTACGTAGCAACAGTTGTTGTGCGTTGATTAACGCAATTATTGTATATTTGTAAATTTGTTTATTAGGAATGCCCGATAACGAATATAGTTGCGGCTGGGAAATATATAAGGATGAAGAGCCTCCGGGCTTTAGCGTTCTCGAATGGTACGATCGGTAGATTTAATGTTTTGTGGTTATGGTCATCTGTCATTCGTGCAATACCATTTCCGGGTTCTTCTTGGAATTCGGGAATTTTCCATCAGCAAGGTTGTACCGGTGTTCTCCGAAAAAATTCATGGTGATTGCATACCGTGGGTAATCGATAAATTCGGATAAATCGGAAAACGACGAAAAGGGATTCGTCGGATATTGCCGATTTCTTCAAATGCACCTTGGTAAGCCTTGACCTTCATGGCCACGTGCCGCCATTTCACCAACTATTTTCCAGCTGTGGATCCTTTTGGCATTAAGTTACCACAGGCGAGACAATATCTAAGTGAGTTGATATTTCCGGACCTTGCCATATTTCATAGGTATACTAAAACATGGTTCTCCTTTTAGGGCCTGTGCCTGTCTGTCCTGTTGAGGCGGAAATAGGACGAAGTAAATATAATAGAGGGAGATAGAAGGGCAATGGATCTTTGGAGGGATAGAGCGGGAGAGTGGTAAAGCTTTCATAGTGCCTGTAATTCAAAGAAGTGCAGAAACATTATTAAGTTTGTAACGGATTTTTCCATTTCTAAATCCGTTACTCGTTTTTATATTTTTTTTATTGACATAAAGTCATTATTTTCAAATATATATTCTATACTTAATAACTGATTTATTTTTCGTACAGTTTCAATTCATTAATACTAGTGTTATTCAATTTTCTGACAATTTATCAAATTTTAAAAACTTAAATTATTTCAAATATTTCATAATTTCCAAATTAGGGCGTTTAAAATGATACGCCCCTGCCTTTCGCCTGCCGTATTCGTCAGCTTAGCCTCAAAGCCTGCCCAGATTCAAAATGCGAAAATCCAAGTGCAAATTATGTGTTTATATATCAGCAGGTATGTAATTAAAAATCGGTCTTGTGAATTTTTCAGTTCTTTTGACATATAAACTGTCTAGTTTCTTAGATAATTTCATGCCCGAACCTGATTGGTCGAGAGCGGACTGATGACGTAGGTCCTGCCGGCCACCAGCCGCGAGGGTACTATTTTTTAGATGAGTTTGCCCCCGTACTCGCTTGTATTAAGTTCGCAGAGGCATCTGCCCATTTTCCGCCAAATTTTCGATATTTTCGGCATTTATCTCACTCAATTTCTGCCATCGGTTATTTATTTGAGTGGTTTTGTATTTTTATATTGTGGATTGACTTGGTGTAACTAATATTTTTGTTTTTTTTTCGTTTTTCTATGTTCACGGCATCGTGAGGCAACGACGCTTGCACGAGGGACTTCCTTTTTGGCTGCGTAGCAGATGAAACGCGGGACACAGCGAGCAAGTGGTGGCTTTTTCTCCTGGAAAACCCTACGGTGAGTAATTTCTTTTGATTTTTGCTTAGTTCAGCGACTTTACTACTCACCTGTAGCGTTTTTTGACGTGCGTTTTTTTTGAGGGACTCGTTTTGTCTAAGGCCCCGGCCATCTTTAACTCAGAAATATAGCACTGTCATTCTTTGAATAAGTAGATATACTAAGAGAGTTCCAAGCCACTTGCCCCGTGTTAATCTCCATAAGGCCAGAAATGCGTGCATTTTGGCTACGTCACAGCCGAGGTCACGTGACGTCACAGCCTCAGTTGACCGTGTGATTCTTGGAAGCCGGCCCCCACCCCCACTCTGGCCCCCACTCCTGACTCCACCGCCGGTGGAGGGGTGACGCCTATATGTTTGATGGAGCGCAGTTCCTGCACCATTCTCAAGCCAGTTGCAGTAACAATTCCTAAGCCACAAAATGCAGTCGTTCGTGGAAAGTTTGAACAAGAATTTGGTCTTGAAGAGATTCGAGAGTTTACAGAATTTGGAAGTGGGTGAAAAATTTCAAAAAGATGGTGGACAAGGTGAACACGCAGTACGGAGAAAAAATCTTCGTAGAGTGCGACGAATTTAAAACGGTGCTACCGCAACGCTACACCGCGGAGTTTACATCCGAGATAATTCAGAAGATAAATGGTGAAATTGGTGCTGGCAAAAGGTATTTTCTGCGAAGTTTGGGGCCGATCGGAAAGACAACAAATATTGAATTTATTGTAGAACCTTGAATGCCCGAAGAATGGACAAATTGTATTATAGGAGAAAATTGAAGCAGTATTTAAAAAATTTAGAAACGTTGAAGCAGGACATTACATTATATGAGGTTAATAAGAAAATAAAAACCTAACCTTATATCAGGACATTACATTATATGAGGTTAATAAGAATATAAAAAACCTAACCTTATATAATTGATTTTTAATAAACATTTAAAATTATTTCCTGTTTTATTGTTCCACAATATGACTTATATTCACCCTGTTAGGCTGTAGGCCTATGATTTAGGAAGGCCAGGTCTCGCGGTCCGGGAATTATAGTAGTACTACCAATGTAGAGATGGCGCCACATGACCCTTCAAGGCACTTGGCACTTGCTATGGTTTTTAATGAGTTTTGATGGTACCTATATCAAAAATCCTCTGTTGTTAAGTATTTAAATAAGGTACGAGAATAGCAAACGTTGAGGAACAAAGGAAATGCTTAGGTACGCGAAATGCACCGAGAATAAAAGACCTTTGCTGGAGGTCGTTTGAGTAGCAAGCTATACAGGGAGGAAGAATAATACTTGAACTTTAATATTTTCATATAGTTTTAACTTATGTGGTATGAAAGGATAGGACAAAAATACAAAACATAGTAAAAAATATATGTAATTAGGTTAAAGTGTTAAAAATACAAAAAGGATAATAAACAAAATAAATATAAGAAAGAAGCGATTAAAAAGGCATGACATAAAAAGGTTGCTAGACTAAAATAATACTTTAAAACATTTTCTATAAATTAAATCGTTTTAGTAGTCTAGCACCGACAACCAAATCTTGTTGTAATTGTTGAATTAATTTATCACCCTTTATGTCCTGTTTTTTTAATCGCTCCAATTCACGTCTTCTTTCTGACTTATCTTGTTCCGCCTGTAGCTTCCGCATCGTCGCTTCATACTTTCGTTTCATCTCAACTGTCACCCCTTTGACGTATGAAGATATATCGCCTTTTCCTTCCGACTCGAACTCATCCTCACTGTCTTGGGTGGGTGGCAAGCTGATCACGCTGAAGGCATCGTCGTCGTCCTTTTGCAGTTTAATTTTTTTCGTAGCTGCACCCATACCGTAGCGGTAGGGCGACCTGCGAGAAGCAACAGGTGGTAAAAGTTGTTCTTGCGGGGGTAGACTGAAAAAAAAATTTTTTAGTGGGTATTGAGCTTAATTACCTTTAAAAAATGATTTTCAATGTTCATAGCAGATAAAAAACACTTACTGAGATTACCACGTGGCTGTGAATAATTGGTTTCTGTGCAGGTTGACTAGTTGACGGCTGAGACTCGGATTGAGACTACGACAGGTCCGTCAAATCCTGACTCAGTGACGGCATGTCAGGGTATGTCTGAGAAAAAAAACACTAGGTTTTAGGCTAAAAAGGCGTTATTAAAACTGTTTCCAACATTCTATGGACTTTAGCACATTAATTTTGTTAAAAAAAGAGTACTTACTGGTTTTTTGAGAGAAAGCGACACTCTGTTGCTAGCCATGATGGAACACTTTTGTAAACACTTACTATAACACGGAAGTCTGTGAACTAAATGCTCTCTTTGATGTATGAAACAATTTATACGAAATAAATGCGACGTCAGCAAAAAAAAGGCCTCGTCAGCAAAAATTTAGAAAATGTCCTAAAAGTAACATCTTCACCAAAGCAAAAAAGTTGAATTTTGATTAGGAACAGGTCCCAAAAGTGGTACTCCATCGGCGCTAAATCCCAATTTACATGTTTCAAAACATGTGGACCGTGCCAGGCCGGAATACAATTGGGGATGGACAAACACGTCAAGATATTTGCGCATGTGCAGTAGCACAGAATCGACACCTATGAAAATTCCAAAAATTTTCAAATTTTTTTTTTAATGAATTTTTAAAAGGTCCTAAGTCGATTGCAGGGTGAAATTTTGAGAAAAAAGTGTCAGAAAGGCCTCAAATAAGCCATTAACTTTGACAAGACATAACGTAAAAGACCCTGTTTCAAGTGGAAATATACAGAAAAATGACACTGACCAAAAAAAAAATGTTAGAAAAAAATTCAGATAATATAGGAAATGCCTCTGATCGAATAAGATCCAATAATTTGTCAAATAATGAATTTTTAAAAGGCCCTAAGTCGATTGCAGGGTGAAATTTTGAGAAAAAAGTGTTAGAAAGGCCTCAAATAAGCCACTAACTTTGACAAAACATAACGTAGAAGGCTCTGTTGCAAGTGGAAATATACAGAAAACGACACTGACCAAAAAAAATGTTAGAAAAAAATTCAGACAATATAGGAAATGCCTCTGATCGAATAAGATCCAATAAAAAAAATCCAACACGAGTAAATAAAAATTTAAAATTGACACACTGTGGTCTAGGGTCGACTGTCAATCAGACAGGAGAATTTTTGTTTACCAATTTTTACCAAAATTTTTTTTTCAAATTTTGCTTTACCAATTTGTTTTTTTTTTCCCAATTTTTTTTCCGATTTTAAATTTTGAAATTTTTTTAAATGAAGAATGTCAAATATGCTTACAAGGCAAAAAAAAAAACCTTAGTCAGCAAATAGTGGCTTATAAAAGGAGGCGGGTTTTCACTCCTTAGTCAGTTCTTTCCAAGTGCTTCAAGATGCAAGAGATGGAGACCGAGCTAGTGCCCTGGTGCAAGTGCCCCCTCCCCACTGTAACAGAAGAAATGTTGGACGTCTACGACTGGGGGCTGCAGTGTGACTGCAACAAAGACTTACAAGCCTCCAGAACAACAGCTCCCCAAAGAAACAGCACAGGTGATGTGGCATGGAGTTCCATGGCACATCTGTGGTGAACAGGTTGGTCTCCCAGAATATCCTCAGGACACCAAACAACCCGCAGAGCAATCTTTTCCTAACGTGTGATAATCAACAACAAAACAGTGACCTCTCCTGAACATAATAAAAGAAAAAATAACGAAAGCTATTTGTAAGAAATCGAATTGAAAATTCCCCTGCTTATAATCTCGCTATTGTCTCATATTTACGTCATTTGCATGAAAATTGAATATCTTGGAAACTAATGACTCTACAAAAAAATGTTTCAAATAAAAGTTGTAGCATATCAAAGGGGCTAATCAAATGTTTATAAAAGAAAATTTACAGATGACGTTTTCAAGGTCATATGACAATTAAGTTGGTTTTTTTCAATGACATCCTGCTGTTTTCATTTGATAAAAGCATCTAGCTTCTTTCTCGGAATATATTTCATTAGAAATTTTTTTCTAAATTTGTCTCATATTTACGTCATGTGCATGAAAGTTGAATATCTTGGAAACTAATGACTACAAAAAAATGTTTCAAATAAAAGTTGTAGCATATCAAAGGGGCTAATAAAATGTTTGTATAAGAAAAATTCACAGATGACGTTTTCAAGGTCATATGACAATTAAGTTGTTTTTTTCAACGACATCCTGCTGTTTTTATTTGATAAAAGCATTTAGCTTCTTTCTCGGAATATATTTCATAAGAAAAATTTTTTCTAAATTGTAGGTTTCAGGACATGAATTTTTGCTTCGTTGCAAAATTAATTTTTTTAGCGGTTGCGTCTTGGTATATAAAGAGCGCACGGTTTCTCCGCACAGCAGAGCTGCGTATACACCGAACCACATCGGCATCATGGCTGCAGCAATCGCAGAGGTAAGTGATGATATTGTGAACGTTTGTGAGAGGGCTTTTCGCTTGATAACAAACGGTATGGATATGAGCACGCGAGAGCGCTGGCATAAACTGATTAACAAAAATATTAGGCTCGTTTATGGTGCTATAAAAGCATGTCGATACAATCCTGGTACGATGACAAAACTACAAACAAATTTAGGACATTTAAAAAGATTCAGAGCTTACTTAAAAAATATGAAACGCGCTGGGTGCGGAGTAAAAGCGAGTGGACGCGGTTGGGTCAAATGGGAAGACACTAAGTCCGCATTCAAAAGTAGAATTCGTTCGGAAGTCATTATAAATCTTAAGCATAAAGACATAGTGGATTTCTTGAATGACGCTTTTCGCCTTTTAAAACCACGCTTGTCTAGAATCGTAAAAGAATACAACATAATAAAGGTTAACACCGTTTTCTGTGGGGAATTTATAAAAAAATCGGGAGATGAAGAAATTTTGGATAATAAATATTTCAATACGAAAAATGTTACTATTGACGGGGGCACAGAGCTGAAACGTTGTTTTGCGGACAACGTCACCGACACCATTTTAAAGACTCTCGAAGAGTTCCAGGAACGTGATTCTGGTTGGGCGCTGCATAGAATTTTATATTTGGAAGTTAATGTTAACAAAGTCCAAATGGGGAATGGCGGTGGGTCGTACGTGAAATTGCCGGATGAGATTTTAAAGAAAAGAGCTTGCATTAACGTTAGAAACGATGATGACGCGTGCTTCATGTGGGCTGTCATTTCCGCTCTTTACCCCGTAGATCAGCATTCATGTCGCATGAGTGCGTACCCCCACTACGCGGAGGTTTTGAACCTAGACGGGTTGGAGGACTTTCCCATAACGCTTCCTAAAATCGAAAGGTTCGAAAAATTAAATGAAATTTCCGTTAACGTATACGCCCTAGAGTTAGTATGCGAAAATCCGCGTAAATTTTGTACTGGCCCGGTGGGATTGACTAAAAAGAAGATGGATAGACACGTGAACTTGCTACTCATTCAGGATCAATATTTCCTAAAAATTAATGACTACGAGACACCTCCCGCGGAAGATGTCGAAATGCCAGCTATAAAATATCATTTTTGTTGGATTAAAAATTTGTCGCGTCTAATTTCTACGCAAATGAATAAACACAACGGCAAAATGTTCATATGTGACAGATGTCTGAATTATTTTCAAACCCAGGAAAAATTAGACAACCACACTGTTTACTGTGAAGAATTCAATAATTGCCAGGTGTCGTTCCCAAAGAAAAATTTGTCAAGTTTAAAAATTACGTCTATAAAGAACGCACCCCTTTTGTTATATATTCAGATTTCGAGTCCATGTTAAAACCTTATCGCGATTCGGAAGCGATGTCGCAGACTACCAAGTACCAAAAACACGAGGCGTTCAGTGCCGCTTTTTATTTTAAATGCTCCTACGATGACTCTTTGTCTTTTTTCAAAAGCTATCGAGGCTCCAATTGTATGTCTTGGTATGCGGATCAAATGGAGGAAATCGCAAAATTCGTGGCGTCGAAATTAACAACCGTGGAACCGATGGATCAAAATATAAGTTTGAAAAATGCCACGGCAAATTGTCATATTTGTGAAAAATCGTTCACTCCCGACGATATCATAGTTCGTGATCATTGCCATTTGTCTTCTAGGTTTCGTGGGTACGCCCATCAGGCATGCAATCTAAATTATCGAAACTCGTTCGTGATTCCAGTGGTATTTCATAATTTCAGCGGCTACGACAGTCATTTCATTATTAGGGACCTTGCCAAGCGCAATCATATCTCCCTTCTTCCCATCAATAAAGAAAAATATATAAGTTTTACGATTTTCGATAATGAAACCAGTGTAAAATTTCGTTTTATAGATTCCCTCAGATTCATGGGATTTTCTCTAGAGACACTAACCTCCTCTCTTAAAAGCCAGGATTTCGTTAATACTAAAAAGGAATTTGGTGACATCCCTTCGGATCAGTTGACCCTATTAACTAGAAAAGGCGTTTTTTGTTATGACTACATCGACAATTTAGAGAAATTACAAGAGACTTCGCTTCCAACTATCGATAAATTTTATAACAAACTAAATGACACCAACATCAATGAAAATGAATACGCTCACGCTCAACTGGTTTGGGAAAAATTCAATATAGGCACGATCGGTGAATACTCGGATCTCTACCTCAAAACTGACATTATGTTGCTAAGTGACGTGTTTGAGACGTTCAGAAAGTCGTGTCACGATAATTACGGTCTAGATCCCGCTTGGTATTATACCATGCCTGGTTATACTTTCGATTGTATGTTAAAATTCACCGGCTGTAAATTAGAAACGTTTCAAGATATCGATATTTTGCTATTTTTCGAGAGAGCTGTCAGAGGCGGCTTGAGCTAATGTTCTAAGCGCTTCGCGCAAGCCAATAATAAATACATGAAAGGACACAATCCGGACGATCCCTCTAGATATATTCTGTATCTAGACGTAAATAACTTGTACGGTTGGGCGATGTGTGAGTGTTTGCCTCAAGGCGGTTTTCAATGGGTAGACGACATTGACAGTATTGACGTTACTAAAATTCCCAACGATGCTAAAGAAGGGTATATTTTAGAGGTTGACTTAGAGTATCCTGACGGGTTGCACGATTTGCACAAAGATCTCCCTTTTGCTGCCGAACACCGAGTACCGCCAGAATAGAAATTACCTAAACTTATGACTACCCTTTATCCCAAAGAAAAATACGTGATACATTACAGTGCGCTCAAACAGGCCCTGAACCACGGTCTGGTCTTGAAAAAGACCCACAGAATTTTAAAATTTAAACAGTCCGCTTTTTTGGAGGCATACATCAAATATAACACCCAATTAAGAACGAAGGCTAAGTTTGATTTCGAAAAAACCATTATTAAACTTATGAACAACGCTATCTATGGTAAAACTATGGAAAATATTAGGAAACATAGAATCGTGAAGTTAGTGAATAAGTGGTAGGGGAGATTCGGTGCCAAAAATCTAATTTCAAGTCCAACTTTTAGATGCAGGACAATATTTGATGGAAACCTAATTAGCGTTGAATTAAATAAAACGAATATTAACTTTAACAAGCCCCTGTATGTTGGAATGGCAATTCTAGACATATCCAAAACCTGCATCTACGAATTCCACTATGATTTTATGCTACAAAACTATTCATCCTCCGACTGTCAATTACTATACACTGATACGGACAGTCTTATCTACGAAATTTGTTGCGATGATGTTTATCGGGACCTCATTCTGAAAAATATAGCTAGGTTTGACACCTCCGACTACCCACCAAATAATAGATACAACATTCCGCTTGTAAATAAAAAAGTACCAGGGTTAATGAAAGATGAGTTAAACGATAGTATCTTGACCCATTTCATCGGGCTTAGATCAAAAATGTATTCATACTTAATAGACGAGGGGGAAAAGTGCGTGAAAAAAGCTAAGGGGGTTAAATACAATGTAGTAAAAAATAAGATTACGCACCAGGATTATGTCGATTGCCTATTTGAACAAAAAGAAAAAATCGCCAGCCAGTGCTCGATACGTTCATATGCTCATACGGTGTTTAGTATCAAACAAAGTAAAATCGGTCTCAGCCCTTTCGATAACAAACGATATATCCTCGACAATATCATCACATTGCCTTGGGGTCATAAGGATATCATAGATGTAGATTGAAATGTAAGAATGTGGGTATGTAAATAAAAAACACTATTTTTAAAAATGTTCAGATCCAAGGTACGTTGAACCTTAGAGTACACTGTAGCACATGTGGTAGTTCGTTCGGTTTGGTTCGCCTAGATCCAGGTTAGCGCTTAGATTCCGGTGGTCTGTTCGGATACCCTGGGTTTGTTCCACTAACCAGTGTCCATCCGTGTACGCAGAATTTTAATTCAAAGATCCTAACCGTATTATTCTGGAGAGGCTATAAAACCAAGTGTCGGCTGCCACTAGCCCTCTCTATCTTTCCGATCTCCAAGGGACAAGTGTCTGTCAGGTATAAAAATAACCTCAGGTTTTTCAAGATTTTTTTTTATCTAACTTTATCGCCTGCCTGAGGCTATTTTTTCGATTCTATTATGTGCATTTGTTGTGTAGATTAATTTGCTGTAACCGACTAACGGTGTATTTTTTCATTTTCATGTGAACGGCCGTCCCGCATTTTGGAATTTTCGAGGTTATAGTTGCCGACCCTTGGATAGGTCGAGATTGCAGCGTGGCGTGGGAATTTGGCATTTTCCACTTTCTTGGATCGAGGCACAGGACAGGAGTGGAGCACACGTTGCAGGTGAGTTTTTGAAATTATCTTGATATTTTTTTTGGTTAAATCCATATTTAAAACTCACCTGCAGCTCACTCCGTTGCACGTGTATTTCTTGGCTAGAGTTAATCTCTACCCTTTCATTGCACCTTTACCCCAAGAAATAGACGTAGCTTTCTTTGTCCTGCCCTGTGTGGTTCAAGTTTGTGCCTTTTGCGGTTTTCATTTGAGGTTGTCTTATAGCAGTGCGGCGGTACCATTCACATTCAATGCACATAGTGGGCCGATACCTGACGGAGGACCTCTGTTCTTGTAATATCTTTAACGTTTTGAAATAATTCTGGTCAAGTTTGATAACGTATACTTTTTTTATTAAGTTCACTGAGAGCAGCTTATTTGCATAGCTGATTCTGGCCAATAATTTTCGTGTAATTTCATGCAAATTTAAGTAGTTTTTTTTTGAACCGTGACCTCATATTGTTTTATTTCGAACATCTCATTTATCGTTCATTAACTTTGCTTTTGGCTCGCAACTAGTAAATTTGAAGTTGTGATTAGTTGACTATAAAAAGGGGGGAGCGTATTCATGAATAGGCTTTGTTAGTATATATATGGAATCGGACATGTATAATTTTTTTAAATTTTAAGTAGTAATTGTTGTTATCTATATTGCTTCTGTAAATAAGTAGTCACAGTGACCCTGACTATACAGACTATACATATAAAGGTTCTAGCACTGTCTAATTCACGTGAAACCTTTTCATGATAACTGCACATGGATCACGGAACATCTAAACGATTGACAAGTCGTTAGGCCCTTCGACATTTGGCAGACCACAAGCTGACGCAGTAACAGTGGAACTTGGCAAGAAACTGAGCTAGTAAGATCTACGCCACCATCACCATTGTCAGGCTGTTAGGCTTGGTCGCCGTCCAAACTAGGACTTTGTCGGAGGCCACCACCGAGGCTTGGTCGAAGAGGGCTCGACATTTCCAAGTGCTTAAAATCTCCATGTAAGGTGTTTTTTCGTTTCAAGCGTTCCAAACTTTAAGTTACACGTGCAGAACTTTATTCACTCAGAGTTTTTTTTTACTTTACTACTCGGGTCAGTGTCTACTAAAATTATAACTTTACTCCCTTCTTAAGCATTTAGTATTTTTGAATTCGAAGTCTGTAATTAATCTAATAAAAAAAACTGTAAATTCTATATTAATCTTTTCAAATTCAAATTTTCTTTGTAAATCATCTAATTTTAGAACTGAAATCAGTTTGCCACTCAAATTTTCAATATCCATTTTTTTATTGTTCAACTACATGCTCCAATAAACCACCATTGTAATTGTTTGCAAAAGTTTGTTTTATTTCAAGTGTTAAGTCGAGTCAGTTATAACCGGTTTCGATAGCCGGGCCGAAACTGCCGTTATACAATTGGCGCTTCCAACGCGAGGCCCGAAGTTAAATTTTGTTGTTTCCTTTGCTCGATTCTGATACTTGGAATAATTAGCACTTTTTGAAGTTAAATTTGTGGAAGACTAATTGCGAGACACTTAGCACAATTTTTTTTTATTTTTGAGTTTGAACTTAAATTTGGAACTGCTTAAATTTGCAAATTTTTTTGACTTTAAATTTATCGGTTGGGATATTTTTTGGATTTATCTGTGGATATATTTTTTTGACTGTGGTTTCTGAAATTTTTGAAATGGAGCGAAAACATTTGAAGGAGGGTGTAACGTATGAATTAAAAGTTAGGGGAATTGATGCTACTGGAACAGTAGAAGTTAAACGTAAGCGTTTACGGGGTTTTTTACAGCAAGAGGCTGCGAATAGGAGTTTTGGGGGTATCGCTAATCCAATTTCTTTTGAGGATGATTTTAAGAAATATTCTGACTATTAAAGATATTACCAAAGTAATCTCTGAATTTTCGGGTACTAGGGGGGACCAAGCGTGCAGACGCATTGAATCTCGCTTGAGTCATTTGTCAGGTAGGATCTCACGAATGAATCCTGAGACTCCCGAAGAGCAGGATAAATTGACTAAGGCAAAAACTGAATTACTAGATTTAGAGGGTGACTTTGCTGAAAAAATTACCAGTATAGAATTTCAACCCCCACCTCACGTTTCTACTCCAGTAAGAGAACACCATTCCAGTATTGTCTCGAAACCTTTTGTTAACATAGCTAAGTGGAATGTACATTTTTCTGGTACCGATAAAGAGTCGTTAGTAGCTTTTTTAGAGAAGGTTGAGCTTTTGCGTCAAGCTCGAGGTGCTTCGGAAGAAGATTTGTTCGCTTCGGCTTGTGACCTATTCCAGGGGCATGCATGGACGTGGTATTTGAATAATAAAGATAGGGTTCATTCGTGGACAGAATTGAGGAAGAAACTCAAAGAAGATTTCTTACCATATCACTATGATCGGAATCTGTTACATGAAATCAGAAATCGAACTCAAGGTTCTAAGGAACGAGTTACTATTTTTATTTCTTCTGTAGAAGCTTTATTTAAAAGTTTAACGAACCCTCCTTCAGAACAAGAGATCATAGACCAAATAAAAAGAAATTTGCTACCCCAGTATCATACCCAATTGGCCTTAGTTGATATCAAAAGTATAGATGAGCTTACCACATTCTGCAAGCGCTTGGAAGAGTCTTTTTCATGGTCAGAACGCTATCGTGCACCTCCCACGAGAGCTTCAGGTTTGTTAGAGCCAGATTTGAGTTGTCTGTCGCTTCAGGAGTCGTCTCGTAGAGTTAGTGTCAATGCAATATCTTCGGTTGTTTGTTGGAACTGTCAAAAATCAGGTCATATTCATAGGGATTGTAGGGCACCGAAAACTAGGTTTTGTTTTGGATGTGGTAGGCAAGGTACCACCATACCACAATGTTCTAGGTGTAGGCCAAAAAACGGATCAGGCACCAGTGGCAGCCAGTCTACAGCTGTTACTGGTCAAAACGGTCCAAATGGTCAAAATCCTCCACGTGGCCCAAAACAAAAAACACCCAAGCCCAATCCAACTTCCAACTAAACTCACCTGAGTGGAAGAAATGGCTTAACGTTGTTAAGAATTTTTATAAGCAAACTTATGTAAGTATAAAAGCCATTTTTATCCAAAAAGACAATGACAACCGTTGCTATCTACCTATCAATATTTTTAACTATACTCTTGTAGCACTCAAAGATGGTGGCTCAAATTTTTCGATCTTAGGATCCTCAGCTCTTCCGTTACTTAAGAAAAATAACATTAAAGTACATTCAGACCCCTCAGTTATACCCAGATGGTAGTAGGTCTGGTATAAAAGGTTCTTGCTATCTCCCATTATCTTTACAAGGCCGTACGAAACGACATAAAGTTTTAGTAGTTCCACAGGTACAGCATGATTTAATTTTGGGTATGGACTTTTTGAAATCATATGGATTAAGAGTAGACTACGCTAACTTTTCATACTCCGTTCCTTCGAATTCTACTAAGTTACCTAACAATTTTTGTAAATTACCATTACAGTTAAAGAGTAGTAAGTGTCAGTATAGTTGTAGTTGTTTGACCAAAGGTACTCAATCAGAAGTTAAAAATATTCATTCAGTTAATGATTTATCTTGTACAGAACAAGCATCTTTAAATAAAGTAGTTAATTTATTTAAAAACATTGCATCGAAAAATAAACTAGGTTTAACCGATCTAATTTCACATAGTATCGATACCGGTAGTGCCAAGCCCTTCAAAATAAGACAGTATCCATTGTCTCCGGCAATGCAGCAACATCTAAATAAAGAAATCGACGAAATGTTGAAGCTAGGGATTATTGAACCATCCTAGACTCCTTGGTCTAGTCCATTATGGCTGGTCACCAAAAGTTCAGGTGAATATCGAGTTTGTTTTGATGGTAGGAATCTAAATCAAGTTACTGTCAAAGATAGTTATCCATTGCCATTAATTGATAGTATTTTAAATAAATTAAGAGATGCCAAGTTTTTGACTTCGATTGACTTAAGGAAAGCTTTTTACCAAATCCCGTTAGATCCAGCCTCTAGACCTAAGACTGCTTTCGCTGTACATGGTAAAGGAAGTTTTCAATTTAAAGTTACGCCTTTTGGTTTATCCAACTCTCCGCAAACCATGCAAAGATTAATGGATAGGATAATAGATCCAAGTTTAGAGCCTTATGCCTTTGTTTACCTTGACGATATCATTGTTGCAACTCCTAATTTTGAGAAACATATTGAGATTTTGTCCAAAATTTATGACCGATTAAAAGAAGCTAAATTAACGATTAATGTTCACAAATGCGAGTTTTGTAGACCTTCCCTAAAATACTTAGGTTTTGTAGTTGACAAAGAAGGTTTAAGAACAAATCCTGAAAAAGTCGAATCAATAGTGAACTATCCGACTCCGAAAACAACAACTGATATTAAAAGAGTAATAGGCTTAATTAGCTATTACCGTAGGTTTATCAAAGATTTTAGTAGTTTGTCTTCTCCTATCACTGACCTTTTACATGGTCGTAAAAAAGGACAACCGATCAAGTGGACTTTAGCTGCAGAAGAAGCTTTTGCCGAAATTAAAAGACGATTAACAACGAGTCCTGTCTTAGCTGCACCGTGTTTTGATTTGCCTTTTATAATACAAACAGACGCGAGTAATACCGGTTTAGGAGCTGTTTTGTATCAGAGAATAGACGGAGCTGAGCGCCCTATAGCTTTTGCTAGTAAAACTTTGAACAAATGTCAACGACAGTATTCCGTTACTGAGAGGGAATGCCTAGCCGTGATATTCGGTATAGAACGGTATCGTAGCTACATAGAAGGCACTCATTTTACCATCGAAACAGATCACGCGTCACTTATTTGGCTTAAAAATCTGTTTAATCCAGCTGGCAGACTTGCTCGTTGGGCAGTAAAGCTATCACAATTTGATTTTGATATTCAGCATCGTAAAGGTTCCACGATGATAGTAGCAGACGCTCTTTCTAGGTCAACTGCAGAAATCGCTGTTTTGGAAGTCTCAAAATTTAAGTTTTGCAATTGGTATCTGTCACTTATCGAAAAGGTTAAAACAAATCCGGACGCCTATTCTACATTTATGGTAAAAGACAATTTGCTGTATAAACATATTTTTAGTAAAGTACCTTTAGTTAGTAATATCTCAGAATGGAAGTTAGTCGTACCTACTCCGAATCGAAAGGAAATTCTTTCCATGTATCATGATGACTCTACCGCAGGACATTTTGGCGTGTCTAAAACTTTAGCACGTATTTTGGAGCTTTATTATTGGCCTAATATCCGCAAGGATGTTTTAAAGTATGTGAAAAAATGTTCTGTGTGTGGAGCAACTAAAAGTCCTAATTTGGCACAACCAGGCTTAATGGGTGCATACCGTAACATCAATTGTCCCTTCCAAATGTTATCTGCAGATTTATTGGGACCATATCCAAGATCTAAGTTGGGTAATCAGTACCTTCTCGTGGTTGTAGATTGGTTCACGAAATATGTTTTAATACAGCCACTGTTTAAGTCTACTGTCATTTCAATTATTAAGTTTATCGAAAACCAGGTATTTTTGATATATGGAGTTCCACAGGTCTTTTGCTGCGATAATGGTAGCCAATTTATAAGCAAGGAATTTAAAGCTTTAATGGAGAAATATAGAGTACAGAAAATTTTTTTCAACGCCCGATACCATGCGAAAATAAATCATACTGAGCGTGTAAATAGAGTTATCGTTACTGCCTTAAAAGCATATATACATGAAAATCATAAAACATGGGATGCAAATATCCATCAAATTGCTCAAGCTATACGCTTATCAAAATACGAAATTGCTGATTACGCCCCTGCATTTTTGGTATTTGGCAGAAATATTCCTCTTACCGGTGATTACTACGGCAAAATTTCAGAAAATTCTACTAACATTCCTGTTATAGAATCCAAAAATCAATTAGTTAACGATGTACAAGAAATGCCAAAGTTATTCGAGGAAGTAAGAGCTAAATTAAAGCGAGCTCATGACAGGAATGCCAAATATTATAATTTGCGAAAACGTTCTGCTCAATTTCATGTCGGAGACTACGTCTGGAAGAAAAACTTTACTTTGTCTAACGCAGCTAACGACTACTCTGCCAAACTGGCACCGAAGTATATTCCATGTGTGGTAAATAAGGTATTATCTCCATTAGTCTATAATTTAAAAGATCATTCTGGTAAAGACCTTGGGAATTTCCATATTAAAGATTTGAAACCTGATTATAGTGCTGATTATCCAACTGATGGAAGTTCTGATGACTTTGTGTATGAGTCAGCTAATGAATCAGACCAGGACTAACCGACTAATGGTTATATTTTTTGGTGGTGACTAATTTGGACTTAACATCAATTCAAATTAGATCACAATGGGAGAGAGGTGGGCACTTGTTATTTTAAAAGCCATAGCATTAGCGAAAGCACTATATCTAATGTCTTATGAGCTAGGTTGCAGAACATCGTGCACCTACATTTGAAGTTTTCTTGTTACAACTTCCAGTGTAACCTTAGTCAGAGTTGGTTTGCGCAGTGTGTTTTTTGGTAATATTTTGAGTTTAGTCGAACTTATCTGGTATAGCTAATTTAGCTTAGTAAATCATAGGTTAGCTTGTCATGTTGGATCTTTTATTTTGGCTGACCATATGATAGTATAGCTGACATGGCTTATGACTGGTAGTTTTTTAATCTCCTTTATTGTTTGATACAACGTTGTTACCTAGGTGACAGCGTCGTGCAATACTTGTCACTTTGGCGTGTGCATTGGGTGAAAGTGTTGTGCAGGAGATTGGAATGTACGACCACCATATATACGTTTTTTTTATCTTTTGGAGATTTGCTTGCTGCGCAATCGAACAGTCTTTGGTCTAAATTTTTTTGAGGTATCTATAAATTTTTGAATTGGTCTTTTTGAGGTTCTCTTTTTTAGATTATTTTTTGCTACTCTTCGAGTAGATATTTTTTTCTTCCTGTGAAATTCATGGTTGTAGGTATTAGATATTCCCTTGAATCCTTCTCTTTTTTAGTTTTTTTTAGTTCGAAGCTTTTCTGGACGGGTTTCCTGGTTGATGCTTTTGTATCCCTGAGGGATGATAACAGTGCACACATGTCTTCGGGCGAATGGCCGTAACTCAGGCAGGAAGTTCAGTCAGATTAGTGGGGTTATACCTTCCCACCTTCCTTACCCCTCCTCAAATCTATACCTAACTTCAATGGACGGATCAGTTTAATTGTCATAGTTCTATCTAAAATTCCTTCTGGATTTCTTGGGTCCAGACCCACTCTTTTCACAACTGGCATATGTAACAGACTGGTACTCTCTTGCACATTTTTGGACTTACCTTCTTACCTTCTCTTCTTCACACTATCACTATTCTGTCTCGTTTCTCTTTCTTTCTCTTATAACGTCTCTGATTTTTTTCTTTTCTATCCCACCTTTATTTTACCCTTCCTTCCTCTAATACAGGAGATTTTCCGTGAGGATATCCGGTGTGCTTGCCTGCATAGGTGGCGGTACTGTTTGGTCTGGTCAAGCCAACAGTATTTGTTTTCTGTCGGCCCGTGGCTGAACTTCGTTTTGTGGTGTGAATGTGGGTGTTTGGTCGTTGTACCCTCTGGTTTTGGGGTTGGCGCTTTTGGTGCTCTGCGATAGGACCCAAAATGTGCCCATTTCTGTGTGGACTTCGGACGAAGGCACACATTTGTGTCACAATTCGTGGGGATGTCACGCTTCTTCGAGGAGTTTCCTTTCTTTCTTTTCTCTTCTCCTCACGTAGTTTAGGTTCTCTTCTAGTTTTAAGTTTTTGGGGTCACGATTCAAGTTTTATTGTCAGATTTTTCATACCTCATTAGGTAAATTAAATTATTATGGGTTAACGGGGATATATTTTTTGTTGTGGATTTCAAAGCATACAGTTTTTTCAAGTTTATCAAGTTTAGCTCAAGTTAGCTTATCAAGAATTTCAGTGATTGACAGTCAAACAAATGTTTTACCTGACTGAACCAAGCCATGTGCTTGCAGTGTACCTTAAGAATTAATTTAAATTTGTTTAGTAAGTTTATCATATAACGTTTCACTATGTAGCAATCTTTCTGTTTAAATTTTCAAAATTATGTTCGAATTTGCGATGATCTTAATGGAAGTATACAGGGTGTTTTATAATTCGGTTTGACTAGCACATAATGTGTCTTAAGATGAATAACATCTCTTTCTTCAGTTCTTATTTAAGGTTTAGATAGCACTTGTGTCCGAGAATAAGTAACTTACTCTGAGAAAAATTTCGCGTAGGCTTTGGAGTGCGGCTAATTCATTAACCGACCTACGGTTATTTTACACCATCCTGTATATTTTTCATTGTTAGATTTCTTTGAATTTACTTAGAAAAAATACTCAACTTGGAGTTTTCGTATTTTTTTGATCGGGTTGGAGGAATGTGTAACGGAATTTTTTGTTAAAACTCCGTTACTACGTTTTTAAATAATTATTAACAACCTTGCACACAGGTTTGAGTATTTTGTTGTGAAATCGCAGGTTCGAATTTGATTCAGTCGAATATCAGTTCACTAAACTTGTTTTGTGATATCGATTTTTGGTGTGACGTAGTGAATACGACATCCGTTCAGATCCAAGGTACGTTGAACCTTAGAGTACACTGTAGCACATGTGGTAGTTCGTTCGGCTTGGTTCGCCTAGATCCAGGTTAGCGCTTAGATTCTGGTGGTCTATTCGGATACCCTGGGTTTGTTCCACTAACCAATGTCTATCCGTGTACGCAGAATTTTAATTCAAAGATCCTAACCGTATTATTCTGTGAGACGCTATAAAACCAAGTGTCGGCTGCCACTAGCTCTCTCTATCTTTCCGATCTCCAAGGGGCAAATGTCTGTCAGGTATAAAAATAACCTCAGGTTTTTCAAGATTTTTTATCTAACTTTATCGCCTGCCTGAGGCTATTTTTTCGATTCTATTATGTGCATTTGTTGTGTAGATTAATTTGCTGTACCAGACTAACGGTGTATTTTTTCATTTTCATGTGAACGGCCGTCCCGCATTTTGGAATTTTCGAGGTTATAGTTGCCGACCCTTGGATAGGTCGAGATTGCAGCGTGGCGTGGGAATTTGGCATTTCCACTTTCTTGGAAAGAGGCACAGGACAGGAGTGGAGCACACGTTGCAGGTGAGTTTTTGAAATTATCTTGATATTTTTTTGGTTAAATCCATATTTAAAACTCACCTGCAGCTCACTCCGTTGCACGTGTATTTCTTGGCTAGAGTTAATCTCTACGCTTTCATAGCACCTTTACCCCAAGAAATAGACGTAGCTACCTTTGGCCTGCCCTGTGCGGTTCAAGTTTGTGCCTTTTGCGGTTTTCATTTGAGTTTGTCTTATAGCAGTGCGGCGGTACCATTCACATTCAATGCACATAGTGGGCCGATACCTGACGGAGGACCTCTGTTCTTGTAATATCTTTAACGTTTTGAAATAATTCTGGTCAAGTTTGATAACGTATACTTTCTTTATTAAGTTCACTGAGAAAAGCTTATTTTCATAGCTGATTCTGGCCAATAATTTTCGTGTAATTTCATGCAAATTTAAGTAGTTTTTTTTAGAATCGTGACCTCATATTTTTTTTATTTCGAACATCTCATTTATCGTTCATTAACTTTGTTTTTGGCTCGCAACTAGTAAATTTGAAGTTGTGATTAGTTGAATATAAAAAGGGGAGGGGAGCGTATTCATGAATAGGCTTTGTTAGTATATATGGAATTTAATTTAGCCTATAGTTTCGGACTTGTATAATTTTTTTTTAATTTTAAGTAGTAATTGTTGTTATCTATATTGCTTCCGTAAATAAGTAGTCACAGTGACACTGACTATACAGACTATACATATAGCACTGTCTAATTCACGTGAAATCTTTTCATGATAACTGCACATGGATCACGGAACATCTAAACGATTGACAAGTCGTTAGGCCCTTCGACATTTGGCAGACCACAAGCTCTTTACTCCCTTCTTAAGCATTTAGTATTTTTGAATTCGAAGTCTGTAATTAATCTAATAAAAAAAAACTGTAAATTCTATATTAATCTTTTCAAATTCAAATTTTCTTTGTAAATCATCTAATTGAAATCAGTTTGCCACTCAAATTTTCAATATCCATTTTTTTATTGTACAACTACATGCTCCAATAAACCACCATTGTAATTGTTTGCAAAAGTTTGTTTTATTTCAAGTGTTAAGTCGAGTCAGTTATAACCGGTTTCGATAGCCGGGCCGAAACTGCCGTTATAATTTTTCTCTTCGACTGATGGCAATGTCGGACTAAAATCTGCCGTTGCCTTTCCGGCGTGTGGTGGAAGTTTCGGGGTAAAATCTCCTTTTAACTTTTCAATCCGTTGCTTTAATGTTTCTACTTTTTTCTGTATTCTTGTATCACTGCTTTCCCCAATTTCTTCTTCTTTTTTAGGTTCCACCTTAGTTTTTTCTTTCTTCGGTTCGATGTCTAGAATGTCTTTTTTTATTTGCAACATTTTGATAGATTGCGTCACTGGTTTGAATATTTTTTCCAGTGTCTCGTCTTCCTCGAATTTCACCAACTTCAAAGCCGTGTGTTTTTTTCTAATCGCCCGTGCAAGTTCACTGATTTTCTTCGCGCGGTGCGCTTTTAGAATTTGATCCTCTGACGTCAGCGGCATGTTGACCACTAACGTCAGAGAAGTACTCACAGCCTTATATACTTATCGAAGCCTTTCCTATACCGTCCGTTTCTCAGGCTAAAATCCTTAACGATGACCAGAGTGCCATAGCTGTCGTTCCAACATTGACAGCACAGCTTTTTTAAATCTTCGTACGTGACGTCTGGCGACACGTGTTCCTCATAAACGTGTTTCAGATTTACGTCGTCTTGTTTAAATAACACGATCACGTTGCAATTATCGCGTATGAGCTGCTTCGGAATTTTCGAATACGTTTGATATAGATAAGCGACGTCCACCGCTTTGTGACGCTCCATCGAATAAAATTCCCTGATTTTATTTTGTCTATCACAGGCCACATCATCAAATATGAATATCGAACTTTCTAGAGCTTCCGACGGATCGATGACGTCCTCGTTTATCGTATACGGAAAGAAGCCGATGCACCCGACTTTTTTAACTACATCCTGCAATAATTGATATTTAGGTTGGTACAACGATTTCGTATATAAGTAGATATTTTCGAATTTCAGACCGTTTTCATTGAAAATCAAACTAAAGAGTGCGTTCGTTTTACCACACCCGCTAGGTCCACACAAGATTGCCCTAAACGAGTCTGGTAGTAGGGTACCGTGCTTTGATTTTACCGTACCCCCTTGAATGACATCTAGATTTTCGATAGGGAGACAAACTTGCTGTTGCTGAACTTGCATCTTGTCAACTGAGAAATTCTGCGTGCTACTTCTCAATATATAGGCGACTGACCCCAAAATAAAAACAAGTTTTTGTTTTAAAACTTTATTTGTTTTATACATTTACTACATGAATAGCTTATGGTAGATAGACACGCACTTTTTCACGTATCATCGTTCTGCACAAAGGACATGAGGAGATTTGAAGTGCGCATTCTATGCAAAGCATTACGTGTCCGGAGGGAATCATCACAATCTGTATATCGTTGTTGTAGCAAATTTTACATAAATTACTTTTTGATGCGGTTTGAGGTTGACGAACTACGGTATCTTCGACGACGGAGTTTGGTAGTATTGCGACCACTGGCAAGGGTTTAATATCCGCGAACGTCGTATTAAGTCCCGCATTACTTGCTTGGATGAAAGGGCAACTGGGGCTCCAATTTGTGTGGTCTTGCAATGGATCGTCGCCTTCTTCCCATCGGTAGCCTTCTATGAAGCAAAATGGACACTTGACTACGTCTTCATAATTTGTGTAATGGAATCCCGCTTCAGCCAATTGTATTGGGGAAATCGACGGATTTGACCACTTCGCGAAAGATTTCAATCTATCATTTTGGTTTCTATAGTCACACACTTCTTCCATTTTATACACAGTAGAGACATGCTCGCTGTGTTTAAATAGGTATGAAACAGAAGTGGGAGGCGTTTGTGGTGGGAGGAATCTTAATGGGAGGCGCCTGCCTCCCACTACCGAGCCAGGCAAACAATTTCTCGCAATTTATGAAACTGCACATCCACATGGACTCTTGGTTGTGGTGTGCACACATTAAAATGCTTTTTTCAAATTTAGATACGCCTGAATGGCGTTCCAGGTTAATTACTTCGGCATCGATGGTTTCTCGTAGGAAGCGTTCTTTCTGTTGACCCCTGACGTAGACGCGCTCGACACTGAGATATTTTTTTAGGAGACCTTCCATCTCGACGTAGTCCACATGCCCGCTAGTGTATGCGATCCCCAAATGATTTTTCTCCAAATACCGCACTTGTCTTTTGTCGCGTTCGTTGAGATCACTAAAGGTTTTCGGAGGTCTTATAAGAATATGTAAAGTTTCATCGTTAACTTTTATTGTCAGCTCTTTAGGACAGAAACGTCCGTCTATCATAAATCCCTGTCCACTACGGCGACCTTCATCTTAATGGGGATCTGTCTACCCCAACCACTTTATTTATCGATTTCGGAAAATGTATGGTAATGGGAGGGAAAGGAAACACCGATATTTTATTTTTTGTTATTTTATTAGGTCAAGTACAAGTACAATAATACCTTACACCTAAAAAACTCTCCTTAAAATTAAACTACATAAGTTCCCTAACTACTTCACTTAATGGTAAATATTCGATGGTACTATCATGTATAATAATACAATAAGCTCGGGTTGAGGCTGGAAATCCTTGGTTACTCTCGATGTCCAGCTTTACGTCAACCGTGGTGCTTTTCATGGACTCTATTCGTCGGGAACAGTCGATGACAAAGAGAGCTGCGTTATTTTTGTATTCGGTGTAGCTAAGCAAGGGGTGCCTCTCATTCATATAACTAGAGCAAAAGTCTACGTAATGATGGTAGGCCTCCAGATAGTCATTGCCATTAAATCCAATCTCAGCCGTTCAAAAGGAAAATATTCACCATTTAAAATGAATCTGACATCCGCTATATTTATATTATCGAATACGGAAGGGTCCTTTCTAGCATTTTCATTGCGACTCCTTTGAAATCCCACGATAACGTATCGAGGACTCGACACGGCCATTGAAGTTTTGACTGACCAAATTTCTCGGTTGGCATTGACCGTAAGACTTGGCAGTTCATGAAGTTCCCATTTACGATACTGTATAATTATAGGGCGATCACGTTTAATAGACTGAAGCAGATCCAATCTAATGAAATCGCTAGGTTGAATATGTTTCACTTTTAACTCGACATTGGAAACTTATTTCTGCCGTCAATTCGGCAGCAAATGCAGGATCATCTTCCAGAAATAAAGAGTTGTTATCGTTTCTAGTTCGTGTTAATCTTAAAGTTTGTTTTCCGCAAGTGGCCAACTGATAATCGTTAAATATTCCAAACAAATGTTTCAGAGGTATTCTCAAGCTAAATGTTCCATCCAAATTTACGGCCAAAGGCTTGGTTGGACCAGACCAACTTGCAGTTACCAGGAATTTTTCATCGCTGGGGGCGTAACATAGATATGTTCTGATAGCACTCACAATTCCAGGATTTCGAACTGTTTCCAATTCCTTTCCATTCAGTTCATATGAAATCGAATCGAAGAGAAACGCACCTCCATTATTAGCAAAACTACATCTCCCGGTTCCCGTTTTCTTCTCTATTTTACCTTTGATATAAATTGCAGCGTCATACATCAATAACCAAGTGTCTCCTTGGTTAATAGTTATCTCCATAATGTCATTATTCAGAAAAGATTTCACAAACGGGTAATATGTTCGTTGCTCTAATCGCTGAATGGACTCATCGAAGGTTGGAGTGCGGTGCACGTCGAATACTTGAGGCGTTAACGACATGGTAGCCGAGTGCTTCTAGAAATCGACGGTTTTCCGGCGTTAGATTCAAGTTGCAATGGTGTTTCCACTTCGATGACGTCTTCGTCAATGAGGGTCGGAGGTCACTAAACCGCCTTTTATACGGTTGGTAGTTGCTTCCAAAAACCAAACGCATTTCACACAGACAGTCGTTTCACTTCCAATCTAACGATAATTTCTTCACCTCTGAAATTGACAGGCTTGAAATTCTGATCGAGGATGTTTATAGTCAGATTGTTTATTTCACGTTTCGTGACAGGCACGTAGAGTAAATTTTTAGGAGTTTCGTCTATGGCGTAACCAGGATCGACCCCAACGGCGAATTCGTAAATCGTGTGCGTAGGTCGGTTTACGTAATAAGCACCGGCAGTGATGTTACAATCTATATGTATCGTTCTAACTTTAACGATATCTACTGGCAAATCCGAAAAATGTACTTTTCCTTTGTCTAAATATCGTTCGGAAAAACCCAAAAGTATACCTATAGACCCGGGCGAAATAAAATCGATGGTATATTGATCGCTGTAGATCTCACACTGCAGAGTACTCTTATTCGCTTTTATCGATATGGTGCCGCTATCGTTTTTGTCTTCCGACTTTTTCAAATTTTTTCTTATGTGCTCTTCTATGTTCTTTATTTCGTACGATCCGGTGGGAAATGTTATTACTCTGCTACCACCGAAACTCCCGGTTACGTAATAAAAATTATTGTCACCGCTTTCCTCTTCGATATTTGGTATGCTGTTGTACGTGTGGAATCCCAGCAAAGCTAAGCCGTATTCGGCGTTTGGGTCCAAAACTATCCGGCTATCGAAATCGATGGAGAGCGTGGATGTACGTCCGTGCAGAGTAAATAACAATGACATGACTGGCGACTTCTAAGGTGACCTCCACCTTTTATATAGAAATTCGAGACACAAATGGCCGCAATTTATTTCGTTAAAATTTTGATAGGCATCGTTATTGTACGTGACCTTGACACCCTTTCCAAAATATCTAATCAGTTCTTTGGGCGGTTTTAAAGCGCCAAAGCTATCGAAATATTCTACGACGGGACCTCTTTTTTTGTAAGCTACCCAATGCGTTTCTTTGTTGCGCTCCACGTCTAAATTTAAAATGGCCGCTTCATTAATTCTTGGCGTCGACGGAAGAGTATCTCTCATAAACACGCCTCTGAAATGTGGTATTTTTAAAATTTCTACGTAATTCGATATGTCTTCGTCGGACAGCGGTCTATTGGGTAGCTTCATTGGGAGTTTTTTTTGTTTCTTCAGAAACAGTCCTACCTCATTCTTATTTTTTCGTAAATATAGACCAGAGCCTTCTTTTCCAATGGCTTCCATCGCCCGATTATGTCGTTTTTGTTCTTCCAACCTTTTCTTGGCATCTTTTGCGTCGATAATTGTTTTAGCCACAGCACCAGCGCCGCCTGCCACCGAACCGAGAGCGCCCAAGACCCCTAGCGAAGGAAGTAAAGGAAGAAATCCACCGGTGTGCTGAAACGGAATAGTTCCCGGAATTTTCACGTTTTTCTTTCCACCCGCTTTCTTTACGGCTATTCGTGCTGCTTTTAAAGCAACCAGCGATGCTTTCTTCAAGTGCTTCATGTCGTTCATCTGACTGTCACTTAAAGTTTTTTTCAGAGATCTTTAAACTTTTTTGACAATGTCTCTTTTAAACGAAACTGGGCGCTTCTTTATACCCATGCCGACCTTGCGTTTGACCTTCATAGTATTTGTAACGAACCAGGCGGCAGCTTTTTCACCAAATTTAGCGTCCCTTGATTTCACTCGCTCCCACGCTCGATTTTCCAATTCTCTGTCGGCTTTATGTCTCTCTTCCAAAGACTTATTTTTGGAGTATGCGATGTCGTGATCTTTACAAGCTGCGTCCAGCTTATTGATACCAGGATCTCCTCGAGCAAGGCGTTTCTCCAACTTTGTACCTGGACCACAGTACTGATAGCCGGGAAGGTGTAATTCGACTGGCAACCTGTTGATGACACTATTAACGAATCCTCTTCCAGTAACAGACGGCATTATACTGAACTGAATGAACAACCACGACTTTTATTTATACCTTTTCCCAAGTGCCAAGTTTTGGCATATAAAGATTTTTTTTATACAGGGTGGTTCACTTTTATGTGGTAGGACTTTAACATTAGATAGAAAAAGATAATCTAAAATGAAAATTTTATATCAACATATATCGGGGAAAGCTTAGTTTCCGAGATACAGGGCGTTGAAGTGTTGGAAAAAATATGAAGTATTTTTTACACTGTCCGAACCAGTGGAGATATTTAAACCAAATTTGATGTGTAGTACCACCTTTTTGACTACAATATTTAGTGATAATATGAAGGTCCTGAAATAACCAGTGGTGGAGTTATGGGTTTTCACTATCACTAAATTTAAAAAGTAATTAGTACGGACCTGTCTCACATCAACGTAAATTTTTTTTTCGTAAAGTTCTTTCAATTCTCTACAAAAAGTGTATCTTGACATTTTTTTGTATCTGCCACGGTTGTGTAGTAAATAAATTATTTCGTTTCCATCTCAGCCTTTTTTGCCTAAAAATGTGTTTTCTAAGATTATTGATAAATATCGCAAATAACAGAAATTAATTATGGAACACTTATCGGATTCAGCTATTTTATTTTTAATTTTATGGAAACAATTTTAAAAATAAACTGGCACTTGGTGAGGTACATTACTTTATTATCATTTTAACATTTTTATCAAATCTAGTATTATTTCTTAATAATTTTTATAATTCTAAATTTGTAGAATTCTAAATTATACCACGACGAGTAAAACATGATTCTTCCGACCATAAAATGTTATTTAAAAATTGTCTTATTTCCTTTGACTACAAAATCCATCGGCAAAATACTAATGTCCTTTCTGCATCGCCGTACTGGTGAAGATAAGTGTGCCATGGAAAAGAAAATCTTATTGACAGTTAATAATACAATAATCTGTCATCCAGTAGATGAACGTAGCAGCGCCGGAGTTTGTCTTTGTTAATAATTAAAATGCCGTTCCAATTTACAAACGAAGAGCAGGCTGACATCCATTTCTGCTATGGAGTTGCAAATGGGAACTCTGCAGAAGCAGCCAGAGAATACCGGAGGCGATTTCCAAATAGGCGCCATCCGCGTCCCTCGGTGTTTGTTAACATGCACCGGCAATTCAGAACTCGCGGTCTGAGAACTAGAATCGTCGAACGAGGAAATGAAAACAATATCCAACAAGTCAGACGCAACAATGAGATTCTTCGTGAATTCGATAGGAATCCTACAACAAGTAGCAGAAGAGTGTCAGTGGCCCCACGTGTTTCAAAGTCTGCAATTTTGCGAGCTTTAAAAAGAGATCACAGGCATGCGTATCATCTACAACCCGTACAAGGTTTAAGGCCCGGCGATGCAGAAAGAAGATTAGTGTTTTGCCGATGGATTTTGGAGTGAATTGAAGGAAATAGACAATTTTTAAATAACATTTTATGGACGGACGAGTCGTGTTTTACTCGTCGTGGAGTAGTAAACTTTCATAATCAGCATATTTGGGCACAAGAAAACCCACATGCAATCCGGCCAAGAAATTTTCAGGTCGAATTTAGTGTCAATGTTTGGATTGGACTGTACAACCATCATCTGTTTGGACCCTTTTTTTTGCCACAGCGAGTGAATGGTGACAATTTTTTGGAGTTTTTAGTAGCTGAGCATAATAATATGTGGGAAGACATTCCCTTAAACTTAGATTGTTGGCTTGGTTCCAACTTGACGGCTGTCCTGCACATTTTCACCGAAATGTGAGGAACTGGTTAAATAATAACTTTCCAAATAGGTGGATCGGACGAGGGGGACCGGTCGCTTGGCCACCACGTTCTCCGGACATAACACCTCTGGACTTCTTCGTATGGGGATTTTTAAAAGAACAAGTCTATGCGACTCCTGTAGAAACAAGGGAACAACTTATTGATCGTATCAGAAATGCGTGCGATGAATTGAGAAATGGCAATTTAATCGATGCTGTTCAATCCGTTAGGCGTCGAAGTGAATTATGTGTGCAACAGAATGGATCACATTTTGAACAATTGTTGAATGTTGTACAAATTTAGAATTATAAAAATTATTAAGAAATAATACTAGATTTGATAAAAATGTTAAAATGATAATAAAGTAATGTACCTCAAACCAAGTGCCAGTTTATTTTTAAAATTGTTTCCATAAAATTAAAAATAAAATAGCTGAATCCGATAAGTGTTCCATAATTAATTTCTGTTATTTGCGATATTTATCAATAACCTTAGAAAACACATTTTTAGGCAAAAAAGGCTGAGATGGAAACGAAATAATTTATTTACTACACAACCGTGGCAGATACAAAAAAATGTCAAGATACACTTTTTGTAGAGAATTGAAAGAACTTTACGAAAAAAAAATTTACGTTGATGTGAGACAGGTCCGTACTAATTACTTTTTAAATTTAGTGATAGTGAAAACCCATAACTTCACCACTGGTTATTTCAGGACCTTCATATTATCACTAAATATCGTAGTCAAAAAGGTGGTACTACACATCAAATTTGGTTTAAATATCTCCACTGGTTCGGACAGTGTAAAAAATACTTCATATTTTTTCCAACACTTCAACGCCCTGTATCTCGGAAACTAAGCTTTCCCCGATATATGTTGATATAAAATTTTCATTTTAGATTATCTTTTTCTATCTAATGTTAAAGTCCTACCACATAAAAGTGAACCACCCTGTATATAAATAAAACAAAGGCAATGGTTTTAAACGTTTATTAAAATAATAGGGTTCAAGGTTCTACAATAAATTTGATATTTGTACTACAACCGACTGACCCCAAACTTTGCAGAAAATATCTCCTTCCATTGCCGATGTCCTTGTTCATGGCCTCGATCCGTTGGGGCGTAAACTGTGCAGTGTAGCGTTGCGGTAGCACCGTTTTAAATTCGTCGCACTCTACGAAGATTTTTTCTCCGTACTGCGTGTTCACCTTGTCCACCATCTTTATTTGAAATTTTTCACCCACTTCCAAATTCTGTAAACTCTCAAATCTCTTCAAGACCAAATTCTTGTTCAAACTTTCCACGAACGACTGCATTTTGTGGCTTAGGAATTGTTACTGCAACTGGCTTGAGAATGGTGCAGGAACTGCGCTCCATCAAACATATAGGCGTCACCCCTCCACCGGCGGTGGGGTCAGGAGTGGGGCCAGAGTGGGGGTGGGGGCCGGCTTCCAAGAATCACACGGTCAACTGAGGCTGTGACGTCACGTGACCTCGGCTGTGACGTAGCCAAAATGCACGCATTTCTGGCCTTATGGAGATTAACATGGGGCAAGTGGCTTGGAACTCTCTTAGTATATCTACTTGAATACCCACCATCTTGCGGTTGTTTTCTTGTTGAATATTTTTAAGTTTTGGTCACGTTAGTCACATTTATTTTTCGGGTTAAGTCTCGATTCTGTGATACCGGGCCACTCAAATAAATCTGACACCGATAAATTCAGTTTTCTAGTAAATTCATATTAACTTTAGTTTTATCAACTTTCTTAAATTCTGTATTTACCGTTCAAATCTCAAATGGGCTTTTCGAGTTAGATTTGATTTAAAATTTCATAAATTTCAAAAATTCGGGCTGGAGCATTCTCAAATTTTTTCTTTTAATTAAATATTAAGCACTTTGCTATTCCGGTCAGTTAATTAATATTACCTAGGAAATTTAAAAGCTATGCTTAGTTTCCCATTATTTAGTAGGTATAGTTCTAAATATTTAATTTTCATTATTATTTGTCAATATTAAATAACTTCGATATCATAATTCGAGTTTAAATATTAATCGTAACCTAGTGGTTCATAAATTTTTGTAGATAGCTTAGACCTTGTCTAATGAGACAAACCCTGAGATATTTGCTAGCCACAACAACAGCGCCTACACGAGCAGACAAGGACCGGAGGAAGCCCTAGCCTTGCCTCCACACAACAAGCCTCGTTTTGAGCGTAAGCAACGGAAGACGCAGTTCTACTTACTATTCAGAGTGAATTATAATTATAGCTGAACAGTCAGAGTTTGTTTGCAAGGACAGTTTAAACATTTTCTTGTTGCTCTCAAACCAATTTTTAACTAAAAATTTAACTCTATTTTCTAGTTTATTATTATTTACCCGATACACCACCCGCACATGATATACAAACGATGAAAACACCCGACTTTCTTTTAAGTCTCTAGAATTCACGAAAGAACGAAAAATTTCTACGCCCTAGAGAATAATGCTCTACTCCAAAACACAGCGGCCGGCAAATGGCGGACGCGGACGCGACGCGAGGCGCGATCGACCGGCACCGTCGCAATAATAAAGGCCTGTCAGCTGGAGACGCGAAACGTCACTACTTCGTCAGAGGGAGAGTTATGTTCTTCAAACTGTCTACCTTAATGAAATAATAGACTTTGCTGAATTCACAAAAATGTCATGTATATAATCCATTTCAAGGCTAGACGCCTCAGTCTGTCTTCACCTCTTGAGAAATAAAATTTTTAAAAATAAATTCGTTTTTGATTCTCAAATTATAAATTTACAAAATAGTCAAGAAGAAATGAAAACAAGTATGTTGCACCAATTATCTCTTTTGCAAACAACAATCGATAAATTTCAAAAATTAGTAAGTAATATAACGCATAATGAAGATGTTTTAAAGGAACGAATATTACATCTAGAAAAGGTGATACAAACCATAGAACTTGAGAATAACTTATTTCTTGACTACTTCCAAATTCATACGATAATAAATCAAATGGTTTCAATTTACCAAAATATTTACAATATATTTGACAAAATTCAAGTAGCTAATAGCTTGGCAAAACTAAACACTCTACATAATTCTGTTATCAATCCTACAGATCTCTTTAACGAAATAAAAATTTAGATAATACTTTGTTATATGAAAAACTACCCTTAGACGTCACTGTGGAAAATATTTTAAAATTCAAGAAAATAATAGAAATAAAAAGCTATTCGAAAGGACTTAAAATTACATTTATATTAGAAGTGCCATTGGTAGACTCTGAAATATATCAGTATTATCAATTACTTCCATTACCTATACCCAATAACCAAAATCGATTTAATCTCATACTACCCTATAAACCCTTCCTGGCACTCAGTAACGACAAGTACGCATATATGGAAGACAAATGCGATATCCTAGCAAACAAAGAATATTTATGTAAAAGAGTACACAGTGCTTACGTCACCGAAACTTCACCCTGTGCCGTTCAGCTTATTAACCACCAAGGAAATGTGACAACATGCCAACCCTTCGAATTAACATTTCAAGAAATCCAATTTTCCCAAATTTCGGAAGGAAAATGGATAGTAACTGTTCCAACGCACTAAATAGCTGCTTCACTCTGCAACGAAATGGAAAGCAAACATCCTTTACTTGGAACCTATCTTCTAGAATCAACCCGAGAATGTACCACGGAAATAAAATCATTCAAATTTCATAGCCATAAACTCGGCCATCTATGTTTCAATGAAATCGAAATGCCCAAGTTCGACATTACCAAAATGAATAATCGACGCATTATTGCAACGTTCAACCCTTCATCACTGGATCTTAACACGGTAAACTTCAAAGAAACCAGAGACCAAGATGCAATCGAACGTCAAAAGTCAGATATTGAAGAGATGTATTTTCAACGAACCAGTGCGTGGACACCTATATTGTACTTAATACTTATGTATTTATTGATTTGTTTGATTTATCGAAATTTTATTGTAAATTATCTTCCTGTAAAAAACCTGAAAAATCAAAGGATGAGATAACTGTGTGAAAACTTAAGCTTCGGGTAAGTTTCCATCTACCAGCGGAGGAGTTATGTTCTTCAAACTGTCTACCTTAATGAAATAATAGACTTTGCTGAATTCACAAAAATGTCACGTATATAATCCATTTCAAGGCTAGACGCCTCAGTCTGTCTTCACCTCTTGAGAAATAAATTTTTTAAAAATAAATTCGTTTTCCGCTCTGCGATAACTGGAGGTAGCTTTTTGTAGTTGTTTATGTTCACTTGTCTGGCGATTTTCATATTTTAAAGAACGTTTGTTGTGTTTATTGTGTGTTGAAGTGTGTTTTTATGGTAATATAGGACGTTAAGTTTTATTAACTAGGTGTTAAAATAGAAGTGATTCAGAATAAAGTTATTAAAATTCAATTTTAGTTTATAGGTTTTAGGTGGTGTCTATAGTTTTGGACTTATTTAACTGCAAGGAAAACTACAAAGGCGGTACTAAAGTATCCGCTTTTTCCTCCCTAAAGACCCCATTTTAAGGGGAAAATGGGTTAAGGGCCTCAAAAGAGATTTTGTTCCTACACAGTCTACCAGGGTAAAAGTGGAAATTGGAAGAGAGAATGCTTGAGAGAATGTGCTGCAGTGAGCTGCAGGTTTAGCATTTTTTCATATAAGTGTATTTTTTATCTTTCTAAACCGTTTTGTTATAAGGAAGTAAAAAATATGCGCTACTTATCACAGATGTTCAACAAAATTTTAATTAAAACTCATGAGAACATTGGTCTATTGAAATTGTACTGAATATTGATGATGTTCCAAAATGTTTCAAGTTTTTTATTTAGACAAATACCTTGTGGTATTCAATGCTTGTCAGTATCTTTACTGGTAAATCAGTCAACGTGGCAATGTCGCTCAATGCTGCAAGTCCACCGCCGCCTACTACAAACGACTAACTCCCGTATTGTGTCCGTGTGCCGGCTCGCGCCTACGCGTTTCCAACAGGTTTCTTAGGTCAAAGAATTAAATTTTCATGTTATTTTGCGAATAAACAAATAGTAATGCGGAAGTAGTCATTCCATTGGAAGAGTTTTTATATTAGGTTACCGACCTTCCCACTCGGGCTCAAATTCGGACGATCTAAAGACGTACTTTATCGTACGTGCTGTTTACGTACAGACATTCCCAGTAAACACATATATGTATGCCATGTACCATTCAGTGAATCATTGACATTTAAATGACACATTACTATGTTACTTATCAACCACATCAATGATACTAGCAACAGATATATTCAAATCCGATAAATGACGGATACATATTAGAACTGTAATCGTATATGTATTAAAACGTTACCGTGAAACATATCCATTTAAGTTTATGATACATTCCTAAAGTGTTCAAATTACATTCTAGACATATGTCTTAAATGTATCATTTAATATAACAGCCATATTGCAGAAAGTTTGACGACCCCAGAGCCCAAGCCAAACCACGCCATTTTGTAATTTTTTTGGTGACGCTAGCACAGAATTATTACCCAGTTTATCCGTTTTCCGTTTTCCTTGTGGTTTTTATTTTTTCCAAATGGAGGATTCTAAAAATATAGAGATAGATTCTGGCTCAGATGAATACGATGAAGGTCCAACAATAGGTATGTACCAATAATAAACTCTTAATAAAATAATAAATTATCAATATGTTGAAAGAGGAAAATAATAAATATTTATTTACACCTTCGTAGATCCAGGGCTTCTCGTAGAATTAATTCAAAATTATGAATTATTAGTATCTTTACAACCTGTCTCATGAAGATTTCAAAAACGGAAAGAAAAAGGAAGAGGCGTGGAGAGACATTGCCGAATGTTTCACAGGTAAATATGTTTTGTTTTATATCAGGAAGCACTTTTTTGTGGAGTGTCTGTTTCTGAATAAATTGAACCTATTTTTTTCTACTGAAAAAAAAAGAAAATAATGTCGAGCATTCTAATTTGTATGTAATAATGCATATGTATTTTTTAGCTGCAGTGTCAAAAGCTCTGGAAAAATTTAAGAGATTGGTTTAATAGAGAAAAGAAACTGAAGTCCGGAGAACCTGCAACTGGAAGTACTTCAATAAAATTTTGTTTTACAATAAGTACACGAAACCCCGCAAATATGTATTACAATTGTTTAATACATTTAATGATTTAATTCTGGTATTTTTTATTATAAAGAACATACACCACCGGAAGCAAAGAAGCCGAAAATACAAAATCCAGTGGACAGATCGTCATCGTCCTGTTCTGCATGGTCCGAAACTACAAATTATACTACAATTTTTTCATTACAAAACAGAAGTGGAGGTGACAGCTCTACCAATCGAAGCGAAGAGGAGATTGATACTTCCCTCGATACACCGACAACATCGCGAAATGTTTCTTCTACTTCGAAACTAAAAGGTGGATTACTGGAATATGTTCGTACTATTTATTTTATATTTGCATTTTGTCTTCAGAAAAGAAAGTTAGAAAACTGGAAGAAGTATCGGAAATCATTGGAGTAGCAAGAAAGATAGCTGCTACAATTCAGGTAAAAAGTGCGTCGGCGGCAGGTATGTACGGCGGCTCTGTCGGCCAGACGAATCGGCCGTACACACCTGGTAATCTCGCAGGCCGGATTTGTGGTGCTCGCCGTTCGTTGGTCAATACGACGCACAACGATAGCGCGCATGACAAATCGACTCGGGAGTACCTAAACACGGACTCGTCAGTACGAAACAATTGCGATTTGAGTGCAGTTCAGTTACAAAAATGTCTTTTGCGGATAACAAGCAATTTTGGACATCTTTTATCTATTTATATAAAGAACATCCTTGTCTCTGTAAAATAAAGAGCAAGGAATATTCCAATGAACATATGAAAAATGCAGCATATCAAAAGCTTGTGGAAAAATGCAAAGAAATTTGTGCAGACGCCGACGTAAAATATGTTCGGAAAAAACATTATTCACTGAGAGCTGATTTTCGCAGAGAATTGAAAGAAAGTAAAAAAAAAACTAGAAAACGGGAACAGCTACTGATAACATTTATGAGCCCACTCTTTGGTATTTTGACGAATTGTCATTTTAACAAGACCATGAAGAGAGTCGCCGTGGAATATCGTCAACAACTGCTCAGCAATCAGGGTCTGAAGAGGAGGAAAATGAATCACAGTAAGTTTCATTATGTATTTATATTTTATATAGTAAGATACAATCATAATATTATATCTAGTTAAAATGATTGAAACACGATATATTCTCATTTGTTACGTTAGTGAATCATCCTTTCTTGAAATTCAAGTTGCCCTTCATTGTTATAATAATCTTTAAAGGCTTTCCTTACATTTTTAGCAATATTACTGTAATAAGTGCGATTGTTTTTTAAACCATGTAACCGCCGAAGTTCTTCACGCCAGTCACCATCTTCAGTACCATTGCCAGTGATAGTATCCCTATCATTTCTTGCAGTATTTAAATAGCTGGAACTTTTTCTTCTCAGAAAATTGTGAAGTGCAAAACATGCTAAAATAATTTAATCAATGTTTTCCACATTGGTCACTGTAATTGACAATATGCCGAAAACGTTTTCTACCACTCTTCTTGCTCTACATAAACGATAGTTAAAAAGTTTTTCGTCATGACTGATCTCAGTCAGGGAATAAGGTTTCATAATATTTTCAGATAACGGAAATGCATCGTCACCAATAAAAACATAAAGCAGTTTGACTGCAGACTTTACCATACTACTGGGTGGTGGTAAATTTAAAGTACCAGTTTCTCGTATAACACCTCCATCTGAGATTCTTCCATTGATTCCAGAATGAATGTAAATAAACTCGTAATCCCCATTTACAATAGCGAACAGAACGGTACTGTCAAAATCTTTGTAATTATAATAGAAGGAACCACTATTTACAGATTTTTTAATTGCAATATGTTTTCCATCCATTGCTCCTAGACAGTGTTCAAAATTCCAATTTTTTCTAAAGTGATCTGCGATTTCCAACCATTCAGGAAACTGTAAAAAAGGAGAAGTAATAAGTAAACAAGCAAACAAAAAAAATCGGATGATATTTCATAAATTCAGTTCCATTCTCAACAAGTGGTGTGCTATATATGATAATGTCGATTATTTTTCAGGACTATGAACCAATGACTCCAAAAAGCAGCTGTACATCTCAACAGAGTGATAGCAGCAGGCCATCTACGAGAAAATCTGTAAACCAAGGAAGTAGCTTGGTACATAAAAAGCCAAATTTTTGGAACTAGCAAGTGCTGCTCTTGCGCCTTTATCGATCTCCTCATTTGACGCTTTTGGAAAAAGTGTGGCAGAAGACCTCACGAATATGGAAGCACAAAAACTAATTTCCGACATTGTACATTACGGAAAATTAGGAAACTTACCGAAAGTTCGAGCATTAATGTTACAGGAGTAGTATAGCAAAGGGAATTCTGGGGCGGAAGTGACGTCACAAGATGGCCGCCAAGGCGGGAAATTTGAAAATAACCTTGACCTGCGAGTTCAATGAACTTTAAGGGGTCACGTTCCATTAGCCTTGACCTGAAGCTTATGTAGAGGTCAAGGGGTTACCAGATCGATAACCTTTAAGGGGTCATTGACCCGCGGGTTCAATGAACTTTAAGGGGGTCACCTTGTTAACCTTGACCTAAAGGTCAATGAACTTTAAGAGGTCACCTTGTTAACCTTGACCTGAAGGTCCATGAACTTTAAGAGATCACCTTGTTAACCTTGACCTGAAGGTCAATGAACTTTAAGAGGTCACAGTTAACCTTGACCTGAGGGTCAATGAACTTTAAGAGGTCATCTTGTTAACCTTGACCTGAAGGTCAATGAACTTTAAGAGGTCACCTTGTTAACCTGAAGGTCAGTGATCTCATCACCTTGACACGTGGCACCTTGATATAAAAAAACGTAAGCAAAAATTATACAGATGTTTGCACTAAAACAGTTGACGTAGCATTTAGGTGGGGGCATTAGGGTTATAAGGAGGACGCCGTTGGGAGAGCTCACTATACCCAGTCAACAGTGCTTGAATAATATTGAAATATGTCTTTTCTGAAACAGTTGAACGAAAATAACTTCGTAAAAGAAATTGTGAGTGCAAGAGAGTTAGTGGTTGGTGAAAAACATAAAATTTTATCTTTTAGAAGAATTGAAACAAGGTACGGGGAGAAAGTGTTCGTCGAATTTGAAAACTTTCAAACTGCGCTACCTGCACGGTTCGTAAAAGAATTGACGTCTGAACGCATCGAAGACATAAGCCGGGAAATCACCAACGGAAAGAAGATCTTGACGAGTCTGGGCGTCATTGGTAGGACAACGAATATTAAATTTGAGGAAGAATGAATCCCACTGACAAGAGGCGACGCAGACAACACTACAAAAGAAGATTGGAATTGTATCTAAGATCTCTTCAAAATTTGAAATATGAAATTCAAATGTATGAAATAAATAAAAAGTTCAAAAACTTAAATTTAGAAAATTGTAAAAAATAAAATGTGAAACCTGGTCAATCTTTTATTTACCCCTACAAAATTTAAACTCAAATCTGAATGTTCGGATTGCTTCTGAGCGCCGAACATATAAATACGTCCAAGTGCATTTGACAGGATTCATTGACACTTGATAGACTATATTAATAACAATTTTGGGTGCGGTTACTTTAATTCCTAGTATATTTTTGGACATTTTCGTTCATTTTATTTACAAAATTATTCTTCCTTATTTTTTATAAGATTATAAGTTGGCTGAAGTAGCCGCATTAATGTTAAGAAATCTAAAAAACGTTGAAAAGTTATAAGTCTAAAGGAATAGCTCTGGATTTATCGCAGTAATACTGTGTACTGATAAGACCGTTCGAAACCTGTGACAGATAATACTTACCTACTCAAAACTTTATTTATACCTCTAATAAAATGTGGAAAACTGAAATACTTTTATTAGTAAAAATTTCTAGAATCGATTGAAATTTTTTTAATAAATCTAAAAAACGTTGAATGTATCAAGTTGTAAGTCTAAAGGATAGCTCTGGTTATTAGCGTATTAGCAGCAAGATCTTTGTATTGATAAGATCTTTCGAGAGTGTGATAGATAATACTTACTGACTCAACATATTATTTGCTCCTGAAAAATTTATTGAATTATGAAGAAAATATACTGTTATTAAAAATATGTAGAATCGATTGAAAATTTTAACGAATCCAAAAACAAACGTTGAAAAAGTATCAACTTATAAGTCTAAAGGACAGCTATGGTTTTTATCGTATTTGCAGTAAGAGCTTTGTACTGATAAGACCGTTCTCAATTGTTATAGATAATACTTACCTAATCGACATCTTATTTACACTAGCACCTCTAAGAGAGTATAAAAAAGCTTATTAAATGTGATTCATATGGTTGTCAGAAAACAAACTTCAACACAACGAAACCCACGAGTTTTCAACCTTACGTGAAAGACTTGTAATTTTCAATCTTTTCTTATCTATTAATAAAAGTATTTCATTTTGTGACACGTCAGGTCAACAATCTACCGAACAGCGAAATTATACGCTGGTTTCTTGACGCAGCAGGTCAATAATCGACTCACATTGCAAACTGCAACATCAGCTAAATATATGCTAACGCCGCAGGTCAACAACCATGCTATGTCATCAGATTGTTTTCTGCCGAATAGCATGAAATTTGAAACCGGAAATGAAACATGACACCACTGTGTCAGATTACAAAGGTGTCAAATTTCATGGGTTTATTGACTCATCGACTCACATTGCAAACTGCAACATCAGCTAAATATATGCTAACGTCCCAGGTCAACAACCATGCTATGTGAAAATGGTTTAATTTTTATATTAGTCGGCGAAGAGCCAATGCAAGTGGTCGTACAATTGTTCTAAGATTCCAAGAACCTTGTCGTCAGTTTTAGAAGTAAGGTTAGAATATTTAGTTGCTCATTTAAGTAAACAAAGATGCTTATAATTTCAAATAGTAACGATGAACAAGAAATCACTAAAATTACTAAAGGAATTTGTGAGAATGCTACCCAAGCCTATCAGTTATTACACATAAATCCATTACCGATAAAAATAAATAGGTGGGTTAATTTTTCAAACAAAAATATTACTCTTTTCAATAAATGTCTTAAGAAACAAAATCTTTCGGTGGGTATTCGTCGAAAATTACAATCTTTTTTAGGGTTGATTAAAGCATTTCGAGCCTCCATCAAGCAGTTATTAATGAAAACACTCATACAGGAATGGGTTTAGCTCAGGGGAAATTAGCAAAACGCATAAAGTGGGAAAATATCACCTCGGTTTTCGCGAACAGACTGCAGACGAGCATAATAATCAATTTAAAACACAAAGACGTAAAGGAATTTCTAAACGACTGTTCCACAATTTTTAAATTAAAAATAAAAAAAATAATAAAATCTCACTCCATGATTAAAGTGAATACTTGCTTTTGTGCAGAGTTTATAAAAAAGTCTGGAAATGATGAAATTCTAGAAAATAAGTATTTTAACACCAAAAACTGTGAGATCCATTTAGGAGTAGATTTAAACTACTGGTTCAGAACGAACGTATATGAAAAAATTTTAAATTCACTCGAAGAGTTTGAAGAAGGACAAAGGTTACCTAAACAAATTTCTAATAGAAAGGCTTGCTTAAATATACAAAATCAAGATGAGGCGTGTTTTGCCTGGAGCATAGTAGCTGGTCTATATCCGACAAACAAAAAAACCTGTAGAACTTCTTCGTACCCTCACTATTCCGATGTTTTGAATTTAACTGGAATCCAGTTTCCAATGACTATTCCTCAAATTGCAAAATTTGAAAAACTCAACAACATCTCAATTAATGTTTTTTGTTTAGAGATGGATACAAAATATAATTTCTCTGTTGTGCCCAGTCGTCTAACCAAACAGAAAGTAGACAAACACGTTAACCTCTTATTAATTCAAGATAAATATTTTCCTAAACTAAATTACGATAACTGGGACACCAACGACGATGAAAATGTTGAAATAAAATATCACTACGTTTTGATAAAGGATATGTCCAGACTAATATATAAGCAATTAAATAAGCATCGGTGTAAAAAGTTTCTCTGTGGGAGATGTTTAAATTACTTTCAAACGCAACAAAAGTTGGAAGAGCATACCGATGAATGTGAAAAAATGAATGAATGTAAAATAATTTTCCCTACGGAGAAGTATATTGAGTTTAAAAACTACGTTAACAAAGAAAGCGTTCCATTTTTAATGTACTCCGATTTTGAGTCCATCTTAAAACCATATAATGATTCCAAACGAACGCTAAAGACTGAAAAATATCAGAAGCATGAAGCGTTTAGTGCAGGATATTTCTTTAAATGCAGTTATGATGATAGTCTCTCTTATTACAAAAGCTATCGAAATACAGACTGTATGAGTTGGTTCGCAGATCAGTTGGCTGAAGTCGCCGCTGCAGTATCATCAAAATTGAAAAACGTGAAACCAATGAATCAAGTCGTAAGTCTCAAGGACGCTACAAAGTCATGTCATATTTGCAATAAAAATTACCAGCTTACCGATAAGATAGTGCGAGACCATTGTCACCTGACAGGTAACTTCAGGGGATATGCGCATAATCAATGTAATCTAAATTATACCAATTCTTTTGTAATTCCCGTTACCTTTCACAACCTTTCTGGATACGATAGTCATTTTATAATTAGAGATTTAGCGAAGAGAAATAATGTCTCATTGCTTCCCGTAAACAAAGAACAGTATATTAGTTTCACAATATTTGATAATAATACTAATATTAGATTTCGATTTATAGATTCCTTTAGATTTATCAACTCATCACTGAGCACTCTAGTCTCAAATCTCAATGTAAGGAATTTAATAAATACCAGAAATATGTTTCGCGGTTTACCTAAAGAAAATTTCGAATTGTTAACCCGAAAAGGTATTTTTCCTTATGACTATATAGACACAATTGAAAGACTAGAGGAAACATCTTTACCTAAAATTGATGATTTTTATAGCAAACTAAACAATGTTAATATTGATGAAAATGAGTATATACATGCTCAAAACGTTTGGAAAAAATTTAATATTAAAAATTTAGGTGAATATTCAGATTTGTACCTTAAAACTGATGTGATGCTGTTAGTAGTTTTTGAAAATTTTCGTAAAACATGTCACGAGACTTACGGGTTGGATCCTGCACATTATTACACAGTTCCGGGATACACTTGGGATTGTATGCTCAAATATACGGGGTGTAGGCTTGAATCTTTTCAAGATATAGATATGCTAATGTTTTTTGAGAAATCTATAAGAGGAGGTATAAGCCAATGTTGCAATCGCTTTGCAGAGGCAAACAACAAATATATGGAGAATTTTAAATCAAACGAAATTTCAAAGTATCTCCTCTATTTAGATGTAAACAATTTATACGGTTGGGCCATGAGTGAATACCTTCCATACGGAGAATTTGAATGGATCGATTCAAATATCGATGTAACTACCGTTCCCGACGAAGGTCCAATAGGCTATATGCTTGAGGTAGATTTAGACTATCCGGAACGTCTGCATGACTTACACAAAGATCTTCCGTTTTGTGCCGAACATAGTACCCCCAAAAATTCGAAATTATCAAAACTTATGACAACCTTACATCCTAAAGAGAAATATATTTTACATTATAGGAACTTAAAACAAGCTATGAATAATGGGTTAGTGCTTAAAAAAATACATCGTGTTTTAAAATTCAGTCAGGCACCGTGGTTGAAACCATATATAGATGTCAATACACGACTCCGCTCGCAGGCCAAAAACGAATTTGAAAAAATCTTTTCAAGCTAATGAATAACGCGGTCTACGGCAAAACGATGGAGAATATAAGAAAATATCGCGTAGTCAAATTAGTTCGAAAATGGGAGGGTAGATATGGTGCAAAAAATCTAATTTCTAGTCCACACTTTAGAAGTAGAACGATCTTCGACGAATGCTTGATTAGCGTAGAATTAAACAAATCAAAAATGATTTTCAATAAACCCCTCTATATTGGAGCAGCAATTCTAGAGATTTCGAAAACTTGTGTTTATGATTTTCATTATGGATATATGCTTCGGAAATTTCAACCGTCTGAATGTAAGCTGCTATATACCGACACGGATTCATTGATTTATGAAATACATTGCCAAGATGTGTACGAAGATGTTATAAAAAGAGATCTACATCGGTTTGATACCAGCGACTATTTAGCTGACAACCCATATAATATACCATCTGCGAATAAAAAAGTGCCGGGCCTTATGAAAGATGAGAATAAAGGAAAAATCATGACTCACTTTGTCGGCTTACGTTCTAAACAATACACTTATAAAGTTCAAGGTGGAACATGCGTTAAGAAGGCTAAGGGTGTTAAATATAATGTAGTTAAACAAAACATTCGGTTTGAAGATTATTTGCACGCCCTTCAAAATTTTAAAATTAATAGTGAAACACAACGCTGTATAAGATCTTACAACCACGATGTCTACAGCGTGCAACAGAAAAAAATCGCCCTTAATCCTTTTGATGATAAGCGATTTTTATTAAAGCATTCTCACGATACGCTTCCTTGGGGTCATTATAGTATAATAGATTAACACCACTTTTTTACTTTCCGAGCAACTATTTAGAAGCAGAATATCTTACTTACCTTTACTATTCTCACGATTTGTATTACTGTTTTAGAAGCAGAATATCTTACTTACCTTTAGTATTCGCACGATTTGTATTACTGTTTGTATGTATATATGTTTAAGAAATAAAAATCATTTATATTTTTATATTGTTTTATTTCAAAAATACCTTCTGTTATACAAGTCAATTAAAAACTTATCTCTACTAAAATTAAAAAATTCAAAAATACAATACATTTCTAAATTGAGCGTTGAACTAAATAATGCTGTAATTAAATCTATAGGATTCAACATGTAATTACATCTAAACAAAAGCATATTTACTGTATCTAAAAAGTTTAAATAATGTTCGCAAATATTTAGTTTTAACATTACATCGATTTTAGAAGAAATTATCTTATCGAGGCTTATTAATTCTAAAATATCTGAATGAGAAAAGTAGGAGTCGACGCCCTCCTTTGAAAGCATAGCAACTTTTAACCCATCCACTCTAATCGTTGTATTAATTCTAACATTTTCATTGGATACAAATCTCCTCGATATGGCAGACGAATTAGGTTTATGGAAAAAATCTTCGACGCATCCTGTCAAAATTAGAATTACCTCGTTCCATTCGAGGCGATCTAATAAAATATTAGCGAAACCTTGCGTATCTAGGTGGTTAACAATCTTGATAGCTGGAGTGAAATATCGTGCGGCGCTCAATCCACAATGAATAGTAAACACATGATTGGGCTTTAACACAAAGCACGTATTTAGAATAAGATCATCATCGTTGGCAGCATCTACAGATGTTGTATCTGTATCTGTATCTAAATTCGGAAGCGTAAGCACTGTCACTCATTTTTAAAATATTCGAACTGCTACTGTAGATATTTCTTGAAGGTAAGTAGTATTTTTTTATGTAGCTGTCTCTTATAGTATACTCCCCTCCACTCTATCCCTTCTACTCTACCCCCTCCACTCTACCCCCTTCCATCTACCCCCTCTAAATTTTTATAAAACGTTATTGCTCTCTATCCACGAGTCGTGAGATTTGTCAAGACCAAGCCACCGAACTAAAACTTTTTTCCTTTCTTACGTAACACTTTTTCAACTAGATAGACGTCGGGATTAACCGTTTTCTGTAGTTCTTCAACGTAGAATCCACCCTTTATGGGACTTCCGTTCATATCTTCAAGCAAATATGTTGCGGGATTGGTGATTTGAACCCTCACAATTTTAAACAATTCAGTAGTCTAGTTGGGGGTATAACCTTTGTTAAAAACGTGCTTCATTTTGCTGATCCTAACTATATCACCAACATTAAATTTTCTATTATCACAAGTCTTCAAGTGGCTATAGACGTTTTTTAATAACCGCTTTTCGCAACTTTTGCTTACATCTTTAGGTTTCATTTGTGTAGTGCGATGTTTTTGACTATTATAATCATCTGTTAAGGTAGGCAATACATCGATCCATCTATATTTTCCGCTCAAACTGAAAAATTTAAAAAGCTTTTCCTTCAAAGTACGTATCACTCTTTCAACAATGGCAGCTTTCTTGACGCTAAATGTGCTATAGTGATTAATGTTATACGCTCCCATCAACTGTTTGAAATCAGTGTTGTAAAATTCCTTTCCGTGATCAGTTTGAAGGTTTTTCGGACACCGCCGTCCTGAACTTTTAAGGATCTCTGCAAACGCTCTCGTAACCTCTTCTCCAGTTTTCGTTTTCAACGGTTTACACCAAACAAATTTTGAGAAAGCATCAATAACGACAAGTATAAACTTAAAATTTCTATTATAGGATTTATACTGATCAAGTTGTCCAAGATCGGCTTGCCAGAGATCGTCCAGCCCTTTGATGATAGTTCGTCGTCGAGTATAATTTTTGCGTGCAGGCTTATGAAGCTCTTTAACTATTTGAATTTTTTCTTTTGAGTGATTGGAGTTCATGTCGATTTCTTTTGAGACGATCCTTTTGCATCCAGACTATTAAGTATGGTAGTTAGTTTTTTGTAGTCGCTATTTAGCGAATCAAGTTGAATGGATATTGATTTTAAACGATTTTGATATTCTATATTCAAATTAGTGATTTGAGTCTGCAGGGATGTCACTTTCTGGTCAATCACGGAAGTTTTTTCAACGTTTTTATTGAGTAGAGTCGTGTTATCGTTTGACGTCGAAGATGAACTCAATACTATCTTATTCAAGCTCGAAATCTTTTTATCGAAATTGCTTGTAAAGATCTTAGAGATATTTTGAAATTTTTCATCGATCGAATTTATTATAGAAGTACAGCTAGCATCCACGTATTTTTTTGTTGCGGCGTCGCCACCTTCAGTCGGTAGTTCAACGTTGCACAATTTACGGTTTTGAAGATCGTAGTCTCCTTCTTTGGTTACCGCAAACAAATTCTGAGTACGAAAAACTTTGACTTCGTTAGGCGCTTTGGAAGAACGTCCGAACTTGTTCAAGCTCATTTTGATACTAAACACGTTTTGTGCATCTATCTGATTATATTAGCTTCTTTGAGCTCATTTATTATTGCTACAATTTCGTTGTCATTCGATGTATTGCCTGCGTTTTTAGATGCCACGAGCAATTTTAAACGGTCAACTAATTCATTGGCATCATCCCAATAAACGTATTCTATGGGTTTTTTATTGAAAATCCAATGCATCCCGGAAGTACCCGCGCCAGATATTGTATTCGCACGGGGCCTCGATTTAGATGTTGAAGTCGTAACGAAAGGTTTTATGATGTCAATATACTTTGAACGATTTGTGCCTTTCAGTCTTCCAAGAGTATTTAGATGAACTTCGGTATTAACTAAAATATGTCTATACCTATCGTTCTCCTCTTTAGTAGTTATACGTGGATCATCGTAGAAAATTAAATCGTAGAGTCCCTCGGTACCTTTATAGCGGTGTCCATCAATCAAAATGTCTCCGCTACTTTTATCGAAGTCCATAACTTTTTTTTCCTAGCATCCATTGTGACTGTGACGCATTGTAAAGGGGTCCATAAACCGGATCAATTTTTGGAAGTTTTTCATTGTGGTCTAAAATGTACTTCTTAGCTATTTCGGGATAGGCATCCAAGTACTCCTCCAAAACCTCCGGTCGAAATGTACTCATGTTAAATGATTCGTTGAAAACGGTATCGTTATCAGTTGGTACGGTAGCTTCATAATGTGACTCATTGAGGGATTGTTGCTTGTTTCTATTAATGCTTGCTATTAACTTATCGAGTTTCTTGCTGATTCTATCCTCAACGTTTTCTTCCTCCTTTTTCTCGACGCTTCCTTCCTTTTTCTCAACCTTACATAAACCATCATTATCTCTTTTGAGTTCAAACTTCATGTTTTCCGCTCTTTCATTTTTATTTTTTTCAATTTTTGTAATAGATTTGGTAATAGGTTGAAATACCTTCTCCAAGACCTCATCTTCTTCAAATCTACCTAATTTTAAAGCCGTATACTTTTTCCTGATAGAGCGAGTAAGATCTTTAATTTTTTTTGAGCGTTGGGCTTCAGCAATTTGCTCTTGAGATGTTAACGGCATATCGTCAGATGCGCTAATGATCCGTAGAAGCTATTGTCCAGACCTTATATATTTGTCGAATCCCTGTCGATAACGTCCCTCGTTTATGCTAAAGTCTTTCACGATTACCAAAGAGCCATAATTATCATTCCAACACTGGCGACATATATCTTTAAGCTGTTCGAAGATTAGGTCAGGTGACACGTGCTCTTCATACACGTGTCTGAGATTTGTCTAATCCTGCTTAAAAAGTACTATAAAGTTGCAGTTATCTCGAATCAACTGCTTGGGTATCTTGGAGTAAGTCTGGCAAAGATACACCGCGTCAATACCCTTATGTCTGCACATAGAATAATACTCCCTGATTTTATTTTGCTTGTCGCAAGCCACATCGTCGAAAACAATGAGGGAATTTTCTCGAGCAGAGAAAATATCCGATACAATCAATATTTTTTAGAACATCTTGTAGTAGCCGATATTTTTCCTGATAGAGCGATTTGCTATATACATACACGTTTTCAAATTTCAAACCATTTTGGTTAAATATTAAAGTTAAAAGTGCGTTTGTTTTTCCACATCCACTTGGACCACAAAAAATTGCACGAATTGAATTTGGAAATAGTTTACCATGTTTCGACTTAAGCTGCTTCTCAGCCAGAACATCTAAGTTTTCAATAGGGAGCGATGTTTGCTGTTGTTCGATTTGCATTATGAATCAGTCTGACTGATCCGACAAAGATACGTCAGTATTTATAGTTTCGAGTCGCTTTGAGTCGTCTAGTCGTTTTTCGAGTCGTCTAGTCGTTTTTAGAGTCGTTTAGTCGTTTTTATAGTCGTTTTTCGAGTCGTTTAGTCGTTTTTCCGAGTCGTTTTTCCAGTCGTCTAGTCGTTTTTCCGAGTCGTCTAGTCGTTTATACAAGTCGTCTAGTCGTTTTTTGAGTCGCTTAGACGCTTTAAGCTTTTTCTTGGTAGGATAAGGGGCAGTCAAAAATGAACATTGTTGTAATTTTTATTATTGAAAAAATACAATGTTTTCATGGAAGGTATGCCCTCATTTTATTCCATATAACTTGTCTACACAACGGACATCTATTTATTGATGTTGAACATTCCATACAAAAAACTAAATGCCCGCAAGGAGACATTAATACCTTTATAGGGTTAGAGAAACAAATTTTACATACATTTTTTTCTTCATCTTTACAAGTTTGCTCAGTTTGAGAATAAGCATCAACTTTTTGAGTCCACACCTCATCTTCGGGAACGGCGTTCGGGCGAATTTCAGGTAATTCCGCATCAGTATCACCACCTTGTAATACAAAGGGACAGTTCGGAGACCAACTTGCGTGATCGAGCATAGGATTATCTTCAGGTTCCCAATGATATCCTTCGATATGACAGTATGGACACTCAACCACATCTTCGTTATTTTTATAGAAAAAACCAGCTTCCGCCAGTTTTTGCCCCGCAATCACACTACTTGATGGCCAAAGCCTCAAACGATTTGAGTCCTAGCTCCATTTTTTAATACACGATTCGAGTACTACTGGCTAGAGATTCCGCAGATCGTTATTTATATATAAGTATTGTTGGAGGGGGGAAGTGCTGAGTTCATTTGTTATCAAATTTCAAGTGTAAGGTGAAATATGAGGAGGGGTAGTGTCGAGTTCATTTGTTCTCAAATTTCAAGTGTAAGGTGAAATATGAAACAACAATTAAAAATTGCTTTGCTTTATTTTTAACATTTTTAGATATTACATTCTACACTTAAATATATATTAAAAAACATTTTTTCGTTTACTCCTTCCACCCTTGTGAAGTCGCCGCTTCGATATTCCTTTTAAATAGAAAATTCTTCAACCAGCTGTCCAACTTTTCACAATTTCTCAAACTGCACATATATTTAGAATGTTTTAGGTGATACAAGCAAAGGGGTACATCTTTTTCGAATTTCGGTAAATTTCCAAAATTATTCTCCAGTTTCTCAATATTGATTATTTTCGTAGGATCGATGTCGATAGTCTGCAAGAATTTTTCTTTCTGATATCCTTTGATGTAGATGATGTCGACATCGAAAAGAAACTCTTCTAAAATTTCTCGCACATGATTGCACTCCACATATCCATTGGAATACCATAAACCATGAAAATTTTGTTCCAAATAAGATACTTGCTTTCTATCCACCGCAGTTAGCAAATAATAATCCTTAGGGGGTTTTATCAGCAGGTGTAAAATTTGATTGTTAATTTTGATCGACAATTCTTTTGGGTAAAAAATTCCGTCAATTATAAACCCTTGAGTGTCTACGACTGCGATCTTCATTCTTCCGAGTCAAACTAGCAACTGGGAGTTTATTGAGGTAAGCGGTCTTACATCAAGTTTCTGACTACTTCGCTTAGCGGCAGATATTCCATAAGACTGTCGTGAATAATTAAGCAATACGCTCGAGTGTCTTTAGGAAAACCGACATCACTTTCTATGTCTAGTTTGACGTCAACAGTGCTGGTCTTAAGGGTCTCATTTCTTCTAGAACAGTCGATAACAAACAGAGTTACGTTATCTTTGTAATCTTTGTAATCTAGCAGTGGACGTTTCTCACGAACGCCCATAAAACTTGAATAAAATTCAATGTAACTATTGTAAGCTTCTAAGTAATCATTATTTCTGAAATCCAGCCTCTGCCTTTCAAATGGGAAATATTCACCGTTTAGAATTAACCTCACGTCTGATATACTTATGTGATCGAATTTTGTGGGATCGCTTTTGCTATTTTCTTTGCGATTAGTTTGAAAACCAACTACAACAAACCTAGGAGATTCCACTGCTGCAGATGTTTTCACTGACCAAATTTCTTTACGAGAAGTTGCCGTAAGAGTTGGCAATTCATGTATTTCCCACTTTCTAAAGGGTATAATAATGGGTTGATCTCGCTTTATGGATTGCAGGAGATCTAATCTAATCATATCGTTTGGCTGTATATGTTTCACTTTTAGTTCTATATTGGTAATCAATAATTCTGCTGTCAACTCTGTAGTGGAGTCAGCAGCTTTCTCTAGTAGCAGGCAATTATTGTCGTTGCGGGCTCGAATTAGACTTATTGTTTGCTTACCGCAAATGGCATATTGATAATCATTAAAGAGCCCAAACAAATGTTTAAGCGGTATTCTTACGCTGAATGTTCCGTCCTTATTCAAGATTGGCGCATTGTCCTTGGGATAGCTCCAACTTGAAGTTACCAAGTACTTTTCATCGTTAGGAGAATAACATAAATATCCCCTCATGGCACTCACAACTCCAGGATCTCTCACCATTTCCAACTCTTTGCCATTAAGTTCGTATGAGACAGAATCAAAGAAAAACGATGCACCATTGTTTACAAGCTTGCAAGTACCAGTGACTGATTTCTTGTTTATTTTACCTTTTATGAAAATTGCAGCATCATACATCAACAACCAAGCGTCACCTTGATTAATGGTTATTTCTACGATGTCATTGTTCATTAAGGACTTTGCGAACGGATAATAGGAGCGTGCTTCTAAACGTTGAATAGATTCATCGAACTTTGGTTTCTGATGCACGTCGAACACTTGATGCGTCAATGACATGATAACCGAGATATTTTAAGAATAAGCGATTTTCAGGTGTAAGACTCGTATTACGATCTCTACTCTTGTGCAGCTCTGCTGGTTGTGAACTTCTCGACCGACCGACACTGCTTTTATATGGTCGGTACCTACCATCAAAAACTAACACCATTTCTCTTCAGCTCCAATCTGATTATGATTTCTTCCCCGTTGAGATTTACCGATCTTGAATCTTGATCTAAAAGTTGCACTGTAATATTGTCGATGGTTTTCCTACTGACAGGCAAATAAATTAGATTCCTAGGTTCGATATTGATACTGTATCCCGGGTCTACTGTAGGCATAAACTCAAAAAGAGTATGCGAAGGTGCGTTGTTGTAATATGATCCCGAAATTAAATTGCACTCCACTCTTATTGTTACCACTTGCACAATCTCTACTCGGAGGTCTGATTGATGTAAATCTCCGGATTTCAATATTTTATTGGAAAAGCCAAGCAATTTAGCTATAGTATCGGGCTGTTTAAAATTTACGTTATACAGAGATTTAAGTTCACACTTTAAAGTATTATTGTTAGGTTTCAACGAAAAAATTTCGTCTAGTTCTTGCTGATTATCCAGCGAACTTCCTAGTTGTTTCTGAACGTAATTCTCAATATCCCGAATCTCATATGCTCCTGTCGGAATCTCAATTTCTATCTCGCTTCCTCTGTGATCTACGAAATATAGCTTGTTCTGTCCTCCCTCTATATTTGGAATTGAATTCCAAGTAGATAGAGAAATTAACGTTAGCGAATATTCGTACTGAGGATCTAGCTCAAGGGGCGGAAAAAACGATTTGGAGATGTAGCTACCGTTACCCGTCAAAGTAAACGTCTGCGACATGACTGAGCAAAAATATGATAATTTCTTCTGTTTATAGGGTTTTTCCACGTAAAAATTCCAAACAGAGGTGTCCGCAATTTATTTCATCGTATGTTTGATACGAGTTATTGTTGTATATGATATTAGCATGTTTCCCCAAGTATAGGATCAGTTCTTTCGGTGGCTTCAGCGCCCCGAAACTATCGAAATACTCAACCTTGTTACCTCTTTTCTCATATGCTACCCAATGTGTTCCAGCATTACTTTTGACGTCTAAATTCAAAATTGCCGATTCGTTTTTGTTTGGACCAAGTTGTTGAAGCGTGTCTCTCATAAAGACACCTCTAAAATAAGGTATTTTTATCTTTTTAGCGTAAAAAATTAAATCTTTATCCGTTAGAGGTCTATTGGGTAGCATCAATGGGAGTTTCTTTCTTTAAATATAAACCGAATCCTCCGTGATTATTTTTCTTTAAGTAAAGCCCAGATCCCGTTTTTCCAATAGCTTCCATTGCCCTATTATGACGTATTTGTTCATCAATTTTTTTCTGCGCGTTTTTTGCGTCTATAACGGTTTTCGCAACAGCGCTAGCACCACCAGCTACCGAACCGAGGGCCCCCAAAGCTCCTAACAGGGGCAGTAGGGGTAAAAAATCCCCTGTTTTCTTTTAAAAGGGAATCACTCTCGGTACTCGAATTTTTCGTTTCCCTCCCACCTTCTTGATCGCTAATTGTGCAGCGCGCAAAGCTGCCGATGAAGTTTTTTAATTTCCTGACATCATTAAGCTGATCTCTATCAAATGTTTTTTTCAATGATCTCGAGACTTTTCCCACGATATCTTTTTTAAAAGAAACCGAACCTTTTTTCGGCTTTATTCCCATTCCCAATTTTCGTTTAGTTTTCATTGCGGTCGTGACTAGAAGAGCGGCAGCCTTTTCACCAAATTTTGCGTCTTTTGATTTAACACGTCCCCAAGCCCTATTTTCCAATTCTAAATCGGCTGCGTGTCTCTCCTTTAAAGATCTATTTTCTGAATATGCAATATCGTGCTCCTTGCATGCAGCGTCTAACTTATTTATACCAGCGTCACCTCTCGCAATTCTTTTTTGTAATTTTGTGCCAGGACCACAAAACTGATATACAGGAAGATGTAATTCGACGGGCAACTTATTTATTAGCGTGTTCACCAACCCTTCACCTGTGAAGGATGACATTGAAGTGATTCCAGTCAAATGCACTTGGACGTATTTATATGTTCTGCGCTCAGAAGCAATCGGAACTTTCAGATTTGAGTTTCAATTTTGTAGGGGTAAATAAAAGATAGACTAGATTTCATATTTTATTTTTTACAATTTTCTAAATTTATGTTTTTGAACTTTTTATTTATTTCATACATTTGAATTTCATATTTCAAATTTTGAAGAGATCTTAGATAAAATTCCAATCTTCTTTTGTAGTGTTGTCTGCGTCGCCTCTTGTCAGTGGGATTCATTCTTCCTCAAATTTAATATTCGTTGTCCTACCAATGAGGCCCAGACTCGTCAAGAAGATCTTCTTTCCGTTGGTGATTTCCCGGTTTATGTCTTCGGTGCGTTCAGACGTAAATTCTTTTACGAACCGTGCAGGTAGCGCAATTTGAATATTCGACGAACACTTTCTCCCCGTACCTTGTTTCAATTCTTCTAAAAGATAAAATTTTATGTTTTTCACCAACCACTAACTCTCTTGCACTCACAATTTCTTTTACGAAGTTATTTTCGTTAAACTGTTTCAGAAAAGACATATTTCAATATTATTCACGCACTGTTGACTGGGTATAGTGAGCTCTCCCAACGGCGTCCTCCTTATAACCCCAATGCCCCCCACCTAAATGCTACGTCAACTGTTTTAGTGCAAACATCTGTATAATTTTTGCTTACGTTTTTTTATATCAAGGTGCCACGTGTCAAGGTGATGAGATCACTGACCTTCAGGTTAACAAGATGACCTCTTAAAGTTCATTGACCCTCAGGTCAAGGTTAACTGTGACCTCTTAAAGTTCATTGACCTTCAGGTCAAGGTTAACAAGGTGATTTCTTAAAGTTCATGGACCTTCAGGTCAAGGTTAACAAGGTGACCTCTTAAAGTTCATTGACCTTTAGGTCAAGGTTAACAAGGTGACCCCCTTAAAGTTCATTGAACCCGCGGGTCAATGACCCCTTAAAGGTTATCGATCTGGTAACCCCTTGACCTCTAGATAAGCTTCAGGTCAAGGTTATTTTCAAATTTCCCGCCTTGGCGGCCATCTTGTGACGTCACTTCCGCCCCAGAATCCCCTTTGCTATACTACTTACAGGTACAACTCCTCAGTTGCTTTACCAAGCCCCTACCGGCCCTGCTTATAATAACTGGACGTATTGTCAACAATATCCCTACCATTACAACACTTCTTACGCCTCCACATCAGTTCCAGCACCACCAACACAATCGCAAACAAAACAGATTCAAACTTCCACACATACACCAATACTCTCTCCACAGTCGGCTTATATAGTGGACGATGCCCTTTATAATAGATCCAGGACTACTTCTCAATGTGATGTTATTACTGAACTATCTGAATATATTGCATTGCATAAGGCTACTATAAACCATGATGTATGCAGTATATTATTAATGTAAATCCACAATAAGTAATAAAAACTGACCTTCATGTATTCTTCTTTTAATATCGTAAATAGAGCCCAACAAGTTTCGGGAATAAGTTTTCCAAGAAGCTGTGGTGAAATTGCTCAACTAAACTTTAAATCAGCTGCACATCTTCCGGTTGCTAAATACCGGAATGTGGCGATGAGTCGTTCTCTGGCACTGACCGCTTCTCTCATGGGCGTGTTTTTCCTTTCTCTTTTGAATCAAATAGCTTCCAATAGAGTTTCAAATGATTCTTTGTCCATACGTAAAAAATTATGTAAATCACCTGGTTCTCTAATTTCAAGTTCTTGAAGTAAAATCATGAGAGTATTTTCGTCTCTCCAAGTGCCACTGTTTGGACCATACTATTTTTTTTCTTGTCGCCGTCAAATATTTTAAATCCTCCAATGACCGTCAAATTCCTTTTTTTATTATACATTATTATTGGTAACACGTCTGTCCACTATCAAACACAACACAGACCCACTGCGGAGAGTGCATACAAAATACTATTTATATAATATAATAAAAGTTGTCACAACCACCGTATTGATCCGATCGATGTGTCTCCCTGTGTATAGTTAAACGACGAATCTGTCGGCGTGTGTATACATAGTGGCAGATTTGTACGCCGGATAGATCCGCAGTATATATCCGTGTGTGGATACCGCCCTAAATTTGCCGAATATATCTTATTCTCGTTTGTCGGAAATGCCCCCGGAAATGGCACAGAGAAAAATAAAAGCGTTACTTACTGTGCTGGAGGACATATAGATTCTAGGGAGCTATTTTTTATGTACTGTACATAAAAAATATATAGGGTGTTTTATTAAGGGTGAAGGGGTACTATATCTCAGGAATTAATAGTCCTGGAGCTGAATTTTAAATGCAATGACATATTTATTCTGTTATAATTGAAAAGTAGATTAAATTTACAACAAAAAATACCCAAGGTTCAAATCGATATATTCATTAGTTTCGTAGTTATCGCCAAAAGAATAATTATTAACATGTTATTTGAAATAAGAAGGTAGGTATTTGTTATCAAAGATTTCCGTGGTCAAACATGCCATGAAATAAATAAAAATCTGCTTGAGCTTTTCTTAAATTGCTATTTTTCTCACTTTTATTCCGTTAAACGTATTCCTAATTTACTTTCCTTGCCTGTCGTATTGATATGAAATTATCTCGGAAATCATCTAGTAAGCCATGAAACAAAATCGTTTGGTTTCTAGGGAAGCAAAAAAGTAAACGTCACATAAATCAAGCTTTAATAAGTATTTTGTCAAATCTTGGATTTTTGCAAATTTTTAGTTAAAATTGTGTGTTGCATTTATTAAAAAATGCCGAATGCCGAGGCTTACGATATGCTGGCTGTATATTTTCAATGTTTTGAACATGCTCCACTTGCGGAACGTGAATATTAGGGTGGAACGATAATCGCAAAATTTTAAAAATTTTGAAAAATCGATTTGGAGTACAGGGTGGCCCATCCAAGCGGAAAAAGTGTGCTACGTGGAGACACGTTAACATAAAATCTAATTTTGTATTCGGGGGTCGGTAAAAAAGTTATCGCGAAAAAACATTTTTGCAAAATAAAAAAAATATATTTTTTTACCTACACATCCATTAGAAAACCTTTAAGTAGTATTCCCGAATATTCAGTTTTTTTATATAACTTCCGGTTATAGCGGAAATGAAAGTGGTTTTCTCTATTTTACAACTTACACATTTCTCTTAACCATCACAGGATTCCTTTTTTAATTCTGAATCCAACGATATGTAATTTGACCTATTTATCTCCAACCGTTTCCGAGATATTTATCAGAGAAGCTCCATCAAACTAGATACATGGTCTCATGGTCGGTGTCTGATGTTCGATCTGAGTAGGCCAAACGATAAAACCAAATTTATGACAAATCAAGTCAGCCATGATAATAAAACTGACAAGCGAGTAAAGTGGCTATAGCCATTCAACTGCATTCAACTTAATTAAAAATCTCGTGGAAATTATGAAACATTTAATATTTTTACTACTGTCATATTTATTATAATAACAACAATGTGATTAGTTATTAAAAATGAGTTAGAAGTTCATTTACATTATATGTTCAAAATGGTTTCCATTATTATTTACACATAGATTAAGGGACGATTGTTTAAACTATCAATTTCTAATTTTACTCGTCTTTTAATCTCCTCAACATTTTCAGGGCGGTTCTTACAAACTTTATTTCTTAAATGCCCCCACAAGAAAAAATCCAAGGGGGTTAAATCTGGACTACGTGGCGGCCACCTTATCGTTCCATGTTTACCAATCCAATTTTCAAACGAATTGTTCAAAAATTCCGTTATGGGCCCACAGTTATGGAAGGAAGCGCCATCTTGCTGCCATATTAATTGTCTTTCTTGGAGTTGGTTAAGAAAAATTAATGGCAACTGGTCAAAGTATTGTTCCAATTCGCTCTGGATTAAATGTAGGTATTTCCTACCTGTCATACTTCCTGAATAAAATAGAGGGCCCATTATAAAATTTCCCACAATTCCGCACCAAACACCCACGGAATTTCTGCCGGATTTCACAACTTCACGAAATGCCCGTGGATTGTCAACAGACCAAAATATACTATTTTTCCGGTTGTATATTCCCGCCGTTGTAAATGTAGCTTCATCGGACCAAATAGTTTGTTTAGAAAATCCAGCTCCACCTCTTGCAAAATAAAAGTTTAACATTGTTTGACAATATTCCAGTCTTCTTGCAGCAACTCCAGGGAATAGCCTTTGAACAGGTAATATTTTGAAGGCTTTAAATTTGCTTAATTTCATTACCCTTTGTATTGTAGACCGGGGAATTTGTAAGTCTCTCGCTGCATCTCTCTGAGATTTTTCGTTATTTCTTCTGAAATAATTTAAAATTCGTTCTATCTCGTCCTCACTAATTCTAAACCATTTTTTTCTCTTGCTAATCACACTTCCTGTCGATCTGAATCTCCGATACAGCTTACATATAAATGAAGCACTCGGAACATTTCTATTTGGATATTTACGAGAATACTCCCTCAAAGTTTCTACGTATCTTTTATCATTTTTGATGAAGATCTCTAAAATATCACAGCATTCTTCTTTCAAAAACATTTTTTAAACTGCAACTACTAACAGCTTCAGCAACAAAATTTTAGACTAATCTGACACGTAAATAGAAATATTGAATTGACAGCCCACTCGATTGTCAGTTTTATTATCATGGCTGACTTGATTTGTCATAAATTTGGTTTTATTGTTTGGCCTACTCAGATCGAACATCAGACACCGACCATGAGACCATGTATCTAGTTTGATGGAGCTTCTCTGATAAATATCTCGGAAACGGTTGGAGATAAATAGGTCAAATTATATATAGTTGTATTCAGAATTAAAAAGGAATCCTGTGATGGTTAAGAGAAATGTGTAAGTTGTAAAATAGAGAAAACCACTTTCATTTCCGCTATAACCGGAAGTTATATAAAAAAACTGAATATTTGGGAACCCCCGTATACAAAATTAGGGTACACCCTCGAATTCCCCTTAATTTTTACTACAATCTCATTTTTTGAATGATGATTTTATGTTAACGTGTCTCCACGTAGCGCACTTTTTCCGCTTGGATGGGCCACCCTGTACCTACCAAAAGTGGTCTTTGGTAACGGTGTTAAAAAGTCTTATTACAACTTTTTGATCAAATCACATCTTCTGCTCTCTACGGGGCGTTGAAAAAAGAAAAAAAGAAAAACTTTCCTTGTTGGAATTATTATTAAAATTTGCGTATTGTGATTTTAAGAAATATTATGTATAATATAATTAATTTATAACATTTTTTGCCCTATACTAGTCTTTGATATCAATCACGCTACAACAAACTCTATTACAGTCCTGACTTTACCCGCCTGCGCGCGCGCCGCGCAGTGTGTCGGCGCGACTAGTAAAATCGCCAAATTTCGGCAGTGTTCGACAGCCCGGCACGCTACGTACTCCCGTGTGATAATTGCATCATCTCATATCTCATAAGCCGTGTTTTATATAGCGTTAAGCCGTTTTTAAATGAAAATTGAACAGTATTGTGGATTTCCGTGATCGTGTCATAAAATGTTCTACAAGGATGCGTTATACTAGGCAAGACATTGAGTGTAAGTTAATTGGTGCTCCTGCGGATTTTAAAAATAATTTACTTCCTTTGAAAGCTGATGATGTCTAATTTAAAAGCTCAAAACTCAGGGAAGGAGCCACCGTTTTTTGAGATATCTAATATACTCTCTGACAAAATTTTAAGTTTGTAGCGAAAAGCGTCAATTCCTACTGTAACAAGTAAACGTGTTTCACAATTAATAAAAACCCACCACGGCAAGTATTTAAAACTTTTGAAGTATCCGGAAGTTAAGAAAAATGATAGTTCCAAAATAAGTGTCCAGGAATTTCAAACCAAGAACATTCGTCTGTTTGATATCAGCGCTTGCAAATGGGAAATTTTTGAACTATGTTCTTGCGATAAAGAAAAAAAGTACCTAAAAATGAATGGAGATTTTTATTAGATCAGATATCGATGTAAATGAAACCTCAAAGCTGATAAATAAGGCCGGCAGAATGGAAAAAGATATTTATACAAAGAAAAGAACTCGAACAATCCGGCCAACATGAAAGCAACATCAATTTATCAAAAAAGCGGAAGCCAGATACCGATATAAAAATAGGTTATGAATTATTGCCTTCCACTTCCTATGGCGGTATCAATACAGAAGTGCAGTGTACACAAAATTATGTCAAACTTCCTACCTTGGCCAGAGTTTGCGACCGCTATGGACTATCGGATAGATCTGCATCAGCATGCCAACGGCCGTGCTACACGAGTTTGGAATTGTTAACAAAGCCAATACAAAAAAAGTAATAGACCGAAGTAGGCTGAGAAGAGCAAGAACGGGGGTTTCGTAGCATTCCATGGCGTTCCATGGTAGTCCATGGCGTTCCATGGTAGGACTTCATGGTATTCCATGGCGTTCCATGGTAGTCCCTGGCATTCCATGGCGGGATTTCACGGTATTCCATGGCGTTCCGTGGTAGTCCATGGCGTTCCATGACGGGTTTTAATGGTATTCCATGACGTTTTATCGTAGTCCATGGCGTTCCGTGGCGTTTACCTGACGTTTACGTGGAATACCGCATGTTTTTGATCTACCATCCATTATACATTATCTTTAATTTTGACCAGTGCCCACATTTAACTCAAAAATTAGAACATATCTAGTCTGGAATTTTTACAATTATATTTCGCCGGTTATTAATTTGTACGTCGTCTGAAAAATAATTTCGTGGCGTCACGACTTATTAAGGTCCTTTGGTCACACCCATGAATTTTGGTACACCCTGTATTACTTCTGTCACGAACTATTAAGGTCCTATTGATCTTTTGTCTCACCCTGTACCTTTATTATTGTACTTAATTCTTAGACCTTTTTGACCGTATTTTGTCAACCTTGTATTAAATCTGTCACGACCTATTAAAGTCCTTTGGCCCCACCCATATACAGGGTTAACTATCACTTAGTACAAAATTTTTTATGGTAGATAAAGAAAAATTAGGCTTGCCAAAATAAATTTTCAAAAATTTTCTAAAATTTGTCTTAAGCCCAAAAAATTGTGTTTTCAAATTGTTTAAAACCCCTCAAAAAACGCCGCCTATGGACGCCCGCCGTGGCCTGTCTTAAAATTTCGCCTATGTCAATGGTAGTGACAGGTAGTGAAATAGCGCGGCGTTACCACGTCTATCAATTTATCCGAGGATTCACCACGAAATTTCGATTTCCCGTTGGAAACGATTACTTTCTAAGGAACATGTAGAATGCCTATGAAACACCTACCTTACTGACATTTCCAGGATGGAATATCGCACCATTTTCTGTTTTCTTGCTTTTTTACATTAAAAGTCACAGAGCACAGCACTACACAACACAACATTCACATTTTCTAAATCTGTTGGGAACCTCTCGGTTCCCCTCGGCCATTCCTTTTGTTTGAAGCGAGGTACTCAGTCTGGCGACCACGACGAGGTGGATCACCTCCGCCAGGAAAACCCCGAAGGGTAACCAAAAAACACAACTGCACAAGCACTACAGTAGCTGTTCACGTAACTGCTGCTCGTTGTCGATTTCCTGTTCGTACACAATCGCCTTCATTTATCCCGAAATACAAAAATCCATTGGATTCAAGTCTGGTGTTCCAGGCCCTAACTTTCCCATTTAATTAGTTATTAGTTGTATTGTTATTTCTAAGCGACCGCAGGTGCTGTCACGTAAACGGTGACGCTTAAATCATGGCTACCTTTTCTGACTCGTTTATTGTGAGCTAGACAACCACATATTCACCAAGGTGGCTCAAGGTGCCTACATTCTTGTTTTGGATTTAACTTGACCTGAAATTGATAACTGACGTATGAAAGTGAAACTAATTTCAGAACTATTTTTTATAAGTTTGCTGCGCTTTTGTCGAAGTGGCGTAGGTGTGCAGAAGAGTTTAATTTTCATTCTCCGAGCTGGCATACCGTTTTCTGTGTATCGTGTGCTGATGTAATTCAGGTGAAGATACTGGGAAATCTTTGATTTAATTTAGGTGATAGGGAAATTCGTGTCGCGACTTGCGCGGGAGAGCCAAGAGGGGAGGGTAGTAATGGAGTAACAGCACACGTTGTAGCAGCTAACTTTCGCAGATCCCGAGGTTTTGGGACTAAAAAGGCGGACCGACCGGTACTCGACGCTTTGATAAAATTGTTAACTGTGTTTTGCATTGGGACAGCCGAGCTGTCGCACAATATGGAAGGACATTGGGTGAGCTTTTAATTGAAAATATGTTTCGGGTTCTGCACTGCGCGCTAAAAGAACGAACTATCAAAACGGGGTTTACGCATTTATCTAAGGCTTAAGAGGTCAGGTGAATTTAGGTCAGTTAATCTAACATCGCTGCGGCTGTACAGATTCAAATCGATTGTTATTTATGTATTTTTTTATTTGTTTGAGTAAAAAGGTATTTTCATCCTTCCTAAAACAACGGCAACACCGCGAAAATAACTTCAAGCTGACAGTAGTAAGTTCCGAAGCCATATTGGATGACGTAATTAGAGGCGGAGATTTACAGGGAAAATAGGGGTTTTTACCCTTTTTTAAAGATCGTAAAAAAATCTAAAAATATTTTTCTATGTTTTCTTAAGCCACCCTGCGCACGTGGTAAAATTTTTTGTACTAAGTGATAGTTAACCCTGTATTTTTGTCCTATTATGTACCGTTAATTTTTATGTTTAATTTAGAGAGCTGTATTTTGCCATTTTATCCTCAACTACCCGCGACCTAGATTCCATTTCTGCACTTGTGAAAATTTTTTCGAAAGCAAAGTATTTTTCTATTTATTTTGTATCCTTCAGCAACAACACGTTTACCTCATTCTTTTATAAAGTAGCAGCATAAAAGGCTCTTTAATTCTACCTTTCCCATGTTTTTTCTAAGAACCGAAAAACCAACCCACTCATTAGTCTTTTATACAGTTCATTTTTATCTTCATTTGCTTTTTTATGTTGTAATATTTTTAGATTTTTAAAATTTTTCTAAGTGAATTATTTGATAATGTCTTTTTGTCCCATCATAATTCTGTTACGCTTCGAAATTAGGTCAGTAGTATAGCAAAGGGGACTCCAGAACTGAAGTGACGTCACAAGATGGCCGCCAAGGCGGGATATTTGAAAATGGCCTTGATCTGCGGGTTCAATGAACTTTAAGGGGTCACGTTCAGTTAACCTTGACCTGAAGGTTATCTAGAGGTCAAGGGGTTACCAGATCGATAACCTTTAATGGGTCATTGACCCGCGGGTTCAATGAACTTCAAGAGGTCACCGTTAACCTTGACCTGATGAACTTTAAGAGGTCATCTTGTTAACCTTGACCTGAAGGTCAATGAACTTTAAGAGATCACCTTGAGTTAACCCCTGAAGGTCAGTGATCTTGTCACCTTGACACGTAGACCTTGATATAAAAAACGTAAGCAAAAATTATGCAGATGTTTGCACTAAAACAGTTGACGTAGCATTTAGGTAGGGGGGGGGGGATTGGGGTGATAAGGAGGATGCCGTTGGGAGAGCTCACTATACCCAGTCAACAGTGCTTGAATAATATTGAAATATGTCTTTTCTTAAACAGTTGAACGAAAAATAACTTCGTAAAAGAAATTGTGAGTGCAAGAGAGTTAGTGGTTGGTGAAAAACATAAAATTTTATCTTTTAGAAGAATTGAAACAAGGTGCGGGGTTCGTCGAATTTGAAAATTTTCAAACTGCGCTACCTGCACGGTTCTTAAAAGAATTTACGTCTGAAGGCATCGAAGACATAAACCGGGAAATCACCAACGGAAAGAAGATCTTCTTGACGAGTCTGGGCCTCATTGGTAGGACAACGAATATTAAATTTGAGGAAGAATGAATCCCACTGACAAGAGGCGACGCAAACAATACTACAAAAGAAGATTGGAATTTTATCTAAGAACTCTTCAAAATCTAAAATATGAAATTCAAATGTATGAAATAAATAAAAAGTTCAAAAACATAAATTTAGAAAATTGTAAAAATAAAATATGAAATCTAGTCTATCTTTTATTTACCCCTACAAAATTGAAACTCAAATCTGAAAGTTCCGATTGCTTCTGAGCGCAGAACATATAAATACGTCCAAGTGCATTTGACTGGAATCAGTTTAATGTCATCCTTCACAGGTGAAGGGTTGGTGAACACGCTAATAAATAAGTTGCCCGTCGAATTACATCTTCCTGGATATCAGTTTTGTGGTCCTGGCACAAAATTACAAAAAAGAATTGCGAGAGGTGACGCTGGTATAAATAAGTTAGACGCTGCGTGCAAGGAGCACGATATTGCATATTCAGAAAATAGATCTTTAAAGGAGAGACACGCAGCCGATTTAGAATTGGAAAATAGGGCTTGGGGACGTGTTAAATCAAAAGACGCAAAATTTGGTGAAAAGGCTGCCGCTCTTCTAGTCACGACCGCAATGAAACCTAAACGAAAATTGGGAATGGGAATAAAGCCGAAAAAAGGTTCGGTTTCTTTTAAAAAAGATATCATGGGAAAAGTCTCGAGATCATTGAAAAAAACATTTGATAGAGATCAGCTTAATGATGTCAGGAATTTAAAAAAACTTCATCGGCAGCTTTGCGCGCTGCACGATTAGCCATCAAGGAGGTGGGAGGGAAACGAAAAATTCGAGTACAGAGAGTGATTCCCTTTGAAAAGAAAACAGGTTTTTTTTTACCCCTACTGCCCCTGTTAGGAGCTTTGGGGGCCCTCGGTTCGGTAGCTGGTGATGCTAGCGCTGTTGCGAAAACCGTTATAGACGCAAAAAACGCGCAGAAAAAAATGGATGAACAAATACGTCATAACAGGGCAATGGAAGCTATTGGGGATCTGGGCTTTACTTAAAGAAAAAAACTCCCATTGATGCTACCCAATAGACCTGTAACGGATAAAGATTTAATTTTTTACGCTAAAAAGATAAAAATACCTTATTTTAGAGGTGTCTTTATGAGAGACACGCTTCCAAAACTTGGTCCAAACAAAAACGAATCGGCAATTTTGAATTTAGATATTAAAAGTAATGCTGGAACACATTGGGTAGAATATGAGAAAAGAGGTAACAACGTTGAGTATTTCGATAGTTTCGGGGCGCTGAAGCCACCGAAAGAACTGATATTATACTTGGGGAAACATGCTAATATCGTATACAACAATAACTCGTATCAAACATACGATGAAATAAATTGCGGACACCTCTGTTTAGAATTTTTAAGTGGACAAATGCTATAAAACAGAAGAACTTATCGTATTTTTGCTCAGTCATGTCGCAGACGTTTACTTTGACGGGTAACGGTAGCTACATCTCCAAATCGTTTTTTCCACCCCTCGAGCTAGATCCTCAGTACGAATATTCGCTAGCGTTAATTTCTCTATCTACTTGGAATTCAATTCCAAATATAGAGAGAGGACAGGACAAGCTGTATTTCGTAGATCACAGAGGAAGCGAGGTAGAAATTGAGATTTTGGCTTTTGTCACACCCTGTACATAATTTTTTGACAGCTGTTTTGGCCACCTTGTATATTTTTGTTGTCCAACTATTTGAGAAAAATCTGTGATTAACGTTGTTTTAGCTTTAGTTGTTGTCCTATCCTATACATAATTTTTAATCCGTTTCCTTTGAGACACCCTGGACTTATTCTTAATAATTAGGAAACTCCGCGAAATTAGGTCCTTTTGACTTTCTGATTTACCCTGCATAATACATTTTTTTCAGTTTCTTTTGGCCCTGTATTCTTAATTCTGTGACCGAGATTCTAGTTTACACTATTTTATTTATTTTAATGTAATATTTTCAAATGCGTCGATGGCTCAATTGGAGGAGAGTCGACTTTGTAAATCGATAGTCGCAGGTTCGAACCCTGGCGGATTTTTTATTTTCAGAATTTGGCGCCATGACGTCAGAGCGTGAAGATGAGGCACGAGGTTGGATGCTGGAGATGCTGGACCTCGAGACGAGATGCTGGATATGCTGGACTTCGAGATGAGATGCTGGAGATGCTGGACCTCGAGACCAATGGCGTGGGAAGTTGGCGGGGCCTAGAGGTGGAGGGGGAAGTAGGCGAGGCCTAGGAGGAAAGTGGGGGGATCTCGCAAGTGGCCCTTTACCTTTTTTACAGTCAAGTACCTATTCAGTGTCTTATTCTGATTACTGATACTTCCAATTGCTTTATGCCTTATGTTGTAATAATAAATTTTATGAAATTTGGTACAAAATAAAATAGAAAAAGGTTGTATAAAAATTGTAAAATTATCAATAATTAAATGACAATTTTGTTTATAGAAATATGTTCTAAACAAAAGCTTGGATTGACAAACGAAAATATTATTAGAAATAATTTAAGGTTACAATATTTATCAAAAGAGAAAGAAAATGCTTAAAGGTTAGAAAACATTATTTATGTTTTATCAAATTCTAAAATGTAAGAATAAATTATACTTAAATCTTGTATGTCTGTTCTTTTATTCATAGCAAACCTTTCTTTATTAATTTCAACCATCTCTAGAAATAGTCTTTTATAGTAATTTTGTTCGTATTGTGGGATTTTAGCATTATCAAAATTAATTTTATGTACCGTAAGGATAACATGATCTCAGAGGACAGAAGTGTTTTTATTTAATTTACTATCACTTTTATGTCCAGAAATTCTTGGTTTTAAAATTTGTGATGTTTAACCTACATATTTTTAGTTACAGTTATAGCAAGGAAGGCAATAAACTATATTAGATCGATTAAGGAAGGGTTGGAATCTTTTAGTCTGGTGTATAAATTAGCAATAGGTTTTACATTTCTCAAAGCAATTTTTATATCTTCGATTCTAGCATTCAGTAATTTTTGGGGTAAGTTCTTTGATGTAGGGTATAGATTTGTAATTAATATTAAACCTTTGAGGATTATTGTAATTTCTTTAAGAAGTTCTACTATTCAAATTATTAAATATTAAGTTGAAATAAATAGAGAAAGGTTTACTATGAATAAAAGAACGGACATACAAGATTTAAGTATAATTTATTCTTAGATTTTAGAATTTGATAAAACATAAATAAATGTTTCTAACCTTTAAGCATTTGCTTCTTTTTCTTTTGTGATACTCACCCCGTGTATGATGGTAGTTGGCGAGCGGTATGTACAGGGCGATTCACAAGTTACTTACTTTTAGTGTGGGCCTAAGGGTGTATAACGGAAACACAGGAATCGTTTAATATGTGTATTAAAATTAAATACAAAACAGTACATTAAGCTGCAAAAATATAGTGAAAGGAGACTTCACAATGTGCAATAATTGAAGAATTAAAAATTCAATAGTTTCACACAACGCTACACCTAAGTTATCGGAATATGAATCCTTTTTATGTAAAATAGCCACAACGTTTCAAAAGGTACACTGTGGAATAATTTAATTAAAAATAGGGCACAAAACAATATGTCAAAATTCAGATTAAAAATACAACATGTGGTGTGGACTTCTTGGGCAGTTTTACTTTGGCGAAACCCCTGAGATACTTGCTAGCCGCAACAACAAAACCACCATGAGCAGAAAAGGACCAGAAAAGCCCTAGCTTCGCCTCCACACTTACTACGAACCTCGTCCCGAGCGTAAGCAACTGTATACGCAGTCCAACTTAAGGGTCAAAGTTTAAAAGTAATATAGCATTGTTGCATTGAAAACAATTTTTTTAACACAAACATTTAACTTTTTCGTGTCATTCAAATACGTTGTTAAATTTAACTTTATACTAAGGTTGAGTTACCTTTTTATAGTTTTCATTTAAAAATTGTAATCCCATAATTGTGATCAATAAGTTATATTTTACTGAGGGGACAAGTTTTAATTGAACCGTCTAAATTGTACGAAGGTTGGCACCACACTTTATCACAAATTTTGAGGTTGACACTTCGTTGCAACCTAAGAAACTTAAATTAAGTTTATTCAACCTCCTCATTTTAAAATGGAGAATTACAGGACAGCAGTGAAACTTATCAGCAAAGGCTCTTTTATGACAAAAATCGATTTAAAGGATGCTTATTTTTTGGTTCAAATTCACCAGAGTCAGTATAGATTCCTTTGCTTTGAGTTTAAAAATAACTGTTATCAATTTACAGCTGTGCCATTTCTATAGCACCTATCTCTTTACAAAAGTGTTAAAACCAATATTAACTTTTTTAGAAAGAAGCGCATTTTTCTGAGCGGCATATATCGATGATGTTTTGATCATTGCAAACAATGAAACGTTGGCTAAAGAATATACAGAAGTAGTACGTAGTACTTTAGTAACTTTCTTTTTTTTATTAATTTGGAAAAATGATGTTTAGTGCCGTCACAGAAATGCTTATTTTTAGAATTTCAATTTGACAGCAACTTAATGTGCTTAGAGTTGACAGTATAAAAACGACACCAATTTTTGCAGTCCGTTAAGAAATATAGAAAACCTTAATCGCTGTAAAATAAGGGATGTAGTACACATTGCAGGGGTATTAGGGGCAGCAGTCCCAGGTGTCAAATATGGCAGATTGTACACAAGGCTTATTGAAAGAGAAAAGTTTTTAGCCTTACAAAGATCAAGGGTTTTACTGAATTAAAGGAGAAATTAAAGTGGTGGGAGCACAAGATTTCAGGAGCTAACAATAATATTAATTCTGATAGGTTTAATTTAGAAATTTACTCAGATGCTAGCCAAACAGGGTGAGGCAGTATGTGGCTTGGAAACCCATCTTTGAAATGTGTCCCGACCTAACGATATTGTATTTAGAAACAAGGTTCTGCACACTCGTACTTTTATTCCTTGAGTATTCTTAAGAAAACAGTCAAAAGCATTTTTTTTGGAGCTTCACATGCTACTCTTCGCTTGTATGGCATCCGTTTGTCAACAAGACCAAGGACATAAGTTCTCTTTGAATCCCATGTCTGTAAAGACCAAAATTCCTTAAATATTGTATTCCTCAATTCTTCATTTATTTGGGCACACAAGAAGCTACGGCTTGTTAAAGTTTTGAACGCAGATTTGGCTTTATGCTTAGGTAGTTTAGCTTCAATTAATTTGTGGCTGCATCTTGGTCCTAAGCACCTTGAAGGTCGGGTTCTCTCTTCGTATCTTCCTTCTACTACGCGTTTCTTTCCTTTATATTTTTGACCAGTTACTCTTAATTCTACATTCTTTTGCCTCTCTATACCTTGAGTGTACTTGCGTTTTCTTCCAGTTTGTTCCGCATTATCGACTTCTTCATTATCGATTTCACCCTCACTATTAATGTCCTCAATGATTTGCTCCTTGTCAGTTATTTCTTCAGCAAACATCTCTTGATTGCTTTCTTCCTCAACATTTAGTTCAACAGCAGTAATTTCTTCACTGATTTGTTCCCCGCCAGTGATTTCTTCGGTAGCCATTTTGGAGGCCTCAAACTCATTCTCTATGTTAAGGTCAACGTTAAGATAATTTTCACCGTAGTCTACCATAATCCCATGATTCAGTGCTTCTTGTAATAGAACATTACCATCGCATGTAGATGTAACTAGACTGTCATGTTTATCAGTTGAGCAATATGTAATTCACAAAAACAAATAATTTAATTATTAATGAAATCAATTAGCCTGATAAAATAACTCACCCAGCATTATAACATTATTTTGTTCAGGTAAGAGATTGAAAGTTTCTGAGATAGCGTCTTTTTCTTTGTTAAGACTGGCATTGTATGTAGAAAAAGTAATATCGGTAGGGCTATGTTCTTCTAGAATCCCTTGAAGTATATCAACTATAAATAATATAAATGAAACTTCATTTGACTGAATTATGAAAATATCAAATTGAAAAGGCTTACCATCTCTTACTTCCTCCAGTGAGTGAAGATTGTGAATATCCTCATTAGTACGAGTATTGTTGAGTGAACCCATGCCGTCCTTGGTGTTCATATAATTTTCTTTATTAGCATACATTTTAGGTGAGTCAATGTAAACATCTATATTATTTTTTACCGTTGGTAAACTCTGCACATTATCCAACATATCATTTTGGCTAGTATTTTGCTCTATAAAATTCGAAAACATAAGTTATGTTAACAAGAAAGGTACTATATTACATTATAAGTAAGTATTACGCTGACGATATTACCTAATTGTATATCGTGTAATGGTCTTGCCTCTAAACAACGGGACACTAAAAACTGTCCTCTGGACATACCGTTGTACATGATGTACCTACAGGAAATAATTAAATGATATTATAAAGCTCATAAATAACCCTAATAATTATTATAAAAAAGATTTATTCTGCTAGACACATTGAGTCAATATTAAAACCATTTTAAGGTTATACTGTAACCTTTTTTATAGTAATTCTCTATACAATATGTTTTTTTCCGTTACACCTCTTCAAACCCGACTAATTGATTTCCCTCAATCAAGGTAAACATTTACAGTAAGCTCCTAATTAACTAATGTAAGGCTAATACAGAATCAGGCTTATCAACTAAAACTAACCAAACCTAAGGACAAAACCTGAACTAGTTTCTGTATGTAACAAAACATGTAAGTAAACTTAACATAAAGTTATAACGTCAGTTTCGGCCCGGCTATCGAAACCGGTTATATCTGGCTCAATTATGCTACTTGAAATAAAACACAGATTTAAAACAATTACAAGGGTTGTTTATTATTCAGCGAAATGTGAAAATGGTTTACAAGAAAATGAGTAGTTGAAATTTGTTAACAATATAAAACTGACATTTAAATGATTACAAAATTAGAATTGAGATAAATTCGTTATGAGAGAATTGAAAGTCCAAAGCAGCTAAATACTGATACGAGACTACGTGAAAGTTCGATAAACACAAAATTGACAAAGTTCTGCACGTCTGATCTTACTTTTGGAACACTTCAACAGGGAAACATCTTACATGTATATTCGAAGCCTTGGGCTCTCGACCAACCTTCCGTTGTAGTTTCGACAACGTTCGTTAGAAGTTCCCGATGAAACTCCACGTTGCAACTATGACTGCAACCAAGCGTAACTGTCCGACAGCTGTGATAGTGGCGTTGGTGTCGGCAGCTCGAAGTCTCAGGGTCCTGGCCAGGTCAGCTGTCCCAGTATCAGCCAGTGGTCTATAGATCGTAGGAACGTGTTCACCGTGTCAGTCGACTGGTGTTGGCTCGTGACGATGTGCATGAAATAAATTCACGTGAATTAGGCAGTGCTAAGGCCTGGTCAGTATTTAGTATATCGCTTATTACAAAAGAAATTTAGTGAAACACAATTATGACTTAAGATTTATGAAAATTATATAAAAACAAAAATACAAGTTAAATCCTATATATGTATAATAATAACCCTCAACAATATTCATGAATATTTTCCCTCGTTATATTAAATGACAATTTGAAAACACAAACTTGACGTGACTAACTGCAAGCCAAAGACAAAATTAATGAACAATAAGTGAGACGTTCGAAATCAAAAATATGAGGTCACGGTTCTTAAAAGAACTACTTAAATTTGCATTAAATTACACGAAAAAATAAGCTGCTCTCGGTGAACTTAATAAAAAGGTTACAATATTAATTAATCTTGACTAAAATGATCTCAGAACGACAAAGATATTACAAAAACAGCGGCCCTCCGTCAGGTATCGACTTATTATGTGCGTTGACTCGTGAATTTTACCGCCAAAAATACTGAAACTAACTTGAACCACACAGGTCAGGACGAAGATAGCCACGTCTATTTCTTGGAGTATAGTTGCTATAGAAGCATAGAGATTAACTCTACCCAAGAAATAGTCGGGCAATGGAGCGAGTCACAGGTGAGTTTTTCAATTTTGGAATTTACCAAAAAAATATCTAAAGAAAATCTTCTCAAAAAAACTCACCTGCACGGTATGCTCCGCTCCTGTCCTGTGCCTCGTTCCAAGAGAATGGAAATGCAAGATTGCCACGAACACGCGTCCGCGTCGCCTTGACCTACAAAATGGTCGGTGGCTCCTCGACCTCGAAACCGCCAAAAACTGAATGGCCGGCAACTCACATGAAATCAAAAAATATACCGTTAAACGGGTTCAACAAATTAATCTATACAACAAATGCACATAATAGAATCAAAAAATAGCATCAGGCAGGTGATAAAGTTAGATAAAGAATCTTGAAAAAAAAACCACCTGATATTATTTTTATACCTGACAGACACTTGCCCCTTGGAGATCGGAAAGATAGAGAGAGAGCTTGACAGTCGACACTTTGCTTTTATAGCGTCTCACAGAATATATTCGTTAAGGTTAGGATCCTTGAATTAAAATTCAACGTACACTGATGGACACTGGTTAGTGGAACAAACCCAGGGTATCCGAACAGACCACCAGAATCTAAGCGCTAACCTAGATCCAGGCGAACCAAGCCGAACGACCTACCACCTATGTTACAGTGTACTCTAAGGTTCAACGTACCTCGGATCTTAGCAGATGTTTTCGTATTCACTTCACATTAGAAATCGATATCACAAAACAAGTTTAGTGAACTGATATTCGACTGAATCAAATTCTAACTTGCGATGTCAAACCAAAATACTCAAATTATGTGTTGAAGGTCGATAATATTATTTCAAAACGTAGTAACGGGGTTTTACCAAAAAATTCCGTTACAAAGTAAGTAACAATGAGAAAATGTAACTACACTAATTGATGAGCGCTTGATTTTGATCGGTACCCCAAAGTTTCAGTCTAGAGCTATCAAAAACTCCTTCGAATGGTCTCTGCGTTATTTGAAACCCTTCTATATCCGAAATTACATACCTATAGTTCGGAAAAATTTTTAATAGGTTTCATTATATTTTTATGACCGCTCAATGTTTCACTAGCCGTTTGTCTAACCGATTCTAATTCTGGAATTTGTCCCAAGTCATATTCTTCTAATGTTTCTAAGAATGTTTTTAGTGTATCACCTTCTACTCCTAACTGCCTTGTACCGAATTTTAACGTGTAGGGAGTTTGTCTAGTAGTTTTATTAACGGTGTTGTTTATCGAAAATTCAACCGCGGTTAATACCTGAACCCATTTTTTAGCTGAGTAAACTAACTTCGAAATCATGGGAATCATGGTTCGGTTTAGGCGTTCCACTTGCCCATTTGCTTTGGGAACCCCAATCGCAACTTGTACCTGGCCTACTCCATTCTGTTCAAAAAAAAAAGAGATAAAGCTTGTAAACTGAAAGCTGTTCCTCGATCTGAGATAATTCACTTAATAGAATTCTTAATGTAATCTTTCAATTTTCCGTTCATCATCGGAAACCAATAAGTTTGTTTTATGGTTTCTAGACATTTTTCAGACCCTAAGTGGGCCAAGTCGTCATGACAACTTCTTATTACACTTACCCGCCTGCAATTGTAAAGCATAGTAACTAGACTTACTAGGTTTTACTTTAGTAACTATTTTCTGACTTATATCCTTCAAGATATTACGTGAACCGTTTTAGTAACTTGACCTTTATTAACATCTGATATATTCTCTACTCGATTTACTAGACTTACATTTTCTTTTAGTATTTAAACATAAAAAATTACTATAGTAAAAGCTAATAACTGGACTTGTCAATCATGAAATATTAATTTTATTATTTATGTAGCTAAGGTGTTTCACAACTAAACTATTTTCACAATTGTAAAACCTAGTAACACAACTTATTTCAAGGTAATGCAATAAAAATAGTGAGGGCGGCAGCGGCTGCCTCGGCAACTTACTACCTACTTCTGCGCCGCTAGTCGTCCGTAGACGTTCGACATCGATAGTCGTTTCTCTTCGCGTCCCTCTGCGTTATTAGTGTATTATATACGCATAAGTGGATTGCCTTATTTTACGAAATGACAAGCCGTACAAATATGATAAGGAGTAATCTTCGGAAAGGAAGGTATGTATGACTTTTATAATTATTATACCTACTGTATTTTTTAACGTAGTAAGTTTGAAGTTTTAGATAAAATCTCTTTTATTATACTGTTTTTTGAGGGGATCCTCGCGTGTTTTCTTTTAAGCCACTAAATTAATCCAAAAACAAAATATAATATGCAATGTAAAGTAATTTTTAATCAGTTCAACTTAAAATACTACGGGTGTATATTAAAGGCATTTCTAATGTCATGAGTCTTCCTTTAATTGAATATATTTTTTGTAGAATTCAAGAAGAACAGGGAACGAACAGTGATTCCAAAAACCATTTTTATCAAAGGAGCCTGATATAAACATATTTTCTCTTTTTTCTAAACTACATAAGTTGCAACGAGTCACTGCCTCTATATTCAGGTTTTATCATAATTTAAAGCACAAACACAATCGCCAGTTTGATTGTCTCACAGTTTATGAACTAAACCAAGCCTTAATTTGTTTAATAAAATTAGCCCAAGACGAAGTTTATAGCAAAGAAATAAATGCATTAAAGGCAAATAAGCCTATCGATACTAAAAGCTCTTTATTAGCATTAAACCCTATCTTGGACAATTCTCAAGTTTTACCTGTGGGTGGTAGGCTTCAAAATTCAGCATTCTCTTATGAGAAAATACACCTTATTATCTTACCTCCTAATCACAAATTAACCATCCTCATTATTGAAAACGAGCATGTAAGACTTTTGCATTGTGGTCCACAGCATTTGCTAGCTTCAATGCGGCAGAAATATTGGCCAATAAGGGGCCGCAATTTGATTAAGAAAGTTGTTCATAAATGTGTCACATGTTTTAAAGCAAAGCCTCAAGGTTTGCCATACATCATGAGCTCTCTTCCGGCTTCAAGATTTTCAGCGAAATATCCTTTCGAAAATACAGGTGTAGACTACGCTGGTCCCTTCCTGATTCGAGATAGGAAAACCAGAAACTACAAGTTGTGTAAATGTTTCCTAACTAAAGCTGTACATCTGGAGATAGTCTCAGATCTAAGTACAGAAGGTTTTTTTGAAGGCATTTCACAGATTTATAGCTCGCAGAGGAAAACCCAAGCAAATTTTTTCTGATAACGGCGGCAACTTTGTCAAAGCGAATCGTGAATTAGCCAATTTATATAAGTTCTTAAAAGCTAACAAAATTCAAATCACAGATTGTCTTAGCGTGGTACCATTGTTCGATGTTGGTGAGTTCTTGAATGTGGGCTATTCTATTGGAGACAAATGTCTTCCAACGTTGTGGCTGTGACTTAATCCAGTGTAGAGTTATGGTTGAATCAGAATAGTAGAAAATATCATTGAGTTGAACCTTTAAAATTTTAAGGATACTTTCAGAAAGATTTGCGAGTAAAAGTGCGGCAGATAACTCCAAACGAGGCAAAGTTATGCTTTTAAGTGGAGCGACTCTAGACTTAGAGCATAAAAGTGAGACATAAATATTCCCAGCTTCATCTACCGATCGTAAGTAAATGCATGCTCCATATGCGCTTTCAGAGGAGTCTGCGAAGCCATGCAATTCGACAATACGATGCCCATGCAAGAGTGCATGTTGAGGTACCTGAATTTGATTTAGATATTGCAACTGATCTCGGAATGACAACCACGTTGTATGCAAATGTTGGGGGAGTGACTGATCCCAGGACAACTTAAGTTGCCAGAGGCGTTGTAGAATTAGTTTCGCATTAATTGTTATCGGAGAAAGAAGACCTAACGTGTCGAAAATTTGGGCTGTTATCGAAAGAATCGTGCGCTTTGTTACGTTAGTTTTAGAGTTATGATTTATGACAGAATATGGAAGTAAGTCATGTTTAGGATTCCAGATTATACCGAGAGTTTTGGTTTCTGCTTCCTTCTCGAATTGCTTCGACTGAATATCGCTAGGGGTACTTTCACACAGCGATGGAACACCACTTGCGTAAATTGAAACCACCAGAATGTAGTATTTCATCAACTTGTTGCCTTAAGACTTTCAGTTGTTCTAATGAATCATGACCAGTTAACATGTCATCAACATAGAAATCTTCAGCTACAATGTTGCTGGCAGCAGGATATTTTTCTTGGAAGTTTATAGGTAGCTGTTTAATACAGCGTGTTGATAGAAAGCTGGCAGAACCTGTGCCGTAGGTGACAGTGTTTAGTTGGTATATAGCGACTTCGTCTGACGGACTGAAACGCCAAAAAATCCTGTGATATTTTCTGTCAGGTTCTTGAAGCAATATTTGCCGATACATTTTCTCAATGTCGGCGGTTAAAACATAGAAATGTTGCCTAAATCGAATGATTAGAGAAAACAGATCGCTCTGAATAGTGGGACCAACGCACTGAGTGTCGTTTAGAGGTAGTCCAGTGGTGCTTTTAGAAGAAGCATCAAATACAACGCGTACTTTGGTTGTAGTACTTGATTCCTTCACTACGGAGTGATGTGGCAGATAGAATGAATTGTTATGTTTGGAATCGTCTTCGCTTATTTTTGACATGTGATTAAGTTGAATGTATTCTTGCTTGAATTTATGATACTCGACTTAAAGAGCATCATTTTTCGAAAGCTTTGATTCAAGGCTATGAAATCGTTTTAAAGCATTTGTTTTAGATTCGCCTAAGTTAATGACATTTTCCTTAAAAGGAATGGCAACCTGAAACCTACCAGTTTCATCCCTTGTAGTGTGTTCACAAAAGTGAGTTTCGGCTTGTCTTTCTTCTGGTGTATACTCGTCTGCTTGATTGTAAGAAGGATGACTCTCTAGTTGCCAGAATTTAGCTACTTGGTCCTCTAGAGATTGTTTAGAATTGATGCTTAGAAAACTATAGGAAGTTTGATACTTTGTTGGACCTGAAAGCATATAGTCACCTGCTACAATCCACCCACGTGCGTTTTTTGAATTAGGGGGAGATTTGGACCCAATTCTATTCGTCCAACACAAAGCATCTTCCAAGCAACTGAACCTCCAATGAGAATATCTATCTTTCCTCCACGACTAAAAGTGGGATCAGCTAGTCTTATATTGCTAGGGATATTTAGGGATGTTGGATCGAATGAGTAAGTCGGCAGAGTACCTGTGACACGATCAAGAACAATGCACGAGAGTTTGACCTTATAAGCATTATGTATAGAAGATATTTCTACTTCAGTCTTGTATTTGGAACTACAACTGAGAGTATCGCCAGCTCCAAATAAAGCAGAATTGACTTTATTGAGCCCCAAATCTAGCTTCTTGCGCACAAGACTGTTCTGGGACCCAGGATCTAAGAGAGCTCTACACGTGTGTGCATTTCCGTGTCTATCCGAGACCTGCACCAGTGCAGTAGTCAGAATCGATTGCTTTTCAGTATTCTCTTGATGAGCGTGGTACACTCCAGAGTGTTCGACATTTCTTACCTGTACCTGACTTAAATTTTGAATACTACTGGCGGCGTTGTTTGTTTCTTGTGAAATTTCACGATTAATAATTGCCAAATTTACGGCCTGGCTTTCAGAATTATTTTGAAGTACTTTGAGTTTTGTCATGATTAAAGTTGTCCTCCTTTTGACTTTTTGCACAAGTGATTTTGAAGTGAAATGAAAAAGTGATCTGACAGTGACATGATTTTTTATTGGTAAATGGAACAGTTATCTATAATCTAACCCTTGAATGAATTTTTCAATATTTGTCACCACCTTAAGCCCAGAAACACTCAAAACAAACACAAATTACATAAAAATCGATTTGCTTTTAAAACTGATTTAAAACTGTAAAAGGAGGACGGCTTAAATTTGTCAACATGTAATAATGTGTGGTGTCTCTCAGCACATTTCCGACACGATGTCGCTTTGCAATCATCAGTTTTATGATTGGAACTCCAACCATTGCTCGTATGCGTCAGAGAATGTTAGAAGATTCATTATTGGGAGTTTAATGTTAGGCATTGATATTTCTTGGAGACTGAGTGCAAATTGAATCATTGTTTTGTTTATCATATTTTGCTAGGAATGAGTTTATTTGAGCTATTAATTCATAGTAGGCATCATCAAAGCAATTTCGCTCGTCCGCTTGAGTATTGAGATTTTGTTCTTCAGAAGATTCTTGAAAGCAGAAACTTAGATACAACATAACATGTGAACCCTTAAGTGGTATTGGAAATGTTGAAGCAGACCGGTCCTGATGAGGGTTTGACACTTCGCCTTGCCAAGAATGCTAACCACTTTGCTATGCCTGGCAACAGGGCATAGGCTACAATCATACTTGTACTGGCCCGTAATACACTACTAACAGCCAGCGATATTAACGATGGTTTAGAACACACATATTGTTTGTCCACATTGGGTCATTTTTGAGTTAAACAGATATTCTGAACCGTATAGGTATTATATACGCTGTGTAGGAAGTCAAGAAAAATCGAGAAAGGAGGAAACCTTAATTTCATTATATTGTATAACCAATAGTTGAAATATTTTCTTTCTGCACAATCATTGTAGGTCACTATTTAACGGTCGTTTAGGCTTGCTTGAGAACACACATAGGATGTCCGGATACAATATTTGTGCCCTTTTATGAATATCTTGATTTTTGTAAACATTGTATGTCCGGACATATAATATGTGTGCAGAGTTGGAAAGTCCCCGCAGGATAGCTTTTTTGTATCAAACAGGACATGCAACGTTTGTGCTTTCATAATCAGTTGCCTGTCAAAACATCTCGGTTTTGGTCAGGTTATGTTGTTTTGAGCAGGTTTTGTGCTTAAAGGAATATCTTGTTGTTGTTGTTCATTCGAGGAAAACTGGTTCATCTTGCAAAAAAGCAAGTGGAAAATTTTCGAGAAAATAACAAAAATTCTTATGACAAACAACTCACAGCTAAGAACAACTTCATAGTCAATTTACTAATGTATCTACTTTACTATTTTGTTTTTTATTTGTTTAATATTTAGCGTCATGTATTAATCCCATTCAATCTCAAAACTTTGAATGCGTTTTATATTTTGCGGATCCACCAGATATGACAGATAATTTCATTGATTCCCATTCTGATCAAGGCACTCCCAAGGGGACATACTAATTGTTTCTTTGGGTATGTCTATTAACGATTGAAATGAAAAGTGTCGGCTGTGTGCACGTGATTAAATTTATGAAAATGTAAAAAAAACATTTTTTTTAAATTTAACTTTTTTAAGAAATTTATGTCTTCCCACAAATAATTTAAAAAATTAATAATACCTCCTCTTTAATATTCTAATTTAAAAAACAAACAATTTATTTACACGCCCATATCGATTTCAAATTGCGCGGGCTTTCTAGTATTATTCATGGTTTCCACTCGAGCTGGTAACATCTAAATTCCCTTGTCATCTTCCACGTTGCCTCGAGGCCTTCCGGCCCATCAGCTGTTCAACAAAACGGCTATCATTCATAATTATTAATATTAAAATTAAATATGTCCTATTATATAGCTTATGAGCTGTGATATGTATAGGTGTTTTAAGTATTTTAACATGTGACAAGTTTGTTCTATCGTCCTCTATGGTTTTATATAATATATGGCATCTCAAAATTTCTTGTACACCTGACAAGTGCGTATAGCACAAATTAAAAAGAATTTCAGTTTTTTCTACGTTATCATACGTTTTTCGTCCCCTAAATTGTGTGGTGCTCTCTTCCAGGTGGTACTGATGATGGCGTAAGCCGAAAGCGCTCTACCATGCCTTTTTAAGAAATATATATTTTGCACGAAAATACACCTCGCATTTTCATAATATTAACGATTGATCGTGCTATGCCTTAATGTTTGTTTAAAACATATATTTTTTACAGGTTCACTCGATACGCATGATATTACTGTTTTCCCTACAAATGATATTGAACCACAACAGAAGTTTGGAGAATTAGAGAGAGATTTTCTGAACATAGTAGAAAACGTGACGTACCAAGTTGAAGCAACAGATAGCATGGTAGAAACCGTGGAGTATTATGTTGAAGAAATGTAAAACGAAGTAGAAGATGTGGAGTATCAAGTTGAAGAAACAGGAAACACGGCAGAAGATGCGGAGTACCAGCTTAAAGAAACACAAAACATGGAGAAAGAAGAAAATATTTCTTTTACTGATATTTGCCAGAGCAGGAAATATCTGGAGGCAGTGGCAGTGAAACCAGTGAAGTAGTCCCAGAAAATTCAGTAGTGGAGCAATCACTGCTACTAACACCACCATGTCAAACTATTGAGCATTTAACAACTAAAAAAAAACGAAAGCGGAAGGAACAACCTGATACCTGGAAAAGGAATGAACGAAAAATAAAACGAATGTGTGGAAAAAGCTACGAGAAAAGGAAAATATTATTGTACAGGGTGGCCCATCCAAGCGGAAAAAGTGTGCTACGTGGAGACAGGTTAACCTAAAATCGTCATTCAAAAAATGAGGTTGTAGTAAAAATTAAGGGGAATTCCAGGGTGTACCCTAATTTTGTATACGAGGGTCGGTAAAAAAGTTATCGCGAAAAAACATTTTTTGCAAAATAAAAAAAATATATTTTTTTACCTACACATTCATTAGAGAACCTTTAAGTAGTATTCCCCAATATTCAGTTTTTTAATATAACTTCCGGTTATAGCGGAAATGAAAGCGGTTTTCTCTATTTTACAACTTACACATTTCTCTTAACCATCACATTCCTTTTTTAATTCTGAATCCAACGATATATAATTTGACTTATTTATATCCAACCGTTTCCGAGATATTTATCAGAGAAGCTTCATCAAACTAGATACATGGTCTCATGGTCGGTGTCTGATGTTCGATCTGAGTAGGCCAAACAATAAAACCAAATTTATGACAAATCAAGTCAGCCATGATAATAAAACTGACAAGCGAGTAGGCTGAATGTTAAAGTGGCTATAGCCATTCAACTGCATTCAACTTAATTAAAAATCTCGTGGAAATTATGAAACATTTATTATTTTTACTACTGTCATATTTATTATAACAACAACAATATGATTAGTTATTAAAAATTAGTTAGAAGTTCATTTACATTAAATGTTCAAAATGGTTTCCATTATTATTTACACATAACCTAAGTCTTTTTAAGAATTTTTTTCGGACATTTTCAAAGATTAAGGGACGATTGTTTAAACTATCAATTTCTAATTTTACTCGTCTTTTAATCTCCTCAACATTTTCGGGGCGGTTCTTATAAACTTTATTTTTTAAATGCCCCCACAAGAAAAAATTCAAGGGGGTTAAATCTGGACTACGTGGCGGCCACCTTATCGTTCCATGTTTACCAATCCAATTTTCAAACGAATTGTTCAAAAATTCCGTTATGGGCCCACAGTTATGGAGGGAAGCGCCATCTTGCTGCCATATTAATTGTCTTTCTTGGAGTTGGTTAAGAAAAATTAATGGCGACTGGTCAAAGTATTGTTCCAATTCGTTCTGGATTAAATGTAGGTATTTCCTACCTGTCATACTTCCTGAATAAAATAGAGGGCCCATTATAAAATTTCCCACAATTCCGCACCAAACACCCATGGAATTTCTGCCGGATTTCACAACTTCACGAAATGCCCGTGGATTGTCAACAAACCAAAATATACTATTTTTCCGGTTGTATATTCCCGCCGTTGTAAATGTAACTTCATCGGATCAAATAATTTGTTTAAAAAATCCAGCTCCACCTCTGCAAAATAAAAGTTTAACATTGTTTGACAATATTCCAGTCTTCTTGCAGCATCTCCAGGGAATAGCCTTGAACAGGTAATATTTTGAAGGCTTTAAATTTGCTTAATTTCGTTACCCTTTGTATTGTAGACCGGGGAATTTGTAAGTCTTTCGCTGCATCTCTCTGAGATTTTTCGTTATTTCTTCTGAAATAATTTAAAATTCGTTCTCTCTCGTCCTCACTAATTCTAAACCCTTTTTTTCTCTTGCTAATCACACTTCCTGTCGATCTGAATCTTCGATACAGCTTACATATAAATGAAGCACTCGGAACATTTCTATTTGGATATTTACGAGAATACTCCCTCAAAGTTTCTACGTATCTTTTATAATTTTTGATGAAGATCTCTAAAATATCACAGCATTCTTCTTTCAAAAACATTTTTTAAACTGCAACTACTAACAGCTTCAGTAACAAAATTTTAGACTAATCTGACACGTAAATAGAAATATTGAATTGACAGCCTACTCGATTGTCAGTTTTATTATCATGGCTGACTTGATTTGTCATAAATTTGGTTTTATTGTTTGGCCTACTCAGATCGAACATCAGACACCGACCATGAGACCATGTATCTAGTTTGAGGGAGCTTCTCTGATAAATATCTCGGAAACGGTTGGAGATAAATAGGTCAAATTATATATCGTTGGATTCAGAATTAAAAAAGGAATCCTGTGATGGTTAAGAGAAATGTGTAAGTTGTAGAATAGAGAAAACCACTTTCATTTCCGCTATAACCGGAAGTTATATTAAAAAACTGAATATTCGGGAATACTACTTAAAGGTTCTCTAGTGGATGTGTAGGTAAAAAAATATATTTTTTTTATTTTGCAAAAAATGTTTTTTCGCGATAACTTTTTTACCGACCCCCGTATACAAAATTAGGGTACACCCTCGAATTCCCCTTAATTTTTACTACAATCTCATTTTTTGAATGACGATTTTATGTTAACGTGTCTCCACGTAGCACACTTTTTCCGCTTGGATGGGCCACCCTATACCAGAAAAACCTCATCATATTGATTGCTCTACATGCCTATTCAGATGTTCAGATAAGATTTCTGCTGAGAAACCCAAGACTTTTACATCAAGAATATTGGGCACTTGCTGATTCTGATCATCAGAAAGCATACCTGTGTTCATTGGTAACTGAAAAAATATACAGCGACACAAGAAACGAGACCCTGATAGAAAAATCACAAAAAGAAAGTCGCGCTTCTATTTACTTCCTGCTAAAGATAATGAAAATACTCGGGTTTTGCCTAAAACCTTTCTGTGCCACTTTCAGTATTAGTTTTCAAATTGTTTACCTAGCTTTGAAAAAATGTTGTACTGGTGGCGCCTATCTAGGTTCTGATAGACGCAAAGGAAAAATTCCAGCTAACATCACGCCAATGATAGCAACAAATCACGTTAAAACACACATAGACAGATTTCCTCTTAGGGAATCTCATTATAGTGGTCAAGAATCTTTATTTAGCAGTCGATCTAAATATATCCATAATCTATGGGTTGTATGTAGAACTATACTGCCCCAATGAAAACATTACCCCAGTCTCCACTAATGTTTACCGCTCAATTTTTCATAGTTATGAACCTTTACTATCTTTTCATATCCCCAAAAAAGATCAATGTTCAGTGTGCAATTGACATTATAGTGCAACAGACAAAAACTGATTTAGAAGATAATTGGCAGCAACATAAACAAAGAGAAAAGGAAGCAATGGATATGAAAGAAAATTACAAAAGAAGGGCCCAAAAAGATACCAGTTACAGAGCCATAAATTTTGATTTAGAAGCTATACTATCTGCTATCTGATTTAGAAGCTATACTATCCATTTGCAGATGCCTATAAACGGAAACATTCAGTATTTAATTTCACCATATACGACTCTTTCGATCAAAGTGGACATTGCTTTGTTTGGGATGAAACTCACGGCTCTAAAGCAGCATCAGAAATTGCTACGTGCTTGTTGAAATATTTATACAACTTGTCCCAAAACCACAATCAATTTGTATCAGCTGCAATGGTATACGCTGTAAATAAAATTGACAATTTACAAATAATTGACTTGAAATTTATGGAATCCGGTCACGGAAGCTTATTCAATTCATGAAAGTGCTCGAACATCGAAAAATTTTCACAACTAAAGAAATTGCAAGAAAAACCTCGACCTTGCAAGGTAAACAGATTGTATTTCTCGGATTTTTATGATCTTCAGACTCTAGCATCGCTCATTATGACAAACACAAAAATAAATACAAATAAATGTCAAGTCAAATTAAGTGGCTTCGATTTGATAAATCTAAGCCTTTCATGAAGTGTTTTTAGAAGTTAATGTGTTAAAATCTAAAGGAAATAAACAAAATATTTCGTGGAATGTGGAATGCCATTTCCTTGTCTCAAAAGTATGGAAAAAGGATGTCTATTTCAGAAAAAAAAGAACGACCTGATATATCTACTTTGTAAACAAATAATTCTAAATGCATACAAAGATTAAATTGAGAGTATACCAAGTTCTAAGAAAACTAATGATTGTGCCCCGTGCCCCTTCATAATATTTTGATATTTAGGTAAAATTACAATGACAATGACAATGTTATACATACAAGTAATTGTTAAATGAAACTACAGCCACATAGAAAACATCACATCAATAGTTTTAACAATTGATTATTTTCAATTACGCAGGTCGGAATATATTTATTGATCAATACTGAACAATACAACATATTATACATATATGTCTTTTAACCATCGCTAATATTGCAGGGCTAGTGCTACAGAACCTTTTAAGAGGGGAGAAATTGGGCGACTTTGACAAAATGTTATTATTTGTTGATTTTAACGCTATTGTTCCTTTTTTCAAAAAAGTAATTCAAGAGAAAGTTTTTTTGTGGCCATTGGGCACCTAGTCATTATAAGAAATTTTTTACTAAAAAAGTGGGGAAAAGTACTTTTTGGTAAAACATAATACAAAATGTTACTAGAAAAAATTGTTAAGAATGCAAAAATGAATAAAACAGCAGAATTTAAAAGCAAAAGAGCACTTTAGAAAAATGCAAAAAATCTATATAGGCCTAGGATTTTGAAATTTTGTACACTGACTCAATTTTTCATATTGAACAACTTTTTTAATATCATTTTACCGTAACTCCTATGGGAAAGGCACTTTACTAGTTTACAGTTTTTCGAAATATGCTTTCAAACCAAGTAGGGCTGATTAATTAAGTAAGTGAAAAAATTAATATTTATCTCTTTTATCAATTCGTTGCGTATGTGTGTGGAACGATCTAAAAAATATGAAATACTAACGTGTGCCGATAAAATTTTCACTCTGTGTTTTTTTTAACAAGATACATTCCCAGGTAACCGAAATGGAAATGACAAGTCGTATTGCTTCATTTTCATGAAGGTTTAGGTCACAGGGGAGTTAACGAAATTGGATCCTGCATATTGCTCTATCTCGAAGAACTCGCAAAATCGAAGCATGGTAGTGACTCGGTTAACTGTGGGGGTCAGCCAATTTGACATTATTTTTACTCTCATTTTCAGATACATGATTACAGCATATTTGTATACAGTCGAAGCGCATAATATTAATTCTCTTACCTTCGGGGACACACGCAGAGCGAGGGCGGCGCTGTCCACAGAGTTATAGAAAAGACTGAAAATGGCTAAAAAGTTAGGACCCATTTTTGTGCCCGAGCAGTATGTGGCCACCAATAAGAAATTAATTGTTAAGGAAATGAGTTTCAGTGTTTTTTTTTCGATTTGAAAGCCTTGCACGGAGGAGTCGCCCTTAGCTTATTAAAGAATATTGATGGAAATGACTTCAGAATTAGTGATGTAAGACTGCTTCAATTTCGAAAAGGAAGCGATATATTCAGTTACAAATTAAGTTTCAAGCAAAAGGAGTGGGGCAGTGTAGAGTTTAGACCTAAGAAGAGATGTCTTTCGGAAGTAAAACCTATTAAGGAAATTATGACGAAGCCTGCGTACATCACAAACATTCCGTTAACAGTTAATAAAAAGAAAGATTTAAAAAGTTTAGTGCTTTTTTTAAATTTATTACTTTAGAAATATTTTGTACTTTTGTAGGAGATTAAAAAATGATAGATTTAGCACTTTAACAGCACCTCTTTTGAAAACTGATATTCTTAGATTTTGAACCAATGACCTTTTATAAAAGCTGAATAATTACGAGTATACCATAAAAGTATTATTTAGTAAACTAACATGTTCCTTAATTAAATATAGGCTGTTTAAATTTGAATGTATTTTTGATAATTACCTATAAAAATATTGACACAAGTGCTGCATTTTCATTTTACAATTTTGGAAAGACGACAAGATTCACAATTACTAATAAAATTTATTCGCTTCCTTAAAACTCAGTTAAGAATAACTAACAATCGTTGAAAAGTTCATAATTTTGCAGTTTTTTACCGGAACAGCGGATTATAGTAGTACTTAGTGTTTATTTTGCCATCTGTGGTTGGGTACGACTTAAACGACTGTCTTGGAAATATTAGAAAACCGAGACACTTCTACACCGTCTCGGTGAGTCATGAATTTAACTCGCGAGGTACCTGAATTATGCATTTAATGTCATTTTTGAAGCTGTATCCAACAAAAAAAGTTTATGAAAATCGAATTATAAATAAAAATTTTACAGGATTGTTCAGTCCTTAAGTGGGGCATTGAAATTTTTGAAACACCCTGAGAGCTAAGGTAATGCAAATTGGCACATTTGGGTTTCGAACAAGGCTAAATAAGAATCCGGTATTAATTTTCCTTTAAAAAAATCCCTAATAGTACTTCTCGAAATTTCAGCACTAAAACACCGTCTCAGTGAGCCATGAACTTAACGCATGAGACACATGAATTATGCATTTATTGCGATTTTTGAAGCTCTATCAAACAAAAAAAAATTATGAAAATCGACCTATAAATAAAAATTTTACAGGGGCGATCAGTCCTTAAATGGGGCACTAAAAATTTTGAAACACCCTGTAGAGCCACGGTAATGCAAATTGGTCCGTTTGGGTTTCGAACAACGCTGAATAAGAATGCGGTATTAATTTTCCTTTAAAAAAATCCCTAATAGTACTTCTCGAAATTTCAGCATTAAAACAACGTCTCAGTGGGCCATGAACTTCACGCACGAAGCACCTGAATTATGCATTTAATGTCATTTGTGAAGGTCTATCCAACAAAAAAAAGTTTATAAAAATCAAGCTATAAATAAAAAGTTTACAGGGGTGATCAGTCCTAAATGTGGCACTAAAAATTTTGAAATACCCTGTAGAGCTACGGTAATGCAAATTGGTATGTTTGGGTTTCGAACAACTCTGAATAAGAATCCGGTATTAATTGTCCTCTAAAAAAAATGCCTAATAGTACTTCTCGAAATTTCAGCACTAAAACATCGTCTCAGTGGGCCATGGAATTAACGCAGGAGGCACCTGAATTATGCATTTAATCCCATTTGTGAAGCTCTATCCAACAAAAAAAAGTTTATGAAAATCGAGCTACAAATAAAAATTTTAGAGGGGTGGTCAGGCCTTAAGTGGGACACACTGTATATGATAGTAATCCATGAAATCCATGGAATAGTAAAAGTTTGGATCAGAGGAACTGTTGATAAGGACGGCGGAAGACAGAAGTGGGAATAGTAGGTGTCATCTTACATTTTTACATGAAATATACCTATACTAAAATCAAATATCTCTGACGCCTGATGTACAGAAGAACATTTGCGTTGAGATATTAGCCAGACGCACGACCTTGATTTAATATTATTTTTACAATTGCTTACGTCAAAATATTTCTGAAAAAATTATTGGCTTAATTACAATCGTTCGAAACATAGATGAAATTATTTGTGGCAGAATCTAAATAGCTGAAAACAACAAGATAAAACGCATAAATACACTTTTGCGATCGAGTAGGTACATCCCTGTTGCCAGGCACGCTAATATTTTATGGCCTATTGACCAATCGCTTTATTTCGCGCATCGTCATGGAACATGTGCTTTTATTTATGCCAGGCGTCAGAGTTATTTGATTTACTATAGCTAATAATATTCAACACACCACTGAGCCATTATTTCGTTTAAAATATAGCTTCATGGCAACTATAACTCGATAGCTATGACCAAATTGCAATTCTTATATCGAGGCCTAAACAATAGTATAGCTTATTACTCAAATTTTCAGCTATTTTTATTATAGATTTTATTTTTCAATGTACAGGGTGTCCCAAACTCGACGCCCCAGGGTTATTTATAGGGAAATAAAAACAGCCAGTAAAAATTTAACTTGTGGGTTTCTTGTAGGACCACTCAAGATTGCTTTTGGGCCAAAAAGATAGTTTTTAGGAATTTGGGAAATATAGGTGTGACGTCATCAAATATATTTTCCCAGGGCCATACCTGTTTCTCTTTATATTTGGAAAGAGCACGTTTTTCTGATAAACTTTCGCAAATAATTTTTTTATATCTTGTTTCATTAATAAAATATATGCCTATTATTTGTAAAAATATGAAAAATATGCCATGGTATTTTTTAGCAAAAATCGACTTAGCCATGAAGTTTTCAAAATTATTTTCCTGGGTATCAACTATCAAAATAAAATGTGAAAGTGTCATCACAATAGATATTTATTAAAAATTAGTAATTAGTTGCAAATTGCTTACATATGTTTCGATCGAGAATACGATCATCATCAGAGCAATTATAAAATATGCAGTGATATTTTCACCTAAAAAAATAGAAAATTCTATTTCGACTGCATATTTTATAATTGCTCTGATGATGATAGTATTCTTGATCGAAACATATGTAAGCAATTTGCAACTAATTACTGATTTTTAATAAAATAATTTTGAACATAAATTATTGACAACCAGGAAAACTAAAACAATTTTAAATGACTTATGAAGGTACATTTTTGATAGAAACAATTGACAGATGCTCGGACCGATGTATGAATTTTATTATTAGTTATAAAAATATAACTGTATGAACGCCTTTTTAAGAAGAACTGTTATTTAAAGGCGCGTACAGTTATAAACACTTATTACATAGGATGATGCTTATTGAAAAGGAACCAAGCGCCAAATAGCAAAAATTCGATGACTCCATACGACAGCCTGATATTCATTCTATTTGTGTAAAAGGTCTCAAACGCCTTGTTATAATCCTAGAGACATCTGTTGGGCGAAGGCCCAAGCGACTTACAGAGAAAAAGCAGTTTTCTTTTATAGAAAAAGATACAATTAACGATATCTTTTATAGAAAATTATTAGTGTCACTTGGTTCCTTTTATATTTTTGAACATTCAGGTGCTTTGAACAAAGCGTGTTGGTTTTCGTCTGTGTTGTTTTAATCAGGAATTAAAAATGAGTAAAAGAACTAAAATAATTCTTGATGTGTCATTCTTGATGTGTCATTCAAAGTACGACTGAAAAAACGAAAACTCAGCGAATGCAGTAATGCAAGTAAATTTTTAGGTTATGTTTTCTTTATATTTATTTTGTATATAAAAATTATTGCATTTTCTTATTGTAAAAACGTCTTTAATGGAAGCCATCAGTTTTTGGGCTTTTTTTTTAAATATAATATGTATAAATAAATTTAATGTATCTATTATAAAGTGAATTGCGAACCAGAACGTCTGTAGGGCTGTTGGCTCGTTTTAAATATTGCTCTGTGTGCAAATTTTTATTATTATCTTTTGAAGTTTGTTAACAATAATTAATTCGGATAATTTTTGCGTGTTTTAGGAACCACCTGAACAACCAGAGACGTGCAATTTCAATATTTCAAACTTAGATTTACCAGGTAAAAATAAAATAAAAATATTTTGCTAACTTTCATAATAACGGTGGATTCTTTCTGGTCCTAGGTAGGTATTGTAATTTTCCACAAGATGCCTAATATATTTTTTGGGATGAAATTACCAAATACCTATTTTATTGTTTCAGAGGAAGACATTTTAAAGATGAAGGAAAAAATGATTGACACGAAGATTCAAGACCGAAATAATGAAGACTCTGTCACTGTCACTAAAACAAGTGCAAATGTAATAGTTAAAGACATTCTATTCTTCAAGTGTTCCACTTAACGAAATTATTGCAGTTCCTAACCTAAGCTTGCCAGGTAAATATTTTAATAATATTAGTGGATATTTTGAATATTTTTGTTTTATAAAAATAAATCAAAATTTACCAAGTACCTACTTATTATTATTGTTTCAGAGAACGACAACGCTGACATGAACATGGAGAATAAAGAAACACATTACATGGAGATTACATCATATCAAACTAATGAAAATAATTTACCTATCACCAAAACAGATTTAAAAGTAATTGTTGAAGAAATTCCGATCGTTAAAGACGCACGTCCGGTTCTTGAGGACTCACTTAAAATAATGATAATGACTGCTGGCAACATAAACAATAACTACATAGGTGACGATAACATTGAACAGATTAACAGATTAACAAGACGAAGATTCAGATGACAGCATAAAAGATCGTGACTTTATTCCGGAGGAGGAAGGCGGTAGTAGTTCGGTGGAAAGTGAAAAGGAGTTGCTGTTGCTATTTAATGAAGAAGAAATTGAGGGAAGGGAAAAATTAATGGAAGAAAAAGACGCTTGGAAAGGGCGATCTAAAAAAGGAAGACATGCAAAATATCCCGGACAAACCTTTGCAACTAGGAAGAAATTAAAACATGCCAATAAAACTCACTACACTGTCAAGGGAAAATTGAAAGAAGCCAAGCTATTTATTGATTACAAATGCAGCTGTTTAAGGAAATGCAGTGAAAAATTAACAGGAAAAGACAAACATTTTGGGATTTAGCTTCGTATGATTTGCAAACGAGTTACAATCGAAGTTTGCCGTGACACTTACATAAAAACTTATCAAATATCTACAAAGAGGATTAACACTGCATTAGAAAAAAACGCACCTCCCAAATAAAAGATAAACGAGGACAATTTGGAGGAAAGAAAAAAATAGACGAAGAAACAATAAACAAAATAATTGACCATATAAAGAAATTTCCAACATATGTTTCTCATTATTCCCGTTCAGAAAAGGAAGCAAAATTTTTACCTTACGACCTAACAGAAAGTAAAATGTATGAACTTTATATAGAAGAGAAAAACCAAAAATTAGTTTTCAGTTTTATAAAAATATATTTTAAAAACATTTCAACTTAAAGCGAAAACCTCCTATTAAAGATACATGTAACAAGTGTGACATTTATGCATCACAAGTGAAAAATGCTCAAGATGAGAACCAACAACAAATTTTGAAAGAACAGCATGATCAGCATCTTGGAAACGCACAGCTAGCCCGAGATCACATGAACAAAGATTTAAAAGTAGCAAGTATGAACCCTCTTATCGAAACCCTTTGCTATGATATGCAAAAGGTTTTAGGATTGCCTAAACTACCAACAGATATTATCTATTACAAAAGACAATTAAGTATTTATAACGAGGGTGTTCATTCCATATTGTTTCTTGTGGAAAGAAGGAGTGGCAAGGCGTGGTGCTCAAGAAGTGGGCTCTTGCTTAAAGAAATTTATAGAGGTGCACCTTAAAAAAGGAGTAGAAGAGTTAATATTGTGGTCAGATAGCTGCGGTGGACAAAACCGGAATATCAAGATTGTATTAATATTAAAGACGGTTTTAATGCAGCACCCTACATTAAACAAAATTAGTTTTAAGTATCTTGAGTCCGGGCATAGCTTTTTGCCAAATGACACAGATTTCGGACAAATAGAACGAGCGCTTAAAAATCAGGTTCGAATTTATACTTTGAAAGACTTCATGTCTGTAATTATTGGAACTTGCAAGAAACATAACAAATTTGTGATGAACCTAATGGAGTCCGATGATTTTTATTCTACTGAAGTGATTGAAAATCACATTGTAAACAGAAAATTAAGTACGAATAAAGAGAAAATTAACTAGTTACAAACAAAAATAATAAAACTTGAGAAGTCAAAACCAAATTCAATTTTTTTATGCGAATCACACTCACCGGAAAAAAATTACTTTAAAGAAATAGACATCTCCAAACCAACACGAGGGAAAAGACGTTCAATGCCTATTCTTGATACCCAAAAATTAAAAGTGCTTTACTCTGAAGGAAAATCCATTTCAAAGGAATAATGGGATGACATTAAGTCCTTAATGAAGTTTCTTCCTAAGGACGCAATCGAGTTTTACAGAATGGAAAAATATAGAAAACTTCGAAGATGACATTGAAGGATTTGGTTCCCACAAAGATTTTGACTTTGAGTTAGAAGAGGTGTAGGTTTTATCAGATTTTTCCTACTATTTAAATAAGTTAAGATTTCTTGTGTCTCTACGTTTTTTCACCGAACAAATAAAATTTTGTTGTTCTATAAAACGATCCATTTAATTTTTTTTCCTTTTGTTTAAACAGAACCTTGGAACTTGGATCTTTTTCAAGGTTTTATCAAGGAACTATCCACCAAAAAGTTGTTAAGTTTATGTTTTCAGACTTGGAAAAAAAGTAATTCCCTCTTACTACCATTTGGTTCCAAACGAGCAGCATTATTTCTAGAAAAAATTTTAACAACGTGCTAATTAAAAAAACACGATATTTTACATAAACGGCCAATTGCCCAAATTGCCAATTTGGTGCTTGGTTCCTTTTCAATAAGCATCATCCAATCATATTCAAAAACCTAACAATATTAGCGAAAAACAAAAACCAACAATTTAAAAATAAATGCTAGGTACTTATAAATAATTTTCAATGTGACTACCTTCTTTTAATAAACGTAAGTCTAGACGGCGTCTAACTTCTTTCTTAATGGCCTTTCTTATTTGCCGACAGGCATCTTCTATTTTTTTTCTAAATGATCAATATTCCGGGATGGAGTTTTGTAAACAATGTTTTTCAGAAATCCCCATAAATGGAAATCTAATCGTGTTAAATCTGGCGACTTTCCTGGCCATTTTATGGGATCATTTATTCCAATCCATTTGTTTCCACTCATCATTTAGAAATTCTTTTACAATGTTGGCTTTGTGTGGTGAAGCTCCGTCGTGTTGAAACCACATGGTTCTTCTTAAATGCAATGGCACATGTTTTCCATGAGAACTGGTAACTGTAATTGCAAAAATTAGAGATTATATTCGTGTAATACAAAGTATATACTATACAGGGTGGACCCAGATCGACTATTCCTGGATTTTAAGGATCCTTTTACACCTATCCTATAATAGGATAGGTGTAAAAGACAAAAAATTTTCGAGTTGAAACTTGACCTTTGGGAGATCAGCCTTGCTTGATTAGAAACTAATTTGCACCATATTATTATATTTTAAAAATCAAGCAGGTCTTGACAGGGGCAATTTATTCGTTTCCTGTTCAGATAAACTACATTTTCCTTAAGAGATATCGAAACATTTTATTGGAAAAAGTTATCGAGAATGAAAATTTAAGTACCCGTACCAAATTTTAAAACAATCGGCAGACTTTGATTTTTTTAAAATTTCAACTTTATTTTTTGGAAAAAAATCAAAGTATGCCGATTGTTTTGAAATTTAGTAAAGGGTCTTAAATTTGCATTCTGAACATTTTTTCCTGATAAAATTTTTCGATAAATGTACTTGATTTGCGCTAACACCGCAAAAATTGAAAAAATAAAAAAAAATCAAAATGTGCCGATTGTTTTATAATTTGGTACGGTGATTTGGAATTGCATTCTGAACAACTTTTTTTAATAAAATTTTTCGATATCTCTTGAGGAAAAGGTAGTATACCTGAACTCAAAATGAATAAATTGCCCCCGTCAAGGCCTGCTTGATTTTTAAAATATAAAAATACGGTGCAAATCACTTTCTAATCAAGCAAGGCTGATCCCCAAAGCTCAAGTTTTAACTCGAAATTTGTTTGTCTTTTACACCTATCGTATAGTTCATCTAGGTCCACCCTGTATATCCCGAATGAAATTAGCCTTGGCTTGATCTGGTATTCATGATGGATATTTGTTCATAGATGGCACTGTGGTTATCAGCTGTCTGCCATGGCTTCTACCATATTTCAAAACGCGATAAAAAAACATTCAAAACTTGGATAGTGTAGTGAACCATTTTTTTATAAACAAGCAAAAATGTTTCACAACATAGAATAAACTGGAGTAAACAAAAAATGTGGAACGGTCATATTTGTAAGTACGTGGTGCCATCTGTTGGAAAGTTTTGCTAGTTATCGTGTCATAGTGCGCGCTGTAAACGTTCGGCTTTGAAAGTAGCTGAGAGAAAGCTCTACAGAAATCTTTAGTAATTAATTTTGTGTATTCCGCTACATAATTACTCACAGAGACGGTGCCACCCAGAAACCGGAAAAGCTTGATTTAGCAAGTTTGGGTTGAGTTTAACAGTAATAATAGCTGCGGATCCGACGGGATTTTGGCTACATCTCCCGAAATAATCAAGCTGCTGAACTGAAATTTGGCACTGCTATGTTTTTGGGGATGGAGAATAAGCTACAAATGTCAATTTCAGCGTATCTCACAGAGGGCGCCACTTGCGCTGTTTTTTTATCACGCTTTTACGCGTAACTTCTTTGAGGTTATCTTTTTGGTCCTGCAGGTCCATCATTTTAGTGCATCTTTTCATTCTGCAAGAAAAAGGTACTCTTGTTTCATAACGAATAAATCAACCGTTTGCTTTGAAATTGCCAAAATGTTCTCCAAAACACATGTTGACTTCAATATTCAGTACACCAAATTTCAGTACAGCAGCTTGATTATTTCGGGAGTAGCCAAAATTCAATTTAAAAAAGAAATAAAAGTTAGGACGTTTAAGACATACGTTCATATGAAGTTTTTTTCTTAAAATGGGCCAAAGAATTACCCCCTTCCGTATGTAGGAACACCCATACTTTTTTGTTAGATATTCAATGATATTGTTTTAATAAATCCTTTACTAGTAGTATTTTTGTTTCTTTATTTCAGGTTTACGAACAGCCAATCTAGATTTTGAATCTGTTGGGAACAGGAAATAAGCAATGAAATTCTATATATTCATTTGTTAATCCAGATGAAATTTGTACTGATAATAAATTGTGAATATATTTCGCACTATGCACGGAAGTTGAACCTTCTGAATACGGATATGACGATTCAGTGTGTGATCCTACCTATGAACCTGTTTGGCATCACGTAGTAGCAGATTTACTTAGTGAATCTGAAGAAGAGTACTTGAATGTAACAAACACTAATAACGGGAGACCTCAAAAGAGAAGAAATAGAAAATTTGCAGAACAGTGTATAGAGGAAAGAAAAAAAGAGGAAATAGTAACTTGGCTCATTTTGACTACGAAGTTCATAAAAAAGAACCAAGAAGATTTGTAGATGTTGATTTGCATTGCGCGTTAAAGTGTACACAGTTTGTTTATATTATATTGAAGAATAAATGCAGGAATTTAAACAGTTTTAGGCATTAGAGTCGTATAACTGCCAGATTAACTATATATACTCAAATTATTTTAAGAAGTCCTTACTGGGACTGTCAATTGGTAATTTCTATATCCTAAGTTGGCATCAATGCAGCAAAAAATGCAACCGGGTCATAAGTTCAGGTCAGTAACGAGCCCATTTGCACTAATAACACGAAAAGTAACACGAACAAGAACAACACAGATGACGGTAAAACTCACGAAACGTAGAAAACCCGCGAATATTTTCATTACCGAATATTTGAACCAGTTTGAACGATTTGGAAAACCTTCACTGTCACTTTGACACACCGAAGCTAAATTTGCCTGAGTCCGCCCATAGACGCTGCCAAAAGCAGCTGATTATTACAAAATACCAAAACGAAAGTGTTTCCATGACGTTTGAAATTATTATTAAAATGAGTTGTAGTCATAGTTATTTTTATTTGTAGCGGCATAATCGTGGTTGCAATAGGGTTTTTATTTTATTATGCTCTTTTTTTCGTATCACTTGGGAGTAGGTAACGCGGCACCTTGGAGGACCCCCTCCACTTTCCTCCTAGGCCCCGCCCCCAGCCAATCGTAGCTAACCTCTGACGTCATGGCGCCAAATTCAAACCGTGAGAGATAATGGTCCATTATCTCATCTCCAGATCTAGCATCTCATCTCGTAGTCCAGCATCTTGGGGTCCAGCATCTCCAGCATCCCGCCTATTCTCGCGCTCTGACGTCACAAATTCTGAAAATAAAAAAATCCGCCAGGGTTCGAACCTGCGACCAGCGGTTTACAAAATCGACGCTCTAACCAACTGAGCCATCGACGCATTTGAAAATGATACTTTAAAATAGTGTAAACTAGAATCTTGGTGACGTCACAGAATTAAGAATAAATACAAGGTGTCTCGAAAGCAACTGATAAAAATTATATACAGGATGCGTTAAATCAAGGGAAAGTCAAAAGGGCCTTAATAATTTAATCGCGTCACAGATTACACAGATTTTTTCTCAAATAGTACAGGGGCGGACCACAAAAATATACAAGCTATGTAAAAACAGTTTATATGTCAAAAAAAAATCAAATAAGGGTGAGACAAAAATAAAAAAAGGCCTAATTTCATCACGTGACGTCTTAGACTTAAGAATAAGTAAAATACAGGGTGAATCAGAAACTAAAGCCAAAAGGACCTTAATAATTTTTCGTTACAGATTTTTTCTATTAGCATAAGTACAGGGTGGACAACAAAAGTCACGGGTGTGGCAAAAGCCAAAAGGGCCTTAATCATCACGAGGTAAAAAATCTCTTAAACCAAAGCCAAAAAGACCCTAATAGGTCGTAACAGAATTAAGAATAAATAGAAGGTGTCTCAAAAGTAACGGACAAAAATTTATGTACAGGATGGGGCCAGAGCCAAAAGGACTTTAATAGATCATGACAGAGTTAAGACTACAGGTTGGGCAAAAAAGAACAACTGTAAAAATTCATGGATAGGACAAAACCCAAAAAGGCCTAATTTCATGGATGGGACCAAAGCCAAAAGGACTTTAATAACCCGTGACAGATTTAAGACTGCAGGATGGGCAAGAGCAACTGTCAAAAATGCACGGATGGAACAAAAGCCAAAAAGATCTATTTCATCACGTGACGTCTCAGACTTAAGAACGAGTAAAATACAGTTAGGTATTTGCAAAAATTCTGAACTATTCGTTCTAATTTTTCACTTAAAACTACCAAAGACAATCGACGCAATGTCTGGTCGCGCAGAATTACTCACAAATATTAGGATTTTTCGCGAACTTAGTATGTTAAAATTGAATCTGTTTTGCCCACTTTGTATATTTTGTTGAGAAAATAATCTGTGACGTCACGTGACGATTAAGGTCCCCGCGTGATGGCTTTTTTTTTGTTTCGTTTTTATGTGTACCTATATCGATTTTTTATTCACGCCATTAAGCTGAAAATCGTCTGTGGTTAGAAGATCGTTTTGAGATTGGAAGATTTCGACTGTCTTACTTTTTGCTAGTTTTTTAATAAAAATTGTTTTTGTCTCATCCAAGAAATTCGAGACATCCTGTAACGTTATTTTTTTATGTTTAATTTAGAGACCTTACCATTCCTTCCGGCCGCAAACTAGATTTTGTGTTTGTGAAGCCGCTGACAATGTTTTTTGCAAATTTTTTTTGTCGTGTAGAGGTATAACGAAAAATATTCGCTTCTATTGTCGAGTACTTTATGTACACTTCGGTATTCGAATTAAGCGGTGTGCTTTTTGTATTAACCTATTATGTGTCGTGTCTTTTTACCTTCCCGGCATACTTTGATCAATTTTTACGGCGTTTGCCGGTCCGTTGGTAAAAGAGCCATTTTAAAAAATCAAGTTTTCGTTTTATTTTTTCGTTCAACTTACAGACCGTTTTGAGATTGGGGGTTTAGTACGTCATCAGTCCCTACGTTTTAGCTTAAAAATTCGCGAATTATTAGAACAAATAGGAAAATTATGAATTCTTATACAACCATACATTAATTCTGCGACTTCGCATGATGTTTTATTTTTATGTCATATTTTGTGCGTTTATTGGAAAATTTCAGATTATCTTTCACGCTCGTGTAGAGGCAATTATTACGAAAAATGTAGCTGTTGTTGGCTAATTTGTACACTCTATTACTACGGATTACGATTTATGTATGTCTTGCCCAATTTTACGATTTTTGCCGGTCGTTTTGTAGTAGAGGAATTAATTTTATTTGGATCCATTAGAAAAGAGGTATTTTTACCCACGTTTGCGTCGGTAGTCCCGTTATTAGGACAGATACCATAGTTCGGAATTTTTACAGTGTTTTTATTACCTTTGTATAGTAATTTTTGACACAACTTGTATTGGTTTTTGGCGAGCCTGTATGCAGTCTGAAAAAATATTCTGATACGCCACGTGATGAAATTATTAAAGTCCTTTTCACTTACCCATGATTTAACGCATATTGTATATAATAATTTCTAATCAGTTTGCTTCGAGACACTCTGTATTTTACTTATCAATTCTGAGACGCCACGTGATGAGAAAAGCTGTTTTGTCCAGCTTGTATATTTTTGTTGTCCACCCCTGTACTATTTGAGAAATATCTGTGACGAAACTATTAAGGTCCTTTTGATTTTCCTGTTGCGTCGTGTTTTTACTTACCCTGCATATAAATTTTGTATAATATTACCGTTTTTAGGCTCTCCGTGACAACCAGGCGACTTAGACGATTTTTTTGTATCAGAAATTTAATAAAGCCCAAAGAGGTATTTTTTACCCGCGATTTTTTCCTCCAAGTTGTATAGATCGTTTTGAGATTGAGGGATTAGTATACAGTTTGTCCTTGCGTTGGCAGCTCTGTTTTAATTTTTTCGTAAGTATATTTTGAGTCCACCTGTATATCAGTAGTTTCTATGTGTCTACGTCATCTGAGAAAAATTTTGTAATGTCACGCCACGATTAAAGTTCATTTGGTTTTCGTATGTATGTTTTTGTCTCACCCGATATATGAATTTTTATACAGACGCCCCATTAATTCAGTGATGTCACAAAGTTAAATTATTAAGGACATTTTGGCTTTGATTTTTTTTGTCACACCTTGTAAGTACAAGAATTTTTATACACCCTATTTTCTTAGATCTGTGACGTCACGTGGTGAAATTAATAAGACCCTTTTAATTTTTCTCGCACTCTGACGTCGGAACGTTGAACTCCAGTGGTCGCAGGTTCGAATCACGGTGTCGTATTTTACCTATTTCTGAAATTATTAATTTTAGAAGAGTGGAATTTAGACAACTATTTTGCCAGGCGTAGATATCCGCCCGTGTCGATGCCCGAAACCTAGTTTTTATTTTTGATTTCGCTGAAGATGCAATATTTGCCCTGTATGTTGGAAAAATGATGACAAATGCCATTACCAGCGGCCGGTGTTTTCGTAGCTGACCTTATTTCACGATGCATTTATGCACATAATATATAATTGGAATTTTTATAACAACAAACTAATTTCGCGAAAAGTTTTGGTTGCCTTTCAATTTTTGGCTCATTCTACACATCGTTTAGGAAAAATGGCCTTTGGACCCTATGGAACCCCTCTTGGTGAGAGAGCAACGTCTTTTTGGTTTTGTTTTTTATACGCACTATACCTACATCGAATTTTTTAATCGCTTTCACGTCATTAAGCTGAAAATTGTCGGCGATACGAGTATAAAGCCGCTCTGGGAGATTTTGATTGTCTTATTTCTTGGCATTTTTAACTTAAAAATTGTTTTGAATCTTATAATTAGGACAAATAGATAGATCAACCGTGAAATTAGACCTTTTGGCTTTTGTTTCACCTAGTATATGAACTGCTTTTGGACCCATTCGATACCTATATAAATTTTGAGGCACTCGGCATTCTTAGTTCTACGAAGTCATGTGATGAGATTAGGTCTTTTTGACTTTTTGTCACACCATGAGTTTTTATTGTCCATCCAGTAGCTATGCTAAATGAAAAAAATCTGTGACGATCTATTATTAAGGTCCTTTTGGCTTCTGATTCACCCTGTATTTTACTTATTCTTAAGTCTACCACGTGATGAAATAAGGTCTTTTTTTTGTCTCACCCTGTACCTAAACATTATTAAGGTCCTTTTGGCTTTCTTATGCCAGCTTCTATATTTTTGTTGTCCACGCCTGTACGAGAAAAATCTGTGATGTCACACAACGATTAAGGTCCTTTTGACTTTAGATTAACGCTGTTTTATCTTCAGTTTTTGTTCTACCCTGTATAAATATAAATTTTGCGACACCCTGTATTTTACTTATTCTTAAGTCTGAGACGCCACGTGCTGATTCAGGTCGTTTTTTTTGTCACACATTGTATATTTTTGTTGTCCACCCTGTACTTAGGCTAATTGAAAAAAAACTGTGGCGATAAATTATTAAGGTCCTTTTTGCTTTAGTTTCTGATTCACCCTGTATTTTACTTATTTTTAAGTCAGAGACGTCACGTGATATAAATAGGCCTTTTTTATATTTTTATCTCACTCTGTATTTGATTTTTTTTGATATATCAACTGTTTTTACCTACCTTGTGTATTTTTGTTGTCCACCCCTGTACTATTTGAGAAAAATCTGTGACGTCACAGAACGATTAAGGTCGTTTTGACTTACCCCAGCCTGTACATGAATTTTGAGACACATATTAAATCTGCGTCGCCACGTGAAATTAGGCCTTTTTGGCTTTTGTCACACCCCGTACCTAGATATTATTAAGGTCCTTTTGGCTTTCTTATGCCAGCTTGTATATTTTTGTTGTCCACCCCTGTACTATTTAAGAAAAATCTGTGACGTCACACAACGATTAAGGTCCTTTTGACTTTAGATTAACGCCGTTTTAGCTTTAGTTTTTGTTCTATCCTGTACAAATGTGAATTTTGAGACACGCTGTATTTTACTTATTCTGAGACGCCTCGTGATGATTAAGGCCCTTTTGGCTTTTGCCACACCCGTGACTTTTGTTGTCCACCCTGTACTTATGCTAATAGAAAAAATCTGTAACGAAAAATTATTAAGGTCCTTTTGGCTTTAGTTTCTGATTCACCCTGTATTTTACTTATTCTTAAGTCTAAGACGTCACGTGATGAAATTAGGCCTTTTTTATTTTTGTCTCACCCTGTATTTAATTTTTTTTTGACATATCAACTGTTTTTACCTACCTTGTATATTTTTGTGGTCCGCCCCTGTACTATTTGAGAAAAAATTAAATTATTAAGGCCCTTTTGACTTTCCCTTGATTTAACGCATCCTGTATATAATTTTTATCAGTTGCTTTCGAGACACCTTGTATTTATTCTTAATTCTGTGGCGTCACCAAGATTCTAGTTTACACCATTTTAAAGTATCATTTTCAAATGCGTCGATGGCTCAGTTGGTTAGAGCGTCGATTTTGTAAACCGCTGGTCGCAGGTTCGAACCCTAGCGGATTTTTTTATTTTCAGAATTTGTGACGTCAGAGCGCGAAAAGAGGCGGGATGCTGGAGATGCTGGACCCCAAGAAGCTGGACTACGAGATGAAATGCTAGATCTGGAGATGAGATAATGGACCATTATCTCTCACGGTTTGAATTTGGCGCCATGACGTCAGAGGTTAGCTACGATTGGCTGGGGGCGGGGCCTAGGAGGAAAGTGGAGGGGGTCCTGCAAGATGCCGCGTTACCTACTCTTGGGTAACTTTTCACATCATAAATCAATGAGTGACGTCATTAACTGGTTGAGACACATATACCAATGTTATACCCATGGTTAACAAAAAATTCCTAGGGATTTTGTGGAGAATGTCATCTGAAAAAATCGGGACTTCTTACAGTAATCGGGGTATAGAAGCTGCAGTTAGCCAAGTTCCTCATAAAAGAAATTATGGAAGAAATACCGAAAGTCGCAACTTCTCTAGATATTATAATATAAATGATAAAGTTATCTGTAGAGAAATGTTTATTTAAACGTTTGGCATATCTCTTTGCCGTGTGAACACGGCTCTTAAGAAATTTCATGGTAGCGCGCCATTAACAGACCAACGAGTTGTTAATCAAGATGGAAAAATAACTATATTTCGCACTATTCGCGGAAAAAACTGATGCAAAATTTTTGCCTCCAGATGTATTAGTCACTAAAATGTACGAAATGTATACAAAATGTCAACAACCTGTAAGCGTTATAAAATACAAACAATTTTTTTATTAAAAGTTTAACTTACAAACCAAAACACATTAAAATATATAGTGTAACTGACACAGTAATGGTCACTGTACTAGTAATAGTCACTTTTTATTATTATGAATTAATGATTTAAATGAAAAAAATTTAAAATACATTAAATCCTTGGAAGAAATATATCTTATTTTAGCAAGACAAGGAATGACGTTTAGAGGTCATGATGAAAGCAAAAAATCTTTAAACCGAAGAAGTCTTAAAGAGATGTGTAAGCTTCTAGCCAAACATTATGAAGAATTTTCTGCAATGTATAAAAAAGTGAATCGATTACACAAATTGGCAAGTACAACAACTAGAAATACTTGCATATGAATTTGACCACAATTCTTGAAGATGAGGAGAATCAAAATATTTGCAATCATGATTGACGAGGTGAGAGTTAGGAAAGAACAATTGGCCTTATTTGTAAGATATTCATTAGACCTAGAAATAAAAGAAAGATTTCTTAAATTTGTAGATTGTTCTGGTAAAACTACAGCTTCAGATTTATATTAGAAAACAGCTTGGTGAAATAAAGCTGTCGGACCGTGATTTAGTGGGTCAATCCTATGTCGGTGCAGTTGTGGTCAAATCGCAGGCCTGGAAGTAAAATAAAAGAAGCTTTTCCAGATGTATTATTCACACAATAAGTCCATTGGGTATTTTTAATACACAAGAAGTACTATATGAGCATTTTTCAAAGCATCAACCCCATGTAAAATAACAAAAACTTTATGTATAATTTAGCAATTGTCTCAACTCTCAGATGCCAGATGATTATCAAGATTAAAAAAGTTGTAGGGCTGTAAAAAATTGTTACCTACTCTTATAAATCTAATACAACAAGAAATCGATGAAAGGCGAAACGAACAAGCTGTTACAGCGATTGGTATATTGCCGTTTATGAGACAACCAACTTTTATTGTTCATTCATAGTGTTAGAAGAACTCCTTACCATACTTAATATTTTTCTGAAGCACTACAGTCAAAAAGCACCACTTTGCTTTTTAAAGTTGCCAAAATATTGCCAGTATCATCCACACCATGCGAAAGATAATTTTCATTGAAGATATTGATTTTAACTTGGTTAAGATTAACCATGTCCCAGGACAGATTTTCAGGTATTTTGAGATAAGATAAGATAATGTTAACGTGACAATTTTCATGGCATTATTTACTTGCCAAAAATATAATGTAGGTATATCGTTCTTTTAAAATTTGATTTATCCTTAAATCAACTTTAGGACCCCCAAAAGTTACTCTCTAGTTGCGCCACTGGACACAAATGATAAAGGTTAAGAAATGCGACGTGAACGCTTTTGTCTAACAATAGGAGTGATTGAGTGATACAGTGAACTATAACCTACCTAAACACTGTCTATAGATACTACGTAACTGGAAAGGCCGCTCTAATTCGGAACTCATGGGAAAGTGAGGCAAGTACGAGAGACAGAGACAGCGCATTAGTGTAGTATACCTTTCTTTTTCGACACAAAAGGTGTAGGGATATGATATAAATACCTAGACTTCACTTACATGTTGTTTTGCTTCAGGAAAGGTTAGTTGGAAGTTTGTTACGGAACTTGATAATGTCCAACAATCTCAGAAATTGCGATTAGTAAATCAGTTGAGCTCGCGACGTATTTTATATAAAAGTAAAGTAATTAATGTTCAGTTCGCTGCATAGGTTTTTAGTTCAGGAGTAGCAGATGCTATTGAATACTTAGCAAGATCAGGTATCAGCAAGTTTATAAAGTCAGTTCTGCTACTGTAGAATTTATTAGAATTATTGATAAAATTTTTGATATTTTAAATTGTAGAAACCCATATCGGAAAGGCTTCCTAAAACATTGTCACATTTCAAAGAAATTTTTTAAATGCTATAGATTCTTTCCCTCCATCCACATCTTCATCCGGCAAACCTAAATGGCGGATGGTGGTGGAAGATGTATGTACCAAAGACCCCTGGATATGATCAGTGTAGCTGAGGTAGAATCAACACTTATTACTATGGTTTACCCGCTTTTGTGAAGATGCTGAAGTCTCCTACATCTCACTGCTACTAACTAATATCAATTGGAATAGATAACACTTAGCCGATGGAACCCGTTTCTCCGGTAGCTTAGTTGGTTAAGTGACTACGGCCACAGTAGGAATCCCGGGTTCGAGTCCCTGCTGGATTGCATTTTTTAAATTGATATCCTTTACCTGATATGCCACTAAAGTATCCTTTATTATTTATAATTACTGGTACTAAAACATATTTCTTTGTTAATATTCTTTTCAATGACTACAGTTTGAACGCATTTTTTTTATAAAACTCTTTATTTTCTAAAGTATATACAGTTATACAGGTACATGGTGTAATTTGTTATGAACTTAAGTCTAAGTACAATGCCTCTAATATCATATCATGAATGTATTTCAAAGGTATCTTAAACTATTAGGCCATCTCTATGAACATCCTTTTATATGTGTGTTTTTTTTGCATTGAAGGTTTTTTCGTTGTTTCTTAAAAGTACAAAAAAATTTTGTTTATTCCTTTTTTGGTTTCGTTTATCATTTTCATTCTGTGTTTTCTTAACATGTTTTTAAATGACTAATTCCCTTTTTCAATTTCCAAATTCCAAAATAATAGTGCTGATATGTACCAAATATACAGGGTGATTCAGTTCCGGTGCTCAACATGGGGATCTCGGAAACCGTAACAGATACGAAGTCGGTCAAATGGAGGCAAACTTGCGCCTTTGGGCGCCTAACAATATGCCGTTGAGAAAGTTAAAATATTTTCATGGGTTGCTGAGATATTTAAGAAATACCGAATTTTTGAAAATTAGATTTTATTTTTTTCTGGCGCCATTTGCAATAATATTGAAAAATAAATTATACTTTTTTGTTGCAACTTTTTCTGGACTACGTCATGGTATTTTTAGATTTTCGGGGCGACGTTTCGTTTTTGAGATAGAGGGATCATCTTCGTTTTTTTAAATACGGATCTGGATTTTTTATTCCATATTTCGAAATAAATCGTTGTCCTGAGTACAACGATGTATGACACATATATATTTTTTTCCAGTTTTAGCTGCTAAAATGCACATTTACTAAGAAAAAAATTAATACGGTCCTGGACTATGCATTTTTCTCTTTTTTTTTCTTATTATGACAGGTGATCTTTATTTTAATACCTACTGGATTAATTATACTCCATGTTTTTCTTATTTTGAAATTCTTTTTTATACTTTAGGAAAATGACAACAATAATTATTATTAACAATGCATTTTACCTAAAGTATAAAAAAGTATTTCAAAATATGACAAACATAGAGTTTAATTAATCCAGTAGGTATAAAAAATGATCACCTGTTATAATAATTGGAATAGCTTTGAAAAAAAAAACAGAAAAATGCATAGTCCAGGACCGTATTAATTTTTTTTGTAGTAAATGTGCATTTTGGCAGCCAAAACGAGAAAAAATATGTATGTGTGATACATCGTTGTACTCAGGACAACGATTTATTTCGAAATATGAAATAAAAAATCCAGGTCCGTATTTAAAAAAATGAAGATGATCCCTCTATCTCAAAAACGAAACGTCGCCCCTAAAATCTAAAAATACCATGACGTAGTCCATAAAAAGTTGCAATGAAAAAGTATAATTTATTTTTCAATATTATCGCAAAGAGCGCCAGAAAAAAAATAAAATATAATTTTCAAAAATTCGGTTTTTGTTAAATATCTCAGCAACCCATGAAAATATTTTAACTTTCTCAACGGCATATTGTTGGGCGCCCAAAGGCGCAAGTTTGCCTCCATTTGACCGACTTCGTATCTGTTACGGTTTCCGAGATCCCCATGTTGAGCACCGGAACTGAATCACCCTGTATAAATTCTAATATAGTTTCCCGGTCTTCAATGTAACTTTATACAAACTTTCCCAAAAATAAGACCATATTTTGTAAAGTTTATATTAACAAAATCATGTAATATAAATCGACGTTTCGCTCCTGATTTGGAGCTTTTTCAAGAGTAAAGCCTATAAAAAAATTTTAATATTAAATACTAATTAAATTTTATACAAATAGAAAAAATCTATGAAATAAATAAATGAGAAAATTGCCTACCTTAACATGACCTCAAATATTTTAAAAAATATGAATTAGCCAAAATGTTCTTTGTTATAGTTATAAATAATTGTTTCGAGTCTATATATATAGTTATAAATAATTGTTTCGAGTCTATATATATAGATATATTTATAAATAATTGTTTCGAGTCTATATACAGGGTTAACTATGACTTAGTACAAAAAATTTTACCACGTGCGCAGGATGGCTTAAGAAAACATAGAAAAATATTTTTAGATTTTTTTTACGATCTTTAAAAAAACGGGTAAAGACCCCTATTTTCCCTGTAAATCCCCGCCTTTAATGACGTCATCCAATTTGGCTTCTGAAGGTACTGACAGCTGAAGTGATTTTCCGCGGTGTTGCCGTTGATTTAGGAACGGTGAAAATACCTTTTTACTCAAACAAATTTAAAAAATACATAAATAACAATCGATTTGAATCTGTACAGATGCAGCGCTATTAGATTCCCCTTACCTTAGCTCGTATCCGGACCGGTTCCTACTCTCGCGGAAAGCTCATTACCGCGACACCACAAGCCGTCTCCCTTAATACCCCCGGAGCTCCTCTGATGAATTCTTGTCCACCATCTAACCTCTTCTGAAGCATAGATAAAGGATTTATTGTTCTGAAGCCTCGGCGGTATGAATTAAGCGACGTATCGGCCCGGTCGAGTCTATGAAACGTTTTTTCGACTGCTCCGCGTTGCCCCGTTCGTCATTTCATAACTTCCTAGCTAGGCAACTAACTGTACATACAAGGTTTGTTCCAACAGGGCCAATAACCGTGCTCAAGCACGTTCAGCGCATGCGCACTACCCCACTGGCTGTTCCAACTGAATTATGTACCTACCGACACGGGACGATACACGCACTGTTCCAGCCGATTTATGGATCATTTGTGTATCGTCCTTGTACGATAAAAACGGTGCCTGGTCTAAAGCAATAACCGCGTGTACTGACATGCGCAGTGTATGGTCGTGTGACAGAGATAAACATTAACCTCAAATTTTTGTTTTTACGTGGATAGTTTTAAATCGATGGCTGGGATCGTGTTTTTTATTTCTTGTTGGGTAGGGCGGGGAATCGTTGAACAATTTTTTAGAGTGAAGAGTGAGGTTAGCCCACCGAACATTCGGTTAGCCACATATTAAACACGCAGGTTAGGTGCGGTCACAAATATGATTTGGTCGATTTGATTCACAATCCGTTCCATCTGAAATTTTCTTTGGGATCATTTGTTCCAACTCGAATTTACGTACCGTCACAGAACTGTACATGAACTAGATGATAACCCTTAAAGAACGCATGCGCTAGTTTTGCACCGTTCATGTGCGATCCCAAAGAAAATTTCAGATGGAACGGATTGTGAATCAAATCGACCAAATCACGTTTTGTGACCGCACCTAACCTGCGTGTTTAATATGTGGCTAACCGAATGTTCGGTGGGCTAACCTCACTCTTTACTCTAAAAAGTTATTGTTCAACGATTCCCCGCCCTACCCAACAAGCCAAAAACCAACAAGAAATAAAAAACACGATCCCAGCCATCGATTTAAAACCATCTACGTAAAAACAAAAATATGAGGTTATTGTTTATCTCTGTCACATGACTATACACTGCGCATGTCAGTACACGCGGTTATTGCTTTAGACCAGGGACCGTTTTTATCGTACAAGGACGATACACAAATGATCCATAAATCGGCTGGAACAGTGCGTGTATCGTCCCGTGTCGGTAGGTACATAATTCAGTTGGAACAGAAAGTGGGGTAGTGCGCATGCGCTGAACGTGCTTGAGCACGGTTATTGGTCCTGTTGGAACAAACCTTTTCAAGTTTGGCTAGTAGCCGACGGAGGGCATTTGCGAATGTAACATGGCGTCATTTCCCAGTTTGGTCTTGATTTTCGCGGCAAATCGTTCAGCGTCTTTGTGAAAATGCCGGAGTATTCGAACGCCGAGTTAACGGACATGGTTATAATGTACGGGAGATGCGATGAAAGTGCACAGGGCAAATATGCCTAACCCACGTACTTTCGTGAACATTGTACAACGTATGCGAAACACTGGTGTTTTGCAAGCTCGAAGGGGTGGGCGAGCAACCTTCCATAAGCACTACAGCTATTGCAAGGAGATTGGGAATATCTCAGAACAAGGCAAGTAAAATAAAACCAATAAAACTGACTTCTACCAAAGACTATCCCATGTGATGGGATTGTCTTTGCTTGCACCTAATACCTATATAAAATTTAAAATGTAACAATAAAATTATTTACAGGCATGGAGGATTCTAAGGGAAAACGGCCTTCACCCTTATCACATACAAAAGGTCCAAGCATTAGAAGCAAATGATTTTCCGGTGAGAATGACCTACTGCACTTGGCTACGTGATCGAATCGCCCAAGACCCAAACTTTGTTTTCAACATTCTTTGGACAGACGAATGCTGCTTCACACGTGCTGGGGTTTACACGTATGTAAATTTTTACTTACTTATAGCTTTCTCTCTTCCATATTATCTTTTTTATTTATTATAAAATTGGCTATGTCAATCCTAACGCCTTCGCCAAAATTGTGAATATTTCTAATTTTTGTTGTTTTTTTTAGACACAACAGCCATATTTGGTCCGATGAGAACCCACATGCTGTTCGGCGGTTTAATTTCCAACGTCGGTTTTCCATCAATGTTTGGGCAGGAGTTTATGGAGATCGATTAATTGGACCATACATTCTACCGGAAAATTTAAACGCTGAACGATACTTGTATTTTCTGACAAATGTTTTGTTTGATAATTTGCCACTACAAGTACTGCATGACATGTGGTTTATGCACGATGGTGCACCAGCCCATTTTGCGAGACCTGTTCGTGCACTTTTAGACGACCAATGCCCCAACCGTTGGATCGGAAGAGGAGGGCCCATTGCATGGCCACCGCGATCACCAGACTTGAATCCAATGGATTTTTGTATTTGGGGATTCATGAAGGCGATTGTGTACGAGCAGGAAATCGCCAACGAGCAGCAGTTACGTGAACGAATTGAAGGTGCAGCTGTTCAAATCCGGAATAATCATGGACTTTTTGCACGTATCCGGACTTCTTTAGTTAACCGAGTGAATTTGTGCATCGAAGTTAACGGCGGCCTCTTTGAACAGCTACTGTAGTGTTTTGCATGTGCAATGTGTGCTAGTGCAGTTGTGATTTTTTGGTTACCCTTCGGGGTTTTCCTGGCGGAGGGGATCTACCTCGTCGTGGTCGTCAGGCTGAGTACCTCGCTTCAAACAAAAGGAATAGCAGAGGGAAACCAAGAGATCCCCAACAGATTTAGAAAATGTGAATGTTGTGTTGTGTGACTTTTAATGTAAAAAAGCAAGAAAACAGAAAATGGTGCAAACAATCCTGGAAATGTCAGTAAGGTAGGTGTTTCATAGGCATTCTACATGTTCCTTAGAAAGTAATCGTTTTTAAAAGGAAATCGAAATTTTGTGGTGAATCCTCGGATAAATTGATAGACGTGGCAACGCCGCGCTATTGACATACGCGAAATTTTTAGACATGTCGCGCGGGCGTCCATAGGCGGCGTTTTTTGAGGGGTTTAATACAATTTGAAAAAAAATTTTTTTAGGCTTAAGACAAATGTTAGAAAATTTTTGAAAATTTATTTTGGCAAGTCTAATTTTTCTTTATCTGCCATAAAAATTTTTGTACTAAGTGATAGTTAACCCTGTATATAGACTTGAAACAATTATTTATAACTATAACAAAGAACATTTTGGCTAATTCATCTTTTTAAAAATATTTGAGGTCATGTTAAGGTAGGCAATTTTCTAATTTATTTACTTCATAGATTTTTTCTATTTGTTTAAAATTTAATTAGTATTTAATATTAAAAAAATTTTATAGGCTTTACTCTTGAAAAAGCTCCAAATCAGGAGCGAAACATCGAGTTATATTACATGATTTTGTTAATATAAACTTTACAAAGTATGGTCTTATTTTTGGGAAAGTTTGTATAAAGTTACCAAATATATACTAATTTATTTTCTTTATTTCTTATCGTATTCGATAGAATCTTTAATATATGATCCAATTTTCCTACATCAATATTTGTGACTTTAAATATTTGATTTTTTGTCCATTCCCATATTTTTGCAGCATCTTTACAGTTTCGTGTTCTGTGTGTTACCGTGTCATTTTAACTTTATGATGAAATCTATCTTTTCTTCCGCTTTTTCTGTTCTAAATTAGCATTTAATTAAATTCTGGGGATTACTCTTCGGCTTTCCGCCACATAATATATTTTTTGATTAAATAAAGGGATGGGGGACATCCGAATTGGGTTAGAACCGATAAATAATTTCAACTGTACTCTAGAAGCGCCGTTCTTTTCTTGAAACTAGGTATTTGGAACATGCCCGGCTCAGGGAAACTACCGTCAGGGACCTGCCCGGGTTGCCAAAACTCCTAATCAACCGTATAGCCTCCAGTTGTCGTTTTGATACCAGAATGGTGGGAATGGTCACCCGATTCAGAGCCCCGGCTTCAACGAATGGGCGGCGAGCGCGCTCACCTTTAAGTGGCGTCACCCAAACCACATAAATAAGCTGCGGCTGTCGCGGAGGCTCTCTTACTTCAGACATAGTTCTTGCGGAATAGTCCTAAGAACTGTTCCCACCAACCTTACCTGTCCTATCTTTCGTTAGCCTGTTGGAAAACGCGAGAGCTTTGTCCAACCTCCGTCTTATGTGGCCTTTAGTTTGTCAAAGCTAGGAAACAAAACTTAATATGATAGGCTCAGCTAGTCATTTAATTTATTTCTTTCAAGATTATCCGCTTGCTATTTTTCCAACCCGAGCATTTATAGGACAGTATTGGCTAGTTGTTCGATTTTCTTGAGTTATTACTTGTTTGAAAATTTGGAACCGAACATTTTGAGCTTACTTGCTGAATGATTTATCCGCCCAAGATTGTAGAATAGAAACGTATCAGCCTGTTTCTTGCTTTCACATTATCCGTGAACCTCTCTGGGCCGGCTGTCAGAGTCAATATCATAACGTTACTGTACCTCAAAACACCACTATTGAATTCTAGAGTTTTCTCTGACTGAAATTTATCTGTGCATAGCGGAGCGTACTGCACTAACAAACTGGTGCCTGAGCATCCGTTCCGCCAAGAGTCTGATTTTCAACAAAAAAAACAAAAGAGCCGCAAATAAAGATATTACCCCACCCCAAGGGAAAAATCGGACGTAAAGAAAAACAAACGTCATAAAAGTGGCGTTCCCGAGCAGGAACCGTGGTGTTTGAGACAGTTTCTGCCCGGCTATCGGAACTTGTTATATGACTCAATATTGACACGAAAAAATAAAACACAGGTTTAAACCATTTGCAAGGGTTGTTTATACACCATGTCTAAATTGCCTAAAACATAAAAATTGGTCAAATAGTTAAATTCGAATTTACAAGTGGTTACATTATACAGTGTGTCCCCGGCATCCCCGGATTGAGTTCACATAAGATGTAAATAACAAAAAAAATCGAGTTGAAATTTGAGCTTCTGAGGATCAGCCCTGCTTGGTTTCAAACTAATTTGTGACATAATTTTAGTTTTGAAAAATCACGTAGAGTAGGGTGGGGCAAAAGTTCGCGGCGGGTAAAAGTACGCACTGCCGAAATTTCCCGAACGTCTCGTCGTAGATCGGCATCTGACGAGCTCTCGTTAGTCGCTTGTCATACGGTAATGTGTAAACAAGGCCCCGTCTTTTGTGCTTAAAATAACCTTAAAAATGAGGTAAGTTTCTTTTTAATACCGCTGATATTATTTTAAGCAGTCTTAATTTTTGTGCTACCAGCCTATACTTACAATTAGTACAAAAACAATATAGAGGGTGAGTCTGAAATAACTGGCATCTTTTTTTGGGTAAGAGAGATGGTCATTCTGAACAACTTTTCTTAATAAATTTTTGTCCTATCGCCGAAATTTTGACGACACGGCACTGACGCCAAACGGACAATCGTTTTCATTTTGTTTGGAAGAAGAAGAAGTGCCCCGGTTGTCCCGGTTGCCCGAGTATTTGACAGTTCTGTCGTTCTGTGTTTATCATTATCCTGTTTTGTTGGTCATGTCTGCGATTTATTATTTCAATTTTAAGAAAATAAAACGAAATAAACGCGTTAACAAATCGTGCCGTCGGGTCGTGCCTTCGGATTGTTCGGAATTCACTTTTATGTGATTGTGATTTGCTAGTTTTGTGCGATGTGTTGTGTATTGGAAATACGCCCGATCGGCGTTCTCTGTTATGTTCTTGTTCTACGGGAATGGAATAAATAATGTAAGTAAACTGTAGTTAATAGCTAATGACAATAAATTATAGCCATTCTTGTTATTGTTCGACTGCAATAGTATTGTTGATAAAAAGGGTTTATTTTACGATTGTTTTTAAAATTTACCAACATTTATTTCATACGCAGTGGATAGAATAGCGTAAACTCGGTCTCAAAATACTATACTAGTTGATGATTTACCATTTTCTACTCGGTTGTTGACAGGGCGCCAGTGCCGTGTTATGATAGAGGGGGGATTTTGAGGGGATGAATTATAGAAAAATCTCGGCGCTAGGAAAAAAATTATTAAGAAAAGTGGTTCAGAATGAGTAGTTAAGCAAAGCGGGCATCAGGACAGTGACGTCACGGCCTCGGCCGCTACGTGGCAGATGTTTATTTCCGACAGGTGAGGACTTGCATTTTGACCTGGCGTGACCCCCGGGAGGTTATTAACCTTTTCCGACAGGTGCGGACTTGCATTTTGACCTGACGTGACCCCGGACGGGACTTGACCTCGATAGGTTATTAAGAATTGTTATGACATGTTCAGCTCCCCCTCTCTACCACTAGGTTAGGATATAAGGTGGTCCGTTCTAGCCGGAGAACTCAGTTTAGTTTAAAAGCAGACAACATGGATCTACAAGCAATCAAAAAGTTGACGTGCCTCAATCGGAAATCCAGCATCAAGTTGGCTGAATTACCGCAAGATTTGCCATTGAAAATATATTCAGGCAAGACGAAATTCGGGGAATGCGTCTTACTGGAATTGGAGGAGAATGTTGTATTCCTACCGCAGAGAGTCACGGTAGCATTCAAGTCACACTTGGAGGATTTCTCATCTGAAAGATATTCCCTCGTGTTTAAGGGACAACTCAACACAGGAAAACTTCACCCGGCAAATCAGTTTGAGATTGTAGAAAATAAAGATATTTAAACGAAAATATTTTTTTAATTATTTAACCTAAACCAACTAATATGATAAATATTAATAATAGGAAGTACAGAAAAAATTTAAATACATGATATTTAGAGAGAATCGACTTCAGTCTAATGTTATCATTCACTGGAGAAGGGTTATTTAACTCGTTAATACATAAATTACCAATTGAGTTCCACATTCCCGGATATCAATATTGTGGACCTGGTACTAGACTAGAAAAAAGATTAGCAAGAGGTGACAGTGGAATTAATAGATTATATACTTTATGTAAAAAACACGATATATTCTACTCAAAAACCGGGTTGCTGGAAGATCGACATAAAGCTGACTTGGAATTGGAAAATCAAGCTTGGGAAAGAGTTAAAAGAAAAAACGCAAAATTAAGTGAAAAAGCTGCTGCTTGGTTTGTAACAACGGCAATGAAAGCTAAACGGAAGTTAGGTATGGGTATAAAAAAGCGTCCCAACTCGTTCAGGCGAGATATAGTACGAAAAGTTGAAAAATCGTTGAAAAATCATTTAACAACAATCGGCTGAATAACGTTAACAATATTAAAAATACAACATTAGCTGCAATCAAAGCTGCACGACTAGCTGTTAAAAGAGTGGGAGGAAAAAGAAAGGTGCGAATACCAAGAATTATCCCATTCCAGCAGAAAACCGGTGGGTTTCTACAGTTGATTCCAATCCTAGCTGCATTGGGAGCTCTTGGATCGGTAGCTGGAGGTGCTAGTGCCTTTGCTAAAACTATAATCGATGCCAAAAATGCTCAAAAAAAGATGGTTGAAGAAAAACGACATACTCGAGCAATAGAAGCTATTGGAAAACAAGGATCAGGTCTTTATATGCGAAAAATAATCGTGGTGGATTTGGTTTGTTTTTTTTCAAAAAAAACTTAGTTCAAAAACTTCCTCTAAAGCTTCCTAATAGACCATTAACCGATGTTGACCTAAATAAATTTGCTAGAAAAATAAAAGTGCCGCATTTTAAAGGTATAATTATGAGAGACACGCTTCCAAAAACAAAACCAAATGCAAATGAGTCTGCAATTATAAATTTAGATATTCAAAGCAATAAGGGAACACACTGGGTGGCATATATAAAAAAGAATAATTTTGTACAGTATTTTGATAGTTTTGATAACTTAAAATCACCTATAGAACTTATTCGTTACTTAGGTAAGTGGGTTAAGATTTTATACAACGAGTCCTATCAAAAATTTAATGAAATAAACTGTGGTCACCTGTGCCTCGCATTTCTCTATAAAAACCAGAGGTCAGCTTAGAGTGAACTCAGTCATGTCACTGATATTCACCCTACATGAGTAGTGAGGCAAAGGGGTCGATCCATCTTCCATCTCACTCGCACTCATGTATTTTCCCATATAAGATAACGACTTCCGGTGCGGTCTTATCGCTACTTTTGGTCTGTCTCTCTCGTCCGTAGTCTCGGCGCGGCGTTCGCGGCGTTGCCGGATCCTCGATTTTGTCGTGTAGGTGCGACGTTGCCTTTTCCTGGAATGCAATAAAAAAAGCCCGTGTGTGGAATCGAACCGGTTCCGTTCGTGTCCCGATCCCGTCGCCTTGACCACTCGTCCACCCGTCCATATTCTAATCGCACCGTAGAAATGGCAAGGTTCTGTCTCGCCGACGTCATCCGTTCGGGCGCGCGCGCGCTTGCACCTCGAGGGACGCCTGTCAGGTAGCGTGAAAGGATCCGGATCCGGGGGCCTGAGAGGGGGAGGAGTCTTGAGCCTGTCTAATTAGATGTCTTGAGATTGTCTTAAGATGTCAAAATGTGCTGAGATTGGAAAAAATAGAGTGACGTTAGGTTGAGAAAAAAATATGAGCAAAAGTTAGGTTGGGAAAAAAATAGGAGGGAGAAATATACAAGGTGGGAGAAATATACAGGATGGGACAAAAAGAGAAATATAGAGGATGGACAAATATTAAGAGAAAAAAAAATACAGGGTGAGAGAAATATACAGAATGGACAAATACAGATAGAAAAATACAGGATGGAACAAAAAGAGAAATATACAGGATGGTAGAAATATACAGGATGGAACAAATATAGATAGAAAAAATACAGGATGGAAGAGAAATATACAGAATGGACAAATACAGATAGAAAAAAAAATACAGTGTGGACAAATATTAAGAGAAAAAATACAGGATGGAACAAAAAGAGAAATATATAGGTTGGAACAAAAAATAAGACCAGGAAAAAATATATATACAGAATGGGAGAAATATACAGGATGGAACAAAAAGTAAGAAATATACAGAGTGACTGTGGGTAAAAATAAAACATGCCCTTGTGACACTTCGTTGGACTCGATTCGTCATGAGGATCACGAATTTGAAATAAAAAACTTTAAAATCTTATCGCGGGAGATCGGTGCTTGCTAGAACCAAACCGCCTTTTAAGAAAATGTAGAGGAGATCAAGGAGAATCCAAAAACGTCAACTTCCGGTCTCCATTTCCGGTTCGAGGAAAACACGATTTTGACATAAAATTTTTAAAGTCTTATCGCGGGAGATCGGTGCTAGGTAGAACGATTCTGATGCCTAAATAATGATCAGGGGATCGAGGAGAATTCAAAAACGACAACTTCCGGTGCCCATTTCCGGTGTGAGGAAAATGCCTTTGCGGTACCTCGTTGGACTCGTCTCGACGTCGGGAACACGAATTTCACATAAAAAAGCTTTAAAGTCTTATCGCGGGAGATCGGCGCTAGGTAGAAATATTCTGACACTTAAATAATGATCAGGGGATCGAGGAGAAGCCAAAAACGTCAACTTCCGGTGTCCATTTCCGGTGCTAGGAATATGCCCTTGCGGCACCTCGTTGGACTCGTCTCGATGTCGGGAACACGAATTTGATGTTTGTTCATAAATATGAGCGCGCGAGTGGGAACATATTCATTTCGATGTTGCTAGTCACCGGTGAAGGTCTAGTAAACAGTTTAATTAACAAACTAGCCGTCGAATTGCATATCCCCGGCTATCAGTTTTGTGGGCCAGGAACAAAATTACGGGAAAGAATCGAAAGGGGTGATTCCGGCGTAAATAAACTTGACTCAGCCTGTAGAATTCACGACTTGGCATATTGGAAAAATAAATCTGTGGAAGAGCGACACAAGGCAGACTGGGAATTGGAAAATCGCGCCTGGGATAGGGTCAAATCGAAAGACGCTAAATTTGGAGAGAAGGCTGCCGCTTGGTTCGTCACCACAACCATGAAGACGAAACGAAAGCTGGGCATGGGAGCAAAACAAAAGAGACCGACATCATTTAGACGAGATATCGTAAAAAAAGTTGCAAAGTCCCTGAAAAGATCATTCGATGAACACCAACTTAACGATGTGAAAAATTTGAAAAAATCATCATTGGCAGCCATCCGAGCCGCTCGCATAGCTATTAAGAAAGCAGGAGGAAAGAAAAATATTATACCGCCTCAAACAACTAAAATTTTGTTACAGTAATGCTTTATAGGCATTTTTCATTCTTTACCAGTCTCACGCGATACGCCACTGCTGGTGCCTAACTGGGAACACTCAATTTGGCCGGATTATGCGTCCTCCCTCCCCTCCTTTGTCTAAGGTTTTCTTTAATAACGGACGTTTGGATCTAGAGGGTGTCTCACCCAAAAGTGGTACACCCCTATAAAATTTGTATTTGCCATCCGATTTTAATTGGGTTTCCTTTAAACGATAGACAATCGAAAACTGCACAATCGAACAAAATGACAAATTTTATTTAAAATACGAAGATCTACTAAATACCTACTACATATTTTTCATGACAAAATTGGAGAAATCATTTTATCAATATTTTTAGAAAAATTATGATAAATGTGGCCTCCTATCACTATTTTTAGGTTAGGGTGGTACACCCCCATGAAATTTGTATTTTCATCCGATTTTGTTTAAGGTTTCTTTAAACAATAGAGCATATAAAACTGTACTTTTGAACAAAACGTCACATTTTACTTAAAATATCAAGGTTTACTAGGTAGGTACCACATATTTTTCGTGGCAAAATTGGAGAAATAAATTTAGAGATATTTTTATAAAAATTCTGACTAACGGTTTAGTAACGTTTGTAATACTCTATACGCCGAAAACAAAATTTTATTGTATAAAATTGCTACCGGGTTAGAACCATCAAAAGGACTTTTGTGCCTATTACAATGTGAAGAAGTTCCAGAATATAGTTATTATCTCAGAAACGGAAGAAATTTGGTCACAATTTATTAAAAAGATTAACACAGATGTTAGGGCAGGTTTAAAAGACGACCTCTCCAAATTCTCCGCTCCTATTAATTCTTGCGTTACCTACAGCCTATAAAAAGCGTGAACTCTACGACAACTTTATGCATTGTTTTAAATGTTTTAGTTTCAACAATCTGATCCTGTAAGGTTGAGTAAAAAGGCAAAAAGAAAGGGTATAAAGATAAGTGTGCAACCAACATCAGTGGCATGAAGAAAAATACTGGCAATTGGTAAAAGGCTATTGCAACCAGGAAGGCAGACTTTCTGCCTTACAAAAAAAGAGAAAAGCATTTCATTCATTAAATCACTGTGTAGAATTAAATGTTAGCTCAGGTGGTAACAAATTCTCCAAATAGTTTAAATAAAGGCAGTTTTGAAATTATAATTCGCCTTGTTTCTCCATGGCAGTTTATTTTCTTAAAGAATTGTCACGTATCGGACGCTCGTGCTTCCACACTCCTATTCGATTACGCGCGTCCGATATGAGGTTTAGTTCGGCAATCTTCGACGTGCAATAAGCTACGTTACTTTTTACGTCAGATTCAGGTTATATTAATACTAATTGGTTCCTAGAATGGCTGACTCATTTCCAAACACAGAAACAGACCCAGCGTTATTAATCTTAGATAACCACTCATCACATACATATCTACAAGCAATACTGTTTGCTCGTGAGCATCATATACATATACTTTCCTCACCTCCACATAGCAGTCATAAAACACAGCCATTAGATCGATGTTTTTTAAACCATTGAAAATATAAACTCAGCTGAACCGACAGATGTAAATGTAACTCAGTCTGCAGTATCAATAGGTTCTGATTCCGAATGATGTTAAGACACTCGAAGTTGAAGCATCCCGCAAGGCCGACTTTTCGCGAAACCGAAATCCCAGGACCTAGACTTTCCACAAAGTCGTCGTCTCGCGAGGCAGACTTCTGATATGACAACGTTGCATTGCATGGGTGACCTTAGGCTCTCCCATCTCAAGGATTCTCAACGAATCCGGAATCCCACGAGTTAGACTTTTCGCCAGGCCGACCCTAGGGACATTTCGAAATCTCTGGCAACATCGCATGTGCCACGTGATTTAGAGGAATCGGTCTGTTCAAGGACGGTTTGCTGTGTTGCCAAATCAAAATAGAATGTAGTTTTGATACATTTTATCTGTTATAGACTAATAAATAATACAAAATTCATCTCGATACTCCGATAATAACATAACCTTTATATTTTGTGACTTGATACTTTATAAACAGATATTAATTCTGCCGAGAATGGAGGAGGAGCAAAATAATAGTTTTTATTGCGAAGATCGAGCATAAAAACCTGCATTTATTGCAATTGGATTGGGGCATTTTTGTTGTCAGGTGGGGGAATAGGAACAACGTGCGGTTTTCACCATTTCGGTTGATTACTGCGAAAAATGGGGTCTATTATGATCTTTGTTACTGTCGGGGTGATATTGTGTAAATTTCCACAGTTCTCTGCTCTCTACTACGCAGTTTGGAAATTCTGACGGTTTTGTGCCAGAAAAATCAAGAGGTGGTAGGTATGATACAAGTCAGATGAGCTTTGTATGATTAAATAGGGTGACCACCTCTACGGGTTTTACCCGGAGTCTCCGGTTTTGGATTGGCTATGTCCGGGCTCCAGGATTATGTGCAGTTTCTCTGGGTCTCCTACAAATTTGCGGAATATTTGCAAAAAAATGAACAATCGTACCAAAGCAACAAGAAATGTGCTTTAAGTTTACCTCATCATAAGTTCCTTGTTCATAGTGGTTTAAAATTTTACGTTCCTACAATGTGGTATTACATTTTTGCATTGATATTATTGTGAAGGTGTGTTTAATTTTAGATTTTATATATTTATGTGAGTTTTGATGTCTTGTTATACTATTAATGTTGAAACATATACAGGGTGTTCCGAAAAACATTCCCCTCTCATTTTTCTATAGCTGACTGTCGATTTATTTTTGGTCACTGAGTATATTGCCGGCAGGAGGATGCTTTTCTGGACTCAGAATATAGGAATGTTCTTATGTTCAGTAATAATACAATAATTCCCTCTTCTTCTAGTCGTGTCGTATCATTGTATCATAACAACCCCAACCCCTCCCCAAAACATCTCCGGGTCGGCCTGTACCGAAATGTGGTCACCCTAGATTTAAGGGGGTAAGTATGGATAATGGTCTTAGTTGCTGAATCCAATAAGACGAATACAGAAGAACAAATTTGGGGGTAATTATTGTTTACTTTCACTACTTCTCGCCGATTTTTTGTATACCTGTGTATTTTGTGTCGCTAACCACGAATCTGCAAAATCTGTAAAATCGCTGTTTTCAGGGTACTTGTATGGCAGCGTCCATGGTTGCCGACTACCACCATAAAAGGTCCCTGCCCCCTTCTTTTTCATACGGCAGTGCCCATCGGCAACTGCCTCCAGGCATATGCCTCTCCTTTTTTTTCATACGGCAGTACCCATCATTGCCGACTGCCACTATAAGGGCCCCTTCTTTTCTCATATGGCAGCGCCCCTCGTTGTCGACTGTCACCATAAGAGGCATATGCCCCCTTCTTTTTTCATACGGCAGTGACCATCATTGCCGACTGCCACGATAAGGGCTGTATGCCCCCTTCTTTTTCATATGGCAGCACCCTTTGTTGGCGACTGCCACTATATGAAAAAAGAAGGGAGCATATGTCCCTTATGGTGTCAGTCGACAACAATGGGCACTATTGTATGAAAAAAGTAGGGGGCATATGCCCCTTGTGGTGGTAGTCGGCAATGAGCGCTGTCGTGTGATAAGAGAAGGGGCATAAGCCCCTTATGGTGGTAATCAGCAATGAAGGATACTTACTTATGAACAAAAAAAAGATTATTTGTTTATTGGGGCATTCAGCAGCATAGTGGGAAAAGGGAATATGCCACTATCGTGGCGGACTTGGGGTAATGGGCATCACCTTATTGCAGAAAAAGGTGCACCCTTGCCCTTGGCTGCACATAGGTGCCCTTGTCGTAGCCTACTCGGGACAATGGGCGCTACCGACAGTACCAAACCAAGAAATGTAACTGACTTGAAGATGATGGGCACTGTCCTATAGAAAATAATGCACACCAGATTTTCGTGTGTAGCCAAAAATAACACAATAGAAATCTTTAGTTTGTCAGAAATTCTTTCCTAAAAACATATTTAAATAAAAACCAAAATGTAACCTGATTTTTGATGACAATTGTGGGGGTAGATGTGTTTTGTGCGAACATTAGTATACGTCACAAATCATAAAACAGTTGAAAATAGTTCCCTGAAAACAGCGATTCTACAAAGGTGTAACTCGATGTTTCCGCCGAAAAATCCTTACAGATTTGTGGTCAGCCACACAAGATACAAAAAATCACGAAAATGGGGGAAAGTAAACAATTACCGATACTTAATTCTTACCTGCAGGCTACTGGACGGACCATTCACAGTTGACCTGAGCCACATTTTGCCTTTAAACGGAGAAAGGTTACGTGTAGGTACATCGTTTCAAACCCCAAGGAGAAAGATTTGCATCAAGAGTTAAGAAAAATTTCTTCTTTAACCGTATCTTTCATCACTGGAATGCCCTACTGGATGACCTAGTCTCCGCACCTTCAATAAACTGTTTTAAAAACAGATGCGATGCTTGGTTTTCTGCCCGCCTGGAGTCTAGAGGTGTTGCTTATCTGCTTCAAACAGCTAAATTGTGCATGTGGTTTGGTTGCGTGGTATATGGCCATTTCTGTTCGAGTGGTAGTGAGTGCTCTTTCATTTTCATTTTTTTTATTTTGTTATATGTGCCATTTTTGTTTCATTTTTATGTATTTTGTGATCATTATATAAAAGAACCAAGGCTGCAAGACCTAAACTTTTTTATTTTTGGGCATACCTAATAGGCTTTTAACCTCTGTCTTAGTTTTGTATTTAATAATATAATAATAATGATAATATAATTAAAAAACTGATAATTTCTATTCAGTGTGTGCTTCTTATAATAATATTATATAGTGCAATATTGTAAAACACCATTTCAATCCTGTATATGAAATTTTTCTTTTATTAAAAAGCAAATTTATTACATATGTAATTCAAGTATATAACTAATGTGTTACTAATTAAGCACAAGAATCATGTATGTATTTAGTCTGTAACTGAATTAGTTACTAGTGTTTTAGCTCTGGCACGATTCTAAAGGAAAACAGTTTCTGGCGATAACTTACAAAATACTTACTGAAAAATTCAAATTGTGATTAAAAAAAAGTATGATAATATAGGTACAGCTCTTTGACCTTCATGATTAGCCCTCATTGAATAATTCCTGTTTTGTAATATTAATAATAATATCGGTTTCAAGGCTTTTAACATTTTTAGCCATTGTATTAAATAACTAGATCTATTACTGACAATTGGCACAACAGGACGTAAGTTGGTTGACGTATAAGCTTCATCTGCGGTGCGTATGGATCTTGGCCTTTTTGTCTACAATCTCGTCCAGAAGTCTTGGTTTTTAGATCATGCCATCTCCTCTTCAAGCCATTTTCAAGATTATCATACCTGGAACATTTTATTTTCATTCTTTGCGAAAAATTACTAACAAAATTCAAAACATAGCTCATAACCTATCAGCAAATATTTATTTATGTACCAAGGCCCTGAAGTTCAAGTTTTTATAATAAATGTGGAATTTAGTTGCCGAGGCCTGCAAGACTCATGTCATTGTGGTCTATTATTTGCCTCGGCATTTCAGGCCTCGCCAACTAAATTCCACATTTTTTATAAAAAGTTGAACTTCAGTGCTGAGGGATACATTGTATATATTTTTTAAAGCAGGGAAAAAATAAGTTTTATTAGACAAAATAAAGTAAAGTGCACAGTTACCCATCCTTGAGCCGACGGGGCCTTTACTCCACCTTTTGCTCCTACCTAGATCGAGCCCTATTTACCACTGTGCAGTTGATCTGCAGGCTGGTGTCCTCTAGCTAATCTCTTGCATCTACATCACAGAATATTATGCTTGTTCAAACTAGCCGAACTGCTCATAATGAAAGATTATGTTTGTTATAGGTAACAATTCTGCATTAAGTTGAAAAGTTAAGTGATATTTTATTGACCAGATGTGACAGGAGAGCCCCGTCTGATATTTGGTTCTTAAATCTCGCCAAGGCCAATTTATAGGAACTCGTACAATAACTTACTTACGATTTTGACTCCTTAGTGCCGTTTAAATTTTTTTTATTTTCATGTTCTCTGGGCCAATTTTCTAACTAATTGTAATGATAGCTGTCCATTTTTATTCTAGTTCAAAATAAATTCTCATGGGATAGTTCCAAGATTTTGAAGAAGGTGCCGACATCAGGGGCAGGAATGCGAAGTTTATTATTGTTTCAAAACAGTTCACAAAATATATGCCTATAGTCCAAAAGCCGGATGCATGGTTTCAACTCTTATATAGAATGTGATGTTATGTAAAAAGTAGAGAGTATATTTTTTTACTTGAAACAAATAGGTTGCCTCAATTAATGAGCCCGATCATTGTTAGCGAGATTGTTAATTAAGTAGTTGTGGTTAATTTTGAAGCGAATCTACTCTCATAAGATTATAGAACAAAAGAGATACCATTAAAAAGAAGGCAAATGGACCAACAATAAAAAAGAAGTTGCCACCTCCTAAGCAGTTTCTTGGCATTGGCAGGCACCAATAAAGTGATGTTCCGTCGACTTTCTGCTCTCAATTATTATATAAATTCGATGCCAAATGAAAGCTTGAATTTTTCTCTACAAGAGAGAAGTTGCCTGCTACAGCGTGGGCCCAATAACCGGCATCCAGCATTTTGGGTTGCAGAGGGCGGTCTGGGCGGTGGCCCCCCTAGGAACTCTTTTCATTTTTTTGGATCGAAGAACGCGCTGGTAAATTATAGCCGGCTAATTTCTAATACGCATTTTCATGGCAATCTGCAAAAATTTTCAAAACGATTTTATTCGAAAACAGTGCACGCTATCGAAGTTCAACAAGAGCACCACTTTTTCGTATAATACCCTGAAATTCCATAATTTCGCAAGAAATGCGGCAAAACAAAAAAAGGGGGGTATTTTTTAACCTCTAGACTCCTCCCCATTTGGGACGCCTATCATTAAGAATGTCAAACTGTTTCTACATCGGTAAATATCAAATCTCACAGGTACATCACATACCAAATTTCAGAATTTTATCTTAGTTCCTTCTGGGAATATTTAGAAATAGGTATCTGTTTGCCAGTGTCCATTTCGGGGGCTGTAGGCTTAGGGGGCATTTTTGAGGACACGCGTTTATATAATAATAATAATAATAATAATAATTCTCACCCTCACAATACTCCAAACTAGGAGTACCCCAGAAGCAACCACATGCTTGTGCGGGGGAGGGGGGCAATTACTATTATTTTGTCTTCGTTGCCATTTGCGGCTAGGGCCGACTTTTTTCCCGATAGAACTAGAGTAGATAGGCTATGTCGGTACGAGCGCAATTTCCCCATGTATTTCTTACGGGGCTATAAATTAGTAAAAAGTGGAGTACTTTTTCAGCGACTTCGCGGTGGGATAATTTTCCGGGGATTCAGCGATTTTCTTTACGACTTCAGGGGAAACTGATTTTCTTGTACTTCTCGAATTAATATATTGTCGACAAGAATTTTCCGATGAACCCGGGGAAAACTTAAGCAGCCAAATTATTGTGGGTGACAATTACTATTCATCACCATGTGGCTAGGGACGACAGAACTGGGATAGCATTAAAATTTCCCGGTTTTGAATTTTCCAGTTGGGAGAAAGCGCGTCCAAGCTGGCGAACAGACCTGAGGTGGCAAGGCTGGATGTTTCGAGACTTTTTACAGGCTTTACAGACCTGAGGTGCTAAGAATTTTTACCTGGGCGGGCTAAGAGATATTTTCGGATAGGCATAGACGATATACTGGGGGATCATTTGTGGCCAGGCGACTTTTCAGATTTTCGTTCTCGGTAACCTAGCGATTGCCATCGGGTAGTCAGGGTTTTTGCTCATAGGCAGAAGACATAAAAATTAGTTGTACTGGGGGACCATTTGTGGCTACATGACTTTCGGATTTTCATTCTCTTTAAAGCAATTGCCAAGTCGATCGGGTAGTCAAGGTTCTTGCTCGTAGGTGGAAGACATAAAAATTAGTTACACTGGGGATTTTTTTTCGGTGATCAAAATTTCCAGGCGACTTGCAGATTTTCATTCTCGGAAACGTACTAGGAATATGTGACACCCGTAGGGACATCAAAGAGAGATACAAATGTTACTGAGTTTTGATTAGTGAAAGAGATTTTCCGAATACGCTTTGATCAGTTGTGAGATAAATTTTAACCTATGTACAGGTACGGATTTTTTGTGACTGTAGCCAGAAGCAATGGAATACCGAGATATCAACGCTCGACTTATCGATCGGTGCCAAACGAGTTCTGACCTGAGGATTCGATAAACATATTTTCAGGGTTTTAGGGATAATCCAGAGATAGCGAAAATGGTATCAAATTGTATTCATAAAATATTTTTGATGAAATACACTTTTAATCACCCAGGTTTCAAGATAAAACTATGTGTGGAATGGAGTTCCAGACAGATCAGGTGTAAGGCTAATTTTTCATCTCCAACCCATAAATAGCATCTTCAATGACTACATGAACCATCTTTTATTGGTATGTTGAATACCATTGCTGGGTTGAACCTCAAGTAACAGAGGCATAGCGAAACTACATCAACAGATATATTTGAGAATAAAACCCACACGGGAGTGTTGCATGCATAACGTATTTATCTTTCGTCATTGCATACAGTTGCGTACAGCATTTGCATACAGTTGCGTACAACATTTGTCTTATTTTACGTATACCATACCAGTTGCGTAGAAGGAAAAATTTGTCTTATTTGCGTACACCTTGGCCGCACGCTTCTGGCAGTTACTCTAGTACCAGTGGTATTATTTTCAACACAACTGACTTGGAAAATGAAAATTTAAAATCCAAGTTGCAAGAAATTTTGGTGTAGCCACTAATTATAAAAAATCTCGAGAATTTAACCTACTATTCAAATCATTTAATACCTAAGTATTTCGATCATTCTAAGGAAAATCCCCCGCGAGTGTTTTATGAATGCAAATCATCGTTTCGCTATCTCAGACCCACCCAGTTTTACAGTCGATCTAGCAACAATTATGCAATATTTAAACTTCAGGTACAAAATCCAATCTAGTCTTCGTTTCATTTTACAAACATTTCTCTACAACCCCAGAATGTCCTCAATTTTCTATTGGAATTTCCTGATATTCCTCGCATAGGTCTGGCAATATTCCACAAACTTTTGTTGCAGCTTTCACATCAAGAATCAAAAAAATATTCATCAATTTTCGAAATTTCTTCAGAGGTTCAACTCATTTTATGTTTTAGTAGGGAAATTGGTGCACTTATATCTCATGCAATAAAAATTGTGATATCTACCCTATTTATTCCCAAGATCCAAATAATAATTTTTAGGCAAAAACAGGCCCGAATTCTCGCGCTATTATTCTATTTATTTTCATTATTATTCCCTATGTTACCTATTTCACCATTAATTCCGAAAATCCTTACAATAATTTCTAATTTTCCTAGCCATTCATACCCCGAAAAATAAAACACCAGATTTGTCCGATTTGCAGTGAAAATTCTGGAATTTTGAAGACGCGCTCTGAGAGGCAAAAAGTGTCTGAAGCATATGCTCGGAATCGCAAATGGTTACCGACAGAGGTAGGTACCTTAAGAATTTCATGTTTTTGTGTAAAGTTTTAAACCGAAGGCGTTGCATACATAATAATTCGCCACCAGACTGATATATTTCACTCAATATTATACTCATCATTTATACAACTTTCAACATTCCTAATTCATTTTTAAATTTTAAAATATTTCCAACTAGCAATTTTTGTGTCAAGATACGTTTGAAGGTAGTACCTATTCCATTAATTCAAAAATCTCTGCAAATGCAAATTTCAATGTTCCTAATTCATTCTTAAATTTCTCTTGAAAAAATCCTCTAAAAATATCTCCAACTCATAATTTTTGGAGGAAAAACCCCTGATTTTTACTGTTCATAATTTTAGTATCACTTTTCTTAGCCTCTGAGTTCTCAAACTGTTATTCCACACATCGTTTTATCTTGAAACTTGAAGTGTATTTCATCAAAAATATTTTATGAATACAATTTGATACCCATTTCGCTATCTCTGGATTATCCCTAAAACCCTGAAAATATGTTTATCGAATCCACAGGTCAGAACTCGTTTGGCACCGATCGATAAGTCGAGCGTTCATTTCTCGGTATTCCATTGCTTCTGGCTACAGTCACAAAAAATCCGTACCTGTACATAGGTTAAAATTTATCTCACAACTGATCAAAGCGTATTCGAAAAATCTCTTTCACTAATCAAAACTCAGTAACATTTGCATCTCTCTTTGATGTCCCTACGGGTGTCACATATTCCTAGTAGGTTACCGAGAATGAAAATCTGAAAGTCGCCTGGAAATTTTGATCACCGAAAAAAAATCCCCAGTATAACTAATTTTTATGTCTTCCACCTACGAGCAAGAACCTTGACTACCCGATCGACTTGGCAATTGCTTTAACGAGAATGAAAATCCGAAAGTCATGTAGCCACAAATGGTCCCCCAGTACAACTAATTTTTATGTCTTCCGCCTATGAGTAAGAACCCTGACTACCCGATGGCAATCGCTAGGTTACCGAGAACGAAAATCTGAAAAGTCGCGTGGCCACAAATGATCCCCCAGTATATCGTCTATGCCTATCCGAAAATATCTCTTAGCCCGCCCAGGTAAAAATTCTTAGCACCTCAGGTCTGTAAAGCCCGCCCAGGTAAAAAGCCTCGGAACATCCAGCCTTGCCACCTCAGATCTGTTCGCCAGCTTGGACGCGCTTTCTCCCAACTGGAAAATTCAAAACCGGGAAATTTTAATGCTATCCCAGTTCTGTCGTCCCTAGCCACTTGGTGATGAATAGTAATAATTGTCACCCACAATAATTTGGTAGCTTAAGTTTTCCCCGGGTTCATCGGAAAATTCTTGTCGACAATATATTGAGTCGAGAAGTACAAGAAAATCAGTTTCCCCTGAAGTCCTCAAGAAAATCGCTGAATCCCCGGAAAATTATCCCACCGCGAATTCGCTGAAAAATTACTCCACTTTTTACTAATTTATAGCCCCGTAAGAAATACATCGGGAAATTGCGCTCGTACCGACATAGCCTATCTACTAACTAGGATAGCATTCGCTCAAGTACTACGGAAAACCCTAGAAAACCGTAGTAATCCAAGTGAGTGTAGGACAATTAGTAAATCACACGGATAAAGCTATTTAGGAGCAATACCGTGAACCCATATTTGTCCAGCGCTCTTGGCCATAGCGGTGTTTTTCTTTAAAGACATATGCATGCGCCTGCCTCGAACCAAGGTCGATCGAAGGCAGTCTGCAAACATGCAGTCTAAAAAGTCAGCGCCGGTACGAGCGACGCCACCGCGGCCTATAGGAACTTTCTTCATTTTTTTCGGTCACTGATCGCGCTGACAGATATAGGGTGCCCGTGAAAGGAAGTATAGGTCAAAAAGTGGTTAAAGTGCGTTATGTCGACCAACTGAATAAAAAGATCAATTTTCACATCTGGTAAAAAGCATATAAGTCTGTAGGCATCTGTTGAGACACTATTGTTTCTTGATACAAACAGTATAACTAAAAATTTGCATGTACAAATAATATAAGTAATATAAGGAGAGTGATGTAGACCAAGGGCTTTGGGCTTATTGAAAAACAGAAAAAAATACGAATGTTCACTTCTCATCCACACAACTGTTACCAACTTGTTCATCGTTCTGTTGGATGAAAGAAAAAAATTGATGTTGTTGAGCTAATTCATTCGGCCTTTTTAGATTTTGCAGACCTTTTCAAAACAAATTTGCAACTTAGAAAAAAGACAGTGAAGGAAATTCATTTAACTTTCTTTCGGTCAAATGGTTTTGCTATACACGTGAGTTAGGAACTATTCATTTTACGACTAGTTTCAGCAAAGACGTTTCTTTCAAATATATAAGTCTTTTTCGCAGAAATCATCTTAATACAACATTGAATAATGGTTACAATTCTACTTTGGCAATTTCCAAAGAGAAGAAAAAATATATTCTAGATCTTTTACCACTTGTATATCCTGCATTTCACGATTTTATAAGTCCCTAAAAACACACGATACACCTGCGCCAATCTCTATCCCGACTTTGAAGAAATGGAGGACGCATAAATAGATGTTTCTTTTTAGTTTTGCTATTTTCTTTGTGACCATTTCTTTAATTTGACTATTTTTAATATCCCTTGATTTTGGTCGTAACAGTATAAGTTGCTACAGTTACTTGGTTCATTTAGTATAAGTCCATTATTTTTTGTTTAACATGATATAATTTGTTTTTTTTCTGCATACATTTCTCTGTTAGCTAACAAAATATTTACTGAATATAAATGAATGCCCAGACTTTTTGTATTTTGATGTTATGTAAATAAATTATCTTCCTAAAAAATTGGATTTATTAATTTATACTCTTTTCCCGGCTTACTCCACCCTAGAAATTATTGCATGCTAATTTCGGGACACCCTGTATATGTACAGGGTATCCCAAGTCAAGGCAAACAAGATATACGTGAAAGACAAAACATTTTTGTGAAAGTACTTTCTATCATACTTTAAGTTTCGAAAAATCAAAGGCCTAGATATAAGAAAAAATCATTTTCTGCCCAGTTATAGGGTGCCTTTTCTGTCCAAGATACGAGAAAAATGTACTAAACAAGGAAAGTTGTTCAGAATAAAAACAATTATGCCCATGTACAAAGTTTGAGACTAAAATTGACTGTAGCACAATAATGGTATTTTTTTTTTACAATCCTTTATGATAAAGGCACAGAAATAATACTTTTAGATAGCTTGAACCTTAAACTAAAAAAGGCACTCTGGGTTGATATCGATAAAAGTAGGATACTACTTTTATAACACTTCTGACTCTGATTAGCATGGTGTTTTGTCATTTCCGAGCTGTATTTCAATTTGGTCAATTTAAACTTATCTCCCATCATTCACTCACTTAGTCCCAATTTAGAGTCCCTCAAGAATGTGGTGTCCTATGAGTAATTTTGCATCATTTGCATAATATCTTCCATCACACTTATTAGTCACTTGAATTCTTTGATACGCATGCTAAAAATATAATAATTATCATGAGAGACGTAACTGTCAAATCTTACAGATAACAAAAAAGCGTTGATTGACGTATTAATAAAGATTGCTCACGGCTGTCACGCCTGACACTTTTTCAACTCACCATGCGCTTTCCGGAGACAAAATACAATGCAAAACACATTGTTAGCCATCAAAGCAATCTGTTTTCCAGAACATGAAACTATAGCCGTGAGAAGTCTTTATAAATACGTCAGCCAACGAAAAAAGATTTTTGATTGATAAACGTTACACTCTTACAATATGGCCTTAAACCACTTAAACCACTTTGGGGTCTTTAGGGAAGGAAAAAGCGGACACTTTAGGACGACCTTTGCAGTTGGGAACGGAACACGTCCACGGCATGATTTAAATAAGTCCGAACCGAAACTATAGATACCTACCACCTAAAACCTATAAACCAAAATTGAATTTAAATCACTTTATTCTGAATCACTGCTGTTTTACCACCGTGTATTAATAAAACTCCATGTCCTATATTACTAGAAAACACAGTCCAAAACACAATAAACGCAACAAACGTTCTTTAAAACAGGAAAATCGCCAGACAAGTAAACGTAAACAATTACAAAAAGCTACATCCCTCTGATGACGTAGTGACGTTTCGCATGGCCAGCTGGCGGGCCTTTATCATTGCGACGGTGCCGCTATAAACACCTAGGAGGTCTGATAGGGCCGGGCTAGGCGTTTATAACAAGAGTATTTTTTTGCTGACCACCTCCTAATGGTGTTACTGGCTCATAAAACACCTTTTATCTCCGCATTGTAGGTAGGTACTCCTGGGTAGAGACCTACTATTATAAATTGTATAGTTAGTAGGTTGGGACAAATTCGGTATTTTTTTTTCTACAAGTATAGGTATACCTAGGTAATTTTAAAATACCTCTAAATTATTTTAAATGGTTTCCTACCATTCGATATTTCTAACTACTTCTTAAATCTCAGGGCCATATTATATGGAGAGGATTGAAGCGTTTACCACGGGGAGGTGTGTGTTTGTCGATTTAGCCAGGCACCTGTACATACGTAAAAAACCGGGAAACAGCTGGCATAATGTATTTACAATGTCGGCTACAGCTATGTCCAGCCCGGGCCAAAATTGATAGGGATGGCCAGTTTATTATTATAGTTGGCCATAATCATGAACCAACTCTTATGGATTACCAGGTGCTAATTTTCCGACAAGAACTCCGGCGCCGAGCCTCTGCCGAGCATACCAGTTTGGAACTAATATTTAGGTATGTAGTAGATCGTAGACCAACTATTATTTTTGGTGTATTAGACACTTTTGTCAAATTATCGCTTTATTATAATACCACTTATAGTGCCTAATTGTTGTCTAATAGTAATTTAGACACGCGTGGCAGAATAAATAAAAAATCAAAGGCATTCTTACATTTCAGTATATAACGTCAGTTTCGGCCCGGCTATCGAAACCGGTTATATCTGGCTCAATTATGCTACTTGAAATAAAACACAGATTTAAAACAATTACAAGGGTTGTTTATTATTCAGCGAAATGTGAAAATGGTTTACAAGAAAATGAGTAGTTGAAATTTGTTAACAATATAAAACTGACATTAAATAGGCTGTTATAACCTTGAGGAGTTGTTAAGTTAAATGATTACAAAATTAGAGTTGAGACAAGTTCGTTATGAGAGAATTGAAAGTCCAAAGCAGCTAAATACTGATACGAGACTACATGAAAGTTCGATAAACTCAAAATTGACAAAGTTCTGCACGTCTGATCTTACTTTTGGAACACTTCAACAGGGAAACACCTTACATGTATATTCGAAGCCTTGGGAGTGCTAACAGCCCCCGACCAACCTTCCGTTGTAGTTTCCGATGAAACTCCACGTTGCAACTATGACTGCAACCAAGCGTAACTGTATTTTCCCTCGTTATATTAAATGACAATTTGAAAACACAAACTTTACGTGACTAACTGCAAGCCAAAGACAAAATTAATGAACGATAAGTGAGATGTTCGAAATCAAAATATGAGGTCACGGTTCTTAAAAGAACTACTTAAACTTGCATGAAATAAATTCACGTGAATTAGGCAGTGCTAAGGCCTGGTCAGTATTTAGTATATCGCTTATTACAAAAGAAATTTAGTGAAACACAATTATGACTTAAGATTTATGAAAATTATATAAAAACAAAAATACAAGTTAAATCCTATATATAATAATAACCCTCAACAATATTCATGAATATTTTCCCTCGTTATATTAAATGACAATTTGAAAACACAAACTTGACGTGACTAACTGCAAGCCAAAGACAAAATTAATGAACGATAAGTGAGACATTCGAAATCAAAATATGAGGTCACGGTTCTTAAAAGAACTACTTAAACTTGCATTAAATTGTAACGATAATTATGGCCAAAAATCAATTATGAAAACATGCTGCCCTCGGTGAACTTAATAAAAAAATGTACAATATTAATCTTGACCAAAATGATCTCCGAGCAATAAAGAAAGTACAAAAACAGAGACCCTTTGTCAGGTATCGGCCTACTATGTGCATCGACTGTGAATGGTACCGCCGCACTGCTACACGACAAACTCAAATGAAAACCGCAAAAGGCACAAACTTGAACCACACAGGGCAGGACAAAGATAGCTACGTCTATTTCTTGGGGTAAAGGTCTTGGGGTAAAGAAATACACGTCCAACGGAGTGAGCTATAGGTGAGTTTTAAATATGGATTTAACCAAAAAAAATCAAGATAATTTCAAAAACTCACCTGCAACGTGTGCTTCACTCCTGTTCTGTGCCTCGTTCCAAGAAAGTGGAAATGACAAATTCCCTCACCACACTGCAATCTCGACCTATCCAAGGGCCGGCAGCTATAACCTCGAAAATTCCAAAATGCGGGACGGCCGTTCACATGAAAACGAAAAATACACCGTTAATCGGGTACAGCAAATTAATCTACACAACAAATGCACATAATAGAATCGAAAAATAGCATCAGGTAGGCGATAAAGTTAGATAAAGAATCTTGAAAAACCACCTGAGGTTATTTTTATACCTGACTGACACTTGTCCCTTGGATATCGGAAAGATAGAGAGAGCTTGGCAGTCGACACTTCGCTTTTATAGCGTCTCACAGAATATATTCGTTAAGGTTAGGATTTTTCAATTAAAATTCTGCGTACACGGATGGACACTGGTTAGTGGAACAAACCCAGGGTATCAGAACAGACCACCAGAATCTAAGCGCTAACCTAGATCTAGGCGAACCAAGCCGAACGACCTACCACATATGTTACAGTGCACTCTAAGGTTCACGTACCTTGAATTTCAACAGATGGTTTCGTACGCACTACGTCACACCAAAAATCGATATCACAAAACAGTTTAGAGAACTGATATTCAACTGAATCAAATTCGAACTTGCGATTTTAAACCAAAATACTCAAATTATGTGTTGAAGGTCGATAACATTATTTCAAACGTAGTAACGGAGTTTTACCATAAAATTCCGTTACAAGTATTCCAAATTTCATGAATATAATATATAATAGTTATCTACATTGCAAGATACGTAAGCCGCAAATTACGCATCGTGCAATGTATTGCATTTTTTTTTCTACCGATAATTTAATCTTATATCATTGAGTAAAGGATATATATTTATATATAAATATATATAAAAATGACTTCCTGATATAACCAAACATCTTATTTATGTTGAAACTCAATAATATAGGGAAGAAGAAGCAGCTTTTCCTGAAGTAACTTTAGCAGTTGGAGCCTTCCAGGCTTTGAGATCAACGATGTATCGGGCCCGCCAAAATGGAACACCGCCAGATATATATTTTTTATATTTATATATAAATATATATCCTTTACTCAATGTTTATATGTTCTTTGAATTATAAACTTTAAATACACTATGTCGAGTAGATTGTGAGTAATAATCTTCAATAACCATTGTTCAATCCTAAAAGTGATAATCAATGATAAATATAAGAGACAGAATGCAGAATGAAAATAAAAAAGTTCAGCTTTGTGTGGGAACATGGGTCCTACGATATACTAGTCGCGTGCTCACCCTGCGGTAAATAAGTGCCTGTCAATTTGGTCTAATATAGGTCGCGGCTCATATTAGACACTGGGGAAACATTGATACTATTCATTTTTCTTTTGTTGCTCTTTGTACTTACGGAGGAGGGAACAGGAAAAAATATTTTTCCTGAAAGCATCAAGCACCTTAAAACCATAAGTAATATATATACATACAGGGTGTCTCATTTTGATCTGGAACACCCCTGCAAAATTTGAACTGGCTTACGGATTTTAACGATTTTTTTTTGTATACAGGGTCCTCCTAGAAGCACTTATCAAACACTTTTTAATGACCATACGATTATTCCAGGGCCGGATTAAAAAAATTTTTTGACCCAAATTTTCGAGTTAAGGTATCATTTTTATCGAAAATCTGATAACGTGGCGTTAATCAGCGCCCCTGAAAACCTCCCAGATTCCAAATTTCAAGAAATTATTCCCACGAATTATACTTTTTACACTGCATCACAATTGCAAAAAATCAAAATTTCAATTTCAGTTCAGCTATTAAGGTGGCTATGGAAACAAGTGATGGTAAAAAGAGGTCCACAGGGGACAATGATAATAAACCTGATCGGAAACTGTACTCGGTTTCTCTTTTCATTATTGCTGTATAGAACAAATTTTATGCCATTTGAGACGCAAGAGAGCTCGCTGCCGTCGCAGGCAGCCGTGGAAAAACAATGGCTTGCAGAAATGTCAGTTTATGCATTTTTACAACAAATGTTATTCAGGGGTTGATGTTGCTAAAATAATTTAGGTGTTACCAATAATTTAGTGGGTATAAAATGTAATTTCTAATCGATTCGTCAATACATTTCTGCCGTTTAAAATATTGCTGCTTTTAATTACATTCTTCAAATACGTACTTTGTAGTGTATAATTTTATACTTTATTATTTGTACCAAAAAAATGTAACAATTAACGGTTCTCAAAGTGTTTGCATTTGATTTTTTGCAATTGTGATGCAGTGTACAAAGTATAATTTGTGGGAATAATTTCTTGAAATTTGGAATCTGAGGGTTTTCAGGGGCGCTGATTAACGCCACGTTATCAGATTTTCGATAAAAAAATCGCTGATACCTTAACTCGAAAATTTGTGTCAAAAAATTTTTTAATCCGGCCCTGGAATAATCGTATGGTCATTGAAAATTGTTTGATCACTACGTCTAGGAGGGCCCTGTATACAAGAAAAAATTCGTTAAAATCCGTAAGCCAGTTCAAATTTTACAGGGGCGTTCCAGATCAAAATGAGACACCCTGTATGTAGCAACCTGAAACTCGCGTCAATTTTAATAGGTTTTACAACGATCGATTTACAAACTAGTTTCGGTCAGAAAGAACTTCTAAACAAAATTTACAAAATAAAAGTAGCTTAGAAGTAGTTCGAAGTTGTTAATTTTTTTTGTTAATTAATATTAAAAAATCCCATCATATTCATATTTGTTGGTCCCAATATTAAAAATGACTTCCTGATATAACCAAACATCTTATTTATGTTGAAACTCAATAATATAGGGAAGAAGAAGCAGCTTTTCCTGAAGTGGCTTTAGCAGTTGGAGCCTTCCAGGCTTTGAGATCAACGATGTATCGGGCCCGCCAAAATGGAACACCGCCGGTTCCCCAAACAATGGTTTCCTTTAATGAGACCATTCGGGATGTTAGGTAAGAGACAAACATTTATACAAACAAAAGGATTAACGTCAGGAGAGCAAATATTGTAATCTTTGAGGCGCGATGTGGAAGCCACGTCCAAAACCACTGTTCAAATATGCAACGTCATACAGTCGCAATATCTCTAGATATCTTATTAAGCGTTAGATGTAGATCCTTATGTAAAAACATTTTCTGGGCCTAAAATTAAACATACCTCAAGTTCTGGTTGCTTTTTTGCTGGAACAGTCTTTCCTTTGCGAGACACATATTCTTTGCTGGACACTTTAAGTTTTTGTTGGATATTAAACTTAATTCCAGTTCCATATTTATTTTTCTTAGTATTATCATCGTTTTCTATATTCATCTTATTATTTATGTTACGCAAAAACGCACAAACAAAACACTTTCAAGAGAACAACCACTGCCAAACACATACAAACGTGCAAAACAAAATAATAGTGATGGCACTTTCCCCTTTAATAGGAAACGACGCTCACGACTTACACAGGTGCGCCAACTGTTGAGCCAACTACGGGGACAAATATTCGTTTGGAACTTAGCCCCTTCTAGGGGACATGAAGCATGCTATTTAACACCTTTTTAAGGAAAAAATAAAATTTCCTTTTTTGGTACATAGCTCCTTATTCAAATATTCAAGTCCACTCTTCAATTATTCGACCATTACCATAGACACATAATAACAATAAACTTAACCCAAATCCAATCTACTTTACAACAAGTATATTTAAATTTTGACTTAATTAACAAAACAAATTCCACTCATACACAATCCTTACTTGCACAATATAATCATTTTTATATTGAAACTTCTGACAACTTCCACAAAATTTATAGACCACGGAAGAAACGAGGAGACTATTGAACTTTTTAGGCAACGCAATAAAGTACGTTACAGGTAATCCAGACAATGACGATCTTTTCCTTTTGTCAAACCATATTAATGCTTTAGAAATAAAACAATCGGAAATTATTCAAGCCTTGCAACCCTCTAGCGTTCCAATATAGAACTTCTTACACTCTCCGAAATCACATCCTTAGATAACCAACTTCGAAATCAATATTCAAAAACATCTCTTATTTCAAATGAGAATTGCACCCATACGAATTAATGGAAAACTCAAAAAGCACAATTTTTACTTTAGAATCTCAGATGCTTATAATCATTAAGATACCCATCCTTGATTCCCGTATTTTTTTAATTATCCCATATTTACCCTATCCATAACCCTTATGGAGATATTCTCGTCGCACCTGCACCGTACTATGGAAATTACCACTGGTATACCGACTGCACTCCTCACGACAAGAAGCACATCTGTCAACCTACTACAACAACAAGCTGCCAATTACCGAATTTACAACATTGCACCATGGCTCATCTTAACCAACCCATTATTCAACAAACTGAAAACCACCTTGTAATCGGCACCTTCACCCCCATCGAGATCGAAGAAAATCGCAAGAAACACACAATTAATAAACCTTCTTATATAAAAACTAATTAGACAATATTAATTCAAGGAAAACGCTACACTGTACCAACAACTTCAAACCAGCAAATACCAGATGTCATCCCCATCCGATGGAAACCCACACATCATTTTCAGTTGCCACCGCTTAGCAGTCTACCAGAAGAGACTTTGTAACTTACGCCGTTACAACCCATACATCTCGCACCTATCACTACAGCCACCATTTATGGACCACATCCTGCTAATATTACTTGGACTCATCACGTATATCATTGCCAGAAAAAAGAACAGAATACACACCTTACTGTTCAAACCGAAGATACCCCTAGAGAAGCTTCTTCAACCCCTAGAACCAAAGATCGAGGGCGATCTTCCAACTTAAGGAGGGATGAGTTATGGACATCAAAATTGCCGACTTACTACAAAAATCGCCCGATTCGCAAACACTGCAAATCGGCATATCATATTATTATTATATAAATATCCGCGGTGAAAGAACCCACTTTAGTCATAATTGTAATAAAAGACAGCACGTTACTCTGCCCATTGTCTGCACGAATTCCTACAAATAAAAGTTGTTTTTAAAAATCGTGTTTCTCAACCCGCGAGCTTAATTGGCCAATTGAATCAGTTGAATTGACATTTTCGTCAGTATTTCATGTGAACCGCGCACGGTACCGGGCACGAAAATATAATGAATCAGGCGACAACAATACCCGCGCGAGTAGTTTTTCCTATGCACTAAAAAAACGTGCCGGTACAGAGCGTTCTAATTTACAGAGCAAAAAATGTTGCGATAAAAAATTATCACCATTCGCTTGTACGTTTAGCGCGACGTATCCATTTTTGTTAAGCAATTTTAGTTTTTAATTGGAAACTTTAACACCTTACCTCCGTTAGTTTTGATATTTCGGAAAAGTGGTAAAAAATGCTTATTTTGTGAACATTATTTTCTGGTAAAAGGAAAGCATCAACCTTTTCCGAACATATATTTAAAGCAGCTTCAGTTACGAGCTTAAAACATCTTTCCACTGCTTGGGTATGACAAGGAAATTTTCTAAAACTTATTAAGTTGTATATTTTTGATTAAGTCTTCTAATTCTGCATTCGCTGTTCCCATTGTCAATGGAGGTTCAGTGGCGACACATTCGTTCCAGTTTATTAAATCGACGCAATCTTTCGCCTCAAAATATAATGACGGAACTTTAAACACCCTCATTTCGCTTTTCTTGTTATTTGTAGCCAGTTGATCGGGTAGACATGAGGTAAGAACCACCACACAGTTCAAAAATGCTCTATCTTGAAATGATGCTAAACTCATGCACATAAGAGATAGTATGGAGACCCTTCCGAGGGGATATAAATTGATCCCTGAGAACCTAACTTGAATTATTCCTAGCTTTGAACGATCATGTTTGTCGCTACAGAAAAGGCTACAGTTCGAGTTATTCGCTAGCTTAAAATGTGTTTATGAACACTATCTGGAACGAGCAGTTATCGAGTGTGATTTCAAAGCCGTTGATTACATTATGAAAATTAATTGTGCTTCCTGATACTATGTTGGAATTGTACATATTTACCATTAAATAAAAAAGACCATTTTCAATGTGAAGGACGGGATTCGAGCGAGGAAGGACCTGTAAACGATAGGTTTTTCTTAGTCTTTTAATTTTTCGAGGGTGTGCGTTGGTTTCTCGGGAGTTCCGTGTTAAGCCTTGAATTTTAGTGGGGTTGGTTTTTGTGACTTTCACAGGGACAAAAGGAGCGGTTAATTTGTTGCGGTTATTTTTGGATATATATACAGTTTCGCCTACTTGTGGTTGTGGGGTGTCTTGTGTCAGTTGTTCATTTCTTTTGTTAAGAATGTTTGTTTATTTAATTGTTTTTGGTACTGGTTTTGTAAAAAGGGTTGAAGTTCATTTTTGTCTTTTTTGTTGTAAAGTTCATAGACTGGTGCGTCGAAGTCAAAATTTATTTCTTCAGCATATGGACCATAAATTATTGAAAAAGGGGAATAGCCAGTGGAGGAGTGAATGGATTGATTATAAATTAGGACACAATGGGTTACGGTATCGTCGAAATATTCGTTGGGATTTTGTTCTTGCATAACACGTAATTTTTCTATGAATGTAGAGTGGAACCTTTCTATGGGGCTATTAGAGTTTGGATTATTTATAGTGGTGAAATGGAGTCCAATAGAGTGGAGTTTACAGAATTCACGAAAGAGAGTGTTGGCAAATTCTACTCCTTCGTCGCATACTATTTTTCTATGGTAATTATGATGGGAAAAGTAGTGTCGGAGTTTATTAAGTACAGTAGTGTGTGTTTTGTCAGAAAGTTTATATACTTGAGCATACTTGTAAAATGAGTCGATAACGGTCAAGTGAGGAGTTTTGTTGCAAGCAAGGAGGTCAATATGTAATATGTCGAAAGGTTTTTGTCCAAGAAGAGGTCCTTTAAAAGGGAGCTTATAGGGATGTCGTTCGTATTTATTTTTGAGGCAGATATCGCATTTATTTATGAAATTAATAATATCTTGCTTTATGTTAGGCCAATAAAATTTTTGTTTTAAGTGTTGGTATTTTTCTAAGATTCCATTATGGTTTTCTTTGTGATATACAAGTGAGTTGATTTTCAGGTCGTTCTAAATCTTAAAGAAATTTTGAACAGAAAAATAATTGAACGGTATTATCATATTTTGAGCGAACATAATTAGAAAGATGTTTTTGCATACGGGGGTCTTTTTAGATATAATAGCGTTGGTTTGGTCTAATTATTTCAGTAAGTAGACGTGTGATTTCGTTTTTCCAATTTTCGTCAGTAATTTTGGCAGTGAAGCGATGTTTGTTTTTAAATTTTAATTTGTAAATTGTTTCGGGTTTATTGGAAACTTCGAAAATTATTTGATTGGAGAAAAGGTTAATAGGTTCGTCTGAAAATGGAATTTCGGCAATGAAATTTTCTATAGAGGTGTGTTGTGTAGAATTCCCTGTTTCTCTTTCAGCTACTTCGTTAAGAAAGGCGTCAATGTCAAAGTCATCATTAGCGGAAGGGGGTTCTACAATTTGGGGCATTAATTTCAATACGAGATAGAGCATCGGCATCTACATTTTCTTTTCCTTTCTTGTATTTAATGTCGAAATTGAATTCTTCTAATTTTATTTTCCATCTGGCTAAGCGCGAATGAGGTTCTTTTATTTTATAAAGCCAAACGAGAGGGTTGTGATCAGTTTCGATTTGAAATTTTGTTCCATAGAGATATGGACGAAAGTGCTTAGAAGATTCGATTATAGCGAGCAACTCCTTTTCTATAGTAGAATAATTTCTTTCTGCGGCATTCAGTGTACGAGAATAATAAGCGATAGGTTTTATTTTTGTGATAGTACTGATCCTAATGCTACATTTGACGCATCTTTTGTGAGAGTAAATTGTTCGGAAAAATCAGGATATTGTAGGATAGGACTATTAGTTAAAAGAGTTTTACACGTTTGAAAACATTCGATGTATTGTGGATGAGTGGTATCTATTTTTGTTCCCTTTTTTAAGCATCTAGTGACGGTTATTTTAGCAAAATCCGGAATAAAACGGCAGTAATATCCTAAAACGCCGAGAAAACTTTTGATTTCTTTTGTGGATTTTGGGATTAGAAAATCTTGGATCACTTGGATTTTTAAAGGATTGGGTTATATGCCATCGGGGGTAATTAAATGTCCTAAGAAGGCAACTTCTTTATTTAAAAACTCGGACTTATCTAATTGTACTTTTAAATTTACTTCTCTTGTGAAGATTTGTTTGATGTGAATTAAATGGTCTTGTAGGGATTTTGAAAAAAATATTACATCGTCCATGTAAACAAAACAAAATTTATGAATAAACTCCCGGAGTACTTCGTCCATCATTCTTTAGAATGATGCCGGAGCATTCTTGAGCCCAAAGGGCATTCGTAGGTAATCGTAATGGCCATTTGGGACGGTAAAAGTTGTTTTTTCGAGAGAATATGGATGGATTTCTATCTGGTGAAAGCCTTGAGCGAGGTCAAGTGTCGTAAAGTAAACGCTTTTTCCTAAATTTTCTAAAATTTCGTCGATCCTTCTATTGTGTTTTCGTTAAATTTTCGATAGTCAATTACCATACGAAATTTTTTCTTGGGGAGAAATAGATGGGCGGATGATTTTGTTTTGGAGAAGTTACGTTACCGTACGTGCTATCATGACTTGTTATATTTTTAATTTTTTATTATCTGTAAAAGTTTTTCAGTGTATCTCCAAAACAAAAAATATTTTATAATTTTTTTTTTATAATTGGCCATTATTTGTCCTCTGCTACAATTTCCCAAGTTTATGCGTATAGGTTGAGGAACACCCTGTATAATAATAATATGATATGCCGATTTGCAGTGTTTGCGAATCGGGCGATTTTTGTAGTAAGTCGGCAATTTCGATGTCCATAACTGGCCCGTCGCGTATTTCTAACAGTCGTAGACGCAAGAATAGGCGGAGAGATGCCAAATACAAAGAACTTAAAAAACAACTGGAAAAAATGCACCTCAAATTGGAGGAAATCAGCTCGACGGACACAGATCGCATCGGTAAGTCACAAATCAATTTAATTATATCGAAAAAAAGGTGGGTTTTGCAAAACAAACCGAAGTCATTTTAGCCTCAGACAATATTAACAGATATTAGTCGGGGCATAATTTCAATGTGGGAGTCTGACACTCACTAGGGGGGCAAAAGTTATTAACCTACACTTTGTTAATAAATACGTAGATACATACTTCGTTAAGAAACGTAATATATCGTCTTAAATTTCGCATTTACAGATGCGGAAGAATGAGTCCAACCTATCACAGTTGAGGCAATAGTCCATCCTGACCTACACCAGTCTATGGTGGTAGAGGTTGCCGAAGACGCGTTAGCGGAAAGGGCAACAGTACAACCCGCAGCAATAGAAACACTCGTTGATGAGGATGTCCTGTTAGTATTAGGAGAGAAACAAAACGTTTCTACTTCCTTTGGGCCAATTTGGTATAAAGAACTAGCCGAAAGAATAAACGGCTATGGGAAAAAGGATTGCCAACAGAAGAAAAACAGGAACAAATTGAGAAATACCCATCACCGGCCAACACCCCATCTATTAATTGTCCCAATCTAAACGAGGAGGTAGAAGAAGCCATTAGAGGAAAACAGAGAGTGGTAAAGCAAGATAAGTTCCTACGCCAACTGCAACATTTACTGACTGCCGGAGTAACTGCGATTTGCCAACCTTTAGATCAAATTCACAAAAGATACCTGCTCATGCCACACTTAAAAGAAGAAATTAGAAAAACAGTACAGGACAGAAAAGAAATTGAAGATTGCTTATTTGGTAGCAATCTGCGGGAGAAACTTAAAACGTTAAGTTAACAGGTCAATAATTAAGCGTCGGTGCCCCAAGTAGGAAGAGTCCCTTCATTATGACTTTCGAAAATATACCAGCACCAAGACAAACAAATCCTAAATCAAATTTCCGCAGAGGCGCCTTTGATCCGAAAAACAAAATAAGAAACAAGAGGTTCGATCCAGAATATCAGAGGGAAATAGGAAGGACGATTGGTGGAACAATACTGACCCTGCGGCAGGTAAGCAACAAATACGCAAGAAGGCTTCTATCACTGAAACTGAAAAAATATACCAATGACCCAGTCAATTAGGGTAAAAGTGTTCGTTTGAGTGAGATTTTTTAAGGTGAATACCATTTTGTAGGATTAGCAGACATTGATAACATTACGTGTTTCTAGGATTCATAGCCTTTAAATTGCAAAAATGGTAAACTTGCGTTTAAATTTCTCACGCCTTTTTGTTTTTTTAGCATTTAAAATGACACGAAACTATGTGAAAAAAACAGGACCTTAATACACTTTTGAAGATATGGAAAGTGCTGTTGTGGATGTCCAAAACAAAAATAAAACATACCGCTAAGCCGAAGAGTACTATGGAGTACCAAAATCAGCCACTCATAACAGAATTGGTGTGAGAAAAACTCCAATGAATATAACTGGGCCAGGACTCTCCCAAGTTTTATCGCCAGAAATTGAAAACGAAATAGAAAAAATGTTTGTTAGCAAGGTCAAATATGGGTCTTCCATGTGACAAGGCAGAACTGCGCCAGCTAGTTGGAGAATATGTAAAAGCATTAGGGTAGAAGACTCCTTTTAAAGATGGGGTACCAGGGGAAGACTGGTACTATTTTTTATAAGAAGGACCCTAGTCTTTCCCTGAAAAAGCATCTCCAGAAGTTAAGAAAATATGCAAGAAAACCAGAAGTTATTTTCCATTTTTATCAGAATCTTGAAAAAGTTATAAATGCTTCATTTGTATTTAATAAAGACGAATCTAGGTTTAATAGTGACCCTAGCCGTATTGGGGCAATAGGTACAAAAGGTAGATGGTGATTATTATGTTAGCTTGACAGATGTAGAGTAGAAGGGCAAAATAATAGAGGATGTGGTCACCGGGGGCAACGGGATTATTATGAAAACCCGATGCAAAAAATATGCACAAGATAAGAAGTTAGAATAAATGTGGCACGCCTAAAAGGATTTATTATTATCATATCAAGACTCTCTCTCCATAAATAAAGAGATAACGAAACATGGTGGCAGCGGTAAAATGATGAAATCCTAGACACAACTATAAAAATAGTGGTGTGGTATGGGCACAGCAAAATAAAGGCCGAGGTAACAACGGTGAGTGCACAATGCCTGAAAATGAAATGGAGGGCATCAATACAAACACATCGGAGCAGGCAACAGGAGCTATATCATCTGCGAGTAGTCTTAGCTTAAACGTAGCAAATCCTGAGAAATTTAACTTTGGTGCACCAAGTGCATGGCCCCAATGGAGAAAAAGGTTTGAAAGGTACATGTCAGTGTCGGGGTTGACCCACAAATCAGATCTGGAGAAGATCGACATTCTGTTATACTTTATGGGAGAGAAAAGTGAACAGATTTTTGCTCAGTTTAAAACACAGCCTAAAATATTTGCTACATGCATGGAAGCATTCGAGAAACATTTCATACCAAGGCGAAATGTGATATTCGAAAGATACAAATTTAATACTCGTGTACAAGAAGCAGGGGAATCTGCGGATCACTTCATCACAGCTCTACACACTCTTGCAGAGTATTGTGAATTTGGGAGTTTACGAGAAGAGCTTATACGAGATAGGATCGTGGTAGGAATGTTGGATAGAAAAGCTAGCAAGCGACTACAACTACAGTCGACACTTACACTAAGCGATGCAGTTATGGCAGCACGACAAGCGGAAATGTTACGTCAAAATCCAGGTTTGGAGGTTAGAGCAATGTCATCAAGAAAATCAATTCCGAAACAAGCAACTAGGCAAACTTCAAGTTTTGGTGGAGTCTCGGGTGGAGCCAAAGGGACTACTGTAAGCAAGCCGGTAAGGATGCATCAGGGACAACATGTTTCTTCTGCGGTAAGGAACGGCATCCAAGGCAGAGATGTCCAGCATGGAGTGCTAGGTGCGCAAAATGTGGAAAGGTGGGACACTGGAAATCTGTATGTAAGACACTTAAGGTAGTTAATGTAGAAAATAGTCAATTTGATGAAGATGAAAATGGTGGCAGGGAAAGACTATTTGTAGGCAGATTAGTTTTTAACTTGAATGTAAACAAGCAAAAAAGGGATGATGATTCATGGTTTTGTAAACTTCAAGTTGAAGGGTTTATATTCCCAGTAAATTTCTTATTAGACTCGGGAGCTGACATAATCTGTTTGCCAGAAAGGTTATTAACAGAGGTTCTAAAAGGCAACTTGTTAGAAAATGATGCATTTATATCAGGTCCCGATGGAAAAGCTATGCAGGTGGCAGGTAAATTAAAATTAAAGCTGTCGTACGGTGGAAGGGCTTCCTTGTTTGATGTTTACATTTTGAGAGATGTACAGGTGCCAATATTAGGCAAGCCAGGTATCCGATATTTTAATTTGCTAACATTTACGGGTAATGTGAATATGGTAACGGAAGACAAGACGCAAGTTGAGCCATACAAAGAATATCCTAAGCTTTGGGACGAATATGCGGATGAAATTGAAATAAAGATCAAATCTGATGCAATGTCATTTGTCCAGGCAGCTCCAAGAGTGGTACCACTACCGTTAATGGATAAACTAAAAAAGGAACTTGATAAGATAAAAAAATTAAAAATTATTATACCGGTAGAGGAACCTACGGCATGGGTGGCTCCAATAGTGGTAGTTCCCAAAGGAGAGGGGATTCGGTTATGTTGTGATTATACAAAGTTAAACAAAAGTGTGTTACGGTCCCTATTCTAAAGGTCGAAAGTACGCTAGCAAAATTAAATGGGTCAAAGTACTTTACAAAATTGGATGCGCAATCAGGATTTTATCAGTTGAAGTTGAAAGAGGAATCTTAAGATTTGACAACTTTCATTACACCTTTTGGTAGGTTTAAATTTACGAGGTTACCTTTTGGGATTTCTTGTGCGCCAGAGTACTTTAGCATAAAGTTTTCGAAAATATTTACAGGACTTGACGGAGTGGTTACACATATTGATGATATATTAATACATGCCAAATGTATCGAGGAACATGATAGGATACTTAGATACAAATAATGGAATTTGTTTAAATAAATTAAAATGTCAATTTGGAATAACAAAGGTGATGTTTTTAGGTCATGTAATTACTGGAAGTGGGGATAGACCTAGCTTCTTCGGGATGCTAGTGAGGTTTTTACTCGAAAAGTTTATAGAGGGTAAAGATACTTTTATAAAGGGTAGTTTGCTAGTTTTATAGCTTTGTAATATTATCGAATTTAATTTTAAAGTGCAATCGGAAAACAGTTCAACTAAGTAACTTCCTTGTAGTGGTGTATTATTTGGTACTGAGGTTTTACAGGAACTAACAGCTATTCGCTTTGACGGAACAGTTATTAGCGATTTATTTTTGACAACTTTGGCTATCTCAACTTTTTGGATAGTAGTCTTGAAGGGAGAACAGTTCGTTAAATTTTTGAATGATACTAATTGCACCTCGCAAGGAGCGTCATCATCAACATGCGTAGGACTAACTTCTTCACAAATGTACTTGGTTTCTTCAATTTTCTTGCAGATTTTGTCCATGGAAACATACTTTTCATTGTTATGTGCAAGGAATGGTTTATAAGGTAGGCAAAAGTAAAAATCGGGTTCATTATTTTTTGGGATTGGTAATGGTAGGATTTTGTAATATTGGTATAACTCTGATTCAACCAAGGGTATTTCTAAAATAAATGTGATACTGAACTCTTTTGAGTAGCTTTTAATTTCAATAAATTTTTCGAAATTCAAAATATTATCAATAGTTGGTGAAAGAGGTACTTTGCCTAACTTTAAATATTTTTCAGATTCTTTTATTTCTAATAACAAGTCTATAGGATTTATGATTGAGTTATGTAAAGTATTCAATTTTGCAAAAGAAACTGCTACTTCCATTCTATCAAATATATTGTAGATATTTTGGTATATATTGGTGTTGATGAATCAAAATATGAATTTGAAAATAATTGAAGTCATCTAGTTGGGCTTGAGCGAATTTCTCGAGAGCTTCTCGTATTTGATTAATTTTAAATTCTATTTGTTTTTGGTTGTGAGTTATGTTTGTCACTGTTTCCTCAAATTTCTTAATGGTAGATTTTAATAATGTAATTTGACTGAAGGCAACACCCTTTAATTTGTTTTGATTTTCTTGTAAGTTTTTTATCTGCATGTCATATTTTTGGCTATCTTCTTGATCTAAATTTCCTGTAATACATTTAATGAGAGATCCCAAAGGATTAAGTAAGCCTCTTTTCTGTCTAGTTACATTTTGAATAGGATTTATTTGATTTATTTGTAAATCGATCTGCTTTTCTAATGCAAACAAATATGAAAATGAATTATTGTATTCGTCACCATAGTGTCCAATTTTACTTTTAATGTCATTATTAAGTTTATACACTTGATATTTTATTTCTAAATATCTTGAAACTACTGGGGCTAAGTCGTATACTTGAACAAGTGGCCAGTGATTAGATACAATTTGTGTCGTTCCTAACTTGTATGGGAAGAGTCCGGGATAGGAGTTGAGGTTATGGAAGTTTGTGTCGGTTGCGTCGATGGTCCAGGTCCATCTGTAACAACGTGTTTTATTTTAGTCTCGTTTTTGTGTGTAATCTCCGTCTTGTTTGTTTTTGGGTTTTGTATTTCAATTTTTCCGTTTTCGAGAATTTTTGTAACTAAATAGGGGCCTGTAAATTTGGATTTTAATTTCGCTGACCTCGGATCCACTTGATTAAAAACCTGAGTGCCTACTGTAATTTCAGCCGCTGTCTTACTACTGTTTCGCTTGTTAATTATATTTTCCTTTTTGTCAACACAGTCGGAATGAATTTTATCATAAAGCGCTTTCGTGTTATTCTGATGAGTGTTAACATATTCTGTAAAAACTTGAGCGGGTATAAGTGACATCGGATCGCGAGAGTCTGTATGACCTGAGATTATTTCAAAAGGCGTGTGATTAGTATGAGAATGAATTGTGCTATTGTAAGCTATTATTGCGTATGTCATTAAGGTCGGTATATCAGATGTTTTGTCCTTTTCTCTAAGAATTCGAAGGTGCTCAATTAGGGTTGAATGTAGTCTTTCTATAGGTGAGTTTGACTCATGATGACGGGGGGTGGTGAAATGTACTTTTATATTATGAGTTTTCAATAAGTCATCTAAAACGTCGTTTTTAAATTCTGAGCCGTTATCACAAACAATTAGCTTTGGAATTCCGTGGAATGAAAAGAAATGAACTAGTTGTTGGCAGGCCGATATTGCTGTTCCAAAGTATGGTAAAGCTTGAGCAAATTTCGAAAATTTGTCTATTAAAGTTAGAAATTTATATTTTCCTGTAATAAATGTGTCAATATGTAATATTTCGAAAGGCCTAGAAGGGGTTTGAGTCAAAACTAGGGGTTCATTAGGAGGTCTTCTATTGTATTTTGACCGTTGACATATTTCGCCTTGATTTATGTACTTAGAAATATCGGATTTTTGAGATTTCCAATAGTAATTTTGTTTTAAAGTTTCGTCGATTCCGCGATGATTTGTCTTGCCTTCGTGTTTGTATTTTATAAGCATCTGTCTCTCTTCCGGTTTAACATTATTAATAAGTTTGGTACATTCGATAAGTTTGCAATTTTGAAAATGTGTATTAAGTGATTCTTGGAAGTAAGGCCGTAATTCTTTAGAATGAAAGTAAATATACATGGTTTTGTTACTTATGTATTCTCTTAAAAATTTTGTTATCTCATTAATATTGGTAGGTAAGGTTGCATAAATAATATGGTGGTCGTCAAAATTTTCTTGTTCAATTTTTGAGTATAACTTATAGGGTGATTTCTTGATAATCATCTGGTTTGGTCGATTGTTAATAATTTCGTCTAATATTGGTCGTAGTTTCGGGGGCATTGATACTATGCGCAGTGGCATCAGAAGTCGGTGGTCGTATTTGTATATTTTGCAAAATTCTTATTTTTTGTTTGGGGTTTTCAGGTAAGGTAAATTTTTGTAAATCATTCATTATTTCGTTAATTTCTTGCTTGTCAATATCATTCTCTTTTAAAGATTCGTCTAAGTCAGTAGTTAAGTCTGAAGTTGAGGAAGGATTAGGTAAAAATTTTGATTCTTGGCGCAAAAATTCATCTATGTCAAAGTCTATGTCTCCGGTATTATTAAAGGTAGATTGGGCTTTCTATTGCATTTAACTGAATTCTAGAAAGGGCATCTGCATTGGAATTTTGTTTTCCTTTTTTATATATAATTTGGTAATCGAACTCTTCAAGTTTGAGGCGCCATCTGACTAATTTGGAGTTAGGTTCTTTCAGATTAAAGAGCCAAACGAGAGGGCGATGATCTGTGTATATAAAGAATTTTCTACCGTATAGATAAGGCCTAAAATACTTGCATGACCATATAATTCCGAGTAATTCACGCTCAATAGTCGAATATTTTTGTTCCGTATTGTTGAGGGTGCGTGATGCGTATGCGATTGGCGAATCGTTAGGCGGGGTTCCTTGTGACAGGACTGCTCCTAATGCTACACTAGAGGCATCTGTTGTTAGAACGAAGGGTTTGTCAAATTCTGGATATTTTAAAATAGGGGCATTTATCAGCAAATCTTTTAAATGATTAAAATCTTCGATAAATTTCGGAGAGTGATCTACTTTACGGTTTTTCTTGAGGCATTCAGTTAAGGGTTTACTAATTTTGGAAAAATCTTTGATAAACTTACGGTAGTAACCAGCTAAACCTAAAAATGACTTAATTTCTTTTTGCGTACGGGGTATAGGAAAATCTTTAACTGCTTTAATTTTATCCGGGTTGGGCTTAACTCCGTCAGTGGTAATTTGGTGTCCTAAATAAGCTACTTCTTTATGTAAAAATTCCGATTTGTCCAGTTGGACTTTAAAGTTGGAAAACTGATTTTAGTCTGTCTATATGTTCTTGTAAAGATGTCGAGAAAATTATAATGTCGTCGAGGTACACTAAACATGTTTCGTTTTGTAATCCGCGCAGAACATTATTTATAACCCTTTGGAACGTAGAGGGTGAGTTTTTAAGTCCAAATGGCATTCTTTTGAATTCAAAATGACCGGTGTCTGTAGAAAATTCTGTTTTTGGGATGTCGTCCGGTGACATTTCTATTTGGTGAAAGCCGTTCGCCAAATCGAGTGTCGAGAAGTATTGGGCTTTTCCGAGTTTGTCTAGAATGTCCGAAATGTTTGGTAATGGAAATTTGTCGTCAATTGTCTTGTCATTAAGTTTGCGATAGTCAATCACAATCCTCCATTTTCGTTTTCCCGATGCGTCCATTTTTTTTGGTACTACCCAAATGAGGCTACTCCACGGGGAATTTGAATGTTGGATTATGCCGTTAGATAACATTTTGCTAATTTGCGTTTTGACTTCTTGTCTGTGAATTTCGGGGTATCGATATGTTTTTGTGAAAATGGGAGATTCGTCAGTCATATTAATTTTGTGTTTTATTTGGTTCGTGAATGTCAAAGGGGTATTTTCTACATAAAAAATATCTCGGTATTCGAAACATAATTTTCGAATTGCGTCATATTCTTCTTGATTACAGTGACTTAAGCGTAAATTTTTTAAATTCTTTTTTTGTAGTTGGTCAATATGGTCGTCTAGATCTTGGTCAGTTTCCATTTTTTCGAAAAAAAATATTTCAGCTTCATTGATTAGTACAATATCAAAGGGCTTAAGAAATTTAATTTTGATTGGATTTTCCGAAATATTAGTAACAAAGGTAGTAGCGAATGAATCTACAATATTGCAAACTGCTTCAGGCATTTCTGCTTTTCCAAAATTTGTGTAAGGTAAGATACAAGTGCCAGAAATTTTATTTACGGGTACTTTTATTTTTTGTACGCTTCGGGGCTGTATAATTATTTCTAATGTCGTGAAATTTGCATTTATGAAATTTGAAACGATATATTCAGTGTTATTACATAAGGCGTAACATAAGGCGTAACTAGATAGTCACAACGTAAATCGATATTTGACATAATTTTATGTTTTAAGAAATCGGTGCCAAATAATCCTGCATAATTTTTTCAAAAATCAAATAAATAAAATTTATGGTTTCCATTCATTTGAAATGAGGGAAAAACTGGAATTTCCATCGCTTCGTTATGTATGGATCTAGCGTGGGCTGTTTTTACACAAAAAGGTTCTTCGAAAATAAAATCTGTAAAGTATTGATGAGCTAATTCGGGATTAATAAAACTTCTTGAACTACCTGTGTCTATTAAAAAATTTGCGTTTAGTTCGGGGAGATAAACGTAAGGTAAGGTGGTTTCGTCGGTATTATTTAGATAAATTACGTTGTAGGGTTTTGGTTCGGAGTTATCTGAAAATTTTCGTTTTCTGTTGTTTTGTCTGAGGGTTGGGAAAAGTCTGTATATTCGTCAAAATTCGGGTGTTCTGGGTAATATAGAAATTGGGATAATTCGTTATTTTCGTAGTAGTTTCCGTCAGGAATTTGAGGTTCAATTTGTAGGGTTGTTTCGGTACTCTCTACGGGGTCAATAACCTGGTTATAGCATTCTTCAGAAATAAAATTTTGATGTAAAACTGTATTTCCTGTTGTAGTGTCCATTGGTTCGTTTTTAGTTATTCGAGTAATTTTAGAGAAAGGTTTTGGAAAATTTTGAGGGGATCTTTGAAATTGATTCGGTTGATACTGATTTGATTGGTATTGATTTGGTTGATACTCAGGTCTAAAATTGGGATTTTGAAATCTTTGCATGGTGGATGGTGAATTAAAATTTCTATATTGGTTATTATAAGATGGTGAAGGGATATTTTTTGGTGGAAATTGAGGTTGTACGTTAGGCCGGGGATAATTAGAAAAAGTCGTTGGTTGGTACGTTGGTGGTCTTGGATAAGATTGGGTACTTGTAAAAGGTTGTAATCTCATGTTAGGTCGTGAAGTTTGAAAATTAGGAACTAGTTTAGTTTGTGGAATTTGTGAACGATTTTTGTAATATAAAAAGTTTTCTTCTTCTCGGACGAAAGCCATAACTTGCTCCAAGGAATTGGGATTTTTTAATCTTAACTATAAGCTGTAAATGATAATTGAGTCCATTGATAAAAGTTTTGAGAATAAGAGCTTCATACTGAGTTATTTTCAAAAGTTTTACGTCTGCTGTATCGTTAGAAGCATTAATTTTAGAGACCAGTAGACTTCTAGCGTCTTGTAATTTTAAGCCAAAATTATGATTGTTTTATCGGGTCTTAAAGATATAATATCTTGTATAATACAGTCCTCTGTTCTTTGATCAGAAAAAGTGACAATTAGGGCATTTTTAATAAGTTCCCAAGAATTAAGTTCTACTCGAGAAGCTATTAAGTCAGCTGCTCTTCCAACTAGCTTACTTATGACAGTATCAAACAGACAAACATTTATCGGTGCGAGAGGGGTTGTAGCACTTTGATGGTTGGTGAGAAAGTTTTTAACGCAACGAATAAATCTGTTAATTTGTTTAGGGTTTCCGTCGAATCGAGGAATGTTGTCGGCTTGGTACCTTATCATTTGATAGTCTGGGTTTGCCATAGTACTTGAAATTGTTGAATTTACTGGGTTAGAAGTAGGAATATTGTGAATTTCCGAAAGTTGGAGAGTTAAACAAATTTGCTAAATCTAAAAGTTCGTCCAGATTGGCGAAACAGAAATATAAACAATATGTACAAAAGTGGGTTAAAATGAATTTCTGTTAAAGGATTCACTTACAATGCTAAGATGAAGATGTTTTCCTTCATGGAAATCTTCTTTTTCTTCTTAACCTACGGGTGCAATAGGAAAAACGATGCTGTCTTCTCCGTGCGGTGAACAAAAGGGCTGTAGGACGATGCTGTTCCTGGGGTCCCCTGGTCTGTTGAGCCGTCTTGTAAGAGCCAAGTCCACACCTTTGGGTTTCACACTGTTTTTAACCGAAGATTCGGAGCCGATCGCGAGTCGATATCTATCGATAGGTCGAAAAAGGCAACAGTGATCCGCACGACTGCGCCAGTTACGTGGGCGAGCGTAACAAATTTGTTTTTAAAAATATGTTTATTGGCAAAAGTTACAAGAGAGACTGTCGTAATAGAACATGTTTTAGTATATATAATATTAAAAGTGTCTTCTCAGCATGTAGCGTCTTCTTTCCAGAAACATGGCATATGTGTTCATGTAACTATTTAAGTAATTATTTGACAATTCCGTGTTACTCAATATATTGATATTTATATCTCCCACTATGATCTCTGTAGATGTCTTTGCTTTGTTTTTTAAGTAGTCATACAAACCTGCTGTAAATTCATCTGGGCCTATTTCATGAGGCTTATATATCGCTGTTAATGCAAAAGTATCTTTTTTTATCATCGTTAGCCGTACAACATTTGTTTGATTTATTTTTACTATTTCATATTGATAATTAAGAGAATTTCGAACAAATACAATAACAACATCATTCTGGTTTAGGGTGCTTTCATTGTAGATTCTGTCATAGTTTTCCAATGAGTATAGATCTATGTTCTGTGGTTGCCACGTCTCTGTAAGTACGATTATATAAAATGTTGCATTTACTTGCGACAGTAGCACTTACAACAAAATAATGTTTTTTGTATACTTCTAATGTTGGTGTGGAATATACTATATGGATTTTTAAAATTAGATATTTCTTGATTTAATTCTTCAACGTTGTGAGCTATTGACGACCTGACTTTTCCAGTGTCAAAATTTCGTAAATAGTTATTCATTCTATTATTTTTTTTAGATTTGGACAATTGTTATACCAATCTATCCGTTCAGTACAGATCCTTTTAGTACATCAAGAGATACTATGAAATAGAATTTTAATTAGGTTTAAAATTAAAAATTGAAATAAACAAATATACTAACTAGTTTTGAAGTTAGTTTGACACCAGATGCCAGAAGATTATATGGTTAAGATGTTAAGACTTACACAGATTTCCTATTTTCCAGAATCTGTTAAACACAAATGTCAAACTGCCAGTATTCACGAAGTGGAACAAGCGATTAAAAATTGGTTGAAATACGCACCAAAGCTGATTCGAATTGTTTAGAAGAGCGACAAAACTGAAAATGCGACTGTGGTTTAGTATACTTATAGTCAATTAGGTATATGCTATATAGACCAAACGTCTAAAAGGTTTAAATTAAAACCAGTTGTTTCACGAAGACAACTTAATCGCAGAATAAAGCAAAGAATGGAGGTCGAGCTGGCAAATCGTGAAGATAACATTACATATGAAGATAATAATAGATGACAGTGGCAGTCCCACATCTCAAATTGGACAGCATATCGTAATAAATATTTCTAGTTCTAAAAAAGATAGTTTAAGTGATGGTGACTTTGACAATATTGTTATCCACTATACTGAAACCAGTTCAACAATCCAAGAATACGATAATTAAATTCCAGCTGATTCTACACATTTACGGGACAAGTTGAAATATTGGGCTCTTTTTCAGAATATTCCACATATTGCTGTAAATAGTCTGTTACATATCTTTCATCGTTATCATTCTGATTTGCCATTTGCCATGGAGAATATATACATTTCAGTCTCGGTAGTACTTTAAAAAAACCAGACAACTATATTTTTGAATGAAATATTTTTTTGTTTTAATATTGACGGACCGCCACTCTTTCACAGTTCTAATATGGAATTTTGGCCTATTATTTGCCTTGTGAAGAATAAAAATTGTAATTATAATCCTTTTGTCATAGAAGTATTTTTTGGTAACGGTAAACCAAATCCTCTTCATTTATTTTTGGAAGATTTCATTAAACAACATAAAATATGTTGTAAAAGTACATAGTTTTGTTTGTGATGCTCCTGCCAGAGCATTTGTAAAGTCTGTTAAGTCTCATGGAAGTTATTCTTCCTGCGACAAATGCACCGAATATGGGTGTTATATAAATGGTAGTTATTTAAAAAAACACAAATTCTGAACTGAGAACCGATAAATCATTTGTTCAACAGACTAATGAAAATGATCATTTGAGTGTTTCACCAAACTCAATGTTGGTTCAGTATCCCATTTTGCAATCGATTAAATGCATGCGGTGTAACTTGGAGTGATGAGAAAGCTTCACCTGGATTGGTGGCAGCTTGAAGGCTAGACTCCCTGCGAGAGTTGTTAGTGTTTTATCTGAGCACTTACTGTCACTACGGAAATTTATTCCAGACGAAATAAATAGAAAACCCAGAATTTTTCCGAATTGTCACGATGGACTAAATATTATAAATCATAATTGCATTCAATATAAAAAGATAGTATCATGTGATTATGTCTTAACCACTTGCTCACAGTCACTGGCTAATTGTTTTTGTATAACATCAGAATGTAGTGTAAAAAGTCATGATGACATGTGCATAATAATTGGAAAGGAATTTTGGCTTTTTTTCAATTATCCATGTAATTCAAGTCTCTTTCATATACACATTTTAAAAAACAAATAAAAATTGAGGTCGTGCAACTTCAACATTAACAATCTACCAGCAAAATGTGTAGTGTTCCCATTTACAGAAGAAACCTGGATTTCGTTTCATTAATACATCGTATATGAAATATGAAATATTAAAAAAAAGTTAAAAAGAAAAGTAGGCAATTGATGTTGAAAACCAATTATTCTATCACCTATTTTTGAGTAGGTGGTAGGCCAGATTCTATAAACCCATAGTAGACTGATCACTTTGTGGCTTGGCATTTATGGGGATGTAATTGGAGTTTTATCACAGGGATTTATTGAGTGAGCACCTTCTTGTACATTATAATAAAAATGTGTATAATAAAAATATAGCTTTTCTTAGTCTTAGAAGGGATACTTCACCTGAAAGAAAATAAATTTTCTGCTTCCGTCTAAGGTTTTTAAGGATATTTAAAAATGCCATTATTTCCACTTTTGTAATACAACTAAGTTAATATACCTGTTAATCTACATTATATTTTCTACTTACCTTTGTGTTTTGCCTTAAACTTTTTATATTATATGCAACAAAATGTGTGTTATAACTAGCTATCTACCTACCTTTGTCCTACTTATATGCTGTGAGCTTCCCCTTATTACACTTTTTTAACTTTATAATTTAGAAAATATATTTTTTCCACATAATAAAGACATATTTTTTGTAAATATCGAATTTTATTTAAACAGTCTGCAGAATATCTAATCCTAGTGAGACAAAAAAAAACGTTGAAAAAACGTTGACCCTTAAATACAAATACGTGCAACTTACGTAATATTCTGACGTCCTTTCAACGTGGAAAAACACACGTTGATAATCCAAGAAAAAACGACGTGGTGGTTACCCACGGTAAAAAACGTGCCTAAATAACGTTTCTTGGTGTTATTATGACTGGATATCCACGTCTTATAAACGTGTATTGGTTTACTGGGTTGGTTGTTCAATTATTTATTTTGTTGGTTTGATATTTTTATTAACGTTTTTTGGTATAGACCTAACAATTTTTCTTCTTATTATTAATTAATTTAAGTAAATTTGATAAATTTAAATTACTTATTATCAAAAATGTCAAGGAAATGAAGCCGTCATTAATTCACAGTTTAACGCTTTTAATAACTGTATCTACATTATTTTACGAGTTGACTCATTGTCATTTTCGTGTCTCATCTAAAAAATATTTAAGCTGCCATAATCTGTGCAGAGTCTCTCTCGTTCAAATTTACCTTTAATTCATTTTATTTTGTAAAAGCGCAGCGTTTCCTGGTACATACATAAAGGCAGACTGTTTAGCTTCCTACGCTTTCATGTATCGCCGAGAAAAATGGGAAGCCGCTACAACCAAAGTTGGTACTTCACTGTCACCACAACCAAGGATGCTAACTCACTATCTCCACAACCAAGGGTGCTACTTTACTGTCACTACAACCAAGGGTGCTATGGTTGCCCAGCACATTTTGCCGCAAGTGCGCGCGAATATTTAGATGCAGCACATCCTAGTAGAAGGATAGGAAGGGGAATAATTTTTCCATGGCCGGCTAGATCACCGGATTTAAGTTGTTTAGAATTGTAACTATAGGGGAGAATAAAATACTAAGTTTTTCAAACGAGACCAACGACCAGAGCGGATATGATTAATAGAATCGTAGTTGCCGTTAGGGGTATTTAAACTGTAGAAGTTGAAGCCACGGTTTTCTCAAGAAAGACTTCAATTATGCATCGACAATGATAGACGGCAATTCTAGCGCTTGCGAAATTAACACAAAGTTTTTTTTGTGCGAAATAAAAATTCTTCCTACCGAAGTCTATTTGGTTTTGCCGTAATTTTTTTTATTAACTCAAGAGCGACCGCAATTTCAAATTGATTTATTTACATCTTCGGTTCTACAAAATATATCAACTTACGGTTTGCGCTATTTTTCATCAAATTTTCTCCTCTTTTTAACTGCATTTAGAAAACCAGTCCGTTCCATTTGATTTTTTATTTTTAAGATAAACGCGAAAATAAGTTTAGGGTAGACTGGGTCAAGTGTCAAGTTGGGGTATGTGTGAAATCAGGTGATTATATGCTAGCAAACAAAAATTTGTTTGAATATCCAACAGTCGACAACTCGACATACATCCCTGAGTTCGTTGTTAGTCGAGAAGCGCGCGCCGCATGTTTGCCCTTTATGTGATTCAAGGTTGTTTACCGGTCAGTCAGAATCGGTCGCTTGTCGAGTGCGCCAGGCCGCGGTTTTGCTGCGTATACAGGTAGGTCTTTCGTTGATTTTTTTATTTATTTTGGTGCTATTATGGGACTAGTGATACTGTACACACGTTATGATTGTTGTTGGTTTATATTATAATTTTTTTCTTTATACAGAGTATTTACACACTTGCCCCATAAAAATACCCGTAAGGGTAGCCAAATTTACACTTGCCACAGTATTTATTCCATGGGTTAAGTGTAAAATTTAGTTGTTTAAACTATTTAAGGTAAAAACATGGTTCGCAATTACAAGCAGAACACGACCAGAGCAAATTATGGTCAGAAACGCATTAATGAAGCTCTAGCTTGTGCCAAGCCTAACTCTCCTATTTTATATCTTTTGTTATTTAGATTAAGTTAGCTGTAAGATCTTTATATTTGGTCAATAATCTTAAAAGTTGGTGAACTCGCGGGTTTAGTGAAAAGCGTGTTTGTGAACCCCTTCCCCGCGATTGCAAGTTGGGTTGCCTGACATGATGATCTCCGGAGCGCCGGCGTGGTCACGTGGGTATGACCACGTGATGAGGGTGCTAGGAGTTGATTGGCGGAAAAAGAAAGCCGGATGGAGCGGCCAAGAAACGGGGAGAGAGGCGAGGGCAACGTGCGACGAGGTGCTGGAAGAACCACGCCGGTCGCCAAGGGCCAAGAAACACGCGGGTTGCTTGCCCGGTAGCGACGATCGAGACCACTGGAGCGACTCCCCGCCAAAGTGGTGTTTGGGAGTCGAGCTCGTGCAACGGCTGTTGACGGAGAAAAGGCGTTCATCGGGACCAGCAGCGGACTCTCTGTCAAGCGAGAGGTCCGCCATTGTTGCCGTGTACCAATCGGTGAGTCCATACTCCCGGATTCAGTTATTTTCAAAGTTCGTTGATGAACTTTGCGTATTAGTAGTAAGTTGAGGAGGCGGATTATATCGAAGTTTAAAATATAGGGACGTTTTGTGGCAACCGTTGTATTATTAACCTTTCAAATTAGAAAACCCTGCAGAGTCTCATGTTCAAATCTAGTTAAAAGAAAATGCCCAGCAACAGTGTCTGGTGCATTTTGGCGCTCAAAGAAAGGCCGGTGCATTTTGGCTGCCCAACGGTCGGGCTTGATATTGCCACAAAAGTTAGAATACAACGGTTGTGAGAAAAGGATTTACTTTGACTTTTCTTAGGCTGTAGGTAGTTCAGTTTTTATTTGTGAATAGTGTGAAGAAGCACACATTCTAGGGACATTTTGTGTTTGAGAATTTGACAGTAATATTGGGCAATAACAGCCAATATTTGTACTAAATAGCTGTCCTACTATTGTGGAGATTTTTAGCCATTTTGTTACGATTTACTTATATCTACTGTGTGTTAGAGATTTAAGGAAAAGAAATTTTAAATGTTTATAGCTAATTGCTTAGAAAATTTTGTATTTAGCTGCACTTGTGTGAGCATACTTTTCTGATTTATGTATACCTAGGGAGGTACATTATCATTTAAAATGTCGGAGGGAGAGTCTCAACGAGAGCCAGGGAATATTCCTATAGGCGAGGCACTAGAATCTCCCAGAACTGTGGAGGACTATATCAAAGATATAGCTTGTGGAATGACAAATTTGAGTATGAATATTACGCAGTCTATTCTGAAAATTTGCCAAGATATGGGTGAAATTAAAAAGGCGGTTGAAAATTTAGAATCCGGGGGAAATGAGAGAAGGGATTTAAATGTTGGGGGGTCACAGCTGCGGCAGGGTGTAGGTCAAGGTCAGACGACACCAATACTAATAGAAGCTAATGATAGATCTCTGGTAGGTGAAAGGTCAGTAGCGTCCGTGCAAACTGTCCATTATTCTTTGTTATGGAAAGAAGTTGGTGGAAATTCTTTACAATTTAGGCCTGATGGTGGTCTCCATCCGGTAGCCTTTATAAAAAAGTTGGAAATAATGTTCGAAGATGCGGAAGTGCCCAGCCAACGGCGAGTTAACCTAGCTATTAATGCACTTCGCGGATCAGCGTCTGATTGGGGACAAATCAAACAAGATTTCTTCAATGATTTTGAAACTTTTAGAAATTTATTTTTGGGTAGGTATTGGGGGCTCGAAACTCAACGTAAAGCTTACCAAAAACTTAGGTACGACACGTATAGTCAAGGTCCCAGGGCTGACTATTTTTTACGACTGGTAAAAGAGGCTAGCTTTTTTGATAGTCCTCCCACGGAGAGAGAGATTATAGAGATGGCTATAAACCATTTTAGTTTGGATATTAGGAGGGGAGTTTTAAGTGCAGGATTAAAAACAGTCGAAGATGTTGAGAGATATTTGAGGAGATTAGATGAGTTAGATTCGATGGAAGGTTCGACAGAAGCTTTTCGTGGACCGAGCTTTGGTGATAGTAGAGGGGGTAGGAATAAACCTAATTCGCGATCGGGGCCAGCAGCTCAAAATAACTGGCGCGATAATCAGAATAATAGAAGACAGGGGGTGAATCAAAATCAGGGTGGACCTCAGAATAATAACGAAGTTAGTCGTAGGTCAGAAGAGAATAGAACAATAAATACATTGTTCAATACGAGTTCCGAGGAACTATTGGAGGAAAATAGATCGCAGATTGTGGATCGGAGAAGGAGGCGCATTCGCCCAATTCTTGAAATTGAGGTTTGTGGTTTTTCGCAAGAGGCTCTAGTTGACACTGGTAGTGATATATCCTCTTGTAGTGACGAGTTCTTTAAGAAAATGATAAGTGAAGGTATTGTAGTTCCTACCTTACCTGTTACGTGTATTACTGTGTCGGGGGCATTAAAGTCACAGCCTGTTAAGGTTGACAAGCAAGTTTACCTTTCTTTTAAGTGTGCTGAAGTTGTATTTGATATTCCTTGCATGGTAGTTCCGACGATGACTAGGGATATTATCTTTGGTTGGGACTGGGTCGAAGATAGTTCACCAGTTACCATCGATGTTGAGAAGTCGACTTTATCTGTTATGTTGGGAGGAGAACGAGTCTCCTTGCCGTTTATTAAATGTGTGGATGCAAATTTGAAAGATTCCTTGATTATAATTAACGAAATTCAAGCTGAAAAAGAAGTTGTAGATCTCCCACTTCCAAAAAAGGAAATTTATACTGAATCAAAAGTTGTAGAAATTGCCCGTAAGTCTTTGTTGCTAAACAATGAGCAGAAGGACCGGCTTACTAGTTTATTATTCGAATTTAGGGACATCTTCTCCGATAATCCGGGTAGAACGTCACTTTATATACATCATGTGGAACTTCATGATTATACGCCATTTTACTTAAGGTCTTATCCGATACCCTACGTATATCGTGACGAGATCAATAGACAAATTGAGGAAATGGAGGAATGGGGGGTCATCCGTAAGGCTCAGACAGAGTATGTTAGTCCTTTAGTAGTAGTTAGAAAAAAGGAAGGGTCGATACGCGTTTGTTTGGATGCACGTCACTTAAACAAAAGGATGGTTCAAGACCATGTCGTGCCGCCAAACCCAAATGAATTTGTTTTCGCATTTTCTCCCAACCAATGCCTCAGCTTGATTGATTTGACTGCAAGCTATTGGCAGATCCCAATATATGAACCTCATCAAAAATATCTAGGTTTTTCGTATGCGGGGCATACTTATGTGTTTTGTGTTCTACCATTTGGGTTATCAACTTCAGTTGCCAGTTTTATCCGGGGTTTGAACCTTATATTAGGTGACAATGTTCACTAATTTATTATTCCGTATGTTGACGATATTCTTCTGTTTTCAAGTAATTTCAACGCTCACGTTGACCATTTAAGGACTCTTTTCACAAAATTTCGAAAGGCTGGTCTTACAGTCAAGCTTAGAAAGTGTAATTTTGTCCAGAATAAATTGCATTTTTTGGGTCATATATTGACACCAGAAGGAATAGAGATGGATCCGTTAAGAGTGACGGCCATTCAGGATTTTAAACCACCTCGTACTATAAGAGAGTTACGTGCATTTTTGGGTTTAGTCAATTATGACAGACGTTTTTGTCAGAATTTTTCAGATCTGTCAGTTCCATTGTTGCCATTGTTGAGAAAAAGGGTTAAGTGGTGCTGGAATGTGGAGCATCAGCAAGCTTTTCAGGATATTAAGAAGACTTTTCTTAGGGTTACTCTCCAAGTACACCCTGACATGAATAGAAGGTTTTTTATACAAACTGACAGCTCGGCTTTCGCCATGGGAGCATGTTTGTTTCAGCTGAGCGATACAGGTGACAAAAATGTCATTGCTTACTATAGTAGAACTTTTAAAGGATCTGAATTGAATTACACCGTCACCGAGAAGGAGGCGTTAGCGGTAATTGTTTCTTTGAAGGTTTGGCGTGTTTTCGTGTTGGGGCGACCGTTAACAATCGTTACGGATCATAAAAGTCTCGTATTTATGCAGTCATGTAAGTTGGGAAGCGCTAGATTAACACGGTGGATCTTATATGCGCAGGAATATTCGTTTGATGTGGTTTATTGTCGCGGTTCCGACAACGTTGTAGCCGACGTTCTGAGTAGGTACCCCATCAAGGGCGGTGATGAGTTAAGGGAGGTTCCCGATATTTCCAGGGTGGAAATTGCGTCGTTGGCGCCTAAGGAATTAACCAAGCGGTTAAAGCAACATTTTCGAGATCTACCGGACCTTCAAAAGGAGGATCAATATTGTTCCGGTATCCTGAAATCTTTGGAGTCTGCCGGTTGCCCGGAAAGACTAAAGAATTGGTTTATTTATCATAATGGTATATTATTCCGACGTGGATCTGTTTCCTCTCCAGGTTACAAGGTCTGTGTCCCTTCGAAAATGGTAATTTCGTTAGTTAGTGAAGAACACGAGCTAAATGGCCACTTTGGCGCTGCCAAATGTTTTCAGTACTTGGCAAAGTATTTTCATTTTCCTAAAATGAGGAAAATTGTTCGACGTGTAGTTAGCGGGTGTGACCTTTGTCAAAAGAGCAAAGTTGCCCCTACTTCGTATGGAAAGGCATGTAGTGTGGTTCCGAATGAACCCAGGGAATTAGTATGTCTTGATTTAGTTGGCCCTTTACCCACTTCTCGAGGTGGTGTAACCATTCTATTGGTCGTTATCGATGCATTCAGCAAACTCGTTAGGTTGTACGCACTTAAACGTGGTACTTCACGTGCTATACTAAAGGTACTGGTGGATAAGTATTTCCCCGAGGCAGGAGTACCTAAGGTAGTTCTCAGTGATAACGCCACTTGTTTTTCCAGCCATATTTGGAACCAAACGTTGTGTAGTTTAGGTATTAGAGTTGTTCACACTTCTGTTTATTTTCCCCAAGGGAATCAGACTGAAAGAATTAATAAAGAAATTGGGAGACTTCTCCGTTCCCAGTGTCATGATAAACATACCAAATGGGCAAACTGTATCCAAAAGGTAGAAGAGTGGCTTAATGACGTCACTCATGAGTCGACAGGGTTTACACCCAACGAAATCCATTTTTTTCGAACTCGGAAGAATGCGTTCATTGAATCATTAGAATTCCCAAAGGATTCTATTCAAGTGAGAGATTTTGTTTATCTTGCACATGAGAGACTAATGTCTAAAGCACAAAAGCGCCAGGAACGCCAACAAAAAAGCAAGAATCCGATTCAATTTAAGGTAGGTGACTCTGTCTTGGTTAAGACGCATGAAGCATCTTCCGCAGAAGAGCACAAAATTAAAAAGTTCTTTTTGTTGTATAGGGGGCCATGCTCAGTCACCAAGGTGGTTGGTCCCAATTCTTATTTAATCGCCGAAGATGTAACTGGTCTTTCACTGGGGGTCAATAATATTCGGAATTTGAAACCCTACCGACCTGCCGCAACTGAGGCACCCCTGTAGATGGAGTTTAACTTCACTACGATTCTAATATTTAAGAATAACGCTCATTTAAACTGGGGGGTTGTGTGCCAAGCCTAACTCTCCTATTTTATATCTTTTGTTATTTAGATTAAGTTAGCTGTAAGATCTTTATATTTGGTCAATAATCTTAAAAGTTGGTGAACTCGCGGGTTTAGTGAAAAGCGTGTTTGTGAACCCCTTCCCCGCGATTGCAAGTTGGGTTGCCTGACATGATGATCTCCGGAGCGCCGGCGTGGTCACGTGGGTATGACCACGCGATGAGGGTGCTAGGAGTTGATTGGCGGAAAAAGAAAGCCGGATGGAGCGGCCAAGAAACGGGGAGAGAGGCGAGGGCAACGTGCGACGAGGTGCTGGAAGAACCACGCCGGTCGCCAAGGGCCAAGAAACACGCGGGTTGCTTGCCCGGTAGCGACGATCGAGACCACTGGAGCGACTCCCCGCCAAAGTGGTGTTTGGGAGTCGAGCCCGTGCAACGGCTGTTGACGGAGAAAAGGCGTTCATCGGGACCAGCAGCGGACTCTCTGTCAAGCGAGAGGTCCGCCATTGTTGCCGTGTACCAATCGGTGAGTCCATACTCCCGGATTCAGTTATTTTCAAAGTTCGTTGATGAACTTTGCGTATTAGTAGTAAGTTGAGGAGGCGGATTATATCGAAGTTTAAAATCTAGGGACGTTTTGTGGCAACCGTTGTATTATTAACCTTTCAAATTAGAAAACCCTGCAGAGTCTCATGTTCAAATCTAGTTAAAAGAAAATGCCCAGCAACAGTGTCTGGTGCATTTTGGCGCTCAAAGAAAGGCCGGTGCAAGCTGAAATTTGAGGAGGTTCACTAACGATTTCTGGGGCCAGCACCAAATATAATATTACCCTCTACAGCAGAGTCAAAGGACTTAGAGGACTTAAGAGTAAAAGCCAAGGTCGCCCAACTGTTTTTTTCTTTTGAAGAAGAATCACAACTAGCTCAACACTTAAAGGTTTTAGAAAAGTGGGGTTTTGGGTTATCCCAAGCAGAATTTTGCAATAACCAGGAATCGATTGGCTTTTGCAATTCAAGAAGCGTCACAAACTTGGTGTAAAAAAGCCGCAAACTCTAGAGTATTGTAGAAAAAAATCAACAGATCCTTTTCTTATTCAAGGCTACTTTGATCTACTGGAAAGAACTCTTAGAGAGTTAGATATTTTGGACAAACCCGAAAATGTATATAATTTAGACGAAACCTCCCTATGTACAGACGCAACAAAAATGACAGTTTTAGGAGCCAAAGGACAACCTTCTTGTCGAGTAACGGGGTGATCTGCAAAAGAAAACTTTACGTTTTTGGCAGGAGCTAGTGCAGCCGAAGAAAAGCTCCCACCCCTTGTCATTTTCAAGGGGAACAATGTGTGTAACTCTTGGCTTCCAGATCAAAACTTACCAGAATTTAAAGATATGGTGTATGCTGCGAGTCCAAATGGATGGATGACTGCAGACATATTTAAAAATTACTTTTCCACAACTTTAATCCCCTATTTCAGCAATTTTATACGATGGCCATGTTTCCCATGTCAATATGGAAGTTATTCAAATTGCAAGAGAAAATAACATTCACATTATCAAGCTACCACCACATACAAGTCACATGTTGCAGCCCCTGGACTTGGCGGTATTTAAATCTTTTAAGTCAATTTGGGAGAAGAAGTTAACTATGTGGCAAAGGCGAAGTTAACTATGTGGTCAGCGATTACCTAAAAACGAATTTGCTGTCCTCCTCATGGGCGGAATTGAAAATGGATTTCGAAAGGAAGGGATATTTCCCTTAAATCGAAATGTTATACCGGAGGAAAAGTACGACATTGATGCCTTAAAGAGGTGGAAGCTTCATAACCAAAGACACACTGATACTATCGACCAAGAAAAAGACAACATTCCACTGCCGCTGAAGAATATGCATCAAACTGTGGTTTTCAAGAGAGGTTACTAGCTGCTGTTAAAACTAGGCCAACACAACCAATGAGAAAAAAGACTTACGCATCTTCGCATGCCGAAGTTATTACTGCTTCAAATCCAAAACCGTCTACCTCATCTGAGCATAACATTCTCCAAGACATAACAACACCTAGTAATACTTCATTCATTGGAAGAAAGAGACAACAATGATGTAGACGCTGCTAGTTTTGAAGATATCCTATTAAAATCTCTAAAAGAGTCTGCACCACAGAATCCAAAACCAAGAAAGAAGGTAGCGCCAGGATTTGCAGTTTTTCAGTTCGAGAAGAAATCGGAAAGAATGTGGTCAATGACTCTAGTTCGTCATCAGGTACAGCAAATAGGCCCCCTAGCGGCCGACTTACGAACTTAAAAATAATTTCCAGCGGTATCTCATAACCACTTGTAGTATAAATATTTTTTGCCCCAAGTTGTCAGGCCAGGGGTTCCTGAGATACAGTAGACGTCCGCACTTACTTGTACACGCTGTACATTGACAAGAAAAACTACTTAACGAGAGGTTCAAAAATACCCCCTTGTTGAACCTGATAATACCCCAAACGATCGTAAAATTCTCTACGGACATTGCCTAAAGTTTCAGGAGAAATATTGCTGAATAATTGCATTATTTTATCCCGCAATATTTCCAATGTCCCGGCTCTTTCGTGTTCGTAGAGAGTATCTTTTAAGTATCCCCAAAGGACAAAATCGCTAGGCGCTAGGTCTGGGGACCTCGGGGGCCAACAGATTGTGCCTCTCGTCGCAATCACGCAATCGGGAAAGTTCACTTGGAGGTATTCCTCAACTATCGAGCATTGTGAGCTGGACAGCCGTCTTGTTTGAACCATATTTGATCCAAGTTGATATTCTGATTAACAGCGGCAGGCATAATCTGGTGTTCTAAGTCGGTGTTCTAAGTCCAGGTACTTTTGGGCCATTAGAACGCCTTCAATAAAGAAGGGACCAATAATTTGGTCACCCAAAATACCTGCCCAGATATTTACCTTGGGTGGCTACTGGGTTCAAGTACACGTAAGTGGCAATTTTCCTGAGACCAATATCGGACGACTGAGTGATTGTGACTGCCATGGAGAGAAAATAAGGGCTCGTCTGTAAACAGAACACGTTCTAAAAAGTGCTCGCTATTGTCACACTTCTCCCTCATGGCCTTACAAAACTCAAGTCGTCGGAAATTGTCCGCAGGGAAAATTTCCTGCCTTTCCTGTACCCTAAAACACCTGTACTTATTGCCTTTTAAAACATTCCATACTGTCCTGCTAGAAATACGGGGTGCGGCAAAATATACCCAGCCATGGAATATTGTTTTAATTTTGCTATTTTTTTGACAGCTGTCAAAAGTAAGGTTTTATATCAAAGTAGAAAGACACAGAAAAAAAATATACCCAGCCAAGTTTTTTTTAGGTTAAAAAAAATTAAGCTCTAAATAAAAATTTTTTTATTGAAAACTATTGGTTGAAATATGTAAAATTATGTACGGAAAATTACATCGAGTAAATCACCGCCACGAACAGCCAGACAATGACCAACTCTACTTTGAGCGTGTAGCATAACTTTGCGCAATATTTCAGCAGGAATTTGCGCAATTTCTTCACGAATATTTGCCTTTAAGTCTTCTAATGTTTGTGGGCGATTAATATAGACTTTATTTTTCAAGTATCCCCACAAGAAAAAATCTGGTCCCGTTAAATCAGGGGAATGAGGGCCATTCAATATCAACATTTTTTGAGAGTAGCCTGGCAGGGAAAATGTCTCTAAGAAGAGCGATCGTTTCACGCGCTGTGTGGCGTGTAGCGCCATCCTGCTGGAACCAGAAGTTTCCCATGCCAAGTTCTTCCAACTTTAGTCGCAGAAATTCACGTATCATTGTTCTGTACCGTTCTGCATTAACCGTAACTGCATTTCCCCTGGCATCTTCAAAAAAGAAGGGCCCAATAATTCGTTCGGAGCATATTGCGCACCAAACAACGATTTTTCGAGCAAACTGCATGTTCTCTTGAATAAAACGAGGGTTTTCTGTTCCCCAAAAACGATAATTTTGCTTGTTAACTCGACCAGAAAGGCAAGAAAAGTTTGTAACGATTTGTGCGCATTGCAAACGTCTTTGAATATCAATCTGCCGTAGTTTGAACGCAGTTTGAATTTTGTATGGATACATATACAAGTCTAAGTGCAAAATTCTTCTTAAAGTCCGCTCAGACAACCCTAATTGCGCCGCACGTCTTCTTGTGGAAGTTGTTGGTTCTGCCTGAACGTCAGCCCGAACAAGCTCAATATTTTCGTATGAACGTCCAGAAAGGGGTCTTCCAGTATGCTTTACATCACTTACTGTGCCATTCTGTAGAAACGCGTTTGCTAAACGACGAACTGTTTATCCGTGTGGAGCTCTTCGACCGGGATACGCTCTCCTAAAAGCGCGTTGAGTTAAAATTATCGAAGAAAAGTTTTGGAAATAAAATTTAACAATTTCTGCGCGTTCTTGAGGCGAGTAACGTTCCATAACAAAATTCTGTGTCTTTCTACTTTGATATAAAAATTTACTTTTGACAGCTGTCAAAAAATAGCAAAATTAAAACAATATTCCATGGCTGGGTATATTTTGCCGCACCCTATATCAAGTTGTTCTAAAATACCCTACTCGAACAAGGTTCTCTAGCTTCCACAAGGGCACAAACCGTCACCTCCCTTTCAACTCTTCCCTCAGGTAGAGCTCTTTCCTGATGGTTGTCCCCCAGAATCACAGTTCCTGCAGCAAGTAATGCAACCCGTTTGTTCAAAACGATTCATGCTTTACCGCACCGTTTGAGCAGTTGGGACTGGCCGATCAGGAAAAGTGAAGACAAAACGACCAACGACCTCTTCCGCTCTTTGGGAAATGTAATGCCACTTCACCACAGCGATTTTTTCTTCTCATCTCGATATTTCAGAAGAAATATTTTATTAAACAAACCCGAGGCTAGATTGCAGTGAAATGATGCAATCACCAAATAAGTTCTGTCAGATCCCGTCTGCCTTCCCCCACCTGCAAAATAGGCCACGTGGGCGGGCCGGCGGGGACCAACGCGACCGTATGGCCGTCTTGTTGGGGGTTATGATGAGACGCCCTATCTCTTTTCTTCTAACGAGGAGTATTATCCAGGGATCATGGCCAAATTCAAATTGTTCGATGCCCCCACCAGTTTATGCTCCCACCAGTTTATGGCTTCCATTATTCCGCAGGTGGAAGGGGTGCCCTCCGCCCGCTGATCATTCCATATTATTTGCCCCTTCAACTGCTCGCTTCCTCGACCAGAATTCAACTTCGGGAGACAGCCGCCCACATACTTAATTAGCATCTTTAGCCCTCAATAGAAATCGTATATCAACCTTATTCCACACACGAGCAGAAAATACAGACAACAAATTTTATATTTCCCTACGTGTATAATTCCTGTTCTGACGATATTTTAGTAACACAAGATGATTCAGTACTTATCTCAATTAACGACTTTAATCTGGATTTCCTGACGCGGCCAGCAACTTTTCCAGACTTCGACCTTAAAGATGTATTATCGAGTGTTCCCGAAGGAAAAGCGGTTCTAACCTATTATGATAAGCAGTCATACCTAGACGAGAAACACTGCAACATATTGTTCGTTATTATTATGCTGTCATACTATAGGTACCAACACATAATTCAGTACTAAGTTTTGTATGACTATAATTATTAATTATTTTCATTTCATTATATATAAATGACTTTCAATAATTATTCTTACTACAGTTTAAATAATTCTTAATAAGTTTAAATGAACATTAATTAAAGCGGAGTATCAGAGCTTAACTAAGAAAATTGTGGATTTGTTTCCTAAGAAAACCCCAGGTACTTATAAGTCAGGCGGAGTGAAGATGCCACACCGGTAAGAAGGAGGAAGCTTGAAAGTCACGAAGAAAAATCAGAAAATAAGCTTACCATAATCGGAACGGACGACCAAGGTCTTGAAAATGATGACAATTATATTTGGCTAAAAGTGCACATCGATCCCTGGACAACTGTGCAGGAAAAATAAAACCAGACATATTTTCTGAGACGCTCGAACAATACGTGCACTTTTGTTGGACGTTTTCTGCAGAATTGGTAAATTCTCAAAGATCCGAGAAATAAGACTGGTAATTTGTAACTTAAAAAATGGGTTTAACGGTTTACTTATGACATGGTTTTAGATTGAATCAGACTTTGCACAATTATACCCCAGTTCAGTTCTTGACCTTCACATGAAGTCGGACATATTTTCCCATACGATTTTCTTCCTTAAAAAAAGCAACGTGTCAGATTTGACAGCAGAGAGATATATTGAACTTCCGTTTATGCAAGGACTATTTAATAATTTACGCCTGCGCAATAACATAAAGATCTATGTCTTCGATTTCAATATCGGAGGCCCCTGGGTGACGTAGAACTCAGCCCCTCAGCACAAAAATACAAAACCTAACCCATAACGGTCCTAAATAATAAACAACTAGTGCTAGGGAGTCTCTATTCTCACTAGTAGTGAGTTCCTTTCTTATTGTTGGCAATGAAATTACGCATGCACAAATTCAGATTTTATTTAATTTTAACGCAACAGTTAAAAGTTGGTTAACTTTTACGCTACATTACGTTAAATTATGCTGCATAAACACTCCCAATTGAATAACATATAATTTAACTTCTCCCTTACATTACGTTAATATTTAATTACGTTAAATTGGCTTGCATAACTTCACCTTAAATTTCGAAGTTTGACATATATGGTATATTTTCATAACGGAGACCACCGTAAATATGATTTCTGGCGATACACAAGTACCTACCTATTTTTGTGGCTTAATTCCACGAGATACTTTATTATCTCTTTTCATTCACTGTAATTTTAAAAAGTACCAACTAAATGCCAAAAATTAGACTTTGACGAACTGCATTATTTTCCACTTCCGCTTCATAAATAATCACAATCAACTGTTCTTTAGTGAACAATGTAAGTATTTAATATCAGTCAATATTTCAAAATATTGAATATTCGAATCAAAACTAACTAGTCCCAGTTTTTACATTTCAAATAGGTTTAAAGGGAAAGTTCGTCCACGTTAACCGAGATACGAGGCATGCGTGAAAATAAGAAAACTCTATTTCACTCAGAAGATGGCTATGAAAATTCTATTTGTGGCACCTTTTGTTTCTAAAAAAAGCAATTTCTCGAAAACCGTTTCCTTCTATTTCTAATAATATCCGAGATACTACTGAATTAATACTGTGATGGTAGTAGCTTTTACCTATTCCTTAATTATTGTATTTAGTTGTGTTCTCTGTTGTATTACCTTAGTTGTGTTATCTGTTGTATTACCTTTACCTTATTTAATGTATCTAGATGGAGGGGTTGTTATGGGAATAATAATAGAAAGAGAGAAAAACATATTTTGCCTTCAAATAAGATTTCAGTCCATTTCATTTAATATTAGAACATGGTGGCAGCAGTAAATCACTAAAAAATGAATAAGAAAAGTTTTAAGCCATCATCGGCAATCCAAATATTTAATAAGAATGCAGAAACAAGTTTAAAAGTGTACATTCCCAATCTAAACCCTCCTAATATCTTCGATTTTGGAAATCCTTCAAGTTGGTCACTCTGGAGAAGAAGATTCGAGAGATACATTTCAGTGTCAGGTCATGGAGAAGATGGTGACCAACATAAAATAGATTTGTTATATTTACAATGGGCGATGGTAGTGAAGAAATTCTTATGCAATTTCCTACTTTACCTTCTACATATGAAGAATTATTAGAAGAATTTGAAAAATACTTCATTCCACGTTATTATATATAAATGTTATTTTTGAAAGATTTCAATTTAATAGCAGCTACCAGGTGAGAAAACTTAAGCTTTTATTACTGCTCTCCATAAGTTAGCTCAGAATTGTGAATATGGAATTTTGAAAGAAGAACTTATAAGAGAGAGAATTGTTGTTGGCAAAAAATTGGACAAAAAATGCAGTGAGAACATGCAGTTACTTCCAAAACTCACACTGGCAGATGCTATTTTGTATGCCAAACAAGCTGAAATGCAAACTTACCAAAACAACATTTTGCATCAAAATCGTTTTGTTCAAGCAGTATACGCCCCTAAAAGATCAAACTCATTTTTACCATCAAATCAGAATTGTTCATTTTGTGGATTTAAGTTTCATGAACGAAGATTATGCCTAGAAGCTCTATATGCAAGTTTTGTTCAAGAAAAGGACATTGGGGTCGTGATTGTCTAAGTAAATTGCAGAACAGGTCTCAAAATAAGGCAGTTCGCAGCATTACCTCGAGAAATGAAAAAATGTGGGAGACGAACATTCAAAACATCACTTAGACAACTCAGACAATGAACTTAAAATTTGGCAATGTTATTCTGACAGTCAACCTCAAAATTTTACTGGTCAAGTTGATCTCATCTATGAGGAGAAGAATTATGGTAAAAATTTATTCATTGGAAATATATTTGAAAATCTTGAAGAACAGTGGCAAATAAAAATCTATATCGAAGAATTAAAACAATCAGTACCATTTTTAATAGACACTGGAGCTGATATTGTATGTATACCAAAAACTCTGGTTCCTCAGTGTTTTTATCAGCATGTAAAAAATGTTTTGATACAATATCAGGCCCAGAAAATTCTCAATTAAATGTATTTGGTACTCTCACCTTTACTCTTTCTATAAAGCAAAAAACATGTAAATTTAAAGTATATATTTTGTATATTTTAAAAGTTGCTATTTTGGGTGGACCAGGAATAATTTATTTTGATATTTTGAAATTCAATTCGAATGTCATTGATACAAAATATTTAAGTAGTAAAAATATTTACTTTATAAAGTCCACAGAAGATGTTTTAGAAAAATATCCAAATATTGTCAATGAAATTGGAGTATTTAAATATGAAATATTAATTAAAATAGATCCTAGAACTAAACCTTTGGTAAAATACAATCAACACCGAGAGTTGTACCACTTCCTCTTTTGGATAAACTTGAAAAGGAATTACAAAGACTAATACAGCTAGATGTTATCAGTTCTATTTCGGAACCGACTCCATGGGTCGCTCCTATAGTTGTGGTTCCAAAAAATGATACAGTCCGTTTATGTTGTGATTACACCAAATTAAATAAAAGTGTTCTCAGATCCCATTATCCATTACCAAAAGTTGAGACATCTTTTGCAAAATTAAAAGGGCCTAAAGTATTTTCGAAATTAGATGCTTTCTCTGGTTTTTATCAAATTAAATTAGCAAAAGAGTGTAAAAAATTGACTACTTTTATTACGCCTTTTGGGAGATATTTCTTTAAACGCCTACCTTTTGGAATATCTTGTGCTCCTGAATATTTTAGTCAGAAGTTTTCACAAATGCTTTCAGGTGTAAAAGGAATTGTACTCCATGTAGATGATATATTAATACATGCCCCATACTATTCAAGAACATAATTCAATTTTGACAAAAGTACTCGAAAGACTATAAAGAAGGTATAACTCTAAAAAAATCAAAATGTGTTATTGTTGTTAATTCAGTTAAATTCCTGGAGCACATCATATCTTCCTTTGGTATAAAAATTGATCCGTCTCGTGTTATAAAGCTGTAATAAATTTTCCTGCTCCAACAAATAAAGCAGAATTACAGCAATTTTTAGGAATGGTCAATTATTATTCTCGTTTTTTATTAAATAAATCTGAGATTTTAGAACCTCTTTCATCGTTGTTAAAAAAATGATAGGATATTTTTATGGGGTGTTCCACAAGAAATAGCTTTCAATAAAATTAAGAACGTAATTTCCAATTCTCCTTGCCTTTCTTATCTTATTATCTTACGGTATTGGTGGGGTACTGATGCAAGAATGTTTAGATGGGAATCGCGAGATTGTAGCTTATTGTTCTAGAACCCTCTCAAAAACTGAATTAAGATATGCCCAGATTGAGCGGGAAACTCTTAGTCTTACATGGGCATGTGAAAAATTTAAGGAGCATATAATTGGCATTTCTATCATTTTAGAAACTGACCACAAACCTTTATTACAAATTTTACAAACAAAATTTTTGGACGATTTAACACCACGGTTGCAAAGATTTAGAATGAGGTTAATGAGATATGAGTATGTTGTTTTATATATGCCTGGATTCAACTCAAAGTAGCAGATGCTTTATCGCGGAATCTTTTAAAAACTTATAAAATTTCGGAAGAGTTAATAGAAGAAACAGAAATATAATATGTTCGTTCAATAATAAATAGTTTTCCTATAAAAGATCAATATTTATCAAAGATAATCATAGAACAAAATTCAGACAATATTTGTAAACAACTAATAAAATTTGCCATTGAAGGTTGGCCTGAAAATAACAAACTATCTTGTGAATTAGTTCCCTATTTTCAATATAGCCATGATATTTCTGTAAACGAAGAAATATTGCTAAAAAGTAGTAGGATCATAATTCCTAAATTACTACAACCACAAGTGTTAGAGTTTCTACATTCTGGTCATCAAGGTATAACAAAATGTCGTGAAAGAGCTAAAATGTCAGTTTGGTGGTTAGGTCTTTCAACAGAAATATAAAATTTAGTCAGAGTTTGTCAAAAATGTGTAGAGGAAAGGGAAAATCAATCCTGTGGAAACTTTTAAAAAGGAGTCTTTTCCTTCACGGCCTTGGCAAAAGGTGGGTGTAGATTTGTTTAAACATAATATTTGGTATCTCATTATTACAGACTATTATTTCAGACTTTTTGAACTGTTTCATATAAAAAAAATAACAGAAAGTAATATCATATTAAAACTTAAAAGTGCCTTTGCTAGATTTGGTATTCCTGAAATAGTTCGATCGGACAATGGACCACAATTTCAATATCAATTTAAGAAATTTGCTAGTGATTACAATTTTATTCATATTACAAGTAGTCCTCATTATCTTCAATCAAACGGAGCTGTAGAAGCAGCAGTAAAAGCGGTAAAATCCTTAAAAAAATGATGATATTAGTCTGGCTTTAATGTCTTATAGGGCTACCCCATTAGAATGTGGGTTCAGTCCCGCAGAATTGACGTTTTCTAGAAAAATTAGAACTTTTGTTCCAATATTACCTAAAAAATTGAATGAAACTTTGAACACTAATAGGGTTTTTCAAAAAGAGTCAGAGTTAAAGGAAAGACAAGAAAAAATTATAATTTCTGACATAAATCTAAAGACCTTCCTGAAATGAAAATCAATGACATTGTTTGGATTTCTGATTTAAGAAAATATGGAAAAGTTATAGAAAAATGTAACGAGCCTCGATCTTATTTAATTGAAATAAATGATAGAACTACTTACGGACGAAATCGTAAATTTTTATTTCCTGCTCCTTATTATAGATTTAATAGCTATTTTTTAGTTTATTGAGGGAGAAGACAGGTGCAGCCAAATTATCGAGTAATTTGTTTTGCTTGAAAGGGGAGATGTGATGGTAGTAGCTTTTACCTATTCCTTAATTACTGTATTTAGCTGTGTTATCTGTTGTATTACCTTAGTTGTGTTATCTGTTGTATTACCTTTACCTTATTAGTCCGGCAGACACGGGGGTAAACCCAAAAATATGGGACGAAGTTTTTTTTCAAAACGGATTTGACATCTCTAGGACTCCTAGTTTTGATATCCAAGTGATGACAAACTGTCATCCTTGAGCAATTTGAGATACAGGGTGTCCTTTTAATAGGTACCATACGTGATCGATCACGTATATTTTTACACCCCTTTATTTTATATATTTTTGGGGTTAGGAAAAAAGTTTCAGAAGCAAGCTTTTTTCAGCGTTTATTTACTTTCATACAGTTTGTTCAGAAAAGCGGTGCCAAACCAAACTTTTGTTTCTTTAAATCGAATACTCTTCATATTTTTAGATATTTGAAATTTGCTCATTTTCATAGTTTCAATGATGTATTTACATGTAATATGTTTGTTTCAAGCGTTTGTAAAGTATTCGACCTTGAAACTTTAAATTTTGCACTTGTGATGTTTATTTTTTCGAAAATAAACCTGACTGGTATCGTTCTTATTTTTTAATTAATTTATTAAAACAGCTATAAAAAACGAAAGACAATTTTTTCTGCTCTACATGCTTTTTATAAGCATTTTAATATACAGGGTGCGATTACAGATTCCTCTCGAGAAATTATGAAGATTTAGTGAAGCGGCCCCATGGGGAGCTATGATCCCTCAAAAGGGCTCCACGAAGGCACTTTTTCTTAACTTCAGAACCGTTTAACTGATCGCCCTCAAATTTTGTACACACTGTACTCTCAATCATACCTACTAACCACCATTAAATGGACCCCCTGGTATACAAAGTGTCTGTTTTTCGGTGACTCATTACTATTCACTGTAACGGCAACCCATCGTAATCGAACATCAGCAGCCCAGGTATCATTATGTTCCACACATGTTTGTAAAATAGCTTCCTTCATTGCTTTTTCATATTCTTGTCTTCCACGACTCTGAACGATGGCCATCATTGATTTTTTTTATTTTTCTAAATCGCATTTTGTCCACAGTACAAACCTTGATCTCTAAAATTAAAGCTTGTCACTTCTGAATGCCGCTGCTCTTTTACAGTTGGAGTTCCAGTATCTGAGAAACAAAACCCTATTATAGTTGTGCCACAAGACACGATAAGGCTGTTTAAATAAACAACTAAAGTCTATCCAAGTTACGGTGGCAGTGGATCAAAACATTGGCCACCACGTGACCTATTCTCTTATTGGTCTGGCCATCATAAAATATCAAGTATTTACGCGGCGATCATAATGCAGGGCCGACTCTTCCCTCCGTCGAGTTTTCTGCATATTTTAGATCGGATCGCGAGCAGTATATTCTGTAAATTTATTTTGCTACTTAATTTAAGGAAATTTATAAAAATCTACAAATTTTAGCACTTCTAAAAGAATTAGTTCAGAATTACAAGCCACTTGGAATCTCATATTAGTCCAACCCTGATGATAATCGACCGCAAGGCGGTCATGTGACTTTGTTTATATCTACTGCCGCTGCAACTTGGATAGACTTTAGACGCGAGCTTTTTTTCCAAGGCCTCCAACTACTTCTCTTAAATCTGCATTGCACAATGACACTCCCGCGCAGTTTGCTGTGGCAACCCGTGAACAATAACATTCCCGCACCGGTTGCTAAAATGATGTTATACACAATGACTTACATTTCTCAGTTAAAAACGAACATACAGTGCAATGAGGCAATTTCTTTAGAGTCTCAGAAAAAGCGCGTTTTTTTATTTCTTAATATAAATATAATAAATTAAAAAAGCATTCTTCTTAAGCACTAATAGTAAACGCAAACTGAGAAGGTGAGTTTTGGAAAGGGGATGAGGGACTAGTAATATAACACAGGAAATAAATATTTAACAACCAATAAAAGGGTTTTATACATAGGCCTATTTGCTATTAATCCTTCCCCATAATTCTCATCTCATTTCTGGATATTATAATATACCCAGTAGCGAATGCCATTAAATTAAGTACATTAAATTACACTAAAGTAAATAATCGTAATTTCTTTATTGTAGTAATGTCCATATTGGTGGCGAAGTGTACCTATAATTACACACAATTAGGAAAAATTACATAATTTAATGTACAACTTTGAGTTTATACAAAATGCTCATTTGGCTGCAGAGTGGACAGAGCATCAAATTTAAGACGCCCTGTACCTGTCATGTAGCTTTATCTCTAAACATACCCATTTTTATAATTTTGTTAGTTTTTTAACTTAGATAAGAAATGTTCTAATACAGAGAAATTCATGAATATTTTAAATTTATAACACATGTTTTTAAAACACCTTGTATATTAATGATAACTGTAACGAAATTAATTTATACAATAATATAATAATAACAACAATTTTACAGCTAAATAGTAAGATTTAGAGTAGAAATTCCATATATAATTCCATATTACTGTCTAATATTTGAGATACTCTGTATATCAAATTGCTCAATGACGCCAGCTTGTCATCAGTCGGATATGGTTAATAGACATACAAATCTGCAAGAATCCGTTAAAAAAAGAACTTGGTCCCAAATTTCGCACTTCCGGCAAAAAAACCGGTTCCGCTGCCGGACTATATTTAATGTATCTAGATGGAGGGGTTGTTATGGGAATAATAATAGAAAGAGAGAAAAAATATTTTGCTTTCAAGTAAGATTTCAGTCTATTTCATTTAATATTAGAACAAATACGAATATGAAAATATTTCACGAAGTGTCATCTCTTGAAGACTGCACTCGCATTCAGGAGGATCTAGAGAGTCTGACCAGTTTTTGCGATAAAAATGGTTTATTCCTGAATTTAGACAAGTGCTGCTTCATTCTTTCTTTCGAAATTTCACACCAATTGATTTTTCATATCATCAAAGATTTGGGTGTTGTTTTTGATACAAAACTGATTTTTGGCTTGCACATTGATTCCGTCGTAAGTTCTGCTGTCAAAATGTTAGGTTACATAAAACGCAAATGTGCACGATTTGTCAATGGAAACTCAATTTTAACTTTATACAACGCCTTCGTTCTGAGCAAGCTAAGCTTTGCTAGTGTGGTTTGGAATCCCCAATACAAATCTTACATAACCCGCCTGGAAAACATACAAAATAAATTTATTAAATTTCTATGTTTTAAAACAAAATTCACGTTTCCAGAGAATAAGGTTTCTATTGCATTATCTCATTTTAGGATTGTGCCGTTAGAAAACAGAAGAATGATGTCTGACATTATTGTTATATTTAAGTTGTTAAATTATATTATGCAGTGCCCGGATTTGCTTTCTTTTATCGGTATCAATGTACCACAACGACAGTTAAGAGACTTTGACCTGTTTTATGTACCTTTTAGGCGTACCAACTGTTCTATGAATTCACCGCTTTGTCGGTCTTTGCGTAGTGCTAATAATGTTAGTAACTTGTTCGATATTTTCGCAGTACCACTGTATAGACTTAAAAGAAATTTAAAATATTATTTTATTAATTTACGAGGCTAGGTGGTAAGTTTATAATTCATTAGATATATGTAAACATTAATTTTCTCTTTGTTTTTCTCTTTTGCATATTTTATTTTATTTTTGTAAGATGGGTTTGGTAATCGATTAATTTGAAATTAGTTTGGATCTGGATGCGACGTCGCATGTGTATATACATTTATATTTAAGTCGCGGATACTATAGTGAGTTATTTCACCTGTTTGTATTCCTAATGATCACTTATAAATAAATATAAATAAATAAATAAATACGGCTACAGTTAACAGTTTTTGAAATGTAAAAAAATGTCAATAAACAAATTGTTTCCCAATTTATGCGTAAACTATTAGAGATAAGAAAATAATTTTAATTACAAAAAATGCTTCTTTTGATCGCAAAAATACATTAGTAATATGATAAAAAAATAACTTTTTCGGTATTTTCCTCACAGGATTCGGCTCTTATTGATGAGGAACTAACAAGGATTCAAACTCACGCAGAAGCTCATAAACAAACAGTTCAACCATATATTCTAATAGTGGGAGATTTGCGGGCCCCCTAAAACTTTTTTATACTATAAAATACCAATTTAATTCGGCCAAAAAGCGGCTGATTTTCTCTTTCAATATTTTGATATTCTATCTGAGAAATACCCAATCCAAAGCGAATATCTGTGTGTATTAATTAAAAAAACGATAAATATATAAAATAAGTAGACACACTTTATGATAATGTGCCAACTGGCCTGATAGAATTAATTGCCATTTTACAAAAGACTGTAAACTAACAATTCATATATTCAAATATTCTGTAACTTGAAGTGTGTGGAATGCGACAAAGATTTTACCAATTTAAAGAGCTTATTTTCCATATTGAATATTTTCACAGTAAAATTTGTGACGGTTCAAATTGGAGATTGATCAATTTACCATTTATTCTATAAGTTTATTCGTTTATTTATTCTATAATTTAATAACTTAGTCATTTATTGGAGGTGATCTCTGGAGGCAGACGCTCTTAGTCATGTTTGGTTGCCTGCTTTCGGTGCTTGCAGTGGAGGTTTGTGTCAGTGCCTTCTGGGGTTCGAGTCGGCAGGGTTCCGCATTTTCGTGTGTGATTATTTTGTGGTTGACCATATTAATTCCCTTCTCTCTAATAAAATCTTCATCTATATCTTCGTATCTGTTAAGTTGATGCCGCAGATTCTTTTTTTTATCGTTTATTTTAACAGCGTAACGCCGCATTACACATCCTGTCGGCCCGGGAAACGGATGGCCGCGGTACCCACTGGGGAATCGATATCAGCTGCTTCAAAGACCGGAACTGCAGCACCGCGTGCTGTTTTAGGTTGTATTATTTTTAAATCGGTTGTTAGCCGGCAAATAATATTTAGAATTATGTGATTGAATGCTATGTGGAATGTTGACGGTTTTCTCCGTATCGGAGTCTATGCCTTTGTGCTCTGTGGTGGCTTTTCGAGTTTTGAACTGATTCCCGCCACCTTTAGTGTAGACGTAGACATCTGTCACAGTTTGGTGGGTGGATTTCCGGAGGAGGTCCTGCTTTTTCTGCCGCCTGCTGCCATCGCGAGTGGTCGAGTGTCTTGCCTGCGTTTTCGCCGTTTTGTTTCCGTTTTAAGGACCGCCTTTATGGGATTTTTGGCGAAATACAAACGCATTTAACTGTCTGCTGTTGCTACCTTTAGTTACGTTACCTTACATCAGCAGGCGTTCGTTTTACACGGATTTTAAAAGGCAAAGGATACTTGTCCATTCAATCTCAATCTACTCGCTCATGCACTGTTGGGACTCTGATTACTCGAGTTAACCCTGCACTCTTCCGATACATTCGCCATGCGGGGAGATTAATGTACGGGATACCATACCACACAGAAGCTGCTGCTTGTTTCACTTTAGGCCGCCCGAGATCTACGGCCTTTTTCTTCCTAGTTATCCTTTCGGGTACTCTGCATCGGCCTCATTTCTTCCTCAGCCGAGGTGGGTTGGCGACCCATTCGAGTTGGTCAGAGTGCTGCCCGGGGTTTGCTCGCTTCGTACGGGAGTCCTGTCGGTGGGAGGCTCGATTCTGGTTGAGGCCTCGACACGGGGGAACTTCGTCGAGGAGGGGACGTCCATCTCCACGCCCGAGCGATGTTAAACAGATAAGTTCTGTGGACAAGTAGCGAGTACCTGATCATTGGGCCGATTACCTTCATTATGTTAACTAGTTTTCACGGGTTGATCCTTTTAATGTGTGTCCACTAGCGCTGGTATTGTTTGTTATTGTTTTATTTTCCTTTTTAAATTGTGCGCTTACTCGTCATTTAACTTATTCGTGGTAACAAGTCCCGTTACCCTTATTATTTAAAATTATTGCTCCCTATAATCTCATTATCATTGTAGGTGCATCTCTACTTAGAATTGTTTTCCCTAGTCATAATTTTAACTAACTACATCACATAACTTACACGTGGTAACAAGTCCCGTTACCCTTATTATTTAAAATTATTGCTCTCTATAATCGAGGAAGTTATTGTTATTATAATATCTATTATAATTCGTTCACTTATTATCACAGTAAGCGCACCTCCACTTTGAATTGAATTTTAACTAACTACACCACATTTAATCTATTTGCATATGTAAAGGTTATCAAATATTCGCCTTGCCGGACATAAGAGTGTCCTAATCTGCAAATCGTATTCCATTTGTCGCTGTAAACCTCTACGTGATCACGAGCGGTAGATTTATAGGGCTAGGTGTAGATAGGGTATTCTAATTCCCCCCTTTTAACATATTTTAAATAATTATATTACATACCAGTAAGACAGGTATTCTATGATAACTGAGACGTTAATATTTCATAGTATGGTTCTGTATTAGGCTTATTACTTATTACCAATGATATTATGTGTAGAGCTGCGTGATCGGTGCACTAGTGATATGGTGAACTAGTGATTTAATGTAGAATTTTGTGTCGAAGATTTCAGCTTTTTTTTCTCCTCCCCTTGCTGCTTATTTGCTAAGCGGTCGAATCAGTTACAGACTTGTGGCTTTCTGGCTTAGGCCGCTTTAAGCCAGTGGCGCACTAATCTTATCACCTTTCTTTCTTTTTTTTTTAAACGAACCCATCGGCCGATTATATCTGGCCGGGCATTTGCTACGCCAGCAACTGTTTTCGACGGTTGGCAGGTTGATACAATTAATAACCAAATAGCCAGAGGACCGTAGCAAATTAATCATTTTATTTGTCCCTTTTCTTTCATGCAAAGGAATTTGTAGCTTAAAATCAGGTTTTAAACGACATGTGAAAAAAAACATATTGTCCAATACGAAGCACAAGAACCAGTTGGAAATAAAGCGGCAAACATTGTTCTTAATAATCTTAATAAAATAAATTATCTGAGTTTTCAACTTAAGCATGACGCGGAATGCTATACAAAATATAATAGATACAACCCAGTCATCTATATCTTTAGGATTTATTGCGTGTGTTCGTAATTCTATTGAAATAATATTAAATAATTCTGAAGCAGACGAAAATGATAAAAGAATTACTTACTCGAGGGTCAAGTGGCTCAAGAGTGCGCAATCCGCCCAAGAGTACGCAAGTTAAATATTTTAAAATATAATGTGATCAGACATACTGCCCCATCTAGTTTACAGCTTACCAACTCACTCATGTTACAGTGCATTAGTTTATAGCATAGTCGGTAGTCGCATTCATCTGATTACTCTGTACACGTAATTGCGTAGGTTGTGTTGCCTTAAATAGTCCGTCTGTTATAACCTTAGGTAAGTTTATAATAAGCTTTTGTAGGGTAAGTACTTGCTAAAACCTTAAGTAATAAAATATCACTAAAACGCGCTAAGTTAATCCCCTCGCATGTTGTGAAACCATTGGTAATCACTCCTCCTTACGACAAGAGAGGTAAGGTAAATTTATCTTTTAATTCGATTCTACAGGTGAAAATTTTTGGGAAAACGCAAGTTCAGACCGAAGGCGCCATTATCGGGTGACCGCTCTACCAACTTTTACATTCAGAAATATTCCAATATGGTACATCAAATTGTACAGATACCTATAACTTAATTTATTTTATTTAACAGAAAAGTAAACTACAACTAAAACTAAGAAACCCACCCCCTACAGTGTTTGCAAGCGAAAACGAGGAACAAATGGAATTCTTTGTTGTTAATTGAATAAGGCTTCTATAATAGGTGCATTTTCACCTATTTGGATATTAAGGTTGTTAGAATTATTGTTCTTTGAATTCTTTAGAATTTCTAAAAGTTCCCAATTGTCTAAATTGTTTAGTTTATACTCTATTTGTAATACCTTATAATCCTTGTTTATGTCCACATTGTGTCCCGTCTCCAAAACATGTTTGGCAAAAAGTGATTGGGTGTTGTTTGTGCGAATACACCTATAATGTTCTTTAAAACGAGATTGAAAATTACGTTTAGTTCTTCCCACATAAGTAGCCCCACAACAGCACACCAACTTGTAAATCCCTGGCTTATGAAGTATGTTAATTTTATCTTTGTTATTCATAATTTGTGAGATGGTATTATTGTTCCTAAAAGCTATAGTAATATCTGACTTACTTAAAATCCTAGCTATTTTGTATGAGAGCTTACCATTAAAAGTTAGACTGCGGAATTTTTTGTCGACATTGTCAATCTGTTGGGCATCAGGATATGCCATTGAAACATTTATCTTGTGTATTTTTTTCTGTATTAATTTATCAACTAAGGAGGTAGAGAAGTCGTGATCGACTGCAATCTGTTTAATAAGTAGTATTTCCTTTTTTCTGTTGGTTTCATTGAGAGGTATATCAAATGCTCTATTGACATAACTGCACAGTGCCGCGACTTTATGGGGTTATACGGATTAATCAAAGTTCACAAGTCAGACATACCATCAGAAATGCCAATCAGGCCAGTAATCTCTTTTAATAATTCTCCAACTTATTGTTTGGCTAAATGGCTAGGTAATAAACTAAAAGAAACACTTAATCTAACATTTGAACACACAGTAAAAAACAATGTTGAGTTAGTTAACAAAATAAAAAACATAGAAATACCAACAAACGCGATGTTAATATCTCTAGATGTTACAAATTTGTTTACAAATATTCCAGTACAAGAGGTACTACAGCTGATTAAGAATAAATTACACAATAGTACTCTATCGGACCAAGAGACTCAGGAGTTAACTAATTTATTGGAGGTTTGTATAAAACAAAATTTCTTTTCTTTTGATGGTACCATATACCGCCAACCAGAAGGACTTTCAATGGGGTCGCCACTGTCACCATTGTTAGCCGGCATTTTTATGGATAATTTTGAAAACGAATTTGTTTTCAGAAATAATAATTTCACGTCAAAAATACAATACTACTTCCGTTACGTGGATGATATCTTATGCTTGTGGACTGGTAACATAACTGATTTGAATGAATTTGTGGACTATCTTAACAGTATTCACACTAAAATAAAGTTTACATTGGAATTGCAGAACAACAATGGACAGATTAACTTCTTGGATTTATTATAAGTAATCAGAATAATCAACATGATTTCTCAATCTATCGTAAGCCTTCCCACACAGGTATAATTATACATAACTCTTCTAACCACCCCTTTTCCCATAAAGTCGCGGCACTGTGCAGTTATGTCAATAGAGCATTTGATATACCTCTCAATGAAACCAACAGAAAAAAGGAAATACTACTTATTAAACAGATTGCAGTCGATCACGACTTCTCTACCTCCTTAGTTGATAAATTAATACAGAAAAAAATACACAAAATAAATGTTTCAATGGCATATCCTGATGCCCAACAGATTGACAATGTCGACAAAAAATTCCGCAGTCTAACTTTTAATGGTAAGCTCTCATACAAAATAGCTAGGATTTTAAGTAAGTCAGATATTACCATAGCTTTTAGGAACAATAATACCATCTCAAAAATTATGAATAACAAAGATAAAATTAACATACTTCATAAGCCAGGGATTTACAAGTTGGTGTGCTGTTGTGGGGCTACTTATGTGGGAAGAACTAAACGTAATTTTCAATCTCGTTTTAAAGAACATTATAGGTGTATTCGCACAAACAACACCCAATCACTTTTTGCCAAACATGTTTTGGAGACGGGACACAATGTGGACATAAACAAGGATTATAAGGTATTACAAATAGAGTATAAACTAAACAATTTAGACAATTGGGAACTTTTAGAAATTCTAAAGAATTCAAAGAACAATAATTCTAACAACCTTAATATCCAAATAGGTGAAAATGCACCTATTATAGAAGCCTTATTCAATTAACAACAAAGAATTCCATCTGTTCCTCGTTTTCGCTTGCAAACACTGTAGGGGGTGGGTTTCTTAGTTTTAGTTGTAGTTGTAGTTTAATAAAATAAATTAAGTTATAGGTATCTGTACAATTTGATGTACCATATTGGAATATTTCTGAATGTAAAAGTTGGTAGAGCGGTCACCCGATAATGGCGCCTTCGGTCTGAACTTGCGTTTTCCCAAAAATTTTCACCTGTAGAATCGAATTAAAAGATAAATTTGTTTAATCTAATTTAATCGGTGAGTAATATAAGAATTTTAGCCAACTAAATGGCGAAAACACCATTATTGTTACTTTTTCAGAGAGTCTGACTTCATATTGTTGTTGGATAATTTAATTGAGGAAACAAATCAGATTTAGAGGTTAAGCTTGCCAAAAATTTTGTTATTAACTAATAAGTTTGACTGATACCTGGGAGAACTGAAATTCAAGGCTGTTAATTGATTTTGGGGAATAAGCCCGTTGTTTTTTGTCGTTTTTACAATTATGGATGGACCTAGATTGTTTCACACTATTTAACGACTTACTCGAAGATGTACCTACTTCTACGCCACTTTGGGATTGACAACTCTCTAACTTATAAGAAATGTAAGTAATTATTATAGTTTTTAAAGTTTTAACATGTTGATATATAAAAAGGTTTTACATAGGTTGGACGTCTCATACATGTTTTCTGTTATTGTAGTTTAAGATTGATCTGATGATGCAATTGTATTAATATTGCGAAACCGGTAATCAAAGAAAGAAGGAGAAAAAAAATAAAGACATTTACGAACTATTTTCTATCTATAAACTTACCTGAATTTAGCGGTTCTTATAGTGAATGGAAACATTTTCATGATACCTTTGTAGCATTAGTTCATTCAAGTAAAACTATTGCAGACGTAGAAAAATTCTACTATTTACAAGCATGTTTGAAGGGAGAACCTGCTAATATTATATCACCACTTTCAATAACAAATGATAATTATAATATCGCATGGAATTTATTAAAAAATCGTTATGAAAATACAAGAATAATCGTAAACGCACATATTAGAGAAATTTTAGACATTGCAAATATGACTAAGGTTTCACATTCGGTACTTCGGTCATTTTTAAATACCCTACAGAAAAATATTTTTTCCCTGGAATCTCTGGGAGAACCAGTAAATTCATGGGATACAATTTTATTGGTAATATTAACTGATAAATTAGATTTCGGCAATAAAACTAAATGGGAAGAATACAGTACACAATTTTCAGTTCCAAAACTAAAGGATTTTACAAACTTTATTACTGAACGCTGCCAAATTTTAGAGGCACTTGAATGCCAAACAAATATTTCCAAAAAATCGGTGGAATCAAAGACATCTTCTAGATCGCTTTTATCGTCAAATAAATACAGTCCACATAAAGCTATAGGCCCTTTTTGTAAAGGAGAACATTTCATTTATTTTTGCAAAGGGTTCACAGATTTACCACCAGAATCTCGATATGAAGAAGTGCAGCGACTGAAATTCTGTACAAATTGTTTAAAACAAGGACACGGTCCTTACCAATGCAGGTCGAGCAGTTGTAAAAGTTGCAACAGAAAACATGCAACTCTTTTACATCAATTTATACCAAGTCAAAATACATAAAAAAATAACTCAAACTCGAGTTTGGTCCAAAATCGTTCTCAGACTTCCGCAAATAATGATAACCAGAATAATAACAATTTTAATCGAATATCAGAAACAACACTTGTAAGTTATACTCAAAGGCCTTCTCGTTCTTTCGTTTTGTTATCAACAGCACTTATTGAGGTGTTTGATAAAACTAAAAAACCTATAATATGTCGCCTTCTTTTGGACAGTGGGTCTCAATCGAATTTTATTACTCGAAAACTAGCTGAAAGGCTCAAGGTACGTACAAAAGATGTATACGTTTCAGTTGAAAGTTTAAATGATTCGGAAACATATATTACCGAAGAATGTCATATAGATATACTTTCACGTAATTCAGATTTTGAAACAAATCTCTCATTTCTTATAATACCTAAAATCACGGAACGTACACCTCAAACGCGATTAGATATTTCAAATATAAATATACCTACCGATATTATACTCGCTGATCCAGATTTTAATGAACCTTCTCCTGTAGATATGTTGATAGGTTCCGAAATATTTTACGCTTTAATTTGCCCTGGTCAAATTAAATTAGGAAAGAGACTACCTAAAATTATTTTACTGAAACAACCACGCGCGATGTTAATGGTAGATTTTTGGTTAGGCTTCCATTAAAGAAATTACATGCAATTAGGCAACTCCGAGGATATTGCCCTTAGTAGATTACGTTCAGTAGAACGTAGGCTGGACAAGTCACAAGGTTTATCTGCGTCATACAGAGATTTTATGACAGAATATGAAAAATTAGGCCATATGTTTGAAATTTCACGAAATTTTAAATCGAAAACTCCTATTTTTATTTCCCTCACCATAGTGTAGAGAAGCCCGAAAGTACCACTACAAAGATACGTGTTGTTTTCGACGCTTCTTGCAAATCTTCTACAAATTTATCACTTAACAATGTTTTGAAAGTCGGGCCATCAGTTCAAAGAGATATTTTTGAAATTTTGATTCGTTTTCGAAGGCACGCAGTTGTTCTAATAGTAGATCTTGCAAAAATGTATCGACAAATTTTAATTCATCCTGACGACAGAAATTTGCAGAGAATTGTTTGGAGAGATAATCCAAACAATGCTTTGAAATATTTTCAACTGAATACTGTCACTTACGGAACAGCTTCAGCCTCATATCTAGCAACTCGTTGTTTACTCCAGATTTCTATAGAAAATTTTAAAAAAATTCCCATTGAATCAAAAATAATAGGGTCTGATTTTTATGTAGATGATCTCGTTACCGAAGCCAATGACGTAGAAACATTGAGTCATATTCAAAAAATATTTGTTTTATCTTAAGCTCATTTGGCTTTGAACTTCGAAAATTTAAATGCAACAACCCAAGTTTACTTAATGAAATAGAAGAATTCAATAACGGCGAATATGTTATAACAGATGCATCTAGTGAAAAAACACTAGGTATTACTTGGATACCTAATTCTGATGTTTTTGAATATAAGGCTCATCAAAATAAAGATCAAATCCCACATCGTGCTACTAAACGTACGATTTTGTCGTATATTGCAAAAATTTTTGATCCACTAGGACTACTTGGGCCTATTTCAATTCATGCCAAAATTATTATTCAAAAACTATGGATGTTACATTTAGATTGGGATGAGGAAATAACACACGAGCTTTGTATAGAATGGAACGATTTTATCAAGGAAATGAATCAAATAGGATCATTACAAATTCCAAGACATGTCATTGCTAATAATCCCAGCTTTATACAAATCCCTGGTTTTGCAGATGCAAGTGAACGTGCATATGCATGTTGCATTTATATCCGTTCTACTGATATAAACGGTCAAATAAAATCACATTTACTTTGCGCAAAATCACGTGTTGCACCCCTTAAGAAAATAACTCTTCCGCGCCTAGAGTTATGTGGTGTGTTTTTATTGGCCAACTTGTTAAATAAGTGTATCTATAAATCTATCTTTCTGTGGACTGATTCCACAATTGTTCTAAGTTGGTTACAGCGTGAACCTTCTTATTTAAAGACTTTTGTCGCAAACAGAGTTGCTGAAATACAAACACTAACAAATATTCTTGACTGGAACTATATATCATCTGAAAATAATCCTGCAGACATAATTTCTCGTGGAGTCAATTTAAAGGATTTGTCTCAGTCTAATTTGTGGTGGCATGGCCCCCAATTTCTTTCGGGGGTGAAGAATATTGGCCAAAAAATTCAAATGCATCTAATTTTACTCGTTCATCTGATATCTCTGAATGTAAAAGGATTATTGCTTTGAAATTATCAAAAAATATTGACGAAGATGTTGAAGATTTTAATCTATTTATAAAATTTTCATCGTTAGATACTCTCATTCGTGTTACAGCTTATTGCTTGCTTTATTAATAATTCGAGAGACAACGCTAATAGAAAATCTGGAAGATTATCCAACGATGAACTTGATCGAGCCACAAATGCAATAGTCAAAGTAATACAACAAAAATCATTTCCTGATGAATTATCTAAATTACGTGCTGAGAAAAATGTTAGTAAAAAAAGCAATTTGAGATCTTTATCACCATTTTTAGATGCTAATGGCCTAATAAGAGTAGGCGGTAGACTCAAAAATTCAAATCTCATGTTCAACCAGAAACATCAAATTGTTTTACCATATAAACACTCTTTTACCAATCTAATAATAAGTTTTGAACATAAGCGTACATTACATTCAGGTGTTCAAAATACACTTTCACACATACGTCAAAAATACTGGCCAATAAATGGAAAACAAGCGGTTAAAATTTACATTCGGAAATGCATTCCCTGTTTTAAGGCAAGGCCGTCTAAATTTGAACCGAAAATGGGTGAATTACCACGTGCTCGTATTTCTCCTTCTCGCCCTTTCTTGACAGTCGCAGTAGACTATGCAGGACCTTATGAATTAAAGGATGGAAAAACTAGATCTAAAAAAATCATTAAAGGATATATTTGCATTTTCATTTGTTTAGTGTCAAAAGCGGTTCATATTGAGCTGATTACAGATTTAAGTAGCGAAGGTTTCCTGAGCCTTATGAAAAGATTCGTGTCTCGTCGTGGATTGTGCTCAGATATTTATTCAGATAATGGTACAAATTTTGTCGGCGCTAATAATGAATTGCTCTCAGTTCAAAGGTTGACAGAACAATCCAAATTTCGAAGATATCTTTCTAATTAAAAAATAAATTGGCATTTCATTCCGCCGCGTTCACCTCATTTCGGAGGACTCTGGGAGTCTTGTGTAAAATTGTGCAAATACCACTTAAAAAGGATATTAAATGGTACTCATTTAACATATGAAGAGTTTTATACTTTTTTAACTCAGATCGAGGCAATTTTGAACTCTCGTCCCCTTATCCCACTCTCTTCCGATCCCAATGATCTCGAACCTATAACGCCTGGTCACCTGATTATTGGAACCCAATTGACAGCTACCCCGGAGCGCAATAATTTAAATACGAAAGTTAATTTTATCAAGAGATATCGTCAGATATCACACAGTTTTGGTCTCGTTGGTGCAAGGACTATCTACATCAGATTCAACAACGTACAAAGTGTCAATTTGACAAGAAGCCTGGTATTCAAGTTGACTCCTTAGTGCTGATAAAAGAAGACAACCAATGGGTCGAATCATCGAAGTCATACCTGTCAAAGATAATATCGTGCGTGTGGTAAAAATCAAAACCAAAAATGTTGTTGTGCAAAGAGCTGTAACAAGGATCGCTGTGTTACCTCTCGACAAGTGACTTTATATTAGTTAATTTATTGAAGGACTTGAATCTAGCCCTTCAAAGGGGGGAGTATGTTGGAACACCCCTGTATACTATAAAAAGATTCTGTATCTTAGAGACAATTTTTGATTGATTATAATATTAATAATAATAAAAGTCAAATAGCAAGAATTTTACGGAGTTTTGTATCTGAAGCAGCATAGCTGAGAACAAGCCCGTCGACAGTTATTTTTTATATTTTAGAATTTTTGGAGTGTCAAAATCTTAACAGAGGCTCACAAGATGAAGGTATTATGGCACAAGAAAATACGTCAAGTAACGTCATGGACGTACAAGAAGGTATTTTCGTGTTTAAAGATGAATTAAGCCTGGTTCATGACTTTACTTTATCTTTTGACTTTTACTTTATCTTTAAGAAATAACCAATCAAAATGCTTCTTTGCCTCAAACCAACCAATACACAAAAATATATCAGGAACTAAATTTTGGCTAATTTTCTATCTGGTAGGCATTTTTTCCATTTTCGGTGCAAGAACGAGGTAAGTCCAATCTAAAAGTGTCCAATCTAAAACTCTAGTTATCATATCGTATGTGGAATTCCAGCGCGTTGCGACTTCATTTTTTAATTTTAATGGAGGCATGTCCATACGCTCTGCTGAAGCTTTCAATTGAGAACATGCATGGCTACTTCGTCTAAAATAGCAAACTATATTTTTTATCTTATCCACAACATCCTTAATTTCACGTAACCCTGACTCCGTAACTAAGTTTAAGGAATGAGCAAAACAGCCCCAGAAACGCCAGTCACCTATGCGCTCAGCAGCTTTCATATTAGCCGCATTGTCGGAAACAACAGCAGCTATTTTGTTGGTTAATTTCCATTCACTAAGCTTACTGGATATGTTTTCAGCAGTGTGCCTTTCTGTGTAAGATATACATCCTAACAAATCTGAAGACAAGAAGGTATTATTTTCTTCTTCAACTATATAATGGGCGGTAACACTATAAAAGCTGTCATTCGCTCGTGATGTCCATCCGTCAGTTGGTAAACACACTGCGTAAGCTCTATCTAAACGTGATTTAACCAGGTCAACTGCTTGATTGTAAAATGCCGGAATCATCGAATGTGAAATTGTTTTTCGTGTAGGAACCTTGTAATTAGGATTTAATAAATACAGCAGACGTTTAAATTCTTTATCCTCGAGGATGCTGAAAGGATGGTATTCCTTTGTTATCACGCAAATTAACTGTTTGTCAATTTCTTTTTGTTTGCCAATTGACAGCGGCTTTTGAAAGAAAACAGTGATCGTTTGACTTTTACCGGCAACGGCAACTGAAGGAGTTGGTGCCGTTGATGGTTGAACCTTTTTTTGTAGATGTAGTCAGCAAAGCTTCTGCTGGTTTATCTTCTTCAGCTGGAGCTTCTGATTCGGATTCTATTTGTTGTCTATCGATTGGCTGCGTAGGATGTTTATGGTTCATATGCCGGATCAGTGTAGATGTAGATTTATTTTTAATGGATAGTAGTTGTCCACAATACAGACACTTCACTCTTTCTCTTCTGCAAAGTGAGTCCAAACCTGACTTTTTTTAAAATAAATATAATATGTAACTAAAACATATCTTAAAAGTATAATAAATATTCATACTTTTAATAAATATGGATTTATTTTCCATATTCAAAATTATTTACAGCACAGCTGACGACAAACATTCAAACCACAAAATTAAAATATAAAGGTTACGACCTGGACCGCAGAAACAGAACAGGTTAGGTTAGGTTAAACTACACATGACATCACACCCCACACCGACACCTTGTGTCAAGGGAGTCGTTTTCTGTTTTGCACACCAGCGCACTCTTAACACGGTGCGGCGAACTGCGAAACCACTTTATGGGTACGGTGTCATGACACATTTGTGCTGATACGTTATCTTGATACAGCAAGCGGCGCCAGTGTCATTGTATCAACACCAAAAAATTTGAGGTGGTACCCATGACTAATCACTAGTGGCCGACACGTTATAGGAACTTTTCTATATACGTGGCAAAAACGTGGGCGCGTAGTGGCGGCCACCTATGAGGCCACCTACGTGAAACTTGGCTACTTGCCTCTTTCTTTGCCATGTCACTCGGTCTCTCTCGTTCAACTCATTTAGGTACATATATTATTATGTCCTGCTGCCTTTCTCCCACCAACTCGAAATTACTGAGAGTGACGGTGTCAATCGGTAATATAACTACTATGAGTATTTATTTTATTTTAATGTAATTAGGAGATGGGGATAAAAACAAAACGATTTCAAGTTTACTGTCAAACATAGACGTTATAGCTCGAAATATGAGCAGGCCCTCCCGAAATATTCAATATTTTCAAAAAATAAAATAAAAAGTGAGGAGCACACTTTTTAAACATATCTACCTACATACCGCAAACAATTTTTTTTATTATTCTTGGTTACATAAAACCAATAATTACTTACTAATGTACTATATTTTAATGAAGAATTTACGAGAAATTGATTTTTATTCAGTAGCCTGTTCATTTTGTCATAATGGCGGCATAAATCTCATTCTTAAATATGGCGTCTTGTCTAAAATATAACTTTAAAGTGATTTCCACACACATTTGCGTATTTCAGGTGTTTGTTACTTGACCTTGGTGTCCGTATAGTGGCGGAAACTGTGTTATTCCACTTCATAGTTACTTTCACCATTTGAAAGTGGCGGCCACGTCACAGACACCACTGCAGCCACCATCATCTCTACACTCGCGAGTGTCAATTTCCATAACCTCAAAATTTAGGGAACAAAGCGACTATTAAAATACAAATTCTTTATTTCGGGTTAAGATACATACATTAAGAATAATAAGACAAACAGGCACTTACATAGAACATATTTTACATTTAGTTAAAATCTCGAAATACATTTACAATAATAAATCCACAATAACAAACACTTATTTAGGCGAAGTTTTTATTCAAGGATTCGCCAACCGAGTAAAAAGCATTGAGAACAAAGTAGCAAAAATTACTTAACAGTTTTTAAATTTTGGAAGTGGCAGCTCAGAGTAGGCACTGTGGTAGCTTGTTAATGATTATTATCCCTAAGAAGCTTACACCGCTATGTCATACCTCTTCCAGCGATAATATTCTGGAAGCAGGTCCTGCTCTTCCAGAGTGTAATATGCATATCATCATGTTGTTCATATTGACTATACTCGACTTAAACACTATACTAGAATTTAAATCGCACACATCGAATAATTAATTCAAAGAATAAACACTAAATCTCACTGCACTACAATCACCACATTGACACCGCGTTAGGAGAAATATGCACGCGCATACAGCAAACTAGCAAGGAAGCCTCACTTGATAGTGACGATCACTATAGAGTGAATTTTGATGGTAATGATAACTTTGTGGTGGCTTTGATGTCATATGCGAACGTGAAAATCTCTTCTAAAAGTGGCAAAAACTTGGCGATGGGCACTAGTTATCACCAATAAGTTTCGCCACTTTCAAGGTTGTCGCCACTTATAAGATATATTTTAGTGATACAGTTTGGTCGTCGCCACTTCCATTTTCCACTTTGAAAGCATAAGAACTTTAAAGTGATTTTCAGTAGTAATCACGACGTTCCAAACATCTTAAGCACCACTAAAAAGTTATGAAACTATATAGTGACTACTAGCGGTGAAATTGACGTGATTATCACTATTTTTGTAGAAAATAAAGTAAATCTTACTGCAAAGTTGTAGATTTAGTGGTGATTACGTAATGGCCGCTCAGTAGAAGTGGCGATATAAGTTTTCATCACTACGATGCTACTTGGGGGTAGTGTTGCCAGCCATGTTAGGATGTGTCATCCTCGGTGTCATTAGAATTTCTTCTGTCTGTCCTCAAAATCGTCTCGTGAAGTTCTATCTTAAACCGCTTTTCACGCATGACATCCAGTCCTAATATAACATCGTCAGTTATTTCAGACACAGGACTCTGTGCTTGAACTTATTAGAGCCTAAAGGCGTCTTGCTCTCCTGTAACTGGAAATTTTTCACCATTTGCCAATTCAACAAAGTAGTTTGGTGGTGGTGCAATCCTGCAGTGGGCTATGATGGTCGGCCTCACCATGGTATGACTAGAACCAGTGTCCACCACAATGTCACATTCCCGGCAGCAGATCTTTCCTTGTACTACCAAACTGTCTCCTGAATTCGGCAGCCGGTTAACTTTTATCCTAATAGGTGGGGCTTGGAAGCACCCAGCCAGCTTTCGCCCCTCAAAGCTGGCTACTCGCGAGTTTTCCTGCTTCTCGCCATCAAGAGGATTGGGGCACTGACGTTTTAAATGCCCCTCAACAACAGTGGTGTAATTCTTCGCACACCCATCCCTTCTTTGGAGGCCGTAGCACGTGAAAGGATGTTTTGGATATCCCGTACCATTTGTTCTACGTTGGCTGTACTAATGGTGCCTCTGTTTTGTGGTCGCACCTGTCTTAACCTCACTTGTCTACGTGCTGCCTGCGTGGCGGCTTCAAATTCCAAAGCATGCGCCAAGGCTTCTGAGATGTTTTTGTGACGGGCTAGCCGAAGTGCTTGGCTGGTCTCATTGTCACGCACGCCATCTATGAAATCGCTTACCGAAATTTGTTCCCGAAATTCGACTGGGGCCGATGGATAGGCCAGATTTACCAGGCGGGCAATGTCGGCTTCAAATTGTTGCAAGGTCTCATCAGTACGTTGTAGTCTACCTTTTACCTGGTGCCTGGTATACCTGCTGCAGATGGGCTTTCGAGGGTTTTAACCCGGGCATTATAATTATGCTGACCGTCGGCTGGTATCGTTCGCACTTCACACTTCGGTGGCCTCACCTCGTAGACATAACTTCAAATTCCGGGTTTTTTCCTCTTCGATCCAGCAGTTACCTTCTGCAGCAGCCTCGAACTGGCTAAGGTAAGTGCTTCATGCCACTTTTCCATCAAACTTGGGGGCTTCATTTTCAAAGTGGCCATGGTCATGGTGGCATCTGATTTTAGAACTCTCTGTAGCTGCATCGTCCTAACCTCCAGCGTTTCCATTCTTTTTCCGTGGTATCAAATGTCGTTTTTATTTTCTCAAGTTCACTTCGTAGCTCATTTTTCATTTCTCCGACTTCCCTTCGTACTTCCTACTTCATTTGTGTTACTCCTTCTTCGACAACTACTTCAAACTCGGAAATCTTCTTTTGCAATTCTATTTTTAGATCTTCCTGCATCTCCAACTGAATGGTTTTCATTTGGGTTTCTAGCCGTGTCGTTGTTTCTTCAAACTTCCTGCTGGTTTCGTCAAATTTTGTGTTGAGGTCACTCATCAGTTCTTCTTGCTTCATGTCCCTTTCTTATTCCCTCTTTTCCATTTCTTCTTTTTCGTCTTCCTTCTTGCGCCTTTCTTCTTCGTTATTTTCAAATTCGTTCATTTCTTCGTTCTTCTTGAAGATTCTTCATCAGTTCTTCTTGTTTCTTTTCTCTTTCTTCATGTTTCTTGTCTATTTCGTCAAATTTCTTTCTAAACATTTCCATCAACTTTTCCATCTCCATTGCGGTTTGTTTTCTGGTTGTGGGCATTCACCTCGGGGTCCTGTTAAATGTACTGTATTTCAACTCGTTGCCTTGGTTACCACCTTATCGTTTAGCCTTCACAAATGACAAATAAACTTGGCAGATACTGTCACTGACCAAGAATATTTTATCAGCTCCATAAATAGCACTAAAATCGCGTTATAACCTTCAACTTCCCTCAGGTCCAACTGATGGAAGATCTACAGAGAGAACAATTCAAACTTTTTAGTTTTCCACCCCCAGGGCCCCATTTTCAAAAGAAAATGGGGCTCTGGGGGCCTCAGACCAGCAAAGATACGACGGAAAATGCCTCTAAATTAATCATAAAAATTATAAAACTGTATAACCAAAATGGTTATGTTTGAGCGCCAGAAGCTTGAACTATTTAATGGTTAAATAAAAAGCACATTTTTCTATTTACAATATATTTACAATTTGAAATCGTACATAGATATTTTTACAATAAAGTTGGTAATTGAGCAGTGAATTTTATTGTTTACAATTAGGATTTATTACTGTTGAAAAGTAAAGCAAATACTGTGAAAAATTTTCGATCTTAAAAATACAAAATCAGAGATGTTCGACACTATAGCACGAAAAGTTCACGTGAGCATTTAAAGTCTTGATTACGAGCACTTTGAAAATTTGGACTACTGATTTCAACAGAGTACCTTAAATGTTCTGGGTCGTTGACACTGGTGAGTCGCCGCCGTTGCTCCAAACTTCTTATCGGCTAGACTCGAGACTCAAAGCAGAGTGGGGTCGTGTACGATTCAAGTTGGGGCTACCCGATGTGCGACCACTGTCAGACCTGTGTCGTAGGATGTTGTGTATGTCCGTGCTCCGATGGTGCTTTGCTCACGTACCAGAGTGCATTTAAAAGAAAACACAACGAACAGTCGCCAAAACCTGCAGTCAAAGTTTCGACGCGTTTACAAATGATCGTTAAATTTCTTAAATTTAAAGAGAAAATGTTGAAAACAAATTAAATCTGTACAGATTTTTGCAAAAACCTGCCTTATAAGTTACTGTACAATATTTACAAGATAAAAGATAACGTTAATAAATTACAAAAGGTTTAGCGACTTCCCCATTCGATCTCGAAACACAAGACGAAAAAAAAAATATAACAGCCCGAAAGCTAGATAACCAAAAAAAGGAACTGTGGTAAAGTTCACGTAACTCGTACAACTTAAGGGTTCGTTTTCACTAGATCTGTGCTAATAACCAAATTTCCAACCTAATTAAGGCCACAGCTTGCAGCGAGCAGCCCACTGAGAAAAGGAGGAACAGGCCTAGGTGAGAGTAGCTCAAGAAGTCGTCAAAATGACGCTATTAATACGAAACTATTAAAAATTGAGCAAGTACTCACCCAGACTGTGCTCCCGGTGTCCTCTCTATGGTCCACCTGCTGCAGTTCCCTGGTGGAACTCGAAAAATGCGTGAAAATCGTCCACTTCCACACCTCAATACACGTGGTCTCAGCACATGCGATAAAAACAGAAAAAAACCAAACTTAAGCCGTCCGTAGGGCTGAAAGTTAGGCTTTGGAAAGAGTTTTCACACGGAAATCTTCTAGGCTGTGTAGCGATGCTTTGGGCCTTAGGTGTTATTAAGCCTCTTTACTTATCGTCTTCTTGCTCAGGCGCCAGGAGTGGTACTCGTGCGGTCCAGTATTGTTCGAGCCAGGGAAGTTTCCAGGGGGTGAAATCAAACCAGCAGTTCACCAAAATTACCCTATTTATTATTACCCCCCCCCCAAAACTATGTACAAAATTATAAATAACTAATTTAAGTAAATAAATAAATAACAATTCTAAGACAGCTCCCGGGCTTCGGCGGACGGCCACGATCTCTGAAATGAAATCAGTACGTATTAGATACTCATGCCAGATTCGCAGGGCCTAGAATAAAGTAATTAGCATATAGCAGGCTGGAGAGACGAGCAGTATATGTCCTACGGGAACGGCACCGGTGTAAGCTACAGAGGCAAGCCTAGCGGTGCTCTCCCAGCAGCGGTCGGCTATTTGGCGGCATAGGGTAGCCCCGGCAATTCTCCCGGCACTACCCGTGCAATGGTCGGATTTATCGGCTCGGTGTTGCTTGATAGCTCCGTCACATATCTAACGGCTCTTTCCAGCAGCGGTCCGGCGGATAGAAATTCGGCCTTTAATTTTCAACCCGTCACTTATCTAACGGTGTCGGTCTTTTTTACCTGGTAGGTGGAAGACACTCGATGGGATTTTCGAACGCGCATTTATTACCAGCGGACTAAGACCCGGCGGTGAGATATCGGTTCCCAGCGCCATCTATCGGCGGTTCGGGCGGACCAGGCGGGCCAGGCGGGCCCGCGAATAATAATGACGATGGGGTCTATTGTTAGAGTAGTACTCGGCGGTAAGATGTAGCCGGAAAATCGAGTAGAAAAGCGTGGTAACTTTGATAATGACCGTGATTGATGGAAAAAGAAAAGCGCAGTAACTTCGTTACAGGAGAAAATCAAAACCGAACTTTCACCTGACGTGAGATCACCACGGTCCGCGAGTCGTCGATAGGGAAGTGGGCGATTCTTGTCGCCGGTCCTACTTAATACCTTCCTTGCAAATGATGACGACTTCCGTTTCTAGAACACTTTAGAAGGTTTGAAAAGCTAAATCTATTTAGAAAAACCTGGAAGTGCCACGAGTGACAATCCAGATGACAGGTCACTGTCAATTCTGCCAAACTCTTACCACTGATATTAGACAAGTAAGAAGCGTCGAACACAAAGAGTGACGTTAGTACACGGAATCCCCGTGGCGCTTAGTCAATCGCAAACTGAATAAAGTGAATATTATCTTTATAATTAACATCGAACAGTGATTACAACAATATAACTGTTTTAGTAATACATACCTTCAATCGATGAACGAAATGTAAACACTTTTGCCACCGGCGCATACCCTTTAATAAATTGTTTGTTTAAGAACACCAAGGCAGGCAACTTATTATGCATCAGCCTGCATAGGTGGTTGCAGATAGCAGGGCAAAATTTTTAAAAATGGTACGTTTATACGGGGTGTGTTGAATTAATTGGAATTAAAAATTAAAACGTCGTAACGAAAACTAGACAAAATTTTCGTTACAACTGTAAGTAGAATACCCAAACTTAAAATTCATCTGCTAAATCTTTAAATAGGTTAGAAATCAGTGCAGACATGTTCATTGAAAGCTGATATAACAACTTTAGAGGCATTTTTCGTTACAATATTATAAGGTTTCTAATATAGAAAAGGGTGTTAATGCCTTTTTTTACAAGCGTGCAGAAAAGTACACTTTTCCGCACGCATTTTAGTTTAGAAAGTGTCACTTTTTCGCACTAGAGCGGAAAAGTAGTGCGGAAAAGTATTTTTCCGAACTAGTGTGGAAAAGTAAAAGCCTCCAATTTTAATACTTTATGTCAACATCTTTTCTTCAATATGTACTTTAAGTAATATAATAGTGGTCCCTCAAATGCCGTAGTCAAATTAGGAAGAACGAAATCAGTCAAAACTTTCAAAAATAGATTCACATAATTTCAAACTTTCCGATAAATACCTGACGTCCTCAGTAACAGAACATAGCACACCTTTCGAATCGGTAGCGCACAACAATTGGCGGAACAGGTCATGTGAAGCTTTATTTCCATGGCAACCACCAAACAAATTGTCAAAGTCAAATTAAAATACGCTTGTCTCTGTGCATTTCTGTGTTTTAACCAGTTTCTTCTGTGAGCTAAAGAGTAAAATCGACTCGTCGGATGACGAACTGCCAGAATCAATCATTCAAGCTGCAGCAGACGTGCAGTTGCTTCCCGAAAAATCAAAACATAGGTACGAAAAAGAATACTCGACTTTTACTCAACGGTGTGTTATGCAGCACGTGAAGAGCTTAAAAGAGGAAGTTTTTTTTGGCATATTTCATGCACCTTAGCAAGACCTGCCGACCCAACATATTGTGGTCCAGGTATTCAATGTTGTAAAATGTTATTAAAATACAAAAAAATATAGACATCGCCAAATATTTTAAGCTTACGTCTTACCTAAAAAAGAAAAATGTAGGATTTCAACCGAAAAAAGCGAAGATTTTTACTTCAGAGCCGATTTTTGGATTAGCTGGCGCGTGCCGTCGAGATGACAAAATAACAACTGATAATATTACAGAAAGAGAGGACCTTTTAATTGTGAAGATACCTGACTCAAAAAATCACACCAGCAGAAGTTTTGTCATCTCAAGTGAGTTGAACAATGGAAAATACCTTGATCTCTACAAAAGATACGCAAATCTACGAAAACCTAACACTCCACACAATAGATTTTTTGTAAGCTACAAAAATTGAAAATGCTCCGTCCAGTGTATCGGAGTGAATACTTTTGGAAAATATCCATCAGAAATTGCAAGTTATCTGAAACTTGACAACCCTGAACTGTATACAGGCCATAGTTTCCGGCGATCTTCCGCAACCCTGTTGGCAGATAGTGGCGCAGGTATTACCAACATAAAAAAAATGGGAGGGTGGAAATTGTCAGCCGTTGCTGAAGGGTATTTGGAAGAATCAATGAACATGCGAAGAAAAATGTCAAACCAAATATTGTCGTGTCAAAAACTGTGTACTTCAAATGCAAATGTTTCCACCTCCCCTAAACTGAAAAATAGAATCATCTTCTACCATAGATTCAACCACCACCGCTACTGCTGCTGCAAAAAATCTATTGGCATCAACCTGCACAATGCATCAAATTGTACATTTACCTTTAATATTAATAATAAACAGTAAAATGTAGTTTCTGGTTCATTGTTGTATTAATAAAAATGAAATCTAATTTTATTGTTTTTAATTTCTTTGCTTTTCCACACGCTTGTAGAAAAAAAATGTTCCTAACTCTTGCGAAAAGTATCTTTTTCACACTCGATTTCTCGATTTGGGCAATAATTATGTTTAATGTGTTCCAAGATTTTATAAAAATCCAACCGCAAACTTCCTTTCCTATAAAGGCGAAACTATGGAAGTTGGGAAGGACCATACTTTGTCGTGAACAAGATTAATGATGTCGTTTATCGCATAAGACGTAGCCCAACAGCAAAGATGAAGATAGTAAATATCGTCTGGTTGTCTCCATACCATGAGAAGATAGATGAAGGTCATATAACTTGATCGGACGATCAAATATTAGAGGGGGGGCGTGTAAAGAGCAATGCCTCTTAAGTTATTATATCAGCTTTCAATGAACATGTCTGCACTGTTTTCTAACCTACTCAAAGATTTAGCAGTGATTGTTGAGATTCAGTACAATATTATGTTTACAATCGTCATAGAAAAAATCGGATACATTTAACACATTTTACATAAGTGCACCATTAGTACACGCATAAGACAACTGCCTCCAAAATCTATTTAAAATGCGTACAAATACCCCTACAAATTAGATATTCAAAATGTGGTAGTAGATTCCAAATACTCTTTAGTCCAGTAAAAAGAATTTTTTACTAAATTCTCTTATGTTGTTTTTGAATCTGGGTAATAGACCGGGAGATAGTGACAGATTTTGGGACGTGATTTTACCCAGTATGCCTTTTGGAGGGTACTATAGTACGCATATTCTGTTGTTAATAACTGATAAACTAAACAGTCATCCCGGGTCCTTCATATATTAAAATTAATTATCATTTGTTTGCAAATTAAGCGTTTCGGTACGATTTCACCCAGGCTGCCATGAATCCACAATAAAATTCAAGTAAAATAAGATAGTTGAAGTGCCAAAGGCATACCGCTTGCGTGAGTGAGTATACTTGCATTTTAAAATACGATTTATCCGCGTTTCTAAACAGGCTGCCAGTAAGAAGTATCATCAGCTAAAGAAAAAATGGCATACCGTTTGCGCATGTCCAAGTATAACTCACATTAAAAACATCTAGTAGAGTTATTGAACAAAAGTATCCGTCATTTTACTCAATGAAAATGCATTGAAATAAGAAATATGTGTCCTGAAATGTCGATATTTAAAATGGCATACCATTTGGACAGGTTTGTCATATTAGAAAATAGAAGTGAGATTGTAAAAAAAAAATATTTTCTGTCTATTTAATCAGTATACCATTCTATGGTTCAAGCAACCATGATATAATGAAGTGAAATAACAAATGGCATACAAGTTGTGCGAATTTTACGTACTGTAACGAAAAATGCCTCTAAAGTTGTTATATCAGCTTTCAATGAATATGTCTGCACGGTTTTCTAGCCTACTTAGGTATTCTACTTACAGTTTTATAATTTTTGTAATTAATTTAAAGGCATTTTCCGTCGCATCTTTGTTGGCCTGAGGCCCCCAGGGCCCCATTTTCCTTTAGTTTTCATGGTTTTCCCTGTAAAGCTTCCATAACATTCTAGAAAGTTTGCTAGAACTTATAATTTGTGAACTATCATTGGCCAGGAATATTCTAGAATATTCTCCAGTCTTCCTTTTTAGTATATAAGTCCTGGGAATTGGGCCTGGAAAAGTGAAAAGGTTAGAAACCGATTTTGTGCGAATTTTGGAGCAGAAAGAATATTCTTGGACAGTGACAGTAATCTGACAAGTTTATTTGTGAGTTTTGAAGGCTAAACAATAAAGTTGGTAACCAAGGCAACGAGTTTGGTCTGTGATTGTTGAAATTCAGTACATTTGGTGTCAGAAGCGCGATTTTAAGAGGACCCCGAGGTGAATGCCGACAACCAGAAAACAGACCGCAATGGAAACGGAAAAGTTGATGGAAATGTTTATGAACAAATTTGATGAAATGGACAAGAAACATGAAAAAAGAGAAAAGAAACAAGAAGAATTAATGATGAATCTTCAAGAAGAAATGAAGAACGAATTAAAGAAGAATGACAAAGAAAGAAATTTGAAGCAAGAAGAACTGATGAGTAATCTTAAAGAAGAAATGAAGAACGAATTAAAGAATTATGAAGAAAGAAATTTGAAGCAAGAATAACTGATGAGTAATCTTAAAGAAGAAATAAAAACCGGACGAGACGAAACCAATAAGAAATTAAAAGAGATTCAAGTAGAGTTACAAAAGAGAGAAATGAAAAATGAGGTACAAACCGAACTTGATAAAATAAGAACGAGATTTGACAACAGTGAAGGAAGAATGGAACAGCTGGAGGCGAGGATGAATCAGCTGTCGCTACAGGGTGTATCAAAATTAGAAGCAGGCATGACCACATCCTCTATGAAAATGAAGTCTCCCAAGTTTGATGGAAAAGTGGCATGGAGCACTTACCTTAACCAGTTTGAGGCTGCTGCAGAAGGAAACTTCTGGACAGGAGAAGAAAAAGCTCGGAATTTGAAGTTATGTCTACGAGGTGAGGCCACCGAAGTGCTGCGAACGATACCGGCCGACGCTCAGCATGATTATAGTTCCCTGGTTAGAGCATTTGAAATGCGATATGGGGAAGAACATCTACAACAGGTATACCAGGCGCAACTGAAAGGTCGACGACAACGCACTGATGAGACCCTGCAACAATTTGAAGCCGATATTGCCCACCTGGTAAATCTGGCCTATCCATCGGCTCCAGTCGAATTCCGGGAACAAATTTCAGTAAGCGGCTTCATAGATGGCGTGCGTGACAGCGAGACTAGCCAAGCGCTTCGGCTAGCCCGCCACAAAAACATCTCAGATGCATGCTTTGGAATTCGAAGCCGCCAAGCAGGCAGCACGTAAGCAAGTGGGGTTAAGACAGGTGCGACCGAAAAAACAGAAGCAGTACCAGTAATGCCAACGTAGAACAAATGGTACGGGATATCCAAAACATCCTTTCACGTGCTACGACCTCCAAAGATGGGATGGGTGTTCGAAGAAGTACACCACTGCGCTGTTGGAACTGCGGAGTTGAGGGGCATTTGAAACGCCAGTGCCCCAATCCTGTTGATGGTGAGAAGCAGGAAAACTCCGAGTAGCCAGCTTTGAGGGGCGAAAGCTGGCTACGAAAGCCCCACCTATTAGGATAAAAGTTAACCGGCTGCCGAATTCAGGAGACAGCTTGGTAGTACCAGGAAAGATCTGCTGCCGGGAATGTGACATTGTGGTGGACACTGGTTCTGGTCATATCATCGTGAGGCCGAACATCATATCCCACTGCAGGATTGCACCACCACCAAACTACATCGTCGAATTGGAAAATGGTGAAGAAATTATAGTTACAGGAGAGCACGACGCCTTTATAACCATAGGCTCTAATAAGTTCAAGCACAGAGTCCTTGTGGCCGAAATAACCGACGATGTCATATTAGGACTATATGTCATGCGTGAACAGCGGTTCAAGATAGAAGTTCACGAGAGGATTTTGAGGACAAAGACAAAAGAGATTCTGATGACACGTCCTAACAAGGCTGGCAACACTACCCGAACTGTGACCGCTTATGAAGATATCACGGTTCCGGCTAATTCAGAAAAGGTTATCAAGGCCACCTACGATGGATTGAATGGCGAAACAATTATTCTGGAACCCGGAGAAGAATGCGGACTGTATAAAAGAGGTATATTTCCTGCAAAGACGCTGACTACCAAAAGAGGGCGTGTAATATTTGTGCGGATTGCTAAGAAAATCGTGATGTGTTTGCTACGTCTGAATGCGATTTTGGAAGGACAGGTTTAGTACAGCACAGGATAAATACACTCAAGATAAAGAGAAAACTGCATTTTCTACTGGTACAGGTTTATGGCAATTTAATGTTATGCCATTTGACCTCTGTAATGCACCAGTAACCTTTGAGAGGCTCATGGAGTCTGTGCTAAGAGGTATGACATGGAAAACCTGTCTAGTATATCTGGATGATGTCATTATTTTGGGAAGAACATTTGAAGATCACTTGAAGAATGTCCGAGAGGTATTCCAGAAGTTACGAGAAGCTAACCTAAAACTAAGCCCAAAGAAATGCTGTTTCTTCAAGAAGGAAGTTAGATATTTGGGGCATGTAATTTCAGAGCAAGAAGGTAAAACAGACCCAGAAAAGATAGACAATTGAAAAATGGCCGCGACCGAAAGATAAACATTAAGTATGAATTTTGTAATTAATTTAGAGGCATTTTCCGTCACATCTTTGTTGGCCTGAGGCCCCCAGGGTTTTCCCTGTAAAGCTTCCATAACATTCTAGAAAGTTTGCTAGAACTTATGATTTGTGAACTATCATTGGCCTTGAATATTCTAGAATATTCTCCAGTCTTCCTTTTTAGTATATAAGCCCTGGGAATTGGGCCTGGAAAAGTGAAAAGTTTAGAAACCGATTTTGTGCGAGTTTTGGAGCAGAAAGAATATTCTTGGTCCGTGACAGTAATCTGACAAGTTTATTTGTGAGTTTTGAAGGCTAAACAATAAAGTTGGTAACCAAGGCAACGAGTTTCGCAAAAATAAAATGGCATTTGTGAGAGTTTATGGTACGAAAAATATCATACAAAGTACCTAATTTTCACACCGCATCTAGTCATTGTTTTCCCCTTAATTCGATCAAGTCCCTGCGTTTGGAGGTGTAGCCTCTTTTGAGAACACGTTCAATATGAACTCGCTATAAACATATTATCATTATGTTATTTGTTATTCTAAAAAAAAGTTATAAATATTTGATTAGTGAAACTTTATGAAGAGATACCTAAGATTAAAGGAGCCATAGATAGTCAGAAGCATTGTTGAAACCGTCCGCAGAAAATTCCGCTACATCAACGTTCAAACTTTAATTTTGGAACGAAAACAAAATAGGACAGATAAATTTTAACGGCCTAAATTTCATAGGACTCTAGAGTTGAGACGTGGACCTAATTTAATTTAGTTAGTAGTTATTATTTAAAAAAAATTATACAAAATATTATTTGTATGTAGTTGCTTTGTATATGCTTGATAAGTGATAATCCGAATAATTTATGTTTTTTACTTTACAGGTTAATGGTGTTTTAATAGAATATTGTAGTTTTGTTCTTGTTTTTAGTAGTGATTTATTTTTAAGTGTTATTAGAATATTGCATTTTTGATTTTGTTTTTAATATATTTATTATTATTTCCCTTTGATTTAAAACACAGGTAAGTCGGGAACCCAAAAATAATCCTTTAATGGAACTTTGATGTGTATACAAATTAAATGACCGGCAATGTTTGAAGTACAAAAGACCTTTAATGGTTCAGTAAAATTATAACACAGAGCCTCCATTGGCACTTCTACGGTGGACCATAAGCAAATATGAACTGACCGCCCAATGCTGGAAAAGTGACTGGCGGAACGCTGCAGGGGAACATTACGGACCCGGGAAAATGATGGTTTCCATCATCGTTCGAATAATGCAGTGCTGGTTACCTACAACTTTTGTCAGTTTTTTTTGTTGCGGTGGATAGTGTACAGTTTTTAAGAACTGAACATAACTGTCTTGACTGACATCAACATTTTTTTAATAAGAAATGAAAAGCGGGAACTCAGCCTCAGGCCTTTTTAAAGCATTTACGTCCTTCTAAGTACGTTTTTAAAATCGTTGCCTGCCACCCCAGACTTATAATTTAATCTGAGCCTTAAATTAACACTTCCTTTCTCATTTTTGGAGAGAATCTACATGAACTACTAGTAACACGCACTACATCAGTAGGCGTAGGTTTCCACGTTTAGAGATCTTTTCTTTTTCAAACTGTCATCGAAGCATCCGTACCAATGACGTCAAATCCTATAGACGCGGTGCCCCATTGTTAAAATGCCCTTTATTTTGACTCGAAGATTAAATATATCCATACTACTCTAAAAACATGCTACAAACAAAGACAGAAAGTCAACCATCAACCAACTATACACCCGGTGATTCCCGATTATACTTACTCCAGAATCACACTTAGATATCGCATGTTTTTTCTTGTTTGGGGGCGCCGGAAGCATCGGAACCTCACCTGAAGACTCGGGGGATGGTCTAACGATGCCAGCCTCCGAGCCCAGAGTCCAAATAAGTTCGCTACGGCTCGATCAAAAGGGGCAATTTCTGACAATGTCGCGACATTTTCGGAATAATTTATTGGAGCGCTTAGATTGTGATTAATTCTGAGCGTCAAGCGTTTATCAAAACAAACGGATTTTTTAGAAATGGAAGAAGTGAAGCTGTGTTTTGTGTGTGAGCGATCGGATTCGAATATAAAACTTTTTACTGGCAATTCCTTATTGAAGTGTACAGAAACATTGAAGTTGAGAGTGAAATATAATTTAAAATATAGTGGATGTAAACTTCCAGCGCATGTGAATGCCACCGTTGGTTATCACTCGAAGTGCTATAGCACTTTCAATGCTATAAATCAGAAATACAAATCTGATGAACTTCAAGCATGCGTGTAAGTATTATATTTTTTATATATTACACTATGGGAATAATGGGGTTAAGCAGCTCCTATGCGAAAGCTTAAAAAAATACAAAGCAGAAGAAGAAAGAGAGGCGATGTACCAGTGGAGTATGCTCTCTCTTTCTCTCTCTCCACGCAAATTTTAGGGGACTTTCAAGATTCGGGTAGTACCTACTATTATATTATAACGTTGTTCTCACAGAATATTATGTAACAACCAGCAGTTTCTGTATTATTGGAGGGAAACTTGTGCGCACCTATTCACGCTGGCGCCATTTTGGAACGAAACTAGTCAGATACATCCACTGTCGGAACTGTTGGGCGGTATGTTTTGGATTTTATTGTGGAATACAACCAGTTAAATAATTAAAATTTTATAAAACAACTTCTAACTATATTAGACCGGCGGTACCCGACCAGTCCGATGAAACGTTTTTCAAATGCATGCCAATCATATACCTATACGAATATAAATACCATGAATGTGCTAAAGAAGCGAATTTTAAGCGCCGCATGCTTGCAGAAGGGTGTGCAATTCAATTTTTTGGGAATAAGAGCGCTTCTCAATCAGTATGCCGCTTATGATTTGATATTCATGTAACATGACTCAAAATTGGAGAGGAATACTGAGTTAAATCATATAAATTCTGAACGTTTATTTTGCACTAGCGGTTTTTGTGCTTGCATCCTAACTGTATACTTTTCCAGCCTTGGACTTTATCAAACGGTATGCGATTCAATACACCATATAAATACATCAAAATTGAATGAAAAACAAAGAAGCATACTGATTAAAAACACGGAAATTTCATTAACCCTTTTGCAACTTCTCTTGCGTATGCCTGTACTTATGACTGCCCTGATCGCTATGCCAATTTTATATGCAACATACGTTATCATAAACTGCATGGAAACAGAATGGCATACTGATTTAAATGACGGATACTTGTTCAATAACTCTACTAGATGTTTTTAATGTGAGGTATACTTGGACATGCGCAAACGGTATGCCATTTTTTCTTTAGCTGATGTATCACACAACCATGTATACTTCTGACTGGCAGCCTAGAAACGCGGATAAATCGTATTTTAAAATGCAAGTATACCCGACCGTGATCACCGTTTGGGCTCACGCAAACAGTATACCGTTGACACTTCAACTATCTTATTTTATATAGTTGAATTTTATTGTGGATTCATGGCAGCCTGGATGAAATCGTATCGAAACGCTTAATTTGCAAACAAATGATAACTAATTTTAATATATGAAGGACCCGGGATGACTGTTTAGTTTATCAGTTATTAACAACAGAATATGCGTAATATAGTACCCTCCAAAAGGCATACTGGGTAAAATCACGTCCCAAAATCTGTCACTATCTCCCCCACAACCTATTGTAATCTAATAGTATATCCTTAGACTGGCGTGTAAAATAACTGTTTAGTCTAGTTTGGGAAGTGAACAGGTGCAAATATATTAAAGTATGATAGGTAAACAAAAAAGAAAAACTCATTATAATTTAATCTAACGAAAACTTCTTGCACCTCTTCACGATAACCCAAGTTACACATCACTCTTTGTAACCCATATATTCGATTTGCTTGAGGTGCCCGACGCTACACTATCAGCCCATAGGTTATATGCGAATCAATGAATAAAAAGTATGCCACCCGGAGCAGATAAACTGGTATGTCCCTCAGATTTCTTAGAGCATAGATATTTTTTGTAATTTTTGCGGCTATATGATCTACATGATAAGACCAAGTCAACTTAGGATTCACAAAAACTCCTAGAAATTTTATAGAATTGGGATTTTTAATACCTGGAAGGCTTCGATGTGTAAATATCATGTTCTGTGTCTTATTTGCATTAAGTGATAGTTCATTGTTCAAGAACCAATCATTTGCCGCTTGCTTAATATGTTCTCTACGGATTAAACAATTCTATAGATTTCCTTCCCTTATGAGCAGCGTTGTGTCGTCCGCAAACAAAGTCAACCCCGCGTCATGGGTGGCCTTTTTCAGGTCATTATTATACGACAAAAACAGTATTGGACCCAACGTCGATCCTTGGGAACTCCACCGTTGATTGTGAGAACCCTAGAATATTTATTATTTATATAAACAAATTGAGTCCTCTTTGAAAGATACGACTCAATCAGTCCACAACTTTTTTCACTGTAATTAAGACTTCAATTTTTTGTCAAGATGCCTCATCTTCCACAAATACGTAAGGAAGTTGAAAAGAACCACTTGAAATATATTCCGAATCTGGTATGTTTAATGAATTACTAATCAATTTTTCATTAAATAATGTATTTTCCATAACTCCGCCGTCAGAAATTCTGCCATTTGTTCCAAAGTCGCACATAATAAATTCATAATTTGCATTTGCTATGGCCATTAACACCATACTGTGTCGTCCTTTATAATTGTAAAAGTAAGTACCACTTCCAGAGGGAGGACCTATTTCAATATCAACTGCTCCCAAGCAGTGTGGGAAATTCCAGCGTTTTTCAAAATCTTCAGAAATTGTCTTCCATTTCTCTGCCGTGCTTGGAAACTGTAATACAAATAGTTAGCTATATTTTTTGTATTAATGAATAGAAGTGAAGACTGCGTGAAGGTAAAGGTTGAATGGATGAAAAGCAAAGGAGTATATTCGTAAAAATGTATAGGGTTTTTCCATATATTTTTAAACTCCCTTAAAACTCCAAATTTTGATCCTAGGAAACTCGGAACGATCCGTAGATTTCAGAAAAAAATTTACGAAGTGTTTCATTAAAAAAACTAAGTTATATTCTTAATTTTCCGACGTTCATTCAAAAACCCTATAAATTTCATATAATTTTTTTCTAATATCAAAACTTGAGAGTTGACCAATAATTCAAAGTGCTCTGTAAATGTACCCTGACTAGTTACGACATAACCTAAAAATATTTTCAGAAGTACAGGGTGGTTCAAAATTTAGGTACTGAATAAAATATTTTTTCTTAAATGGAATACCTTGTGTATACCTCGGTTGATAGCTCATAAATGAAAAAAAAAAAACAATGTTCAGTGACTAACTGCTAACAATTCCTGATGTCAATTTTAATATATTTTTTGCATTAAAGACTTTTTAACGTATGTTTACCATGACCAAACTTCACTGTAATAAGCAGTTGATAACACTAAAGTATTTTTATTGTAGGATATAACGACAGTTTCAGCCCAGCTATTGAAACTGATTATATGACTCGATTAAATGACACTTGAAATAAAACACACATTTGAAAACAATTACAAGGGTTGTTTATTTAGTACAGAATTAATAATGAATGCTTTACAAATAAATAATATCTGTCAACTGTAAAGTTATAAAAAAAATTAAGATTAAATTGAAGTAAATTGCTGCGAGACAATTAAGAAAGTCCAAAACAACATATCACTGCTCGAGAATTGTGAAAGTCAAAAGGAAACACAAATGTCTAATCTTCTGCACGTAAGATCTTAATCATGGAACGCTTTAACTTTTAAAACACCTTACATGTAAGTCTGATTCGTTCAGGAGTAGCCCACAGCACTCCACTGGGTATGGATGAAGTTGTCGAACCAGGCTCCGATAACGTCACGACCAGTCTGCGACTAAGCACTGACAGTCCTACAGCCACTATACATGTGAGCGATGGAGTAGCTCAGTATCTCAGGGTTTCTTGCCAAGTGTAGCTGTGGATGCTTAGCTGGTGGTCAGCAAATGGCTAGGCTCGGAGGCTAGGTAGCTCGGTGTACGTTCCAGGTGCAGTTGTGCATGAAAGAATAATTCGGGCAAATTAGACTGTGCTCCGACCTTAAATAAGTGCTGCTAATGTCTCACAGACTGCTTGTTTACAAAGAAAACTTATACTTAATTAATGACGTTACTTAAAATCTGACAATAATAACTAGTTAGATTAAAAAATCCTTTAAAATCCCGTACTGTATATTCATGAATATACTTCGCCCCTTTAATTAATCACAACTTTGAATTGACTAGTTGCGAGACAAAAATAGTGAACGATAAGCGATGAGTTTGAAATATTTATAACGAGAAAATTCTGAACAAATATGGGGTCACGATATACTTAAAATGACTTATATTTGCAAAAATATTAATTCAATAAACCCGAAGTAGCTCTGTTTTGGTCCTCGAGTAATAACTTTGGTGCTATAAAAATATTACGACACAACAAAAAGAAAGGCGGTCACGCATTCGAACCTTGTGTGCCAATTGTGATCACCGACAAAATACAATACCCAAACACAATAGAGCAGCACAGATCAGGACAAGGTATCAACGCTTATTTCTTGATCGCGATCAAGAAAGAGGCGTGCTAAAAGAACAGGCACAGGTGAGTTGCGTAAATATGGTTTTACCAAAAAATTATATAGAAATGATTTCCAATAACTCACCTGTCCACGTAGTCGGTCACAACTGCTCCACGCGTCCCTTTGCCCACAAAATGGCCGTTATTTTCGACGTCCTCGAAAATCCAAAACTCTCAAAAGCCGGTGATCCACATGAAAATACAAAAATAAGGCATAAATTGTTTGCACTAAAACAAGATACAGCAAATAAGCACACAAGATTACGAAAAGATAGTATCAGGGCGGCGATAGAGATGGATTAAATTCCAGAAAACCAATGGAACTGATGCTACCTTTTTACCTGAACCTCTCGCTCTCGAAGACCAAATCAGACAGAAAAAAGGCCGACGTCGTTGACGGTCCTTTTTGACAATTTTTCACAGAAATACCCAAATTAGGTTCTTGATCTAATGACGTCAGTGCTTTGACAGAAAAAGGCCACCGGGTCGCAGAACCAGACCCAGTCAGTTCACCGAACAGATTACTCGAATCCGAACACTGACAGCAATAGATCCATGACTGAACCAAACTGTTCCTACCAAGCGTGAATCAGTGTACCCTAATGCTGAACGTACCTTGGATTATTAGAAATGGATTCACTACGTCACACTGCAAATCAATATCACGAAACCAGTTGAGAGAACTGATATTCGACTGAATTAAGGTTCGAATTTGCGATTTCATAATATTTTGATTAATTTGATAATAATTGAAGGGTACAATGCAATATCCGGTCAAGTCCATTTTTAAGGCAAATTTAGTTAGCAGTCGATTATTCCACACAATAAAATCCTCTTTCATCCTGTGCAATAACCAGCTCTCTATCGTACAGAATAAACAATACACAGATGTTTTGTTAGTTGCCTACCATACAATATTTTGCAATAACGAGTCATGTCCGGGACTTGACTGGTTATTGCAGAGTTCTGCTAAACTTTCGCATTGCCTGTGTATACGCGAAGAGTGTTTGTATTCTTAGTAGTTTTAACCAAAAACTTAAGAAAATTATAATGTCCGACAGTGACAGTACCCTTGACGATCCTTTTGAAGGTACTCACAGTGACACTGATGAGGATTATCTTCCCGAAATTGAGAAAAGTGGCAGGTATAACCTCAATATCCATTCAGATTCTTCCTCGGATTCGCCTGTTTGTGATGAAGATGTAATAGAAAATATAGAAGATAATAATCTACACCAATGTGAAAGCAGCCACGGTCTACCCAGCCACGGTTTGCAATTTGGCAACACTGTAAAATTTCTAGCCACACTCAGCCATGGTTTTATATATTTCAGCCATGGTACAGCCACGGTCTACCCAGCCACGGTTTGTAATTTGGCAACACTATAAAATTTCTAGCCACACTCAGCCATGGCTTTATATATTTCAGCCATGGTATGTAATTTCGCGAACACAACACACAACCATCTCTCACATTGCCCCAAGTCAGTGTCGCGGGCTTCATCTTTTGCCAGGGGGTTTGAATATAATAAAAAAAAATTGCGGACTTCATTTTTTGTCGGGGGGTATGAATATACTAAAAAAATTCTACAAGGGAGACCAGTTGACGGCCCGGGATACCAAGTAGTGGAATGTACCGAGGGTGATCTGAGGAACATCCCTATACCTCCCAAGTCAGTGTCGCGGACTTCAATTTTAGTCAGGGGGTGCTATTAATATAATAAAAAAAATTCTACAAGACAGACCAGTTGACGGCCCGGGATACCAAGTAGTGGAATGTTTCGAGGGTGATCTGAAGAACATCCCTCTACCTCCCAAGTCAGTGTCGCGGACTTCAATTTTTTCAGGGGGTATGAATATAATAAAAAAAATTCTACAAGAGAGGCCAGATGACGGCCCGGGATATCAAGTAGTGGAACGTATCGAGGGTGATCTGAGGAACATCCCTCTACCTCCCAAGTCAGTGTCGCGGACTTCAATTTTTTCAGGGGGTATGAATATAATAAAAAAAATTCTACAAGAGAGGCCACATGACGGCCCGGGATATCAAGTAGTGGAACGTATCGAGGGTGATCTGAGGAATATCCCTCTACCTTCCAAGTCAGTGTCGAAGACTTCAATTTTTTTCAGGGGGTATGAATATAATAAAAAAAATTCTACAAGAGAGGCCAGATGACGGCCCGGGATATCAAGTAGTGGAACGTATCGAGGGTGATCTGAGGAACATCCCTCTACCTCCCAAGTCAGTGTCGCGGACTTCAATTTTTTTCAGGGGGTATGAATATAATAAAAAAAATTCTACAAGAGAGGCCAGATGACGGCCCGGGATATCAAGTAGTGGAACGTATCGAGGGTGATCTGAGGAACATCCCTCTACCTCCCATGTCAGTGTCGCGGACTTCAATTTTCTTCAGGGGGTATGAATATAATAAAAAAAAATCTAGAAGAGAGACCAGTTGACGGCCCGGGATACCAAGTAGTGGAATGTATCGAGGGTGATCTGAGGAACATCCCTATACTTCTCAAGTCAGTGTCGCGGACTTAAATTTTTGTCGGGGGTATGAATATAATAAAAAAAATTCTAGAAGAGAGACCAGTTGCCGGCCCGGGGTACCAAGTAGTGGAATGTATCGAGGGTGATCTGAGGAACATCCCTCTACCTCCCAAGTCAGTGTCGCGGACTTCAATTTTTTTCAGGGGGTATGAATATAATAAAAAAAATTCTACAAGAGAGGCCACATGACGACCCGGGATATAAAGTAGTGGAACGTATCGAGGGTGATCTGAGGAACATCCCTCTACCTCCCAAGTCAGTGTCGAAGACTTCAATTTTTTTCAGGGGGTATGAATATAATAAAAAAAATTCTACAAGAGAGGCCAGATGACGGCCCGGGATATCAAGTAGTGGAACGTATCGAGGGTGATCTGAGGAACATCCCTCTACCTCCCAAGTCAGTGTCGCGGACTTCAATTTTTTTCAGGGGGTATGAATATAATAAAAAAAATTCTACAAGAGAGGCCAGATGACGGCCCGGGATATCAAGTAGTGGAACGTATCGAGGGTGATCTGAGGAACATCCCTCTACCTCCCAAGTCAGTGTCGCGGACTTCAATTTTTTTTAGGGGGTATGAATATAATAAAAAAAAATCTAGAAGAGAGACCAGTTGACGGCCCGGGATACCAAGTAGTGGAATGTATCGAGGGTGATCTGAGGAACATCCCTCTACCTCCCAAGTCAGTGTCGAGGACTTCCATTTTTTTCAGGGGGTATGAATATAATAAAAAAAATTCTACAAGAGAGGCCAGATGACGGCCCGGGATATCAAGTAGTGGAACGTATCGAGCGTGATCTGAGGAACATCCCTCTACCTCCCAAGTCAGTGTCGCGGACTTCAATTTTTTTCAGGGGGTATGAATATAATAAAAAAAAATCTAGAAGAGAGACCAGTAGACGGCTTGGGATACCAAGTAGTGGAATGTATCGAGGGTGATCTGAAGAACATCCCTATACCTTCCAAGTCAGTGTCGCGGACTTCAATTCTTTTCGGGGGGTATGAATATAATAAAAAAAAGCTACAAGAAAGACCAGTTGACGGCTCGGGATATCAAGTAGTGGAATGTATCGAGGGTGATCTGAGGAACATCCCTATACTTCTCAAGTCAGTGTCGCGGACTTAAATTTTTGTCGGGGGGTATGAATATAATAAAAAAAATTCTAGAAGAGAGACCAGTTGACGGCCCGGGGTACCAAGTAGTGGAATGTATCGAGGGTGATCTGAGGAACATCCCTCTACCTCCCAAGCCAGTGTCGCGGACTTCAATTTTTGTCCGGGGGCATGAATATAATAAAAACAATTCTACAAGACAGACCAGTTGACGGCCCGGGATATCAAGTAGTGGAATGTATCGAGGGTGATCTGAGGAACATCCCTATATTTCTCAAGTCAGTGTCGCGGACTTCAATTTTTGTCGGGGGGGTATGAATACGATAAAAAAAATATAGAAGAGAGACCAGTTGACGGCCCGGGATACCAAGTAGTGGAATGTATCGAGGGTGATCTCAGGAACATCCCTCTACCTCCCAAGTCAGTGTCGCGGACTTCAATTTTTGTCAGGGGGTATGAATATAATAAAAACAGTTCTACAGGACAGACCAGTTGACGGCCCGGGATATCAAGTAGTGGAATGTATCGAGGGTGATCTGAAGAACATCCCTATATAAAAAAAATTCTAGAAGAGAGACCAGTTGACGGCCCAGGATACCAAGTAGTGGAATGTATCGAGGGTGATCTGAGGAACATCCCTATACCTCTCAAGTCAGTGTCGCGGACTTCAATTTTAGTCAGGGGGGTGTATATAATAAAAAAATTCTAGAAGAGAGACCAGTTGACGGCCCGGGGTACCAAGTAGTGGAATGTATCGAGGGTGATCTGAGGAACATCTCTCTACCTCCCAAGCCAGTGTCGCGGACTTCAATTTTTGTCCGGGGGCATGAATATAATAAAAACAATTCTACAAGACAGACCAGTTGACGGCCCGGGATATCAAGTAGTGGAATGTATCGAGGGTGATCTGAGGAACATCCCTATATTTCTCAAGTCAGTGTCGCGGACTTAAATTTTTGTCGGGGGGTATGAATATAATAAAAAAATTCTAGAAGAGAGACCAGTTGACGGCCCGGGGTACCAAATAGTGGAATGTATCGAGGGTGATCTGAGGAACATCCCTATACCTTCCAAGTCAGTGTCGCGGACTTCAATTTTTGTCGGGTGCTATTAATATAATAAAAAAAATTCTACAAGACAGACCAGTTGACGGCCCGGGATACCAAGTAGTGAAATGTTTCGAGGGTGATCTGAGGAACATCCCTCTACCTCCCAAGTCAGTGTCGCGGACTTCAATTTTTTTCAAGGGGTATGAATATAATAAAAAAATTCTACAAGAGAGGCCAGATGACGGCCCGGGATATCAAGTAGTGGAACGTATCGAGGGTGATCTGAGGAACATCCCTCTACCTTCCAAGTCAGTGTTGCGGACTTCAATTTTTTTCAGGGGGTATGAATATAATAAAAAAAATTCTACAAGAGAGACCAGTTTACGGCCCGGGATAACAAGTAATGGAACGTATCGACGGTGATCTGAGGAACATCCCTCTACCTCCCAAGTCAGTGTCGCGGACTTCAATTTTTTTCAAGGGGTATGAATATAATAAAAAAATTCTACAAGAGAGGCCAGATGACGGCCCGGGATATCAAGTAGTGGAACGTATCGAGGGTGATCTGAGGAACATCCCTCTACCTCCCAAGTCAGTGTCGCGGACTTCAATTTTTTTTCAGGGGGTATGAATATAATAAAAAAAATTCTACAAGAGAGACCAGTTTACGGCCCGGGATAACAAGTAATGGAACGTATCGACGGTGATCTGAGGAACATCCCTCTACCTCCCAAGTCAGTGTCGCGGACTTCAATTTTTGTCAGGGAGTATGAATATAATAAAAACAGTTCTACAAGACAGACCAGTTGACGGCCCGGGATATCAAGTAGTGGAATGTATCGAGGGTGATCTGAGGAACATCCCTATACCTCCCAAGTCAGTGTCGCGGACTTTAATTTTTTTCGGGGGTATGAATATAATAAAAAAAATTCTAGAAGAGAGACCAGTTGACGGCCCGGGATACCAAGTAGTGGAATGTATCGAGGGTGATCTGAGGAACATCCCTCTACCTCCCAAGCCAGTGTCGCGGACTTCAATTTTTGTCCGGGGGCATGAATATAATAAAAACAATTCTACAAGACAGACCAGTTGACGGCCCGGGATATCAAGTAGTGGAATGTATCGAGGGTGATCTGAGGAACATCCCTATACTTCTCAAGTCAGTGTCGCGGACTTAAATTTTTGTCGGGGTATGAATATAATAAAAAAAATTCTAGAAGAGAGACCAGTTGACGGCCCGGGGTACCAAGTAGTGGAATGTATCGAGGGTGATCTGAGGAACATCCCTATACTTCTCAAGTCAGTGTCGCGGACTTCAATTTTTGTCGGGGGGTATGAATATGATAAAAAAAATTCTAGAAGAGAGACCAGCTGACGGCCCGGGATACCAAGTAGTGGAATGTATCGAGGGTGATCTGAGGAACATCCCTATACCTCCCAAGTCAGTGTCGCGGACTTCAATTTTTTTCGGGGGGTACGAATATAATAAAAAAAATCTAGAGGAGAGACCAGCTATACGTACATACATTTCTGTTTTATTATTTTGCATTTTTTGGGTTGGATGTAAAAAAATGAACGGTGTAAAATTTATTTGTATTTCGATGTATGATTTTAATCTTCAGAATATTTTATGTCCTAAGTAAATGCATAATAATTTAAAAGAAATAGCAGATACGTTTATAAATTCGGTCTGCGTTTCGCAGCTCCCGTCCGTTGACCACCTACACCATTCGAACATGACGAAGTTTGTATTAACTTTAACCGTCGCCGTTCCAAAATTCAACCAATCAGGTAAGTACGGAGGAGGTATCAGAAAGTCACATCATCACGATGCTTTAAATTCCTCAAAAATATTTGCGTTTACACATCAGTTTTAAGGTAATGTGGAGTTAAGCACTCTCTGAGTTCCCTCAGAAAAGTATCGTGTTTTTGTACCTAGCATCAAAATGCAGAAACAGAAAACGTAGGAGTTGATAAAAATGGTTCCGCGAACGACAACGGCGAACGGGAACGGCAATGGCTACGTAAATTTAGGTCAGGTAAGTAGGTAATGAAAGCCTTGCCGAAAATGTGAAATAAAAAGGAACACAGTATTTTCCAGAGATTTCTCAAACAATTTTCAAATATTTTCTTTTTCCGTCGTTGGTGACTTTCACTTATTATTTTTATGGAGCATGCACAGTTGGCATAATACATTGTCCGATGACTCAAAATTGGCACAATCCCGATGTAAAAATCTATGAAAAATTTCGCATTGAGCCGAAATTAAAAGTTCTACATGTCCTCCACATATACAGAATTTTCTCATATCATCCGACCCTTCCAGAAGGATATTTTTTATAGTTACACGCATGGCGTCCATATTAACAGCATGCGTTAACGAAAGCCCATTAACTAACTGTCGGACAAAGTAAATTATGAATACCCCGCAGTTGTAAGTATCATTCTGTTTGACGTGTGGAATGACCTGAGATTTCCATTCGCTGTCATTTTTAAGTTTAATCTCTTGTTTGATTATATATTTCCTGAAGAAAACATCAAAAATCGTACGCTGCTTGTTCGCTTTGTTAAGGTTACTACCAGATGGATCGAGATAACAAAATGTTTTTGTCTTGATGTCAGCCATAGCTAAACACCAATGGTTACGCCCAACGGACAGAGGCATTAAGATGACGTCATCTTCTTGTACTCTAGGCAGATCAATAAAGAAGTCGTCGTGTAGGGAAGTGGTACAGTAAAATATGGAGTATGTTTGGTCCGTTGTTAACAATACGAATCTAGTTTCATCTATGTTTTGCTTCGCCAGCAAACAGTGAATAGCTAAATTTACAACAACATCGTCCAACCACGTTTTACCACTCAGAGAATAGAATTCCTTAAATTTCAATTCTGGCCATTTGGCTCTAGAGAAAAACGCTACCGTATAATTTTGCCCAATGTCCCTATAATATTCCTCGTGTTTTATTAACCCGTTGGGGTAAAATTCTAGCAGGCAATCTCCAGAATCCTGTCGGCATGTGGTGTTGCGTGTCTCGTACGTAGATGAAGTCCAATTTCTCTCTATTATTTGATTTTGTGGGTGTAAAGGAGCAACGATCTCCGGAAGCAAATAATTGAGATAAAATTTTCGCAGCTTTTCCGCCATATCGTTGTACCAAAAATTGTCATTCCTGTAGATCCGATTTACTGAAATGCCTTCGAAGGTCCACACTACAAAATCACACCAACTTCTTTGTGTAATATGAAGCATACCCTGTACCTGAAAATAATATATGTGATTCTTCGTTAGCTTTCCTTCTGAATTTAAATAGGACGCCTTTTCGGCTTTCAAATGCCGAACCGAGTACGGGCACTTTATTTCAACGATTCCGTCGTTGTCAACTATAGCATCAGGGGAACATGCTAAATATTGTTCAGTTGGATCGATAATTAGACCTATAGGTTCAACATATGCACCATCTTTTAATTGTATGTATGCCTTCAGAGCATCTTCCTCGTATTTTAACCCATGGTTAACGGCAGTCTTGAGAAGAATACAACAGACGAATAACCAAATTGGTTTTACTCTTAGCATTAGTACACTTACAGACCCTTCCAAAATTGGACGCAGTTAGACGCCGACTCCTTTGTAGTATCCACTCCTTGTTACTTCTCTGACCAACTGTTCTGTTCGACAAATTTATTATTTCCTCTGGTGACAATTTTATATTTTCTAAATATCTTGCACACTTGTCGGAAAGGCTCATTTCTTGGCTCTTTATCTGAGATAAAACTCTCTTTAAATGACTGCCCGCAAAATTGTTCTGAGTTGGTGCTTTTTGTTTTTTCCCCATTTCTCCACTTGAAGCAAATCTGCGCTTTCGTTTTGTGATTTTTTCGTCGAACATGCCTGTTTTCCTATTCCCAATTTCACTTCTTTATATATCTCTAAAACTTTTTTCGTAGCTTTCGGATTACCCGGCTTGCTTTTGGTAACTGGTGTTCATTCTGTAGCATCCTTTTTACGATTCCATTCCAGTTTTCGACATTAGCGTTGCTCAAACGCTCGCCATTGGTGGTTAAACAAGACCACAAAGGAAGAAAAGGCAAATATTTCTTTAATATTAATGTACAAAACTGGGGATTGAAGTATTCGTTTTTCTCGTTTCCTTGATCTACTAATTTCAAGTTTAGATCTACTTCATTAAAAATTTTTAAGAAGTATTGGTAGAACGGACTTTCTTCGTACAGGGTTTGGAATTCATCTTTTTTTGTGTCACAACTAACGGGACAAGTGATGGTGGTGTTATCGTCTGTTTCGTTCGGAATAGGTTCTCCACAACATAGGCTCAACAGAATTTTTACCGACTTTGTTAGATGTTCGGTTTTGTATTCTGCATTTAAGACTACACATACATATATAAACCATTCCGCGACACTGACTTGGAAGATATAGTTATGTTCCTCAGATCACCCTCGATACATTCCACTACTTGGTATCCCGGGCCGTCAACTGGTCTCTCTTCTAGAATTTTTTTTATCATATTCATACCCCCGACAAAAATTGAAGTATGCGACACTGACTTGGAAGGTATAGGGATGTTCCTCAGATCACCCCCGATACATTCCACTACTTGGTATCCCGGGCCGTCAACTTGTCTCTCTTCTAGATTTTTTTTTATTATATTCATACCCCCCGACAAAAATTGAAGTCCGCGACACTGACTTGAGAGGCATAGGGATGTTCCTCAGATCACCGTCGATACGTTCCATTACTTGTTATCCCGGGCCGTCAACTGGTCTCTCTTCTAGATTTTTTTTATTATATTCATACCCCCCGACAAAAATTGAAGTCCGCGACACTGACTGGGGAGGTATAGGGATGTTCCTCAGATCACCCTCGATACATTCTACTACTTTGTATCCCGGGCCGTCAGCTGGTTTTTCTTCTAGAATTTTTTTTTATCATATTCATACCCCCGACAAAAAATGAAGTCCGCGACACTGACTTGGAAGGTATAGGGATGTTCCTCAGATCACCCTCGATACGTTCCACTACTTGATATCCCGGGCCGTCATTTGGCCTCTCTTGTAGAATTTTTTTTATTATATTCATACCCCCTGAAAAAAATTGAAGTCCGCGACACTGACTTGGGAGGTAGAGGGATGTTCCTCAGATCACCCTCGATACGTTCCACTACTTGATATCCCGCGCCGTCATCTGGCCTCTCTTGTTGAATTTTTTTATTATATTCATACCCCCTGAAAAAAATTGAAGTCCGCGACACTGACTTGGGAGGTAGAGGGATGTTCCTCAGATCACCCTCGATACGCTCCACTACTTGATATCCCGGGCCGTCATCTGGCCTCTCTTGTAGATTTTTTTTTATTATATTCATACCCCCTGAAAAAAATTGAAGTCCGCGACACTGACTTGGGAGGTATAGGGATGTTCCTCAGATCACCCTCGATACATTCCACTACTTGGTACCCCGGGCCGTCAACTGGTCTCTCTACTAGAATTTTTTTTATTATATTCATACCCCCCCCGACAAAAATTTAAGTCCGCGACACTGACTTGAGAAGTATAGGGATGTTCCTCAGATCACCCTCGATACATTCCACTACTTGATATCCCGGGCCGTCAACTGGTCTGTCTTGTAGAATTGTTTTTACTATATCCATACCCCCTGAAAAAAATTGAAGTCCGCGACACTGACTTGGGAGGTAGAGGGGTGTTCCTCAGATCACCCTCGATACATTCCACTACTTGGTATCCCGGGCCGTCAACTGGTCAATTTTCTAGAATTTTTTTTATTATATTCAAACCCCCTGACAAAATTTGAAGTCCACGACACTGACTTGGGAGGTAGATAGATGTTCCTCAGATCACCCTCGATACATTCCACTACTTGATATCCCGGGCCGTCAACTGGTCTGTCTTGTAGAATTTTTTTTATTATATTCATACCCCCTGACAAAAATTGAAGTCCGCGACACTGACTTGGGAGGTAGAGGGATGTTCCTCAGATCACCCTCGAAACATTCCACTACTTGGTATCCCGGGCCGTCAACTGGTCTCTCTTCTAGAATTTTTTTATCGTATTCATACCCCCCGACAAAAATTGAAGTCCGCGACACTGACTTGGGAGGTAGAGGGATGTTCCTCAGATCACCGTCGATACGTTCCATTACTTGTTATCCCGGACCGTCAACTGGTCTCTCTTGTAGATTTTTTTTTATTATATTCATACCCCCCGAAAAAAATTGAAGTCCGCGACACTTACTTGAGAGGTATAGGGATGTTCCTCAGATCACCCTCGAAACATTCCACTACTTGATATCCCGGGCCGTCATCTGGCCTCTCTTGTAGAATTTTTTTTATTATATTCATACCCCCTGACAAAAATTGAAGTCCGCGACACTGACTTGGAAGGTATAGGGATGTTCCTCAGATCACCCTCGATACGTTCCACTACTTGATATCCCGGGCCGTCAACTGGTCTGTCTTGTAGAATTTTTTTATTATATTCATACCCCCTGACAAAAATTGAAGTCCGCGACACTGACTTGGGGGGTATAGGGATGTTCCTCAGATCACCCTCGATACATTCCACTACTTGGTACCCCGGGCCGTCAACTGGTCTCTCTTCTAGAATTTTTTTTATTATATTCATACCCCCCCGACAAAAATTTAAGTCCGCGACACTGACTTGAGAAGTATAGGGATGTTCCTCAGATCACCCTCGATACATTCCACTACTTGATATCCCGGGCCGTCAACCGGTCTGTCTTGTAGAATTGTTTTTATTATATTCATACCCCCTGAAAAAAAATTGAAGTCCGCGACACTGACTTGGGAGGTAGAGGGATGTTCCTCAGATCACCCTCGATTCGTTCCACTACTTGATATCCCGGGCCGTCATCTGGCCTCTCTTGTAGAATTTTTTTTATTATATTCATACCCCCTGAAAAAAATTGAAGTCCGCGACACTGACTTGGGAGGTAGAGGGATGTTCCTCAGATCACCCTCGAAACATTCCACTACTTGGTATCCCGGGCCGTCAACTGGTCTGTCTTGTAGAATTTTTTTATTATATTAATAGCACCCGACAAAAATTGAAGTCCGCGACACTGACTTGGGAGGTATAGGGATGTTCCTCAGATCACCCTCGATACATTCCACTACTTGGTACCCCAGGCCGTCAACTGGTCTCTCTTCTAGAATTTTTTTTATTATATTCATACCCCCCGACAAAAATTTAGGTCCGCGACACTGACTTGAGAAGTATAGGGATGTTCCTCAGATCACCCTCGATACATTCCACTACTTGATATCCCGGGCCGTCAACTGGTCTGTCTTGTAGAATTGTTTTTATTATATTCATGCCCCCGGACAAAAATTGAAGTCCGCGGCACTGGCTTGGGAGGTAGAGGGATGTTCCTCAGATCACCCTCGATACATTCCACTACTTAGTATCCCGGGCCGTCAACTGGTCTCTCTTCTAGAATTTTTTTTATTATATACACCCCCCTGACTAAAATTGAAGTCCGCGACACTGACTTGGGAGGTATAGGGATGTTCCTCAGATCACCCTCGATACATTCCACTACTTGGTATCCCGGGCCGTCAACTGGTCTCCCTTGTAGAATTTTTTTTATTATATTCATACCCCCCGACAAAAAATGAAGTCCGCAATTTTTTTTATTATATTCAAACCCCTGGCAAAAGATGAAGCCCGCGACACTGACTTGGGGGAATGTGAGAGATGGTTGTGTGTTGTGTTCGCGAAATTACATACCATGGCTGAAATATATAAAGCCATGGCTGAGTGTGGCTAGAAATTTTATGGTGTTGCCAAATTGCAAACCGTGGCTGGGTAAACCGTGGCTGTACCATGGCTGAAATATATAAAACCATGGCTGAGTGTGGCTAGAAATTTTACAGTGTTGCCAAATTGCAAACCGTGGCTGGGTAGACCGTGGCTGTTTTCACATTGGTATAATCTACAACCAGGGACATCAGCTGAAACACCACAGCGCGGAAAAAAAGAGATTACGACGCTTAACAATATGGAAGAGAAACATAAGAAAAGCAAGGCGAACCCAAGGAAAATGTTATGAAAATGTAGCTGGTGCAGTGGTTCAGGAAAAAAAATAGGGCCAAACTGTGATTGCAGACTAAAGTGTATGGATGAAATTATTGAACAGGAAGGTTGTACGAAAATTTTTAGCGATTTCTACAGTATGCCTAGCAAAGACCTTCAAGATGCTTATTTATTTGGATGTCTCGAAACAAAATCAGTGGCAAGGCCTTGGCCTCGATCAGGTCATGGACATAATAAGAACTCGTCATATATTTACAAAGTAATTTTTATCTTTCATCATTTTGTATTTTCATAATTACTGTTTATTGCTTTTTAGATTCGACATGCTGGAAATAGTAAAATTATTTGTAAAAAGGCTTTTCTGTCTGTCCATGGCATATCTAGATCTAGACTTGAACGTTTACAAAAGCACATTATAGTAGGGCAGACAACCTGAATCACTATTATCTTTCGCCATTACTGTTTCAAAAATGCACGAACTATACTTGAAAAAATACGAGCCAGAGACAACGGATAACCATACTGTAACTTCAAGATAAGTTTCGGTAAACCGAAATCTGACACATGCCAAAAGTGCGATAAACTTTGCAATAAAATTGAAGCAGCTGACGATGAAAATGAAAAATGGCTTTAGAAAATGAAAAACAGTTATATCTTATAAATGCTGAAACCTTCTACACCGATTTAAAAGCTAAAACAAATTTGGCTAAGAATGATCCACGAGCCGAAGTACTCACCTTTGACTTCCAGCAGAATCTACCCCTGCCTGTATGCCCAAGTGGTGAAGTATTTTATAAAATACAACTCTGGGTCTATAATTTTTGTATCAACGTAGGTAGCACAGGAGAAAGTTACTTTTATTTGTATGACGAAACATTGGGAGGTAAAGGCCAAAACGAAGTGGCAAGTATTCTCTTACACTTCATCGACAACTATATCCGCTCAGAAGTGAAAAATGAGTATATTTTTTCTGATTACTGTGCCTCTCAAAACAAGAATAATGTGCTGGTTCAGTTTTTTTATAGCCTTGTTGAAACTGAGAAATATGCATTTATATACCATAGGTATCCTGAACCGGGCCACAGTTTTTTGCCGTGCGATCGCAGTTTTGGAGCAATAGAAATAAAAAAACGAAAGTATGATAAAATATACTTGCCCGATGAGTATGCAAATATTATTAAAAGTGCAAGGAAATACTTTTCAGTGATACGCGTGACGCAAGATTTAAAAATCATTTACAACAGTTCTTTGTAAAAAATCTCTCAAAATGTAATAACAAGTACACCTTGTCCAAATATCGAATATTTTACGAAAAAAATGATAAAGAGACATTAGTCAAATGTAGCGCAACTGTAGGCATGATAATTTTTTCAACATTTCAGATAAAAAATAAAAAAATTTGAGTAATGGGTCTTTACCAACCATTGATCAGAAGTTATATTCAGAAAAAATAAAACTTAAAGAGAAAAAACTTGATCACATAATGACACTCTCAAAAAATTATGTACCAAGTGTGATATGTGGTTCTATAATGACATTGAAAAATATCACAGAAGCTTTGAACAGTCAGATAAAGAGTCTTCTGCATCAGAATATGATGACTGTGATGAATAAATAATGTTGTTTAAAAAATATGATAAAAATACTGCTTAATCATAGAAAATTAAGGTGAAGATGTGTTTATTTTAATAAATGTTCTCAAATTTCAATAAATAAGTTTATTTCACGTTGGTATTTAATTATTTATAACAATATTATGCAAATACTTTGCAATAACAGGTCAAGTCCATTCATTTTTTGCTTATATCTTTTTATTTATTTTGAAAAAATTGTTTAAACTGATATGCAAATACCTAAGGTATTTGTATCATCGTAAGATAATTGAAAATACTGCTGTTCTTATATCATATTTTTTAAACGTTTTTTTGCTCTCCTCAATATTTTACTGTCATGGACTTGACTGGTTATTGCATTGTACCCTTCAATTATTTAAAAACGTGGTAACGGAGTTTTCACAAAAAAATTCCGTTACAAGGAAAGCAAAACGCAAAAAATACAAAAGACGAAATTACGTCGGGCGAAAGAGTTCTCTCTATTATTGGGGATCGGTTAACGGCAATAAAAGAAGACGATGGATTTGATATTACTGGAAAACACATAGCTATTAAATTGAAGCAGATGCCCAAAGATCAAGCTATATACGCTGAGAAATTAAGTTTTTTAAGCAATAAAAATAATTCGAATATTGTAAAAAGTAGTTGCTTACCACAAGATCTTCATTTTTAAGTGAACTGTAAATTGCAGCACATGTCTCTGGAATAACGCGGCTAAGTGCTTGAGGAGATATAGCCGTGGAAAATTTTAAATCAGCATAGCTTCTTCCTGTGGCAAGGGATCTTAATGTGACTGTTAATCTTTCATGACTAGTTATTGCCTTTCTCATGACGGTGTCGATTTTGTTAATTGAAGGTATCATCAGGGGCAGGAGCATCAGGTAACTATCCTCGTCCATCCGTAAATAATTAATGGCCGTTTGCACCAGTCTCACTTAAGTTTCGCTTAGCTTAAAGTGGGACTTAAACTTCACTTTTGGTTTGCACCGACCTAAATTAATCGTGTAAGGTCACCTTAAGCGGCTATTTTGTTAAGCCGAATATATTGTTAGGCTTAAGGGTAACTTAAGACCTTCCTGCTGTCAGTGCTGTCTCCTATAACCTCTAAATAACAATAAAACTTCGAAAAACTTGTGGCTTCCGGTAATTTCTTTTACGTTATTAATATGGATGTTTTATTATTAGATGAAGACGATGACCAGGAAGTATTATTAATTGTAAATGGATTTCCGAGGCGGGAAATATACGAGCGTGCTAATTATTTTGATAGTTTTGATGACTTACGTTTTTACCAGAGATTTCGAGTTTCGAAAGAAACTGCTCTCTATATATATTTTGTAGTTACCTACTTCATACATACCTAAAGATAATACTTTAATAGGTAATTATTACGTGGTTCGCTAGACAAAGTGTAACTTTTGGTTGTAGGTGGTGAAGATGCAGAAGTCGTTTAGAAATCGGAAGGGTTACTTTTCTATGAACGTTCAAGGAATTGCAGATGCTAGTTTGAAACTAGTAGATGTTGCCGCCCGCTGGCCGGGATCCACCCATGATGCCACAATGTTCAACAGCTGCAGGGTCAAACAAAATTTTGAGGAAAATATGTACCCTGATGCTCTTTTATTAGGTAAATTCTTCTTAAAGTACTTATTGAAAATATTTTTGCCAAGAAATACCAATTTTGTTGCAGGAGACAGTGGATACAACCTTCGATCATATGTGTTAAAACCTTTATTGAACCCACGAACTAGGGCAGAACAATTGTATAATGAATCCCACATTAGAACCCGCAACACCATAGAAAGAACATTTGGCGTGTGGAAAAGAAGGTTTCCTGTGATGGCATATGGGTGTAGATTAAAAGTTGATACAACACTCACAGTAATTATTGCCACTGCGGTACTTCACAACATATGCATTGACAGAAATGAACAGCCACCTCCGGAGCCAGATGATATTTTGTTGTTTTTGAATATCATGCAAGAAGATGCTGTACCACATGTACCACCTGCACATCACGTGCCAGGTTTAGGTCACCAAGTACGTTTAAATTTAATTAACAATTATTTTGATACATTACTTGAGTGATAAAGTTAATCAATAAAGTCTTCAGTTGCAAACAGTTTTGTTTTATTGTATAAGTACAAACATGAATAGTGTGTAGTTTTTATTAAAACCTAAAATAACATCACAAACAAAACAACAAATATAAAAAACTAAAATAACATCACAAAGTCTTGGTTTTGGTGCAAAATTATAAAATAAAAAAAGTAAGATCACAAACTCGGATTCAGTCAAACAAGTTTTGGTTAATTTTTTTAAATCTTGATTCATCAACTTGTATTTCTAGCAGGAGTTTTTTCTTTTGTAACAGAAATAGCTCCCCTTCTCGCTCGTCTCTCCTTTTTATGGATTCTTTCTCTATTTTTAAAAGTTCAATTTTTGTTTTAGCTAAGGCTAAATATTCTTCTTCTAATTTTGATGATGTTTTCGTACCTGGACGCCTCCTGTTTGTCCAGGTGTGCTGAAGGTTTTCAGATATGTCCCGCTTTAACTGACTGGCAGCTATTTTCTTCCACTGCGGCTGTATGTTCTCCTGGGAAAGATAGATTTAATTAATGCCTATTATATTCTACTTCCACTTTTTCTGTTACTCCAAACATAATAGAAAACAATAGGTATCCTAGGTGTCTATTATGAGAAACTGAAGACATCTAGTCTAAGAGCTGGCTACAGAGGGTGGTACATGACTCTGTGCCGTCAAAATTTTACCAAGTAAAGGTTCCACTGCTACCGACATTCAAAGCCTAATTATTCGCCCCCAGAAAGTATACTTACTTTAGATGTCGATGCATCATTTGATGTAGTTGGTAATTGTGGCATGGCAACAGTTCTCACATAGCAGTGCTCTTCAACTGGATCTTCTATAAAACTATCTTGTTCTGATTGAGATTCTACATTACACTTATTAGCTTCATAAGGAACATCTGAATCGCCATCAAATGGGTTTCCTAAGCCAAACACTGTTTTCTTATTAATTATACTTAGGCACAAATCAAGAGTTGGGTTTTCTTCCTTTTTGGGACTTGGAGGTTCACCTGTTCTTTTCAGTTTGGCTTTTTCTTCCGCTACATGCTTTCGGGTATTTTTCTTCACATTGTCATAAAAAATTTTTAAAGATTCTTTACCTCGGGATATACCATCTGGGTTTTGGGAATTAAATATTGCAGTAATGTTTTCCCAGGCTTTGTCCTTCTCCCTCCATGTTACAGAGTCTGTTCCTTCATAGAGAAATTAGGCGCCCTTTTCTTTTTTTCGTTGTTTTTGTCTTGTTCGTCGCTCATTCTTTTGCCCAAATATATATTCTATAAACTCGCAGATAGAATAACTCTTTAGCAATAATAAATAAAAATACAATTTTTTGTAAAACAGCAGAGAGCACACGTCAAATATGTCATCGGATCAAAACACATATTAAATTTGCTGTGTTGCCAAACTTCACCGCCACTTACCTAAGTTTTTAGCAAGCCGCACTGGTGCAAACACTGTGAACTCTAAGGAGCACTTACACATAAGGTTAAGCTTAGCTAAAAAGTAGATTAAGGGGAACTGGTGCAAACGGCCAATCTTGCTTTTCTACCTTCAGTTCCTCCAAAAGATTAATGTGAGAAAATTTTTGTCTTTTCAGTAACCAGTTCTTAGCCCATATTCTTCGCTTTTTTTATCAATACCCGTGTATTTTTCTCTTTCACGTTAATAACTGCTACGGCGGCTCCAATCAGTAACAACTCGTTGGAATTCATACTTGCACATATGTGATCACTTCGCTTGAAAAGCAGAAACATAATCCTGATAGGCGGCCTGTATCGTGTGGATGTGAGTCACCGATTCAGTCCGCCTGTACAGTCTTGGCCTGCTCGGGCCGGCCGGACAGGCCGACTGAGCATGTGGATGGCCTTTAAATGATGAGTTGATACTTTTGTGTACTTATGGTCAAAAATTTTGAATTATTCAAATATTTCAAGTCTCAAAATTTTTCCAAGAAGAGTTTCGTCAGAAGCTCTTATAATTGAAGATGTGTCAACTTGTGAAACCAGAAATACATGTGACACCCGAAGCCAAACAGATAGTGATAGTGTCAAATTCAACAGCATCTCCTGTTCGCGGTCTATCACACTACTTATCATCATCTGTAAGTAACCAGACTGGCAAGCCTTTAGTTGTTAGAAAGAGGCAAAAGAGAAAAAGTTATGTGTCTGTAGAAAGTCTCGTGTCGACTTGCTAAGAACTGGGGAAAAAATATTGTGTCGTTGGCAGGGGACCAGGCCAGAAATGACGAAGATGAAGATATTTTTGTGGCTTCAGTCGGAAAAACTATTAAAAAATCAAAAACAAGAAAAAAGGCACATTTAAAAGTGAAAATGATGCAACTGCTTGCAGAATTTGTAAGTGATGATAGCGATTAAGCATTACATACAAATTTCATTAATTAAAAACAATCCTACGCAATACTAGTAGATATACTATGAGAGTTCTGGGCCACTTGCCCCATGCTAATCTCCATAAGACCAGAAATGCGTGCATTTTGGCTACGTCACAGCCGAGGTCACGTGACGTCACAGCCTCAGTTGACCTTTACGTGTGATTCTTGGAAGCCGGCCCCCACCCCTGACCCCACCGCCGGTGGAGGGGTGAGGCCTATATGTTTGATGGAGCGCAGTTCCTGCACCATTCTCAAGCCAGTTGCAGTAAAAATTCCTAAGCCACAAAATGCAGTCGTTCGTGGAAAGTTTGAACAAGAATTTGGTCTTGAAGAGATTCGAGAGTTTGCAGAATTTGGAAGTGGGTGAAAAATTTCAAATAAAGATGGTGGACAAGGTGAACACGCAGTACGGAGAAAAAATCTTCGTAGAGTGCGACGAATTTAAAACGGTGCTACCGCAAAGCTACACCGCGGAGTTTACATCCGAGATAATCGAGAAGATAAATGGTGAAATTTGTGCTGGCAAAAGGTATTTTCTGCGAAGTTTGTAGCCGATCGGAAGGACAACAAATATTGAATTTATTGTAGAACCTTGAATGCCCGAAGAATGGACAAATTGTATTATAGGAGAAAATTGAAGCAGTATTTAAAAAATTTAGAAACGTTGAAGCAGGACATTACATTATATGAGGTTAATAAGAAAATAAACCTAACCTTATATCAGGACATTACATTATATGAGGTTAATAAGAAAATAAAAAACCTATATTCACCCTGTTAGGCTGTAGGCCTATGGTTTAGGAAGGCCAGGTCTCGCGGTCCGGGAATTATACTACCAATGTAGAGATGGCGCCACATGACCCTCCAAGGCACTTGGCACTTGGTATGGTTTTTAACCAAATTTTTAACCAGTTTTGAGGGTACCTATATCAAAAATCCTCTGTTAAGTATTTAAATAAGGTACGAGAATAGCAAAAGTTGAGGAACAAAGGAAATGCTTAGGTACGCGAAATGCACCGAGAATAAAAGACCTTTGCTGGAGGTCGTTTGAGTAGCAAGCTATACAGGGAGGAAGAATAATACTTGAACTTTAATATTTTCATATAGTTTTAACTTATGTGGTATGAAAGGATAGGACAAAAATACAAAACATAGTAAAAAAATATATGTAATTAGGTTAAAGGGGCCTTATCACACATAGTGCCAACCCAAGTGTGTTTTTGGAGTTTGTTTTTAAAATTATTAGGTTTTTCAAGAAACTAATGCTCAACTCAAATACTACAATATATTGGGCATATTTGGACAAAAAATCAGCCAAATCTGATGTCTCGTTTGCGAAAACAATATACCTGAAATGTGATTTCTTCTTCTTCTCTCATATAAAATTACCAGAACCTTTAGGTATATTGTTTTTCCAAACGAGACATCAGATTTGGCTGATTTTTTATCCAAATATGTGCAATATAATGCAGTATTCGAGTTGATCATTGATTTTTTGAATAGCATAACGATTTTCAAAATAGACACAAAAAACTCACTTGGGTTGGTAGTATTTAATGTCATGTGTTTATGCCACCTTAAAGTGTTACAAATACAAAAAGGATAATAAACAAAATAAATATAAGAAAGAAGCGATTAAAAAAGCATGACATAAAAAGGTTGCTAGGCTAAAATAATACTTTAAAACATTTTCTATAAATTAAATCGTTTTAGTAGTCTAGCACCGACAACCAAATCTTGTTGTAATTGTTGAATTAATTTATCACCCTTTATGTCCTGTTTTTTTAATCGCTCCAATTCACGTCTTCTTTCTGACTTCTTATCTTGTTCCACCTGTAGCTTCCGCTTCGTCGCTTCATACTTTCGTTTCAGCTCAACTGTCACCCCTCTGACGTATGAAGATATATCGCCTTTTCCTTCCGGATTCTCGAACTCATCCTCACTGTCTTGAGTGGGTGGCAAGGTAATCACGCTGAAGGCGTCGTCGTCGTCCTTTTGCAGTTTAATTTTTCTCGTAGCTGCACCCATACCGTAGCGGTAGGGCGAACTGCGAGAAGCAACAGGTGGTAAAAGTTGTTCTTGCGGGGGTGGATATGTTGTAGACTGAAAAAAATTTTTTTTAGTGGATATTGAGCTTAATTACCTTTAAAAAATGATTTTCAATGTTCATAGCAGATAAAAAACACTTACTGGGATTACCACGTGGCTGTGAATAATTGGTTTCTGTGCAGGTAGACTAGTTGACGGCTGAGACTCGGATTGAGACTGCGACAGGTCCGTCAAATCCTGACTCAGTGACGGCATGTCAGGGTATGTCTGAGAAAAAAAGACACTAGGTTTTAGGCTAAAAAAGCGTGGTTAAAACTGTTTCCAACATTCTATGGACTTTAGCACATTAATTTTGTTAAAAAAAGAGTACTTACTGGTTTTTTGAGAGAAAGCGACACTCTGTTGCTAGCCATGATGGAACACTTTTGTAAACACTTACTATAACACGGAAGTCTGGGAACTAAATGCTCTCTCTGATGTATGACACAATTTATAGCAAATAAATGCGACGTCAGCAAAAAAAAGGCCTCGTCAGCAAAAATTTTGAAAATGTCCTAAAAGTAACATCTTCACCAAAGCAAAAAAGTTGAATTTTGATTAGGAACAGGTCCCAAAAGTGGTACTCCATCGGCGCTAAATCCCAATTTACATGTTTCAAAACAATCGTTCAAGCACGTAAATTTACATGCCAGCTGTTTCCGCGACAATGCCTCATTACTTAGACGGCCTCGTAACCAACGTAGTAAAAATAATAAGAGAGTGCAAGCTATGCATTCTCGGCCAGACGCTCCGGCTCTTATACCAGGCACGCTTCCGTTCGGCCGAGAGCCCGGCGTTTTGTCCACTCAGCAGTTAGAACAAAGACCCACAGATTTCCGTCGAAAGGCCCAAATATTTCCTAAACGAAAAATCTGGGAAAATCGGCATATAGCGCAAACGATTTAGGTACCCCCTTGGGGGGGTTTCGAAGTTACCAGGGGGGGGCTCGGGGGAGGGGGCATGTCACCAATTGTGGCCCGTGCCAGGCCGAAGGCCTGGCCGGAACACAATTGGGGTTGGACAAACACGTCAAGATATTTGAGCATGCGCAGTAGCACAGAATCGACACCTATGAAAATTCCAAAAATTTTCATTTTTTTTAAATGAATTTTTAAAAGGTCCTAATTCGATTCCAGGGTGAAATTTTGAGAAAAAAGTGATAGAAAGGCCTCAAATAAGCCATTAACTTTGACAAGACATAACGTAAAAGACTCTGTTTCAAGTGGGAATATACAGAAAACGGACACTGACCAAAAAAAATGTTAGAAAAAAATTCAGATAATATAGGAAATGCCTCTGATCGAATAAGATCCAATAATTTGTCAAAAAATGAATTTTTAAAAGGCCCTAAGTCGATTTCAGGGTGAAATTTTGAGAAAAAAGTGTCAGAAAGGCCTCAAATAAGCCACTAACTTTGACAAGACATAACGTAGAAGGCTCTGTTGCAAGTGGAAATATACAGAAAACGACACTGACCAAAAAAAATGTTAGAAAAAAATTCAGACAATATAGGAAATGCCTCTGATCGAATAAGATCCAATAAAAAAAATCCAATACGAGTAAATAAAAATTTAAAATTGACACACTGTGGTCTAGGGTCGACTGTCAATCAGACAGGAGAATTTTTGTTTACCAATTTTTACCAAAAAAATTTTTTTTTCAAATTTTGCTTTACCAATTTGTTTTTATTTTCCCAATTTTTTTTCCGATTTTTGAATTTTGAAATTTTTTTAAGTGAAGAATGTCAAATATGCTTACAAGGCAAAAAAAAACCTTAGCCAGCAAATAGTGGCTTATAAAAGGAGGCGGGTTTTCACTCCTTCGTCAGTTCTTTCCAAGTGCTTCAAGATGCAAGAGATGGAGACCGAGCTAGTGCCCTGGTGCAAGTGCCCCCTCCCCACTGTAACAGAAGAAATGTTGGACGTCTACGACTGGGGGCTGCAGTGTGACTGCAACAAAGACTACAAGCCTCCAGAACAACAGCTCCCCAAAGAAACAGCACAGGTGATGTGGCATGGAGTGCCATGCCACATCTGTGGTGAACAGGTTGGTCGCCCAGAATATCCTCAGGACACCAAACACCCCGCAGAGCAATGGCAAGGCAACCAACAACCAACAGAACAATGGCAAGGCAGCCAGCAGCTCCCAGCAGAACACGGTAAACAACCGCCCTCAGAAGAACGGAAGAGCAGTCAATCTCCCGCAGAAAACACCTGGCCTCCCCTGGAAGAAGAATGGGACGATGTGGGTACTTACACACCTGACCTAGAAGAGAGAAATATGCTACGTCCGTATCCGCCTGGTCTTAGCAAGGCCGCCCGGAGGGTCTTTCGCCAGGTAGAAAGGCTGCGGTTGCAGCGCCTGTCTAGTGAGGGATTAGAGGAACGGGCACGTGTTTTTCAAGAAAATTGGGGCTTATAGTATACCACCTATTACAGTATAAAATATTATATTTTAAAATATCAAATAAAATCATTTAAAAATTGCCTGCCTTTTCATTGTGAATCTTTTCCTAACGTGCTATAATCAACAACAAAACAGTGACCTCTCCTGAACATAATAAAAGAAAAAATAACGAAAGCTATTTGAATGTAAGAAATCGAATTGAAAATTCCCCGGTTTATAATCTCGCTAGCGCCCGCGTTTCGATTTCGTCCTGCGTCAGGCACGTTCGTGGACCGGGGCCGCCCGGGCGATGGTCAACTTGTCTCATAATTACGTCATGTGCATGAAAGTTGAATATCTTGGAAACTAATGACTACAAAAAAAATGTTTCAAATAAAAGTTGTCAAAGGGGCTAATCAAATGTTTATAAAAGAAAATTCACAGATGACGTTTTCAAGGTCAAATGACAATTAAGTTGGTTTTTTCAATGACATCCTGCTGTTTTTATTTGATAAAAGCATTTAGCTTCTTTCTCGGCATATATATTTGATAAGAAATATTTTTTTTCTAAATTTGTCTCATAATTACGTCATGTGCATGAAAGCTGAATATCTTGGAAACTAATGACTCTACAAAAAAATGTTTCAAATAAAAGTTGTAGCATATCAAAGGGGCTAATCAAATGTTTGTATAAGAAAAATTCACAGATGACGTTTTCAAGGTCATATGACAATTAAGTTGGTTTTTTCAACGACATCCTGCTGTTTTTATTTGATAAAAGCATTTAGCTTCTTTCTCGGAATATATTGCATAAGAAAATTTTTTTTCTAAATTTTAGGTTTCAGGACATGAATTTTTGCTTCGTTGCAAAATTAATTTTTTAGCGGTTGCGTCTTGGTATATAAAGAGCGCACGGTTTCTCCGCACAGCAGAGCTGCGTACACACCGAACCACATCGGCATCATGGCTGCAGCAATCGCAGAGGTAAGTGATGATATTGTGAACGTTTGTGAGAGGGCTTTTCGCTTGATAGCAAACGGTATGGAGATGAGCACGCGAGAACGCTGGCATAAACTGATTAACAAAAATATTAGGCTCGTTTATGGTGCTATAAAAGCATGTCGATACAATCCTGGTACGATGACAAAACTACAAACAAATTTAGGACATTTAAAAAGATTCAGAGCTTACTTAAAAAATATGAAACGCGCTGGGTGCGGAGTAAAAGCGAGTGGACGCGGTTGGGTCAAATGGGAAGACACTAAGTCCGCATTCAAAAGTAGAATTCGTTCGAGTCATTATAAATCTTAAGCATAAAGACATAGTGGATTTCTGGAATGACGCTTTTCGCCTTTTAAAACCACGCTTGTCTAGAATCGTAAAAGAATACAACATAATAAAGGTTAACACCGTTTTCTGTGGGGAATTTATAAAAAAATCGGGAGATGAAGAAATTTTGGATAATAAATATTTCAATACGAAAAATGTTACTATTGACGGGGGCACAGAGATGAAACGTTGGTTTGCGGATAACGTCACCGACACCATTTTAAAGACTCTCGAAGAGTTCCAGGAACGTGATTCTGGTTGGGCGCTACATAGAATTTTATATTTGGAAGTTAATGTCAACAAAGTCCAAATGGGGAACGGCGGTGGGTCGTACGTGAAATTACCGGATGAGATTTTAAAGAAAAAAGCTTGCGTTAACGTCAGAAACGATCATGACGCGTGCTTCATGTGGGCTGTCATTTCCGCTCTTTACCCCGTAGATAAGCATTCATATCACATGAGTGCGTACCCCCACTACGCGGGGGTTTTGAACCTCGACGGGTTGGAGGACTTTCCCATAACGCTTCCTAAAATCGATAGGTTCGAAAAATTAAATGAAATTTCCGTTAACGTATACGCCCTAGAGTTAGTAAGCGAAAATCCGCGTAAATTTTGTACTGGCCCGGTGCGATTGACTAAAAAGAAGATGGATAGACACGTGAACTTGCTACTCATTCAGGATCAATATTTCCTAAAAATTAATGACTACGAGACCCCTCCCGCGGAAGATGTCGAAATGCCAGCTATAAAATATCATTTTTGTTGGATTAAAAATTTGTCGCATCTAATTTCCACGCAAATGAATAAACACAACGGTAAAAAGTTTATATGCGATAGATGCTTGAATTATTTCCACACTCAGGAGAAATTGGACAACCACACTGTTTATATATTCAAATTTCGAGTCCATGTTAAAACCTTATCGCGATTCGGAGGCGATGTCGCAGACTACCAAGTACCAAAAACACGAGGCGTTCAGTGCCGCTTTTTATTTTAAATGCTCCTACGACGACTCTTTGTCTTTTTTCAAAAGCTATCGAGGGCCCGATTGTATGTCTTGGTATGCGGATCAAATGGAGGAAATCGCAAAATTCGTTGCGTCGTAATTAACAACCGTGGAACCGATGGATGAAAATATAAGTTTGAAAAATGCCACGGCAAATTGTCACATTTGTGAAAAATCGTTCACTCCCGACGATATCATAGTCCGTGATCATTGCCATTTGTCTTCTAGGTTTCGTGGGTACGCCCATCAGGCATGCAATCTAAATTATCGAAACTCGTTCGTGATTCCAGTGGTATTTCATAATTTCAGCGGCTACGACAGTCATTTCATTATTAGGGACCTTGCCAAGCGCAATCATATCTCCCTTCTTCCCATCAATAAAGAAAAATATATAAGCTTTACGATTTTCGATAATGAAACCAGTGTAAAATTTCGTTTTATAGATTCCCTCAGATTCATGGGATTTTCTCTAGAGACACTAGCCTCCTCTCTTAAAAGCAAGGATTTCGTTAATACTAAAAAGGAATTTGGTGACATCCCTTCGGATCAGTTGACCCTATTAACTAGAAAAGGCGTTTTTTTGTTATGACTACATCGACAATTTAGAGAAATTACAAGAGACTTCGCTTCCAACTATCGATAAATTTTATAACAAACTAAATGACACCAATATCAATGAAAATGAATACGCTCACGCTCAACTGGTTTGGGAAAAATTCAATATAGGCACGATCGGTGAATACTCGGATCTGTACCTCAAAACTGACATTATGTTGCTAAGTAACGTGTTTGAGACGTTCAGAAAGTCGTGTCACGATAATTACGGTCTAGATCCCGCTTGGTATTATACCATGCCTGGTTATACCTTCGATTGTATGTTAAAATTCACCGGCTGTAAATTAGAAAAGTTTCAATATATCGATATTTTGCTATTTTTCGAGAGAGCTGTCAGAGGCGGCTTGAGCCAATGTTCTAAGCGCTTCGCGCAAGCCAATAATAAATACATGAAAGGACAGAATCCGGACGATCCCTCTAGATATATTCTGTATCTAGACGTAAATAACTTGTACGGTTGGGCGATGTGTGAGTGTTTGCCTCAAGGCGGTTTTCAATGGGTAGACAACATTGACAGTATTGACGTTACTAAAATTCCCAACGATGCTAAAGAAGGGTATATTTTAGAGGTTGACTTAGAGTATCCTGACGGGTTGCACGATTTGCACAAAGATCTCCCTTTTGCTGCCGAACACCGAGTACCGCCAGAATCGAAATTACCTAAACTCATGACTACCCTTTATCCAAAAGAAAAATACGTGATACATTACAGGGCGCTCAAACAGGCCCTGAACCACGGTCTGGTCTTGAAAAAACCCACAGAATTTTAAACTTTAAACAGTCCGCTTTTTTGGCGCCATACATCAAATATAACACACAATTAAGAACGAAGGCTAAGTTTAATTTCGAAAAAACCATTATTAAACTTATGAACAACGCTATCTATGGTAAAACTATGGAAAATATTAGGAAACATAGAATCGTGAGGTTAGTGAATAAGTGGGAGGGGAGATACGGTGCCAAAAATCTAATTTCAAGTCCAACTTTTAGATGCAGGAAAATATTTGATGAAAACCTAATTAGCGTTGAATTAAATAAAACGAATATTAACTTTAATAAGCCCCTGTATGTTGGAATGGCAATTCTAGACATATCCAAAACCTGCATCTACGAATTCCACTATGATTTTATGCTACAAAACTATTCATCCTCCGACTGTCAATTACTATACACTGATACGGACAGTCTTATCTACGAAATTTGTTGCGATGACGTTTATCGGGATCTCATTCTGAAAAATATAGCTAGGTTTGACACCTCCGACTACCCACCAAATAATAGATACAACATTCCGCTTGTAAATAAAAAAGTACCAGGGTTAATGAAAGATGAATTAAACGGTAGTATCTTGACCCATTTCATCGGGCTTAGATCAAAAATGTATTCATACTTAATAGACGAGGGGGAAAAGTGCGTGAAAAAAGCTAAGGGGGTTAAATACAATGTAGTAAAAAATAAGATTACGCACCAGGATTATGTCGATTGCCTATTTGAACAAAAAGAAAAAATCGCCAGTCAGTGCTCGATACGTTCATATGCTCATACGGTGTTTAGTATCAAACAAAGTAAAATCGGTCTCAGCCCTTTCGATAACAAACGATATATCCTCGACAATATCATCACATTGCCTTGGGGTCATAAGGATATCATATATGTAGATTGAAATGTAAGAATGTGGGTATGTAAATAAAAAACACTATTTTTAAAATGTTGTTTTATTTAACAAAACCTTCTCCTATACAAGTCAGCTAACAAAAACTCCCTGCCCAGATAAAAGAGTTCATAAATACAGTACTTTTCTATGTTACACATTGGATTACAAAGTAACTTAATAGTGTCTCTAATACTTATTCTAAAATTACTTTTTATCAACATCTCATTTGCCGTATCTAAAAAATTATAATAGAAATCAACTAACTTAAAACTATACAATAAAGCAATTTTAAAGGAAACATCCTTATCTATGCGTAGCAGTTCGATACAGCATGCCTCGCTGAAGTAAAAATATACGCCGTTTCTGCCGAGCGCTACGATTTCTAATCCGTCCGAATTAATCGTGTCCAATTCCATGTCACAACCAAATTTCACAGGCAGACCATCTCCTTGTTCGAAAAACTTATACAGGTGCGACATAAGTTCTCTCCACTCCACCTGATCCATGCTCATTACGCATTCTTCTCGGGTACCTTGCCCGCAAACGATATTCACAGCAGGCGTAAAAAATCGTAGTGGACTCAGCCCACAATGTACGGTATATGTGTGACCTGGCGCCAAATGGAAACATGTTTTCAACAGAAGAAGTCTATCTCTTTGAATCGTTTGCTGTGAAACGTCGTCGTCGACATCGCCGGCTGCGTCAGATTCGTAGCCACTACTGTCACCCATGCTCCGCCACTACTACAAGACGTCTGTTGCGTCTATCCACGAGTAGTGGGTCTTATCGAACCCCAGCCAACGGACCAAAATCTTCTTTCCTTTTCTACGCAACACCTTTTCTACCAAATAGACGTCCGGATCAGCAGTTTTTTGCAATTCCTCGGCGTAAAAGCCCCCCTGGATAGGTCTTCCGTTCAAATCTTCTAAGAGATATGTGGGAGGGTTCGTAATTTGAACTTTTGAGACATTAAACACTTCAGTCGTCCAGTTGGGCGTGTAACCCTTCTGGGGTACCTTTGCGTTATATTTTTGAATATACGGTCGAGCTATTTCCGGATATGCTTCTAGGTAGTCCTTTACAACGGTAGGAGAACACTGCGATACATCTTCAAAAATCTCCTCTTCCTCTTCATTTTTCTCTTCGACTGATGGCAATGTCGGACTAAAATCTGCCGTTGCCTTTTCGGCGTGTGGTGGAAGTTTCGGGGTAAAATCTCCTTTTAACTTTTCAATCATCCGTTGCTTTAATGTTTCTACTTTTTTCTGTATTCTTGTATCACTGCTTTCCCCAATTTCTTCTTCTTTTTTAGGTTCCTCCTTAGTTTTTTCTTTCTTCGGTTCGATGTCTAGAATGTCTTTTTTTATTTGTAACGTTTTGATAGATTGCGTCACTAGTTTGAATATTTTTTCCAGCGTCTCGTCTTCCTCGAATTTCCCCAACTTCAAAGCCGTGTGTTTTTTTCTAATCGCTCGTGCAAGTTCACTGATTTTCCTTGCGCGGTGCGCTTTTAGAATTTGATCCTCTGACGTCAGCGGCATGTTGACCACTAACGTCAGAGAAGTACTCACAGCCTTATATACTTATCGAAACCTTTCCTATACCGCCCGTTTTTCAGACTAAAATCCTTAACTATGACCAGAGTGCCATAGCTGTCGTCCCAACATTGATAGCACAGCTTTTTGAAATCTTCGTACGTGACGTCTGGCGACACATGTTCCTCATAAACGTGTTTCAGATTTACGTCGTCTTGATCTCGATAACGTCCTCGTTTATCGTATACGGAAAGAAGCCGATGCAACCGACTTTTTTAACTACATCCTGCAATAATTGATATTTACGTTGGTACAACGATTTCGTATATAAGTAGATATTTTCGAATTTCAGACCGTTTTCATTGAAAATCAAACTAAGGAGTGCGTTCGTTTTACCACACCCGCTCGGTCCACACAAGATTGCCCTAAACGAGTCTGGTAGTAGGGTACCGCGTTTTGATTTTACCGTACCCCCTTGTATGACATCTAGATTTTCGATAGGGAGACAAACTTGCTGTTGCTGAACTTGCATCTTGTCAACTGAGAAATTCTGCGTGCGACTCCTCAATATATAGGTGACCGACCCAAAATAAAAACAAGTTTTTGTTTTAAAACTTTATTTGTTTTATACATTTACTACATAAATAGCTTATGGTAGATAGACACGCACTTTTTCACGTATCATCGTTCTGCACAAAGGACATGAGGAGATTTGAAGTGCGCATTCTATGCAAAGCATTACGTGTCCGCAGGGAATCATCACAACCTGTATATCGTTGTTGTAGCAAATTTTACATAATTTACTTTTTGATGCGGTTTGAGGTTGACGAACTACGGTATCTTCGACGATGGAGTTTGGTAGTATTGCGACCACTGGCAAGGGTTTAATATCCGCGAACGTCGTATTAAGTCCCGCATTACTTGCTTGCATGAAAGGGCAACTGGGGCTCCAATTTGCGTGGTCTTGCAATGGATCGTCGCCTTCTTCCCATCGGTAGCCTTCTATGAAGCAAAATGGACACTTGACTACGTCTTCATAATCTCTGTAATGGAATCCCGCTTCAGCCAATTGTATTGGGGAAATCGACGGATTTGACCACTTCGCGAAAGATTTCAATCTATCATTTCAGTTTCTATAGTCACACACTTCTTCCATTTTATACACAGTAGGGACATGCTCGCTGTGTTTAAATAGGTATGAAACAGAAGTGGGAGGCGTTTGTGGTGGGGGGAATCTTAATGGGAGGCGCCTGCCTCCCACTACCCAGCCAGGCAAACAATTTCTCGCAATTGATGAAACTGCACATCCACATTGACTGTTGGTTGTGGTGTGCACACATCGAAATGCTTTTTTCAAATTTAGGTACGCCTGAATGACGTTTCAGGTTAATTACTTCGGCATCGATGGTTTCTCGTAGGAAGCGTTCTTTCTGTTGGCCCTTGACGCGCTCGACACAGTTCATATGAAATCGAATCGAAGAGAAAAGCACCTCCATTATTAGCAAAACTACATCTCCCGGTTCCCGTTTTCTTCTCTATTTTACCTTTGATATAAATTGCAGCGTCATACATCAATAACCAAGTGTCTCCTTGGTTAATAGTTATCTCCACAATGTCATTATTCAGAAAAGATTTCACAAACGGGTAATATGTTCGTTGCTCTAATTGCTGAATGGACTCATCGAAGGTTGGAGTGCGGTGCACGTCGAATACTTGAGGCGTTAACGACATGGTAGCCGAGTGCTTCTAGAAATCGACGGTTTTCCGGCGTTAGATTCAAGTTGCAATGGTGTTTCCACTTCGATGACGTCTTCGTCAATGAGGGTCGGAGGTCACTAAACCGCCTTTTATACGGTTGGTAGTTGCCTCCAAAAACCAAAAGCATTTCACACAGACAGTCGTTTCACTTCCAATCTAACGATAATTTCTTCACCTCTGAAATTGACAAGCTTGAAATTCTGATCGAGGATGTTTATGGTCAGATTGTTTATTTCAGGTTTCGTGACAGGCACGTAGAGTAAATTTTTAGGAGTTTCGTCTATGGCGTAACCAGGATCGACCCCAACGGCGAATTCGTAAATCGTGTGCGTAGGTCGGTTTACGTAATAAGCACCGGCAGTGATGTTACAATCTATATGTATCGTTCTAACTTTAACGATATCTACTGGCAAATCCGAAAAATGTACTTTTCCTTTGTCTAAATATCGTTGGGAAAAACCCAAAAGTCTACCTATAGACCCGGGCGAAATAAAATCGATGGTATATTGATCGCTGTAGATCTCACACTGCAGAGTACTCTTATTCGCTTTTATAGATATGGTACCGCTATCGTTTTCGTCTTCCGACTTTTTCAAATTTTTTCTTATGTGCTCTTCTATGTTCTTTATTTCGTACGATCCGGTGGGAAATGTTATTACTCTGCTACCACCGAAACTGCCTGTTACGTAATAAAAATTCCAGCAAAGCTAAGCCGTATTCGGCGTTTGGGTCCAAAACTATCGGGCTATCGAAATCGATGGAGAGCGTGGATGTACGTCCGTGCAGAGTAAATAACAATGACATGACTGGCGACTTCTAAGGTGACCTCCACCTTTTATATAGAAATTCGAGACACAAATGGCCGCAATTTATTTCGTTAAAATTTTGATAGGCATCGTTATTATACGTGACCTTGACACCCTTTCCAAAATATCTAATCAGTTCTTTGGGCGGTTTTAAAGTGCCAAAGCTATCGAAATATTCTACGACGGGACCTCTTTTTTTGTAAGCTACCCAATGCGTTCCTTTGTTGCGCTAAACGTCTAAATTTAAAATGGCCGCTTCGAGTATCTCTCATAAACACGCCTCTGAAATGTGGTATTTTTAAAATTTCTACGTAATTCGATATGTCTTCGTCGGACAGCGGTCTATTGGGTAGCTTCATTGGGAGTTTTTTTGTTTCTTCAGAAACAGTCCTACCCCATTCTTATTTTTTCGTAAATATAGACCAGAGCCCTCTTTTCCAATGGCTTCCATCGCCCGATTATGTCGTTTTTGTTCTTCCAACCTTTTCTTTGCATCTTTTGCGTCGATAATTGTTTTAGCCACAGCACCAGCGCCGCCTGCCACCGAACCGAGAGCGCCCAAGGCCCCTAGCAAAGGAAGTAAAGGAAGAAATCCACCGGTGTGCTGAAACGGAATAGTTCGCGGAATTTTCACGTTTTTCTTTCCACCCGCTTTCTTTACGGCTATACGTGCTGCTTTTAAATCAACCAGCGATGCCTTCTTCAAGTGCTTCATGTCGTTCATCTGACTGTCACTTAAAGTTTTTTTCAGAGATCTTTCAACTTTTTTGACAATGTCTCTTTTAAACGAAACTGGGCGGTTCTTTATACCCATGCCGACCTTGTGTTTGACCTTCATAGTATTTGTAACGAACCACGCGGCAGCTTTTTCACCAAATTTAGCGTCCCTTGATTTCACTCGCTCCCACGCTCGATTTTCCAATTCTCTGTCGGCTTTATGTCTCTGTCGGCTTTATGTCTCTCTTTTATGATCTTTACAAGCTGCGTCCAGCTTATTGAAACCAGGATCTCCTCGAGCAAGGCGTTTCTCCAACTTTGTACCTGGACCACAGTACTGATAGCCGGGAAGGTGTAATTCGACTGGCAACCTGTTGATGACACTATTAACCAATCCTCTTCCAGTAACAGACGGCATTGTACTGAACTGAATAAACAACCACGACTTTTATTTATACCTTTTCCCAAGTGCCAAGTTTTGGCATATAAAGATTTTTTTTGATATATAAATTAAATATTTTGATATATAAATAAAGCGTTTATTAAAATAATAGGGTTCAAGGTTCTACAATAAATTTGATATTTGTACTCCAACCGACTGACCCCAAACTTTGCAAAAAATATCTCCTTCCATTGCCGATGTCCTTGTTCATGGCCTCGATCCGTTGGGGCGTAAACTGTGCGGTGTAGCGTTGCGGTAGCACCGTTTTAAATTCGTCGCACTCTATGAAGATTTTTTCTCCGTACTGCGTGTTCACCTTGTCCACCATCTTTATTGAAATTTTTCACCCACTTCCAAATTCTGCAAACTCTCGAATCTCTTCAAGACCAAATTCTTGTTCAAATTTTCCACGAACGACTGCATTTTGTGGCTTAGGAATTTTTACTGCAACTGGCTTGAGTATGGTGCAGGAACTACGCTCCATCAAACATATAGGTGTCACCCCTCCACCGGCGGTGGGGTCAGGAGTGGGGGCCCGAGTCGGGTCAGGGGGGGCCGGCTTCCAAGAATCGCACGTAAAGGTCAACTGAGGCTGTGACGTCACGTGACCTCGGCTGTGACGTAGCCAAAATGCACGCATTTCTGGCCTTATGGAGATTAACATGGGGCAAGTGGCCCAGAACTCTCATAGTATATCTACTAATACTTCTATATGCAACATGTTAGTAGTTACATAGATACTGATACAGCGGGATTAATTTTTTATGTTTGGTCTTTAAGGGCAGTTAAATCCCGAGTAGAGTAAGACTTCTTTGTAGTACTCCATTTTTCATCTAAAAAGTTTTACAACAAATTAAAAAATATATATTTTTTTATTTTTGAACCTTGAATTTTGCAGGTATACTACACTGGTAGAGGACGAACATCAAGTTCAATACAAAAAAATTATTTAAAAAATATCAGCACCCCTGTGTAACATAAAAAGTTTTGGCAAAATAAATTAATTGTCAAGAAAAAATGCTCTCACCGTTTCATGGCAAACTTGACATTTGATTTGAGTGAATCTTTTTAAAATGGGGTGGACATAAGAACACATTGTACTTCGAAAACGAAGTGCTTGTATGAAAAAGTTAATACTACAAAAAGTCTTATTTACATAAAAAGTTAATCACCCTCTATATTGCAAGTAAAAAAAAACTAACTTGTGATGCTTCCCCGCAAAACGTAGTGTTAGGTCAAAAAAATTATAAATTTATACCTCAGGTTGTTATATACCTAGCTCATTTGTAGACCTAACAAAAGAGGCTAGTTTAGGGAGCTTATTTATTTATTTGGGGAGAATAAAACAAAAAATATAGCGCGGTATATTAATGAGGCGTTACCCTGGCTAGTTCCCGCAAGGTAGAGTGCATATACCTATAGCAACCTATACCGCGCAAGAGAGACGTCCGAACGGGGGAATAATTTGGCGGCCATTTTTAAGCCTAAATGAGGCGGGAAATTTGAAATCATTTCTACCGGTGGGTTCCATAAATAATGTAATGTCTTGGTTGTCGGTTTTGTAAAATGGAAATTATTTTAGTTCACAGTACAACATAGGTTCAAGATTTTTGTTGGTTTTGGTTTTAAATTAATGCATTCGGGAAACGAAGCTGTTAACGAGGTTGAGAAATTGTACAACTTACTCAAAACAATATTTTAATCATCATAAGAAGTAATATAATAATTATTTTACATTATACCTATAGCTTATACAACAGCTACATTATAAATAATTAGTTATAAAAAAATATGAAAATATTTTTAATTACCTAACATTTTCATACACTATTACTTGGTATAATTATTTCTTTGAATACTTTTAATAATAATACCTAAGCTGTTTTCCAAGAACATAATATTATCTATACCTATTTCTGAATTTTTAGACAGCTGGTTTTATTCCTTAGAACTTTTTATTTTTGTTTGTTTAAAAAATACAAGCAAAAGAAAACTTGGTAACTTCAACTTCTACCACTTTAATCTTTGCTTCAAAAATGAAAGTGAAGTGATTTTTAATTACGCTCTTCTTTGACAAGCTTCAATAATTTTGCTGGCGGTGATCTGCAGTTAACAGGTTTACTTGTTGCTGCCTGCTGCTGTTTGCATTTCTTCGGTTAATTCTATTTGCTCCAGAAATGCGGCTCTCTTCGCTGTATCGAGAATTACAATGTCTCCATTTTCCTCAACTCCACGAGTTATATCTTGAACTTCTTGAATGACACCTAGATTACCTACTAAGCCACTTTCTAAATTTAGTTTCTTCTCTTGAAAACCTAAAAATGAGCAAGAAATCAGAAAATATCAATGAGAAAACAATCATATTTGGCAAAAAATTATACCTATTTGCTTACCTATGGAATGCAATTTCACAATCTATATGTTAAAGTCTCTTTGCATTTGCACCAAGTCATGTTTTTATCTCGTAAATATGAGAATGGAAAGTTATTAACCGTACAAAATATAAAAGAAAAAATCGCGATTAAAAACTAAAAACGCATCTCTCATCAAAAAAGCATGTCACGGTGACTTTTATGATTTTACCGGCGCCTTCAAAAAGTATAATGCAATTTCATTTATACTGTATACAAAATTTTAAACAAGGAATAAGGTAGCCACCATTCAAACTGCTAAAATAGGCTTAAAAATGGCGGCGAATTCCATCTCTTTTCGTTCCCTGCGCCTTGCCGTGCGCAATAGGGCCAACAGCGGTATATGTTAATATACAGGTATGTGGTAGAGTGGGGGAGTTCCAATTATTTAAAAGAAAACAGACGGATTGTTTTTCCAAGTAGCGCCACCCGTTTTTAATTTTATGCCTCAACCATAGTAAATACCGACCACTAAGATATTACCTATCCTAAAAACGGTAAAATGCTGTGCCTCCACTAAATGACAAAATAATGCACAAATAATCCGTTATTTCACCAATTTATTTTGAGCAACAATCGATGTTGAGTGTTTCGTGTCATAGGTACTCTGAATGTTAATGTTATTTGGCTAAGCTCGTATATTTATGCCAACACAAAAGATGCAAAATTAACCCTGTGATATAGCGCTATATGACTGGTTTACAATGTATAATGAAACTGGTATATTATAAAGTAAATTTAGGCACAGTGAGATGATGATGAAGTCCCAATTTTCATACTATATATCTCTAAGACGGCGACAAAATTTCGTGGAAAAAAAGGTAGTCTCCCGATCACACACAACACATAATGGACTTGCCAAATATCCAGCGTAGGAAGTTCGTGGTGGTTATTGTGTCACCGGTGTGGGGTGTTCAACTGGTCACCTAGGGCATCAGCGGGATAACAAGCAATAAGCGCGAAGGTCGTAAGCGTCCAATGAGGCCAAAAAGAAAACAGTCAACAGTCAGCAGGGCAGCAACAAGCAGCAGGCAGGTGATCAAGCATCAACTAATACTAGTTATATAATACTTATTATACCAGAAAAAAAAGGCCTACACTAGAAAAATCAAAATTAATGCCTGAAAAATCAGGAGTTGAGAAAAGGAGGTATGAAAAGGAAACGAACGCTTACCGTTGATGGGCTGGCCTTGATGGAAAAATTCCTGGGTTTGAAAATTCTTGCGTAACGGAACTAAACCCCTTACATTCAACAACAATGTTGCAAGGCAACAACCATTCACTGCCAACTAATAGGGTATTCCGCAAGAATTGAACAAATCGGCAAGAGCCTAAACGTGGTGGCAACCAAAAGCCAAGAAGCCAAAATTAATAATGCGCTGATTTCCAGGGAGGGGGGTCTTTTTTCGCAGAAAACCTACCGGAAATACTTGCATTCACACCTGGGGGAATTTTACTGAATACTAATGGTACGACTGGAAATGGCCAAAGGCAAGGGTGCGTTCCTAGGAATTTCTGCCAGAGTTCGTAGGACTATGAAACCGAAATCGACTGCGTTCGATTTATTGACCGCATCTTCTAAATGGAATTTGTAAACCTTTCTAGTATTTTGTGGAAATACTTAATAAATGACATTTAAGCGAAAAACATCAAAAGGTGTCAATCCGAAATGTAGAAATAAACAATGTGCCAAATAACGGAATTAATAAGGTAAATAAAAAAATATTAACAATAGTGATATTTTGTAAATTACACCTAAAGTGTTTCGGAAATAATTCGGCTAATTACAACAAAAATAGGGCCATTTAGTAGACGGAAATAACGGAAACATACATAAACATACAATACAACAACAAAATAGCAACTGAAGTCAACCTCAGCATAACAGACAATTATTAAGCTGTGAAATATCCACGAGAAGAGCGCATCAAGGTAAGTTAAACTGTTTTGTTGGATAGACAAATCATACCTTTTATTTTGTTTCAGGTTAATCAATTTGAAGAATAGTTGAGTGTTGTTATTAATATAACATAAATTTTGATGTGAGAGTAATTAAAGGTATTTATTGAAATAAATATTTAGTAGAAGCACTATGCTGCCGTGAAAAGGTAAAGGGCAGTAAGTGACACTTTTTTGAAAACTTAGGTTTTGGCAGAAACATTACTGGCAGTAAGTGCTTTATTTTTTGCACCGGGTTTGGTTAAGCTAGTCGGCTTTAAAATATCAAATAATATCGAGGGCAATTAGCAGTAAGTGATAAAATTACTTATTATAACAAGGCAAATGGCAGTATCTTACTTTTATATCACATACTCCCCTTTGATAAATTGCTAAATTATATAAAATAGATACAAAACATTGCAAAAAGGCAGTAAGTGACACGATGAGAAAATACTGCTTTTTGCAACAACAAACAGCTAATGTAAAATTATTAGAATTGTTAGGTAAAAGGCAGTATATGAAAGGATAAGAAGATACTGCCTTTTGAAGTAACAACAGCTGATGTAAAAGCACATAAGCGTAAGGTAAAAGGCAGTAACATCCTTACATTCTCACATACTGCCATTTGCCTTTTAAAACAGCTGATATTTTGAACTACATACTGCCCGGCATTCTTTTGTTTATAACCTAACTTTTAACTTTTACATGTCCAGACGTGGTTAAGATTTTGCCGATAACGCACGTGCGGTAATAATAAATTATTAGTGTTTTAAAACAGTGATATTTAACTTGATACTTTGTGCACATAATAACTATCAAGAAATGTTTTCTTCAAGGACAAAACGGATATTATCCTTAGTTCCAGTGGAAGAAAACGACCAAGATACACTTAGTAAAGAGGATATTATTAAAGTGATTCCAAGTGGTTCAGTAGGTAAGATATTTTGAACATATTTCAGTTAGAATAATAGTTAAAATAATATTCCCATTTTCTGTATAAGTTACATTATTTTTTCGACAAATATTTTTAGAACATGAATGCGAAACAGATTTTTTGACATCTATACAAAGCAGGGACATAATAGATAAAGGAACTAGTACTAACTATCCAGATAACATTGATGTAAGCCCTCCAAAAGTGATAGTTCTCTCAAACATCATATTAGTTGATGCAGAAATCAATCAATCAAACACGAACAAAAACGAGGATTTTAATCCGAATTCCCCAAAAGGTAAGACTAATTTAATTTCCTTAAAAAAAACAATTTTATGTTCCAATAATTAGCTTTTAAAACAAAATTTTTACAATATTTTTGTTTTAGAATCGGCTTTAAACTTTGAATCAACATCGATACAACTCAGGAATACCAATGATGATATTGACGATGATTTTGTCACTGGATTTTCCGATGATTCGCTTAAAGATAAAAATTATGAACCTGAGAGCGAATCTGGATCAGAAGGAGAGTTAGAACAGGAGAATATCACCAAAACAAATTTCCCTAAAGATCAGATAACTGTCGAACAACCACAACGTATTAGAAAGAGAAGACTTAAAACAATATCAGAAAGAATTTCCAGAGATAGGGAAAGACATGAAATGAAAAGTCCTTGTAGATGTCAGAGTATATGTATAAATAAAATAAATGAAGACCGAAGACGCAAAATTTGGAATGAATTTTATCAAATGGATCACAATAGAAGACAAGCTTGGTTGCATAGTCGGATAGTTCAGAAAGACAAAAAACGTAAAATAACGAAAGTTGAAGTTAGCAAACGAACAAAATCTTTGGTTTATAGTTTACCGGATGAAAAAGGTCAATTGCAAGAGGTGTGCAAGGTATTTTTCCTGAAGACACTTGGCTGTCATGAAAAAAATGATAAAATGATAACGACAATGTTAAGAAATTCAACTGGTTTATTATTAACACCGCAGTTAGATAGACGTGGTTCAGCACCTGCAAACAAATGTGATCGCAATTTAATGAGGGAACATATTCAGTCATTTAATCCTTGTATTAGTCATTACCGTAGGGAACATGCCCCCAATCGCCTTTATCTTCCAAGCGACATTACAGCAAAATCCATGCATTTGGATTATAATTATAAATATGCAGATAAAAAGGTGTCCTATCAAACATATCGTAAAGCTCTAAAGGAAATGAGCATAAGTTTTACGAAACTAGGCAATGAGGAATGCGATACATGCGTGCAACATATTCATCATGTTAAATCGCATACTGAAAATGAAGTGGAGCAGTTAACAGTTGAAGCAGGACAAGATCCCAATAATTCTACATTAGCAGTGGATATAACAACAAATGATTCATCTCAGAAAATATTAAACCAATCAACCATAAACTATTCAAATCTTACTCAGTCTTCTTTGAAGTATCAGGAAGCTTGTGTTGACTGTAAGAAATGGCTAGAACATTCTGAGAAAGCGAAAATATCAAGGACTGAATATAGAAAAGATTTAGCAAAAGGAAAATTCACAACTGAAACTGTCAGAAGTGTAGATTTGCAAAAAATTATAATGCTGCCTCGCATACCTGGAAGCAAAAAAAGTTGCTTCACCAAACGTATTGTAGTATTTCACCAAACATTTGCCACAATGGAAGAGAAAGGATCCAAAAATAATAACAAGCATATTTCTGTTTTATGGAATGAAGCAATTGCTGGCAGGAAAGCTGAAGAAATTGCATCTGCATTCTATAAAGCACTTCTTGAAGAAAGAGACGTCAACCATGTATTATATTGGTGTGACAATTGTTCTGCACAAAATAAGAACTGGTGTTTATTTACAATGTTGGTTACGATGGTGAATTCCACTCTTATAAAGGCCAATGACATAACTGTTAAATTCTTCGAAGCTGGACATACATTCATGAGTGCAGACTCTGTACACCATGGAGTGGAAATGTCGATGAAGAATATGCCCGGGGGAAATATTTATGATTATCAGGATTTTGTGACTGCAGTAGAAATTTCTAATGGAAAAAAGGTGAATGCCATAAAGATGAAGAATGAAGACTTCCTAGCATGGGTTAGTGGAGACACCAAATCGAGGTTAAAGAATAAAAACAAACCTTACCTTTGCAATATATCTGTAGTTCAGTTTAGAAGAGGTAGTAGATCGATGTTTTATAAAAATAATATGACTGAAGAAGGCTTTACTGAATTTAATTTTCTAAAGATACACTTTAAACTTGATATTCCACAACAACTACGATTGAATGCAAGAGGAGTTCCGCCCGATAAAAAAAAAGATATCATTTCAAATCTTTGCCCATTGATGCCCGAAAACAGACGAGAATTTTGGTTACAGTTGCCGGAAACTTATGGAGTAGATGACCTGATTGATAAAGAATAAAACGAATTATTATTTTGTCTCATTTAACTATATGAAAACTTTTATTCAAGAAACTGTGTTTATTTTTTCTTCGATATTGTTTTAAATTATTTCCCTAACACATTGCAGTCAATTAATATCTTATGCATTTAATAATACTACATCATTTTAATATTTATTTGCTTACTGCTGAAAACAATTTACCTCGATATACCATTTTTTTTTAAAAGAATTTTGGCAAAAGGCAGTAAGTGATTTTTCTCTGCAGGATATACATTTCGTGATTACTTAATATACTGTAATAAAAAGAGGTTTTTTAAATACAATTTTAGATACATAACATTAAATATTAATCAAAGGCAGATTAGAGTGTAAATAAATTTCTTAAAACATTAATATTTCCATTTTTACTTTTCTGCACATACTGCCCTTTACCTTTTCACGGCAGTATGGTATTTTTAGCTTATTTGTAAAAATGCTTGTTTTTAGTTTAGCACCAGCGAATTCAACTAAATTTTAATATGCGACGTTGGAAATCTTTTTAATACGTTACAGTAGTCCTCTTGCCATGGCAGTGCTGCTTGAGGTGACACAAAGTATGCAGCTAATAAATCTCTATTTGCAGCTATTTTTTGTGCGTAATTATTTGACCCAATCTTTCTTACAGATTTAAGAGTAAACGTTTCCATGTGTAAATTAGCATCTTGATCAATAGCATCGGTGGAGAAGTATTTTCTTTTCATGCTTGTTCCGTTGATTTCATGGGTTCTTAAAAAATTATGGAGCTATACAGCGGCTTGCACAATTACTTGCCATTTGCGACGTTTGCAATGATTGGTTTCCTAAATATTCTCCAACGCTGAGCAAAAATTCCAAAGGGATTTTCATTTGTTCTTCGGGCCCTGGACAGGCGATATTTAAATTGGCTTTGGTCATCTCCAAATTGCTACATGGGTATGGCCGCATTATATTTCTGTGGAGAGGAAAGGCGGAATCCCCAACAATAAAGTGAGGCAATTTGACATCACTTCTAGGTAGCGTTGTTGGTGAGGGTATATCCAAGTCACCGTTTAACAGTGCTTGTCCAAAACCTGACTGTCTGAAAACTGTCGAGTAGTGATTTGATCCCTGAGTCCCTATATCAATCAGAGTAAATCTATACTGTGCATCACACATAGCCATTAATACAATAGGTACAGGTATAATTAAAAAAATCACTTCCTGGTCTAGCTGGTGCTTGAATGGCTATGTGCTTGCCATCAACAGCACAGTCATGGACCGATGGTGATTTCAAATATTCTGGCATAAGTTTTTCTCAAATTGCCATGAACGTTTCCTTGATTACATAATGCACCGTTGATATTCCTACTCGAAAATTTCATGCTATTTCCTGCATCGAACAGCCATCGACAAGATAACTGGAAGCCCAATAAAAAATCCTTTAATCACGATGTATGTTTTTACCTATAATAGGACCTAATTATAAAAAAATATTTTTATACTTACTGTACAGCGATCATTAACCGATGGTGACAATGGATTTTTGGACTCAGTTTTTGCTATTAATGGGCCGACTAAGAACACCAGTTTCTTAAAAAGATTATGAGTCATCTTAGTGTATTTAACGAACTGCTCTGTTACATATTCAATCGTTCTCATTTCTCTAACGCGACTTGCAAATGCTCCTTCCAAATGATTATTAATAGCCCTAACTGCAAACCTTCGCTTCCTTTTGGATGCTATATTGACTACATTGCTTGCCAAATTTAGGAAAAGCACATATATTTCAATAATATCCCTTTTCTTTACAACTTTCATTGCACTAAATTCAGTAATTCCCTATTTTTGTAACATTTAAAATTTTATGGTTATGTTGATGAATTGATAATTATATTATTACTATTGTTATTCCCGGTATGCATGAATACCACTTAAAGTTATTGCTATTGCTATTCCTATTACTAAAAGCTGCATGAATCCACCTTTTAATTTACCAAATGTTCAAAATGACCGCCGGCATTGGCTAATCAATAATAAAGCCGAAATTCGAATCGCTGCCTAACCTTTAAGAATATTTCTGAAGTAATACGGCGGCATTCTTGTGTTATACGGGTTTTTAAGTGTTCTGTGTTGCGTGGAGGAGTTCTGTAAATCATCGATTTCAGGGGACCCCAAAGAAAAAAAATCAAGAGGTGTCAAATCCGAAGAGCGATCTGGCCATTCTATTGATCCTCTTCTTCCTATCCATTTACCTGTAAACCTTCGATCCAACCACTGCCTCCGCCCCATTCAGTTTTTTTTTGATGATCAGTATGGGGATCTCGGAAACTAGCGGAGATAGAAGGAAGGTTAAATTGGGAAAGAATTGCAGTTTTGTGGGCCCAATTCAAAGCGCCTTGTGGAATTTTGAAAAAAGTAATGGCTTACTAGATATTTTGAAAAAAAAACGATTTAATCTAATCCATCTAACTTCGTTGTTTCTGATTTGCCTGATTTTTCGAGACCATGGCCAACTATGGTATCCACTTAAAAAAACACAAGTTTGTCTCATATCTCGAAAAATGCAGCTGTCACGGAAAGTAGGACATGACAATGGTATTGTGGACACAATTCCCACCAATTTCTGTATTTACACTTTTTATATAGGTGATATCAGAAACAATGAAGTTAGATGGATTAGAATAAATCGCCAAAATTCCTTTTTTTTAATATCTAGTAAGCCATGACTTTTTTCAAAAATCCACAAGTTGCATTAAATTGCGCATACAAAACTGCAATTCTTTCCCCATTTAACCTTCCTTCTATCTCCGCTAGTTTCCGAGGTCCCCATACCGATCATAAAAAACTCACCCTGCCTGTATACCCTTAGTGAACTTTACACAGACAATGCCATACACATTTCTGGGTACACAGTTGTAAGAAATGATCGAGATGGAGAGGTGGAGGTGTCGCATTTTATGTAAGATTGATATCAAGTTTAAGACCTTAAAAAGTATCACCTCTAATAGTACCTCAGCTTTGGAGCAACTGTGGATAACACTTAAGATTGGAGGTAAGAGCATCTGTTTAGGCCACCGAAAGCTGATTTAAAGAAATGCCTAGACGATCTAGAAAATGTATTAATCTACCTATATATGATTTGTTCCTATTCGGCATAGACTTTAATATTGGCATGTCTCGGGATTCCTGTGCTAATAAATTAATCATGAACTTAATTAACAAATACAATTTGCGCCAAATGGTTAGTTAGCCCACTCAGTCGACTAGCACCCTTCTCGACTCTTAACTTCAGTATTAGCTGGTGGATGTTGTAGAGACTGCTGAACATCAGTCAGTATTTTCCTCTGAATTTTCATCGTGAGATGGGACAACGTTCTTTTGACGTGATTTATTTGGATCGATTTAAATTAAACTATTAATTTGTGCCATATAAGCAAAATCTATGGCTTTTGTTTCCAACTTATCAACTAATAAAAGAACTTTCGTAATGAAATGAGATTGAGATTTTAAGTCTAGTTTTTGTTAATTATCGTAATTTAAATATTTTACCCTATTTCGAATGTGGAATAAACAACTTTTGGTGCGCTTGTAAGTTGGATGTTTAAGATCAGAACGAAAAGTTGAATGAATGCCTGAACTTTTACTTCAAAGTCCAACTCATCCATAAGAACGTGATTCGGTTCCATTTTTCTTTATACGTAATTATAAAAAATTTGGTTTGCAAAAATTTCAATACTTGCAATTAAAAAATTAGGGTCAAGTGAGGTAATTGTAAACAGGAGAAAATGTAGACGGTGCAAAATTAACCACTCAAATTTGCCGCTTTTTAATTTATTGGTATCCCTAGCTTCCTTAGGCAAAGATGAACAGCAAGGTTAAAACTATGTGATCACCTGTACTCGTTTTAGAATGCTAGAGAGTTTTGAGGTGAATACTTATTTAAATATTAGTTTAATTAATAGGTTTACTTGTTTACATTTACCACAATATATTATTTTGTTTGGGGAAATCTACCCATGCATTTCGGGTAATAGTAAAAAAAACAGATAATGTTGGTAGGTGCTAATTTTTTCATTTTATTTCTTCAGATGCCTAGAAATTATGTGAGAAAGGCTGACGGGCCGTCCTACACTGAAGATAACCTTATTAATACAGTGGATGATGTTCGAAACAGGAACAAGACATACAGATAAGCACAGGCTTTTTATAATATCCCGATATCTGTAATTAATCAAAGACTCAATGGAAGAAGAAATCATCTATATTCTGTAGAAAGGGGAAAATGTACAGCTCTTACAACAGAAGTGGAAAATCAAACCGCCAAAGCTTTGATAGCGAGAGCAAAAATGGGCTAATCTTGTGATAGAGAAGAGCTAATGAGCCTTGTAGAGGAATATGTCAAAACCAATTCATGACCTGTTATTGAATGGTTTTATTATTTCACGAAGAGGCATAACGATTTAAGCGCATTTACAAAAATGCCGAAAAAACGCTCGAAAATCTAACATCATTTGCGATTTTTACGATAAAGTAAAAGAAACTTTAAACTTGTTAAATCTGACAGATTTATAAGCTCCTTTTATATTTAGTTGCGACGAGTCAGGTGATCCAAGCCAAAAGCGATAGAAGAAAAAGGAAAAGGCTTGTGAAGAATATCCGGAGGTTCTGGCAGAGACTCAGCTACAGTTCGTGCGTGTAATTCTCCCAATGGAGTTGTGCTACCGCCACTAATTGTATTTAAAGGGGCCGGGGTGCAGGCAAGATGGATTGCACAACATGGATTTCCGAACACTTTGTATGCAGCCTCTAGCAATGGCTGGATGGAGGAACCCCAGTTTTTCCATTGGTTCAGCATTGGATTTATTCCACACCTTAAAAATGTGAGACAAGAAAGGAACTTACCTGGGCAAGATGCTGTTCTCATTTTTGACGGCCACCCAAGGCATATGAGCGTTAGAATAGTCGAGTGTGCTATCGAAAACAAAGTGACTGTTATTAAATTACCAAACCATCTAACAGATAAATTGCAACCCCTTGACAAATGTGTGTTTGGACCAGTGAAGACCTACTGGGAAAAAAATTATATTAGATGTAAAAAGCAGATCGGAAAATGAACTTTATTAATTATTTTATTAATTACTAAGCAAGAATGTTCTGAATTAATTTGTGTTGTTTGGACTGAGGCTATGAAACCTAAAAATATAGTTTCAGGATTCTACTACAGGAATTTATCCCATTGACAGTACTAAATTTTCGCAGAGCGAATTTACTCAACACGATCTTACATAGATAGATCTTACATACATAGATAGATCTCTAAAATTTTTGCATTCTGACTTATATAACTCGTCCATTTAAATTCCATATTTCACAATTTTATACTTCCCGCGCAACTTTTAGTTCCATAATATATCGCGTATGACAATTCACGCTATGACGTTTTTGCTCTTTCCGCCTTGTCGGAACTTTAAAACGGGCATGGAAACTTGACGTTTGAAATCAAATTTTTATTAACGATGATATTTTGGTTCTTAGGAACCCCCAAAAAATCACGCTACAAGGTTTTCGACGTTAATGATAGAATGCTAGAGAGTTTTGAGGTTTACACGGGTTCTCTCCTGGCTAAGAGTTGCTATCACTTTCATTTTCTACTTGTTTACCACATTTCTTTCTCCCTTTTAGATGCCACTATTGTATATACAAAAAAATATTTTTTTACCCTTTCAAAGCCTTTTTTTAAGTTACCTTTTTCCACAACCACAACTAAGTTAAGACGATGTTTAGGAAGGTAAGTCTTTTTTATTCCAGTTTTCTCCTATTTCATCGGCTAGTTTGTTTATATAACGTTATCTGAATTGTTTTTGTTTTTTTAGCTTTGTAACTTACCATAATATTTTACTGCTGAAGATGACCCCTAGGTGGGTTGAAACATATGTACAGTTTTTCCTGCTAATAAACTGTGTTTGTGAAGCTGAGACTGTAAGTAATACTCTTCGTATCATGTTCTTCTACTCCACTTCAAGATATGAACTATTTTCTCCCCTTACTATAATTGGTAGGTATATTATATATAATAGTCTAGTGCATAGCATACTCCGTAATATGTGAGAATTACCTAATTTTCATATACTTTCTACAACAAGCTACGCATGTGCTAACGATATGCCATAAAAGTTAGGTGGCATATTCCAAGCAGTTTGTCAGCTACTGAATAGGGTGATCTAGCATATGGTGTATGTAAAAAATGTGTGTATTTTCATTATTATTTCTTTCTTTCAGATGAACATTCCAAAAGTTAATATATCAAGTAAGTATCACGCATGTAATTGTGCTATTTGGGAAAGTACCTATAATCTGAAATTGTCGGTAGTCGGAAAAATGTAATACATTGCAGTGTGACCCATTTCAAACCGGAACACCCCCATAAAATTTATATTTGTCATCCGATTTTGACAGTTTTTTTAATGATAGGTGATAGGCCATAAAAAACTCTACTTTAGGCCAAAACCTACTACGCTATATTTTTGTGTGAAAATTGGACAAACCATATTAGGCACATTTTTATAAAAATTCTGACACTAGATTGGGCATAACTTAAAAAGTGGTTTGTACCAAATTTTGCTAAAAAAAATATCAAACATTAAAAATTCTAGAAAACAATGAAAATGGCGATTTAACTTCCTATTTTAACTGCCCACTCGCTTAAATCAAGTTGCACGTGGATTAAAGACAATTAAAACTGTAATTTACATTTTACAAATAAATAGTAATGTCAATAGGCATGCCTAAACACAAAAACCCAAATGTAAAAATTATGAGGTATGAAAAATTAGAAAAAAATAGAACAAAATATAAGGAAGATAACAGCCAAGAGCAAAATTACAAACGAAAAAGTAGGAAGCGAAAGCCGAACCCCAAAAACTGGAAAAGACTAAGGGGAGAAGAATACGTCGGTTATAAGAAAGTAAAACCTAAGCAAGTAATGGGTGATCAGTAGTATAGCTATAGGGATACTGGATCACTTTGGTAACCCTGTCCATCTGCATCTCCCCCGTATAGGGGTGGGGTGGCCTCCACGAGCAGTTGTGCGAAGAAGTCTTCAAGGTCATTGCCGAAGAAGTGGTGACACCTGCGAAGTGTCGCCAGCAGGTTACCTGTGTCACCTCGCCGAAGAAGTCGACAATAACCAGAAGAGGCTGTTGAAAAAAATGTGTCATGTCGTGAATGCTGATGACACACAGAGAGAGAGAACACCTGGTTAGGTGTGACGAGCCTAGCCTCGCCTTGCCGCGAAGAAGTCGTCGACAATAACCAGAAGAGGCTGTTGAAAATTATCGTGTTGAAATTTTTTTCAAAAGTCTCATTAAAACAAATGACCAATTATTGGAAGTGCAATAAACATGTTTACTTGAGATAACATTTTTTTCAAAATCTAATTAACAAATGACGTCAATCCAATTATTGGAAATGCGATAAACATGTTTACTGGATAATTTTTTAAAAAAATCTAATTAATAAATAAAGCACATATAAAATATAATATTTTTTATTGATAAACGTAAAATACAATAAAGAATAAGTTATTGAGCAAACTGCAAGCATGAAACGATGTAGTGGATGATGGTGACTGCGTGTTTCCTTGCAGGTCTCACTGGTGGTTCCTGCGTGTTTAACTGTAACAAAAAGAAACTAAATTAATAATAAGTTGAAAAAAAAATATTTGAAATTCTTACCATTTTTAACTAGGTGGAATTGATTCGTAGCAAAACAAAGTCGAAGAATTGTTAATTGGTAAAGGATGATTTTCTATGGACTTCTCGCAAAAACAAAAAGTTTTTTTACAATGGTAACACCACCAAGATCTGTTTGGAATCCAAGTTGTTTGAATTCTCTTTGTCGTCTTCGTCGTCGCATCAGTTGTTTGGAAATGATGTGGTGATTCTATGATTTCTTCCAGCTTTCTTTTTCTCGCATCCTGAGGTCATTAAAACCCCAAGGTAAAGTGTCTGTGTACACATAATTTACCATTCTTTTGTCATCGTAAGGACTTAAAGCAATTTTTTCTGTGATATAGTGTAGACGTCATGTTTTTTGGAAACTATAGAATTTTGTTGAATTTCAAATTGTGTATTATGAAATAAACATTTATAGTAATCGTCAAATGTAATTTCTTTCAAAGATGATTTCTGAATACCTTTTGCTTTTTTAATAACCTCATAATTATTTTCAGAGAAAATTTTGATAGAGTACATTTTAGATCGTAATCCAATAAAATGAGTCATTATTTTTCCACTTGTTTCATCCTTCATCAAACCTAAATCTTTTTTGTTTTTTCTGGGTATGTTAAATTGATTATTTTCAGGGTAATCTGATGTATCAAATTTGTGTATATCTTGTTTTATATGGTGATATATATCGTCAACAAAAAAGAGATAAATAAGACTGGTGTCACAATAAAGTAATTTAGCTTTATCACCAAACTTCATCATTATATAATTATAATGAAAATCATAGAGGAAATTTTTTGAAATGTCTAGTATACACATACCTACAAAAGTAGGTTTATTTAATTCAACTTGAAGTCTTTTCATTTCGATTATAACTACGTCTTTGTCGATAATTAGAGAACTGTGAAAATTTGGTTGAGAAATGTAATACCGAGCACCATATCTACCAGACCATTTCCTTACTAATTTTACGTTCTCAATAGTTTTACCATACGGGGAGTTGTTCATTAATTTAAAGAATTTTTTTTCAAATTCATTATTACTACATTTACGCAGTTCTGTGTTTAAATCGATATACTTTTTAATCGAACAAGTTTGTTTGAATTTTAAGCAGCGATGAATTTTGGTGACTACGATTCCCAAATCTATAGCTTGTTTCAAACTTCTGTAATGAATAACATAATTTTTTTTGTTATATAAAGTAGTTAATAATTTCTTGAAATCGGAAGCTGCAGTCGGTGGAGTTAAATATTCAGGACATAGAGGCAAGTCCTTGTGTAAATTAAATAATTTTCTAGAATAGTGTAAATCTACTTCAAGAAGAAAACCATAATCACAATTTTCAGGTTGGTTAACGACATTATAGAAATCTTCGCATGAGACCCATTCAAATCCTCCATATGGTAGATAGGTGCTCATAGCTGTTCCATATAGATTATTTACATCAAAATACATCAAATACGATATACAAACGTCGGGTTTATACAAGTTCCCCATATATTTATTATTAGCCTTTCCATACCTATTGCTACATTGTGAAATTCCTCCTCTAATTCCCTTTTGAGTAAACGAAGACATTTCATAGTCGATAATCAATTCCAATTCTACTTGTGTTATTTTCAACATGGCATCAAATGCAAGACCCGGAGCTGTTTAATAATGAAGAGCATCTAATTTGTATGTTTTAAAACACATATCTCTGAAATTTTCAAAAATATCTGCAAGTAATAACACATCTGTTTTTAAATATAATTCTGCATATTCTTGTAAATTTTGAATGTTGAAAGTTTGCCATACATTGTTAGCGTGACTGTAATCACCATCAAAAATGTCTTCGTTGTGTATTTTACTAAAAAATGATTTGTTTGACAGTAAACTGGTGTCCGACAATTTTTCCCAACAGTCTAGATATTCATAAGGAAAAACACCTTTTCTTGTAACTAATTCAAATTGTTCTTTATTGCAAAGTATGATTTCGTTATTACTTTCTGTTCGTTATTCAAATAAGATGTTAGTTTACTTAAACTACTTGGCATGAATCTAAATGAATCTAAGAATCTGAAACTAATATTCGTACCATCGATATACTTTGTAAACGAAATATATCTTTCTTTGTTCAAGGGTAATAAACTTATTCTACCTTTAACTTTTGTACTAAGCGATTTAATTAAAAAATGACAATCGTATCCAGACATGTTATGAAAAATAACTGGAACAACATATGATTTTTTAAATTGTAGGTTGCATATCATGTGTGCCGCTCCTCTATATTTACCAGTGAAATGATTGTGATCTTTTACTTTATCATTAAGTGTGTTGTCAAAGGGTTTTTCACATATGTGACAATCATGAGCTGTTGTGAAATTGTTTCTTTCCTCAGTTGTTAAATCGTCCATGGGTTTAGGATTATTAAAAATTGTATGTAATTCTATAGCAATTTGTTGCAGTTCTCGTGAAAACCAATCCTGACAATTGCGACCTGTATATAGTTTAAATTTTGATAAAGAATCATCATACGTTGATTTCAAATAATAACATACTGAACGCTTCGTGTTTTTGATATTTCTCCGATTTATTAGCATTGCTGTTGTAATCGTTAAAAGGTATAAGAATACTTTCAAGATCTGCATATATAACAAATGGGGTAAGCTGTTTGTATGCAAAATTTTTAAATTTCATAATTTTATTTTTTTCCGTAGGTAAAACTACTTTAACATCATCCAAATTTTCACAATTTTCTATATGTTTATTTAAATGAAATTCACTACTAAAATTATTGAAACATCTCTCACAAAACCATTTCTTGTATTTTGCGTTACCAATTTGTTTATGAACCAGGCGAGATAAATCTTTTATGTAAGCAAAATGATAATAATCTTTGTAGTATTCACAATCACTCTTACTATCACTCCACTCTTGGTTACAGCAAATCATAAGTAAATTTATGTGGTGAAAATTTTGTTTTACTCATCGTCAATGGTAGAACTTGATTTTTTTCATTAATAGTAAACACATTTATTGCTAGTTTATTTAATTTTTATATTGTTATGTTATATAAGGCACAAACAACTGACCATAGAAAGCAATAAGGATCTTTGTTTTTTATATTAATGACACTTTTTGTATTCTTTATAGCTTGAGGTAAATCAACATAGGTCGATATACCAACAGTTATAGGACAATATTGATTTAAATTTATTTTCAAATGTAGAATTTCTAATAACGCCCATCCGCTATCACTTTCTTGAAATTCTTCAAGTTTCGATAAAATTTTGTTTGTAACATAAGATTTGTACAAGTCCTTTAAATCAGTATTATTATCGATGATTGCATTTTGCGTTGCAAAGTGTTTAATAGAAATTTCACCAGTTTGAGGTTTGATAAATACACCATAGAAAATAGCATTTACTTTCAACAGATATATTTTTAGTTGTTTTTTAATTTGAATCGAGAAACTTCGAAATGCCTTTTCGAAAAATTGCATCGGATCTTTAATTTTGATATTTGTTATGATACCAGATTTAATTCTACCGTTAAAACATGACTACATCTTGCCAAACTAAATTTTTATTTTTTGAAACTCCCCTTTTTTTCTCTAATTTAGTTTTAAACTTTTGAATATAACTTCTAAGAATTGCAAGATTTGATTCGACTTCGACTTTTTAACACATTTTAATTTAAGAGCTTTTTTCAAAGTAAAAACAATTTTTTTTAAAATGACAAATAAATGTTAGCAAATCGTTTTTTGTTTTAATTAATCTACTCACCATTTCTACTTTCTTAACGGCTTCATCGGACATCTCATCGAGGACTTGCTGAGAACTGCGGCTGCTACTCATATTGACGAAATGGTAACAAGCTGAACCACCAGTGCTGTATAAGTACTGAATTCCGAGGCCAATTAAATGTAATGAGGTTGATAACAAGAATATTAATTAACTAATTAAAAAATATATATATTTTCATTGTTAAATTTGTACTTGTTATCAACAAACCTCGCCATTCGAAGGCGTTCCCTCTCACGAAATGCCTTCTTCTCTTGTTTTTCGTGGTTGGAAATCTTATTACGTTTTTCTCTTCTAGTTGGGGTCTGTACATACCTTCGTCGTTGCCCCAATCATCCCAGTAGTGCCGTTCTTTCTCCTCTATTTCTATTTTCCTGTTCTTCTCCTCATCCTCCTCCCATAACCTTGTTTCTTCGATAATTGCCATTTGTAGTGCTGGATTCCTGTTCTTCTCCTCGTCCTCTTTCCATAATCTCGTTTCTTCGATAATTGCTTTTTCTAGCACATGTTGATAAATGACCGCAAGAGACTGGCTTTACTGAATCTAACGTCAATATTTAAAGCGCCTCTAATTAAATGTAGGATTGATAACAATTTTTTTCTTTCAACAAAACTAACAAGGAAACGCAAATGGAAATGTTTTGCATTACAGTAATGAAGGTTGTCCTAATTATTTTCAATGATAAAGTTTACAAAATAATATATTTTGAATAAATGTTTTGCATAAAGGAAGGTTGTTCTAATTATTTTCAATGATAAAGTTTTAATTAATTGACTTGTGCAATAGTGTGTAAATTTGTAATGCATAGAATTTTTTTGGAAATTTACCCGTAAAATATATGAGAGCAAAGATCGAAAAGGAGGACGAGTTTAAAAGACACAGTCAGAAAATATAAATTTAATTTATTGGATGATCAAGATGAGGATCGTCCCAGCATCGTTGGAGGAGTAAAACGAAAATTATATTTAGAGTCGTCTGATTTACAAGAGATATCTAGCGATGAGGGGGAAAGGAACAGCAGCATCAGCAGCAGCAGCAGCAACGTAGAAAGAGAGAAGCAGCAGTTTCAAAACAACGTAAGGATGAAACGTTGACGAAGACGACGACGACGACGACACCTCCAAGTTCACAAGAACAAGACGGAGGGACACTACTTGATGTTGGATATGGTCAAATATGGTAGAATAAAAAACTTTTTAAAATTTGTCTATTTATTTTATATCCTATTTTTACAGTAAATAATCCAATAATACCAGTAGTATACATTTTCCAAAGTACAATTTAAAGCATTATTTACGTGTTGTAAACAGTGGTACGACTTAAATGCGAGCTACAAATTCTTTAGTGCTGGACACCCATCGTCGAATAAATCGGTGATTTGGTTATTTGGTAGAAAATTTTCCAACCATCTTTTCTTCTGAAGGCCTTTAACTACGACTTTCTCTTCTTTGACTTGTTCCTTGATAAAATCACCAATGTTTTCATAAGCCAAAAAGTCTTCACTGTAACTGTTAAAACACAAACCGTGGCAATTTCTCGTTAACCACTCCATGTGACACTGTATCTTTGGTTTGAATTGAGTCAAATCTAGCGGTAAGTTTACAAACTTGTGTACGGCAGTTCCCATATTTACATTCAAAACTGATATTTCTTTACACAAAAAATTGTGTTCATCTCCATACTGGAACCCTTGGACGTCAATAATAAACATAATGATTGTATGGTGCACACTTGTCGACAACTAAATTCAAACTATTTGACTATTGCTATAAATGTTTATTTATATACACAATTTGAAATAAAAATTAAATTATCTAGTTAGTCGGCTAACGAATCAGTTGACCTCGTAGGGGAATGCGATGGTCTGCTGGGAAGATTGAACCTTCTTGCAAAAGAGTTTTTCCCTTCTTCGCTCATAAATTTAGACGAGTTTACAATTCTTCTCAAATCGTTCGACGATAACTGAGTCGGATGCTTACACACTTCATACACCTTTTTTAAATCGTGTCTGTACATTGGCATTCGCTTCATCTTATCGAGTGCTTTTTGTTGTCGCACTTGTTCTTCTTCCATTAAATTTCGTTTCACCATTGTCGCCGCTCTGCTTCTACTGCTACTACAGATACAACACTAAACCCAATTTTGGTTTGGATGTTATATTTATGAGTTATTTCTAAAAAAAACCTTTTATCCTTCATTCGTGAAAACATGTTTATGCAAATTCCAAGATCAAAATATGTTATTTTGTAGTTAATTGGATTTTTGAAAAAATTGTTATCTCTAAAAAAACCTTTTTTAATTCGTTCGTGAAAACATGTTTATACAAATTCCAAGATCAAAATATGATATTTTGTAGTTAATTGGATTTTTGAAAAAATTGTTATCTCTAAAAAAACCTTTTTTAATTCGTTCGTGAAAATATGTTTATGCAAATTCCAAGATCAAAATATGTTATTTTGTAGTTAATTGGATTTTTGAAAAAATTGTTATCTCTAAAAAACCTTTTTTAATTCGTTCGTGTAAACATGTTTATGCAAAACATTTCCAAGATCGAAATATGTTATTTTGTAGTTAATTGGATTTTTTAAAAAAATTGTTATCTCTACAAAAAAACTCCATTCGTGTAAACATGTTTATTAGATTGACGTTTATTTTCGTAATGGTAAATTATAATAATTATCAAGTAACATTCATCTTATCAATCACAGTAATTTTCAAGCAACATTCGTCTTATCAATCCAACTGTTGTGTTTGTTATCGAATCCCAACCATTTCACAAACACTATCCGGTTGTCTTTTTCAATTTTTTTCAACTAAATACACATCGGGATACTTTACTTTTTGTAGTTGATACTTGTAGAATCCTCCCGAAATGTTCTGACCGCTAGCGTCCTTTAACAGATATGTCGTAGGGTTTGTCAGTTGCACTTTACTAATCGTAAAAATTTCAGTTGACCAATTGGGTATATATTTTTTTATCAAAGACCCCTCGTAGTTTCGAAATGCGTACGTGATCTCCAACTTTAAATTTATTTTTTAAGTCGACAATTTTTATGTTATTGTAGACTGTACTCAACAGACGTTTTTCATGTTTTTCGGTTACGTCAGCCGGTTTCTTACCGATCGTTCTATGTTTTTTTATTGTTGTATATTATCAAAATTTTTGGAAGCAATTTTAACCATTTATAGTTACCTTGCAAACTAAATTCTTTCCACATCATACTTTGTAATGTTCGATTCACTCTCTCCACCATAGACGCTTTCTTTTCGCTAAATACACTGTAGTGATTGACATCGTATTTTTTCATAAGTTTCTTAAACGTATCATTGTAGAATTCTTTACCTAGATCAGTGTGCAAATTTTTTGGTGTTTGTTTTTTAAGGACTTGTTCCATAGCAGTTGCAACTTCAAAAGCAGTTTTATTTTTTAAAGGTAGAGCCCAAACGTATTTTGAAAAACAATTTATAATTACTAGTATGTACTTGTAACCCTTATTTTCCTTTGAGTAGGGAATCATTTCAACTAAATCGGCTTGAAACAAATCGTATAAGGATTTTATTATAGTTCTACGCCTAGGAAAATTGATTCTAGCTGGTTTGTGAATTTCCTCGACAACTTGTCTTTTAACATCTGTAATCATAGCAGCAATTACGCAATTATTTTGGCTTCTTTCAATTCTTCGATTATGGAATTAATCTCGTTGGTGTAACCCGCATGACCTGCTGCCTGTGATTCCAACCACAAACGAAGTTTATCGACTAACTCGTTTGGATCGTCCCAATGAATGTAATCGATTTTATGTTCGTTCACCTCCATAAAAATTCCTTTACCAGTTGTTATTGGAGCAATAATTGACTTATATTTTTTAAGCCTACTTCCATCAACCTGTTTGTTAGGTTTATAATGGCGTCGATTTGCATTGGTCTTGAGTACAATTTGTTGATAGTTTGCTTGATCTTCTGGGGTGAAATTGTGAGGACTTTTTTAAAAAGCAATTCGTACAATCCTTGGGTACCTCTAAAACGTTTATTTTTAACTAAGATGTCAGAACCATCAATGTCTACTTTTGAATCTCCAATCATGAATTTTTCACTATTTTTATCTAAACGAATACCGTATTTGTGATCAAATTCTTTATTTTCCTCATCTTAATACATTCCATTTATGTATTTTCTCGGTAAAGGTCATACTGTTCCAAATAATCCCTATATGACTCTTCTGCAATGTTTGTAAAACGTGTTTTTTCTTTCTTTTTTTCTTGTTCATCAATATCATCTTCATCATCATCATTGTCTGATTTTATATTTTCCAAAATCGATTGTTTTAACTCACTCGGTTCATCATCATCATCATCATCATTATCTTCGTAGTTCTGTTTAACGGGAAAAGGTGATGACAGTTCTATAGATAATCTACGTGGGATTTTGTGTGTTTCGGTATATCCTGCATCATTATAATCCTCGGTATCGTATTGTAATGATTTTGTTCTCTTCATTTTTCTCTTAATAACTCCCTTTTTTGGTTCAATTTCTCTCTTCGCATCTTCGACAGTTGTTGCTGCTGTTTGTTGAAGTTGTTATTGGTGATTGTGGTTGTAGCGGTGATAATTTAGATTCGATATTAATCAAATGTCTTGTTATGGTATTCAATAATCTCTCTTGAGCGATCTCTTTTCAACAATTCTAGTTTGTTTTTTACATTTCTACGTTTTGTAATAAGTCTTTTCTTTAGTTGTTTTTCATTCAAGTTTCAACAAAACAGGTCTAGAACAGGTCTCAGAACAGGTCTCGAACAGGTCTCAAACAGGTCTCGAACAGGTCTCAGAACAGGTCCAGAACAGGTCTAGAACAGGTCCAGAACAGGTCTAGAACAGAGAGCAGTTCTCCAAAACAGAAAGCAGTTCTCCAGAACAGAAAGCAGTTCTCCAGAACTGGTTTCGTTCACTTCTTCCATCCAAATAAATAAATTGATCAAATCCTTTCCTATATCTACCGTAAATAAGTTCACAGTCTTTGAAAATCACTAAAAAATCGTGTGGATTTTTCCAACAGAACGAACAAATTGTTTTAAACTTTTCAAATGTCATGTCTGTACCGACGTGATCGTTGTAGATGTGTTTTAAGTTTAAATCGTCCTGTTTGAAAAGAATCAAAGCATTAGCATTGTCTCTTATCAAATGTTTCGGAATTTTAGCGTAAGTCTGACATAAGTAAAATGAATCAATGTTATTGTGTCTACCCATACTAAAGTAGTCTCTGATTACATCTTGGTTATCACATGCGACATCATCAAATATAAAAATTGAGTTTGCTTTTGCATCAGACGGATGTAATGTCATCGCTCGCATTAAACGGATAGTAACCGATCCCTTTGATTGGTTTCAACAGCTTCTCCAAATACCTGTATTTCGGTTGATATAATGATTTCGAGTACACGTAGACATTTTCAAATCTTAGTCCATTCTCATGTTCGAGTAGATTGAGCATCACATTTGTCTTACCACAATTGGACGGATCGACAACTAAACATCTTACTGTCGACGGAAGTAAAATTCCATGTTTTCTAACGTTTTGCTTCTCATCGTTAAACACATCACTTTCGATGTTTAAAGTAGCCTGTTGTTTGACTAATTTCATTTTCACACCCACACTCATTCAACAACGACTGTTAGTAAAATGTTATATAAAAATGCATTAGTTACGTACATAGAAGTTCCTGATACATCAAAAGAAGAAGTGCAAGAACAGCTGCCACATCAGCAAAAACGATTTTATAAAAACTTTGTATAACATTCGCGAGATTCAGATTAAAGCCGTACTCCTTGTAACGCGTTTACCCAAATAAACGATTTTTAAAAAGCCTACTGCTGCGTTGATACATGTAATTCATTTCTTAATTTTTATATTCACTTCACAGTAATCGACTATGAAGGTCTATTGTGAACAAGGATTACTAAATACGTTAATCAACAAATTACCGTTCGAATTACATATACCCGGTGGTTATCAGTACTGTGGTCCGGGAACTCGTTTACAAGAACGTCTTTCTCGCGGTGACCCCGGTATTAACGGTTTGGATAGAGCATGCAAAGATCACGATATAGCATACTCTCAAGAAAAAGATTTAAAACGTCGACACGCCGCAGATTTGGTCTTAGCGAAGAAAGCACTCGAAAGGTTCAGATCGAAGGAAGCATCTTTCGGTGAAAAATTGAATTCGTTGGGCGTTGCGGGAGCGATGAAAGCTAAAGTTAAACTTGGAATGGGTTTAAAAAAACACGAAATTAAAAATTGCGTTAGAAAATTGGAAAATTCGATGCAAAACATCGCAAGTGCTATTGAAATTTTACAATTGACTACTACTACTTCTAAACGACAAATTGTAAAAAAATCTAAACGAGAACCGCGTTCAAAAAAACTCATACAAGAGAGAAAAATGCAAGAAGAACCGATGGACATTGCAGATGACTATCCTATAAACAAACCAATTTTAAAAAGAAAATTTTTGGATGGGGAAATTCTACCGGAAAAAAGAATTAAACTAAGTGACGAAATTGCATTAACACCACAAAAAAGAAAACGAAACGATGACAACGAATTGAATGGAGATGACGTGGTTAAAAAGTTAAAAATTGATTCACCAATTGATCTACCAAAACCAAATAGGAAAAGAAAACTAATCACAAGTGACATTAACGACGAAATTCCAAACAAACTAAAAGTTGTATAAATTGAAAGCGAATTTCATTCATTTGTTCATTCCTAAACTCTAAGTGATTATGGCATCATCTAAACGTTCTACTAGAAAAATTCCACGACGAAAACAAAAATCAAAAAAACAGAAAAAACAAAATTTTTACAAATAGTTCGACAGCTGAAATCAAAAATTATTCAAGATAAACCTAGAACGCTGGGGGAAGCTATCCAAGTGGCTATTAAAACAGCTCACAAATTAAAAAACAAAATTAATTCATCATCTCGTGTCATAAAAGTGCCAAAATCTGGAGGAATTTTACCTCTAATTCCCATTTTTGCCGGTTTGAGTGCTTTGGGTGCTCTTAGTGGAGGAGCAGCGGGTATAGCAAAAGCCGTCAACGATGCCAGAGCCGCAAAACGACAACTCGAAAAAGCATATCGTCACAACAAAACGATGGAATCGATCGCCGTGGGTAAGGCTTTGTATCTGAAGCCCTATAAAACAGGACTTGGACTTTTTTTAAAACCATACAAATAATTGTCGGAGAAGCAGTAGCACACCCCTACCTCCAAAATGATTTTACCAATGAACAATCCAACGACAAACATCGACTTGGAACATTATGCGCACACTTTAAAAATTCCACATTTTAGAGGAGTATATATGAGAGTTGGTTTACCAAAGAAAATTAGAAAATTTGAAACGGGTATTATTAATTTGGATGAGCGAGACGGACCAGGCACCCATTCGACAGCATACAAAAAATTCGATAAACGACTTTGGTCCTTTGACAGTTATGGAAATCTCCGACCACCCCTGGAAGCCTTAGAGTACTTTCAGTCTGCAGGACCCTGTAACGTTTTATATAATCATGCTATTTATCAAAAATTTAACTCTGTAAATTGCGGACAATTATGTATTATATTTCTTACTCAATAAATATATAAGTCTAATTAGTTTTTCTTTCATTTACTTTAAAACCTTCAATCAGAAAAAATGTGTTCCTATACTTTTACGTTGTCAGCTAGAGATTCGGTGTTGTCATCAAAAATTTACCCACCGATCGTACTGTCCGATGGAAAAGGGTATGTTTTGGGTCTAATCGATTTTGTAACTTTTAATTCCATTCCCAACGTTGATAACACCAATAATAAATTTTATATTGGAAAACATGTGATTGAAATACCCGAAGGATCCTACGAAATTACGGACATTGAAAATAGTATTTTACAACAAATTTCAGAAATGGAAGAAAAATCGAGCAATAAGAAAAAACATTCTACAGTGGTATGTAATACAATTATTCTAAAGGAAGAAGATGAAAGCATTTATTTGAAAATGAAAACCAACGTCAATACTTTGCGATTTGAAATTAAAGGCAACAAGACGATTAATTTTGAAAAATCCGATTATATCGCTCCTCTGCTGGGATTTAAAATGAAAAAATTAAATGCTAACAAAAAACACATTTCCGATTTTCCTATAAACATTTCAAAAGTAAACTCAATCTGTATCGATTGCAATTTAATTACAAATTCCTACAACAATGATTCTCTCGTTCACATTCTGCATACACTCTATCCAACAGTTCCGAGCGGTTTCAAAATTGTTGAAAAAGTTTCAAACGTTATCTACCTACCCATCAACACAAGATACATCGATAAGATTGTTCCTAAAATTGTGGATCAAGACGGTAAACTTATCAATTTGCGTGAAGAGATGGTCACAGTAAGACTACATTTAAAGCAATTGATTAACAATGGTATTTAGGTATAACCAGCAATTTGCACCACCACAACCCATTTTAAAAGAAGTCGTAGCAAGAAAAAACAACAGTGTATCGAAAAATACCAAGGTGTTAACATCAGAAAACAAGATATTCTTAAAACCTTTGGGTTTTAGAAGTTTATAAAACGGCTACTGAAAAGAAAACTTTTTTCAAATTTTGGTACAATTTGAAGGTTGGAATTTTATCTGGAATAAGAAAAAATATTGTTTACATTAGGTGTTCTTGTGCGACCTCGTACAAACAACAACAACAACAACAACAAGATGAGTTTTAACATTTTAAATGTGGGTGAACACGTTTTAATGGATAATTCCATTATATGAAAAGGGAAAAGAAGTGTATTTCCATGCAAATAATTTAATTAAAAATCATGGTAAAGCGCTTTCGGCTGTTAAGCCATCCTCAGTACCACCTAAAAAGAAAGTATGACATAAAATAGGGGGTTGGAAAAAGTTAACTGTGGAAAAACTAAATTGTTTTAACGTCATGTCATACTCACTTGTCAAGTGTGTACAGGAAAATTGGAGCATAAAGCATTATACAACAGTAAAAACCACAAATAGAAGGTCACACCAAGTCACATTTTAAAAACTTTAAAATACTAACAAATTGTACAACTGTGGGCAGCCAAGCTACCCAAATTATTTAAATAAAAGACCAGCCGAAGTACCAAATGCATCGTGGAAGGTGGAAGTGAAATTTGAGACATAACCTGTTCGACATCCCGTTGAAGGAACTGGGTGTCAATCGAAAAAGCGCGCGAGATTTAAACTTGAAAACAAAATGTCATAGGCGGGTAAAAATATATTTTATGAGGAGTGAATGTGAAGGATTTGAAGAAATTTAATTCATAAGTTAAGAATTTATATTTAATAAATGTTTAATTAATGGTAATGAAAATTAGATAGAAATAGAAATTCGAAAAATTGTTTGTTTACATGATAAGCCCAAAAAAGAACCCCAAAGTCCCAAAAACGCGACACGAAAAGAGGAGATAACAGGACAACCCTGTAAGATGAAGGCCAAGAAAATTTTTATCATCATTGAGTGAGTCTCCTATGTAAAGGAATGAAAGATCTGTTAAGATTAACTTTAACATTTAAACAATCTGGATTATTAGATAATTCTCTGTTTATTTGAATATCTTCAAGGAAATCAAGTCTGTTATAATTCTTTGATGTGACATTGCGTAAAATTTTTGAATTGGAGTGAGGACTGAAGTTATGATTAAAAGTATGCAAATGTTCTCCAAAGGTTGAATTTACTTTATTTAAATGTTCATTTATACGAACTTTTAGGGGACGACAAGTTCTCCCTATATAGGTACTATTACAAGAATTGCAAGAAAGTTTATAGATGCCACTTTTGGCTAAGTGGTCTATTTTGTCTTTAGAATTAACCAAGCTCTGAGCTAACTTATTATTAGTTCTTAGACATATCGAGATGTTGTCGCATTCTCGGTGAATGCACTGGGATACTTTATTATTAATACTTGTTTGTATGAAAGGAAGTGAAAAATATTTTTTGTTATTATTATGATAATTGGTGATATAAGGAGAATTGTCACGTTTTAGTTTATTATATTTAATTTTATTTATGAGAGAATCGATGATAGAAGGATTATAGAAATTATTATATGCAATTTGTTTGAGAATGTTGATTTCCTTTTTGTAGTTATCTTGGGACATTGGTATATTGAGAAGGCGATGAATGTAACAATAGAAAGCTGACATTTTTTGTTGATATGGATGATTTGACAAGTTAGAGATAGAATGGTCCGTTTGAGTAGGTTTTCTATATATAGAGAATTGTAAAATGTCTCGATTTTTGTAGATAGAGATGTCAAGAAAATTAATCGAACAGTTATTTTCAATTTCTAAGGTAAATGAGATTTTAGGATGTATATTATTAAGTTTAGTTAAAAGATGTTGAGCTTTGGGCTCGTTACAGTTCAGAAAACATAGGCAGTCACCAACATACCTAAACCAGTGAAGGATCTCGTCGTTGTTGTTGGTCATGATGTGTTTCCTTTCGAGTGAGTCCATAAACACGTCAGCTAAAAAAGGAGAGAGACAGCTACCCATGGCCAGTCCGTCTGGTTGTTTGTATGTCCTGTTATTAAAAACAAAGAAATTTTGAGAAAGGCAAAAATTGAGTAAAGAAAGAATGTCGACGATAACATCGCTGTCAATGTTTTTTTCCCTGAGCAAATCACCAACCATGTCGACAGCTTCCGATTTGGGGACTGTCGTAAACAAATTAGTTACGTCGAAAGAAACCATCAAGGAAACTTCAGGTAAAGTAATCTGACCAAGTTTGTCTGTTAGGTTAAGAGTGTTATTCAACCCAAATTTGGGCGAAAAGTCCGTGAGTTGTTTAAGTAGTTTAAGAACAAAGCTGGACAGAAAATAAACTGGAGTGTTAGAAAAGCTTACGACTGGTCTAATCGGTATGCCCTCTTTGTGAATTTTAGGCAAGCCATATAAGCGAGGCATTGTAGGGTTACTAGACATTAAAACTCTCGAGGCATCGTGGTCTGAAAGAAAATCTTTGAAATGTTTTATGATTTTGGTAGTTTTCCTAACAAAGGTATTAAAAGGATTAGAGGCTAATGTAGAAAAATTATTTTCTTGTAAAAAACTCTCAACCTTGTCCACATAACAAGCTTTATTCAAAATAACCAGACAATTTCCCTTGTCGGCTTTGGAAATTATTAAATTATGATCTGTTATTTTATTTTTAAGTTTTTTTAAAGATTTAAGGAATGAGAAAGAAAATTGTGAATTAAGTTTAGAGAGACTTTTTTGAAAACGATATAAGAACAATCATTACGAATAGATTTTTTCTTATTATAAGATATATTTAATTGTTCAATAAGAACGTCGATTTCGACTGAAAAACTCAAGAGGTCACTCTCAGACAAAGGTGTTGAAAAGGTATGTTTCAGGCCAAGTCTCAGGATGTCCAACTCATCCTCGTTAAAAGTCACGTCCGAGAGATTCTTGATCCTATCATGGAAAATAAAATTGGAATATTTTTTTTTGTGGATTATGCCAACGATCTCTAAAAAAACATTTACGTTGGTGAATCAAATTGTTAAGTTTAGATCTCACTCTTTGAAATTTGACATTTTTACTGAAGGAAACTTCATCGGTTATGTCGTTAAGAAGAAAATTGAGTGACTCACCTTCGACGTTGCTTAACAAATCATTATAAACTTTTTTCATTTCGCAGTTAACAAAATTGAGCTTAGAATAATGGGAACGAACTTGTGATTTAATGATTCTGATTTCCAGTTCCTCTCGGTGTTTAAGTGGGACGTTCTTGGAGGTTTTCACTCGTGCAAAAGTAGGAGTAACGTGTTCTCTCAAACAAGAGTTCAGAAACCAAATATCTACGTCGAGGTTAGCTCTCTTGGTGGACAATTTCCTGTACTTCTATTTGTGGTTTTTACTGTTGTATAATGCTTTATGCTCCAATTTTCCTGTACACACTTGACAAGTGAGTATGACATGACGTTAAAACAATTTAGTTTTTCCACAGTTAACTTTTTCCAACCCCCTATTTTATGTCATACTTTCTTTTTAGGTGGTACTGAGGATGGCTTAACAGCCGAAAGCGCTTTACCATGATTTTTAATTAAATTATTTGCACGGAAATACACTTCTTTTCCCTTTTCATCTATATATACGTGCACACAGCCCCGCACTCCTTTGAATTCCATTATAAACTGTGAAATTCATAGTCACCCGCCGTATGATAATACAACCTTAAATAAATCCGATGAGATTCGTCTACCTATACAGACACAAGACATCTACACTCTAGGAATCACAATAGATCGCATACGCAATCCAGGTACAACTTCATGCATGAAGGGTTATGTATCGTTTACCAACAGGGAATCGGTAAGATACGAAGGTGCCGGCTGGAAACACTGAAAATTTTAGCGTGTGTATACCGTTAAAATATTATTGGGATTCTGTGAAGACTTCAAAAAAATTTTGATAAATGTTCGACAAGAATTGGTATTGATTAGAAGTTCCACAGATCATAATGCAATTATTACTAGTAAGGCTACAGAAAATCCAACAATTGAACTAACTAAAGTTTTCAAGTAGCCGATGTGGAAAATCTGCGTTTATTAAAGTACATTGAAAAAGGACGAGAATTGGAGATTGCGTTTCGTAGTTGGGAATTGCACGAGTATCCCGTACTACAAGTAACAACTAGACACACGTGGAACGTAAAAGCGACAAATCAGTTGGAAAAACCTCGCTTCATAATTGTAGGTCTTCAAACGGCTAAAAAAAATCAAATCTCTCAAGATGCTAGTCACTTTGATCATTGTAACCTGATAAACATCAAGCTATATCTTAATTCAGAAGTGTATCCGTATGACAATTTGAATCTTAATTTTGATAAAAAACATTTTACTATTTTGTACGAAATGTATACTCAGTTTCAACAATCCTACTACTACAAACATTCAATCGAACCATGTTTGACTTTGGAAAAATTTTAAAGTATAGCTCCATTGATTGTCATCGATTGTAGTAGACAAAATGAAAGTTTAAAAAATGGAACCGTTGACATTAGATTGGAATTTGAAACGGACAAAAATGTTCCTGCAAATACAACAGCTTTCTGTTTAATTCTTCACGATCGACTAGTAAAATATTGTCCACTTACAAATGTAGTTAAAATTTTGTAAAAATTAGTCAAATACTTAGAAATAATGTAATTTATGTAATTTATTTATTTTTTAATTAATAACTATAAATAAACTCTAATTCTTCTTTTTATATATTACCAAGACTCCAAGTCGTTCAACAAATGTTTTATTTTTCTTATCTGTGTACAAAATGTTGGAGAGAGACAGAGAGTATATTTTTTACTTTAAATGTTAGACGAGAGAAAGTTTCAGTATTGTTGGAAGTGTCGACAACAAACTTTGTGGTTACTAACAGAAGAATAATGAACAACAACCACTTTAATTTTAAGTAACTTTAAGTATTCTCGTTAATTTTCTTAGTAATCAATTGCGTAACGATGATGGCAACCACAAAATTTGAAAATGTTACCACCACAGAAGCCTACAACGTATCTGCACTACTCGAGTCATGCAAACAACAACACAACAAATTGAAATCTGACTATAATGTTTTATACGATACCAATTCGATAATGTATAAAGAATGCACCGAAAGACTGGATTCCTATATGGAAATGTACGATAAAGAACTACAAGTAAACAATTTCTGTATGGAAAAAATCGATCAATACGAACAAAATTCTATGAACCTAAGTGGAATCGTTAACGCTACAAAATTACTTAAGGAAAACATTCAACTTGAATCATCCCTACATCTTTTGCAAAACACTTTAAAAGAAAAAAATAATCTTTGGGAGAGTAAAATTAAAATTGCTTGTTCCTTAATCGAAGAGGGCAAACAAAAGATTTTAGATTTAACCGACAAATTAAATTTTTTAACGCATGAAAAGACTCTCGAGGTTAAGAGATGTGATCACGAATTACAACAACAAAATAAATGTTTTGTAAATCTAAATGATTGCGTCGAAAAAGAAGACATCTGTCAAGACCAAAAAAATAGATTTGTAATTAGACTTAGTACATGCAGACAAAACCAAACTGAAAAGACGTTTTAGTATTTAAACACACAGGTTCAGCTTAATAACATTCAGTTTGTCTCAAACTTTGCAAGATGAAGTTCATCGTCGTAGATCTTCAAGGATATCATACTCCTCCCGAATTTCAAGTTAAAGAACTATCAACTTTATGTGTTTAAACCAAAAACACCGCTACACTTGCTAAATCAAGAAGAAAATAAAAATGCAAAAAACCTATTCAACAATCACATCGGAATTCATTACGATAGTGGATTCATCATTTATAGTATACAACATTTTGTCAAAAGAACTAACAGACGTTGACAGAATTTACGTAAATGGTTTTGAGAAACAAGATTTTCTGTTGCAGTGTATCATTCAACACATATCTATCTCAATCATACCACATGTAATTAATTTAGAGTCCGATCCAAACTGTCCGAAATTAGAAAAAAGCCAGATTGTTTGTCGATACCATGAATTAAATAAATGTGCTTGTAGTATCAATTTTGCTCGTACTATTTACAGTTATATAGATGGTTTGTTACCACAATAAATTATGTATTTATGTTATCAATAAAAATATATATATATTTATATGTGCTTTATTTCTTGTGATGATGCAACACAATTTCTCGTTAAGCAAAACATTTTCAATAATTCTAAAAAAATTATCCAGTAAACATGTTTATTTCCAATAATTGGATTGACGTCATTTGTTAATTAGATTTTTTAAAAGAATTTCTCAAGTAAACATGTTTATTGCACTTCCAATAATTAGATTGACATCATTAGACTTATGAAAAAATTCTTATTTCAACACGATAATTTTCAACGGCCTCTTCTGGTTATTGTCGACGACTTCTTCGCGGCAAGGCGAGGCTAGGCTCGTCACACCTAACCAGGTGTTCTCTCTCTGTGTCACCAGCATTCACGACATGGCACATTTTTTCAACAGCCTATTCTGGTTATTGTCGACTTCTTCGGCGAGGTGACACAGGTAACCTGCTGGTGCGACACTTCGCAGGTGTCACCACTTCTTCGGCAATGACCTTGAAGACTTCTTCGCACAACTGCTCGTGGAGGCCACCCCACCCCTATACGGGGGAGATGCGGATGGACAGGGTTACCAAAGTGATCCAGTATCCCTATAGCTATACTACTGTGATCCTTGCAATTGTAGAAAAAATGTTACAATTTAATAAATCAAAATGAACGTTATCAAATATTTGAGACATTCTGGAAAAAGACCCACAGTTGGCAACAAAGACGTAAATTTTTGGCACAAAATGTAGAGTCTCGCCAAAATTGAGAGACAGAGATCCCGAAATGGAAGCCAGTTAAATAGAAGAAATCTAAGGTGTCAATATTATCTAAACCTTGGTGTAAATCCCATCGAGGTCTGTAAATTAATGTTTCTGAATACGCTTTCTATAAGTGAGAGAATTATTCGTAGGACTTTAGCTAAGAAAAATGACTCTCCAGGAGAAATAATACTTAAGCTTGATGAAGTGACCATCGCAAAAAGGAAATTAGACGATGCAAGCAGAAATCTCGTTTTGGATCATATTAATTTATTCCCTAGAATGGATAGTAATTATAGTCGGAGCCATTGAGAACGGAAATACTTAAACCCAGAGTTAAATATTATAATAATGTAGAAATTATTCCCCAAATGGTGCAATGAAAAACATATATCTCCTGACAAAATTGTGAAATCTAATCTGTATAGATTTACATTTTGCAATGAATTTAACATAGGGTATAAATTGCCAAGATTGGATACTTGTGAAGAACTAAGAGCATCAATAGAAAATGAAAAGACGGAACACTTAAATAATGCAGAAATTAGATATACTATATAAAATAGACAAAGAGAGTGCCAAGAAGCATGATTTACATAAAAGAGTATAATGATTGACTTACAAAAATGTCTACCGACACCATTACTAACTATCGCAAAACCATTTTCTCTTCGACAACTGTGGATTTTTAATTTCTTCATTTGTGATAACACACCTGGAGAAAATCATTGTATGATGTGGGAAGAAACCATATCTGAAAGAGATCGCAATCAAGTTGCGACTTCTTCATTTATGTGGATTGAAACTCTTCCACCACCATATGGTCAGACAACTGCGCTGGTCAGAATCGAAACTCGAAAGTGAACGATCTACCACCGATTCCTCCCTAAGTGGCGATGGCGGCTCGCACAACACGGCAACGCTGCCTTGCGGGCGCTGCCTCGATCGATATACGTGTCGCATAGGGACGAAAGCAACAGATTTTCAAGATTTTTTATGAATCGGTGGAGGACTTATTATGCACAAGTAGAGTGTGTCCCCGGATTGCTTTGACGACTCTTGTAAATGACAAAAAAAATGTTTGAGTTGAAATTTGATCTTTTTGGGTTCCATTCTGCTTGGTTTGAAACTAATTTGTGACATAATTTTACTTAAAAAAAAAACATGTATGCCCTGAAAATTTTGAAAAAAATATTTTTCATATCGGTAAAGTGCCTTTTTTGTACGTTTTTCGACAAATGTTTTTTAAAGGAAATTTGTTCCGAACGAAAAACTGAGAAGGTTTGCAAAATTTCGATTTTTTTTTAAAAGTGTCATTTCTGTAGCTTTCACGTCAAAATGGGATTAAGAAAACTTGTTCATAATGAAAAACTGGGTAGGTGTGAAGAATTGTAAAAGCCTAGTCCTACTTTTATTTTTTTTCTGCTAAAAACTAAACGCACAAAAATCGAAGTAGGCGTAGGCTTTTGAAATTTTTCACACCTGCCCAGTTTTTCATCACAAACAAGTTTCCTTAATAATATATTTAGATGGAAACTACAGAAAGGGCACTTAAAAAACTGAAAGAAGGTCAAAAATCAAAGTAGGCCTAGACTTTTGAAATTTTGCAAACCTACTCAGTTTTACATTCAGAGCAAGTTTCCAATATAACATTTTGTTGCAAAACCTACAAAAATTTTACCATTGTGAAAAATTAGTTTTTTTGAAATTTTCATGGCATACGTGGAAAATACATTAGTTAAAGGGACCGGATATCTTTCCTTTGGATATCTGCAGCCAGCCAAAGCTTACAACAAACAGATTTTATTTTGTTTTGTTTTGGAGATGATATTGTCTACAAAATCGTACAGGAAACAAATTGCAACTCTCAGTTGAGTGTTTCCCGAAGAAGAATGTGCTAAGAAAATTCGGGCCATGCAAACCATAAGCTTGTCTTAAAAGCAATGTCTCCGGATAAATTTGAATACATAATGAGCAATATTCATCTTTCAGATGGCCCTTGATAAGTCTGATATATTTGACGAGGTGAGAATTTCAATCATCTAATTTTTTTTTAGAAAATGTGTCCCCCGAACAGCATCATAGTATCGATGAAGCCATGGTTCCCTATAACGGACGCCATGGCTGCAATCAATATATTCATGGAAAACCAATTTGGTATTGATTCAAACTTAGGGTAGGCACAAATCGTCTTGGATACATAAATTGGTTCAAACCATACCAAGGAGCTGCAACTCATGTAAAAGAAATATATAAACCATTAGGGGTTGGTGGATCGGTATTACTTAGTTATGGTGATCAGCTAAGAAGCAAGTGGGCAAATCTGAGATTCCACTTCTTCTTTGATAATTTCTTTTCGTCTCCTTCTCTGTTAGAGAATTTGCAAGAAAAAGAAATATAAGGTGCCGGAACAGTTCGCGTAAATCGTACATCAATGTCTGTTTTGCAAGATTCAAAAGGTATGAAAAATGAAAAACGTTGCAAGTTTTATTATGCAAAAGTACTATATGGAAACATGATTTTAATAAAATGGCATGACAACAACATTGCACGTTTTGTACCTACCAAAGGCGGGATTCAATCAGTAAATTTAGTAAAACGATGTTCCCAAAAGGACAAAAAGTTTACATACATAGATCAACCCCAACTTATGAAAATGTATAATAGAAATATGGGGGAGTTGATAGGTCAGACCAAAATATCGTATTGGTATTTCATTTTGATCTCCCACTGCATCGACATGGACATACAAATGCGTGGCATATTCAGAGGAAAAAAGGTGGTGTAATTCAGAAAAAGCATAGCTATTACTTTTCTGGTGCAAAATAAAAAAGGATTGTGTATCAAAAAGGTAGGCCTCGTCAAATGTTGGGATTGAAACGTGACCGCTTGGATCATCTTGCCATGACTCAGGACAGACAGACGCGGGATAGTCAGTGTCACACTAAAACTACGACCAGGTGTAGAAAATGTGATATTGGTGTACATTTTAAATATTTTCTAAAATTTATTTGTGGCGCAAACAGATCCATTTAATTTTTAATTGGGTTTTTCGCCACCAAACTGATTGAAAGACAACTTTTTCAAGTTGCCTCGAAAATTCATAAATTCTTAACACTAAATGAACGAAACGTTAAACGTGTAACTCAAAAAATAACTTCAACAAATTTGTTTTCTGAGCTTTCTGAGGATAAATCTTCCTCCTTTCTCAAAGATCATGTCACGTCAAAGTGAAGTGACAGATTAATAAATTTCAGGTTAAAATGTCATGACAACAGAAACAATAGCCTAGCCACCTGCCTGATATTGTACCCTGTGTTTTATCTAATTATCTATACTAACTTCTCTTTGAATAAGTGGCAATAATATTTTACTGAATTCCACTGAACATTCAGCAACACAGTTGCCCGTATTCCCTAGAATAAATGCAGATTCTTTAATTTTTCGTCTATTTCCTACTTCTTCTTTTAGAATTGGTTTGGAACTATCCCACAATATCCTATGATTGTTATTAAAGGAATGTTCACATATTTTTGACTTCGAAATTTGATTTTGCCTGATATAATTTTTATGTTCTTTTAAACGAACGTTAAATGGCCTACAAGTCTCCCCAACATAGAACTTTCCACATTCACAAGGAATTTTATAAATGCAATTTTTTGAACTTTGTAACTCATTAAATGGTTTTGTTTTAACTAGCATCGATCTTAATGTATTTTTGGTTTTAAATACTGTTCTCACATTAAAACGATTGCCTATACGTTTTAGCTTATCTGACAGTCCAGGAATATAAGGAATTATTAAATTTACTGGTCGGTCCACCAGATTTATTTCTCTAATTCTATTAGCATTGTTATTTTGTTGGCAATCCTGAAAAACTTGCTCAACAAATTCCATAGGATAACTATTCTTCTCAAGAACATGTTTTATATGTTTAATTTCCTCCTCAAATTTTGTGTTATTAGAACAAATCGTTCTAGCCCTGTCATACAAACTTTTAATTACTCCTTTTTTAACACTAATATGATGATTGGAGTTGAAATGGACATATCTATTAGTGTGTGTTGGTTTTCTATAGACACTAGTTTCTATATTATCTGATTTCAGTATAGAAACATCTAAGAAAGGCAATTCATTATTATTTTCAATTTCTAAGGTAAACTTAATAGAAGGTTCTTGAGAGTTTATAAAATTTAATAATGAATTTAACTCATCTACTCCATGTTCTCATATAACAAATATGTCATCTACATATCTCCACCAAACATTAGGTTGGTGAACATATCTAGTCAATTCATTTTGTTCAAAATCTTCCATGAATAAATTGCTTATGAATGGTGATAAAGGAGACCCCATAGCCATTCCAAATTCCTGCTGGTAAAATTCATTTCCTAGTTGAAAATAAGTGGTTTTAACACATAGTGTTGTTAGTTCTAATATTGCATCTATATTCAAATTTGTCCTTTCTACTAAAGTCTGATCACTTTCTAACTTTCTGCGTAAAATATTCAATGATTTGTCAACAGGGACATTTGTAAAAAGACTAACCACATCAAAACTAGCTAATATATAATTATCCGGAAATTGATGTTCCCTAATTTTTTCTAGAAAATGATTACTGTTTCTGATAAATGAATTTGAGTTTCCTACTAACACACTCGATAATATTACAGTTGTAGATATGCCTAATATCCTATATGTAGTACACATTCAAAATCAAAAAACCGTTAAAACTTTTTTGAAATATACAAAAGTTAAGAAACTTTTAGGAATAGGGTGAATGCCCTAGTTATTGGCACTTTAAATATATTTTTGACGTTTTAATAGCAAAGGAGTGAACTGTAGTTACAAGTCAGACATTGTTTGATAGATGGCGCAATCTTGTTTGTGGGAAATGTAGGCGTCTATTCTGTCTTTACAAATGACGTGTGATTGATGACTGCATCCTTTAAAGTAAGTTCCTTAATTTTTTTTTAAGAATGCAGTCTAATGTGCGTTACTAGCAATTTTCTCGTTAAACCACCTCTTTTTTATTGCTTTGTTAAATAATGCTGTTTAGTATTTTCGTTCTATACATATTCGTTGCAAATTCGTTGCAGCGGTATTTAAAAATACAAGGGTGCCGATTACTAGGCCCAGGATATGTACTGCGAGCAATTATCGGCACTCTGTCAATATCTAAAACTTTATAATTAATTAGTAAGTTGCAGTTATTAGCATCAACACGAATACACGCCTAAATCCTGGTTCATGACATTACTTTGTCTTTATCTTTTACAATAAATAGCTAGTTTACGGCTGTGTAGTTTTACTTAGTAGATAAAATAACGAGTTTTGCAGCCAGAAAGGTATATATTAACTTCTCTTTATAATACCAAGCTTTCGGTCTACCTCGTGACCTTCATCAGGGCTAGAAATTTTTTAAATTATTAGAAAATATTGAGAAAAGGTTGAAATTTTACTCACAATTATGTTGAAGTTTTACCAATAATAAAACCAGATAGATTTTAGGTTTAAAAGGGGAAAAAAAAAGGTTTTTACATAATTTCGTGTGAAAATTTATACCGTCAATTTTGTTTGTAATTGTTTTTTTTTGTTAATAAGGTAATTTAGTTTCAAAAAACAAAAGATAAATTTATAATAAGAAAAATGTTTTTTAGGTTATCATCAAAAAGTGTCAGAAAACTTGGTGTGATACAAGGTTAGAAATAACCTTAGTGTGATATAAGGTTATGTTACAACATTCTGGAAATCCAAATTTTTATATAATTACTTTAATTTTAAAAACTTGAACACGTGGTAAATAATGCGAGCATTCAAACTAAACTTTTAGCTTTTATTTTACTTCTACTTTAATTTATTTGTTGGCAAGATTCAACATTAGCTTTAATATTTTTAAAGTAGTCTAAAATGTGCATGTTATTGTGTAATTATACTTTTTGAAATTAGATTAGACTGTTTTGTTGCACAAATCAGAAATAACTAGCTTTGTGTGCGAAATTAAGGTAAAAATTATTTAAAATCATCGCCGCAAAGGTTGTGGACATTAAAAAACATTAAAACGACAGAAAAAAAAGTTCCTAGATACCTTCAAATTGCGCATGCGTATGTGATTCTTAAAGTAAGCTCCTTGAACGTAATACCTAGGTACTTTATTTCTTTAAAGTTGAAGATAAAGTAAAAACTTAAATACAGTGACCGGCAGAAAGTTGGACACAAATGGAAAACTTTTTTATTATTAATTTCTCAGAAAATTTTATTCTTGCTAAAAGTTGGTGCATCATTTCAAACTCAAGACGCACATACCAAAATTTAAATATCTCTTTTTGGATACGAGGTAGATTCAAAAATGTCAAAATAGCTCAAGAGTAAAGTACCCTTATTTTTTAAAATACGGTAAAAAGTTACTTACAAAAGTTGTTTGGAATCAAAAGGGGATGTCAGATTTAAAGTCACAGCCACCTAGTCAAAAAAAAGAAATTTAACTTTTTTTTATTTTTTTCGATCACCCTGTGTATTACAAAAAAACAAATACCGCAAGCGCAACTTATCGTCGGATAACACATGAATTTGTTACTTAACTTTAATTTTGTTCGATTAGCAGCTAGAAAATTAAATTAATCGAAATCAGAGTTTAAAAATATTAAATTCTTGTGTCCATTGAATAAAATAAGTAGTTTTTTGACAAATTTTAATAATAAGTACTTAATTTAAATGAAAACAGTAACTAAAATAAATAAACTTGTCTGCACCACACTATCAAGTACCTAGGTACCTGCTATATTTAAAAGGAAAGTTAAGTTTTACTCTATATGTTCCCCACCGTTTTCTATGCACCTTATTGTTCTTCTGTGCATTTCATTATGCACATTACTTAGCATTTGGGGACTTACAGTACGGATGCAGTTAGTGATAGTCTCTTCGAGATGCGCTATGTCCCTGAATGGTCGCTCTTTATACACTTTTTCCTTCAGATATCCCCATAGAAAAAAGTCCATTGGGGTGAGATCAGGAGACCTCGCAGGCCAAGGATTGACTGAGTATCTCCCGATCCAAGCATTTGGAAAGACTCCGTCTAACCACCTCCTTACTGGTAAAGTGGAGTGGACAGATGCACCATCCTGCTGAAAAAACATATTCCAAATAATCCATTAACGTTGTTTGTAGCATATTTAAATATCTCTCAGAATTTAACGTTTGTCTAAAAAACACGGGTCCCACAATTTCTTGATTTAGAATTCCGCACCACACATTCGTTTTGAAGTAATACTGACCACGACATTCAATTTTAAAATGAGGGTTTTCATCCGCCCACCACCTACAGTTCTGAGAACTCACAGTTCCATTAGATGTAAATATGGATTCATCAGAGTATAGAATATTTTTCGGAAAATTTCCGTCGTCTTCAATTTTTCCTTGGAACCAAAAAGAAAAATCTAAACGAGCATCGAAATCTCTCTCTTCGAGCGTGTGGATCAGCTGAGGTTTGTACGGTTTGAATTTATGTCGTTTAAGTACTCTTCTGATCGAGCGATCTGAAACATTCAACTCGGTTTGCCTTTGGGACAGCGGCATTTTAGGATTCTCAACAACGGAGAGGACAATAGAGTTTGACATGTAAAATAATTCTTCGCCGACAATTATTGTTTTCAAGGCCAACTTTGCAAGAGTTATTATTGGCCATAGCATGGATTATCCTATTAATCTCGTATTTTGTTCGATAGGTACCTCTAAGCCAATTTATTTTTAGTTACTGTTTTCATTTAAATTACTTATTATTAAAATTTGTCAAAAAAACTACTTATTAATCGAACAAAATTAAAGTTTAGTAGCAAATTCATGTGTTATCCGATGATAAGTTGCGCTTGGGTAATTTGTTTTTTTTTTTGTATTACACAGGGTGGTCGAAAAAAATACAAAAAAAGTTAAATTTCTTTTTTTTTTTGACTAGGTGGCTGAGACTTTAAATCTGACATCCACTTTTGATTCCAAATAACTTTTGTAAGTCACTTGTTACCGTATTTTAAAAAATAAGGGCACTTTACTCTTGAGCTATTTTGACATTTTTGAATCTACCTCGTATCCAAAAAGAGATATTTAAATTTTGGTATGTGCGTCTTGAGTTTGAAATGATGCACCAACTTTTATCAAGAATAAAATTTTCTGAGAAATTAATAATAAAAAAGTTTTCCATTTGTGTCCAACTTTCTGCCGGTCACTGTATAAAGATATAAAGTTAGATCGTGAACCAGGTTTAATAAAAATTAATCATCAAACTTTTGCAAGGTATTATGAAGAGCAACGGGTATTGTGTAAAGTGTACATTACTCTATCTCAGATCTTACAATGCCAAAAGTCAAACTTGATACCAAATGCCAAAAAAGATACACAGAAGAAGCCCTCCAGAATGCTTTAAAAGACATTGCAAATGGAATGCCCAAGAAACAGGTCGCAAGGAAACATGTAATTTCCAGACAAACGCCACAATATAGATTAAGTGTCAAATTCAGAAAAATTGGCCATGGTCCAACAACATATTTAACAAGCATAGACCTCGGGCTGAAACCGCGGAAGGCCTATAAACGCCTACGGGCCATACTCCATTTGTTAATAGGCTTTTTCCCACGAACCAAGTTTCAAGCTCCTAAATTGATTAAAATAACAAATGGACAGGTCCAATTCCTCTATTATCTTAAAATTAATCAATTAATCCATTTAGCAATCAAAGTTTTAGGGGCTTGACGTCACTACCCTAGAAAATATTGTCCACGATTGTTATAGTGACAACCAACAGGGAACCAAAACTGCGCAACCATGCTTGCATTTGCCCAGTATCAATTCATTTTGGCAGATAGTGTTTCACAACAAAACAAAACCGGCCAAAACCATGGAATGTATGGAACAATAGCAATATCGGTGAGTAGGACGGAAATAAATATTCGATAATCCGCGAACAAGTGTTTCAACAAGTGGTTCAACAATCAAAAGTACCGATCAAAACATAACCTATACTTGTTCTTTGTTGTGTCCTATTGGACGAACAGCTAATAATATTCCACTTTTCCAGGTCCCAGAAGAAAATAATAAACCACGAAGACAATGAGAAACATTTAAACCACCTACAAATAATAACACGAGCAAAACAAAGGCACTAGGGTACTCGACAGAAGTTCGACTACAATCACACAAATCACTTCTAGCACTAAGACTCTCTCATGCTAGAAAGCACCTAAACATATCACTAAATAGTTATTTTCCAGGAATCAAACACTACAAAGCCAAAAAAATCCATACAGAATCAACGTAACCAATTCTCGAAAGCTACAAGAATCAAGTTGACGACCGAACAAAATCTCCTGAAAGAAGTGAGACTACTAATGACATGGCACTGTAAATAACTAAATAAAATATCTAAAGTGTCTACAATTTTATTTACTTCAGGCAGAACAAAATAACCCGACATTTTTATTCATAATTCAGTGGTCCCAGATCTTCCACCAAATTTATAATATTTTCAACATTTGTAAACGAAAATAACTTCTCGTACAAGACTGCATTTTTAACATCCTTAATCAAATTAAATAATGCCTCAAAATGGCACTATTTGGAAGACCAGTATACACAGTAAATCGTTTGTCATTTCCCTGAATATTCCATAGGTGAATCTTACCGACGTATACTTGATTTTCACTTCTTTTTTCAAGAAATATATTTCCGCTTCCAAAAAAGCCGTTGCAAGAAAAGTTACTTTCGATGCTAATGGAACTGGAGAAAATCTCTCTTGGGAAGTCGAAGCAACCGAAGAAAATTTTTCTTGGAAAGTCGAAACAACCGGAGAAAATCTTTCTTGGGAAGTCTAGGTAACCGGAGAAAATCTTTCTTGGTAAGGAAAAAATCTGTCTTGGGAAGTCGAAGCAACAGGAGAAGAACCGCAACAAAATATGAAAGATTTGAAATTTGCTCACTGTCACTCACACTTTGTCGTTTGAAATGAGCCAGTTAAATTTTCCACATTTTCTTTCGTTATTTAACTGATTCAGAGTACCTGAATTACGATTACGTATCATTAAAATTAATTAAAAGATCCCTTATAACTTGGTGTAAGAAACAAAAAAGTGGAAATTCATTTCTTTTCGAAGGGTGAGATGGTAAGTAAAAATAATACTTATCTTTTTCACGTTTTTCTTTGTTTAGCCACTATAGTCTATATTTTAAAGGTGTAGAGTAATAAATTAAGATCTGTTAGGGCGTCCTAATTTTAGCAAAATTTTAGGACAATAATAGGTAAAAATAAAAATAAGTAGATATTCATACTTAATTAAATAATAAATAACTATGAACGGATTTTAATCCTATAGCCCTTATTTAAAATAAGAACGTAAATACTATATCATACAGGTAGTGGATTAACATTAAAATTTGCTAGATATAAGTCTAAAAATAGGTTAGTAGTAAATAACTAAAGGTAATTATGGGCGGTAAATCGAGATCATTATAAATTGTTCTTACCTAGAACCAAAGAAAATGGTACTACGCAAGTACCATTTTCTTTGCTAGAACTAAACTATTAATTTTATTTCCGGACTCTATTGAGTGTTGAGTTGCAACTGACTTACTTCCTAAGCGTTTATTAATCAGATAAAATGGCAAGCTCCTCATTTTCTGCTGTTAAACGTATTAACGGAATTAATCCAATGACAGTAAATGAAAAAGTAATAATTTTGAATGTACATGATGCGGACAGGAGAATCCAAGCATTGCCGTCGAAGGTATTGTACAAAGGTGTTCAGAAATGACTGGAATTGAAAAATCTACAGTAGGTATATAAACTGCTTCAAGAAAGGAAATCCGAGTAACGTGAAACCTCCAAAGTCATCTTCAGAAAGAAGTAAAATTCATATTGAAAAATGTATAAAAACGGCAATAAGAAGAAAAGTGCATTCGTTCTATTTCAAAAAAGAAATTCCTACCTTGGACAAGCTTATCGCATGCATAAGACAAGATGAATATATTCCTCCAATTAGTAGGCAGAAATTATGGAAATGTCTAAAAGAAATGAATTTTTCGTGGGAAAAGTATATAGAAAATCCCTTTTTAATTGAAACTCAAGAAATTGTGTGTTGGAGAAGGAAATATTTAAGCTGCATTGCAAAGTATCGGTCGGAAAAAAGAAACGTCTATTATTTGGATGAAACGTGGATCAACGAAGGTTACACAGTGGGGAAGATGTGGCAAGATAAAAATGTTACGGGTTTTAGACAAGCTGATTTGGAAGGGTTTTCGATAAGAATAAAAGCACCAAGTGGACAAGGTAAAAGATTAATAATTATCCATATAGGAAGCGAAGAAGGGTTTTTACAACAAGGTTTGATGTCATTTCAATCAAAGCATACAGGCGATTATCGCGAAGACATGAATGCCGGACGTGTTTGAAGGATACTTGAAACAAATGACAGCATTTATTCCACGTGGTTCAATAATTGTTATGGATAACGCAAGCTGTCACTAGAGAAACAGAAAAAAAATCCTAATAATTCATGGAGAAAGGCAGAAATTATAAAGTGGTTGAACGAAAAACACATCGCTTTTGACGATACAATGGTGAAACAGGAACTTCTTTCAGTTGTAAAAATAAATAAGGAACCTTTTGTGAGACTTGCCGTTGAAGAAATAGCAGCCCAGCGAGATATTCTTATTCTGAGACTTCCTCCATACCATTGCGAATTAAATCCAATTCAATTGATATGGGCACAAGTTAAAGGATATGTTGCCAGAAAAAATTCTACATACAAAATGAAAAACGTAAAAGTGCTCTTTGATGAATGCTGATAAATAAAAATAGAAAAGGAAATGTGGGAAATAGATAATGTAGTAGACATAATAATTGAACTGTAGCAGTAGTTTGTTATGATTTGTAAGTAAGTAGAATAGTGTATACTTAAATACTGCTGACCCATCATATTGGGGTCATCGGGCTTATTAGCTAGGCATATGTAGCATTATAGTTATATCAGTCAACATGTACACATATAAGAATATACGAGAGTAATTTGGGAAATATGGAGTGAGTATTCGACAACCAACCAATCCATAGTTACATGGCGACCCTGCCAACCGTGCCAGCCCTGCGAAACCCTGCCAACCCTGCCAGCCCTGCGAAACCCTGCCAACCCTGCCAGCCCTGCGAAACCCTGCCAACCCTGCCAGCCCTGCGAAACCCTGCCAACCCTGCCAATGGTAATGGATGCTGTTAATGGATCACTGAAATGAGGCATCATGGGTAAAACGGTATCGAAGGAAGCCGAGGTTACCGACACTGGGGTGGTAAACTCAAATTTTATTGTGCAGGAGAAAGCAGTGAATGTGCCACTTGATTTACATATTTTAATGTACGTAATAACGATAGCTGTAGTGGTAATGGTAATTCTACAGATAAGGAGAGCTTACCGCAGAGGACTCAAGAAGGAGTTGGGCAAGAGCAGAATGCTGGAAACTCTGGCCATGGATGTAGCGTAATGGAAGCAACGGACAATCTAGTTTTGGATTATACGACAAAGTGGAAATTTTTACGGCGTAAAAGTTAAGATGTGGTGTTGTGAGTTGTGAAAGTGTGGTTTTGTGCATCAACCTTTATGTAGGTGGTTGACCGCAGCGGCACCAGGCCAACGTTCAATGGACAGCAACAGTAAGCAATATTAGCGTTTTTTTTCAATTGCAATAGCAAGCGCTTTATAAACTTTATGTTCTTTTTGTTAGGCATCGGCAATTTTTAATAGGCCATATTATTTAAACATTATATTGCTAATATTGTAAATTTGTATATGTTAATTTGGGTATATATATTTTTATTATTTAATGATACGTTGGGCAGAATTGGAACAAATTTTAAATGATATAAAAACCGAGGTTGTAACAATATCAAAAAGAGTTTTAAAAAAAGAGGTACCTAAGGGTCAATCGGTTAGAGATGAAGTTAGAGATGAGTTACTCCAACGGTATAATAAAACGGTTAAATTGATAGGAAATTTTTGGCCAATTTTAAATGAAAGTCAGCGTGCTGTTGTGAACCAAATTTATATTTTTATTAAGGATAAGGTTGTAAAATCTTTCAATGTATTGGACGTCAATTACGAAATACCAGAGGTATCCTTGGAACAAATTGTAGAGAAAGAGGACACTAATAGCAACGTTCAGGAAAATTTTGATTCTCTAAAATCTAGCTCGCCTGAACTCAAAGACAATATGGCTATGACAGCAGCGGAATTTTTTAATTTTGCAAGTCGAATTCTTCCAAATAGTTTCGACGGCGAAGTGGACAAATTGCAAGCGTTCCTTGATGCATTGTCCCTGTTAAAGGCGAATTCTAATGGACATGCAGAAAATTCTGTAGCTTTCGTTGAAACTAAATTAACGGGGAAAGCACGTGATTTGATTAGTGATGACGATGATTTGGAAACAATTGTCACAAAATTACGAGAGGGCATAAAAAGGGAAAGCTCAAAGTTAGTCACAGCAAAATTATTAGCGCTACGGCAAAACGCCAAGGAAGCGGCAAAATATGCGGCGGAGGTAGAAGCCCTAACTTCGTCATTGAAAAGAGCATATATTGCTGAAGGAGTCCCTCCTACGGTAGCATCTGGTTATGTCACTGATACAGCAGTAAGGGCTCTAAGTAAAAATGCCAGCTCGGAAAGAGTACGCTTCATAATGGAGGCTGGTACATTTTCAACGAGCCAAGAAGCGCTCACAAAGTTTGTGAATGTTAGTACCGGAAGTGATCCACCAACAACAAATATTTTTTACACTCATACTAGAGGAAATTCTAACTTCCGTGGACGTGGACGCGGTAGAGGACAAACGCCAAATTACAATTACCATAATAATGGACGGCAAAATCAAAATCGAGGATATTACCGAAATGGTACGAATGATCAGACAAGGACCTACAGTTATAATAATAGAGGTAGTAGAGGATATGGACAAAATAATTATAATCGAGGAAACCAAAGATATGTCCGAACGTACACCAATCGACAGGAGACAGAAAACGAACGTCAAAATTCGGGAAACGAACAGAACCCCCAGTCGTTGGGGGAAATGTCGTAAAAATTTTTCATTTCGATCTCACATTTTCAAATTTTGTTATTCTTAGAACAGAAATGACCGGCAGTGAAACAATTACTTTTCTGGTAGACACAGGCGCGGACGTATCAATTTTTAAAAGAAATAAGATCAATTCAAATCAGTTAGTTCATTCATATAACGCAAGCATTCTTAAAGGAATTACGAATGGAATAACCAAATCCCTTGGTTCCACATCCACAAACATTTTTATAGATGACTGTGTTATAAAACATTCTTTCCAAGTTGTAGATGGACATTTTCCTATTCCTACAGATGCAATATTAGGCAAAGACTTTATAAAAAAGTACAGATGTTTACTGGATTACGATTATTGGACTATGACACTAAAATTCAACCATGGAGAAATATCTATTCCTATTTACGACAGTCCAGAAAAAGACGTTTTAATTATTCCACCTCGATGCGAAATAGTTAGACAACTAAGCAAATTAAAAAACATTAGTCAGGACGTCGTGGTGCTAAATAAACAAATAGCACCAGGTGTGTTTATCGCAAGGTCAATAGTATCAAAACACTCTCCATTTGTGCAGATTATAAACACAAATTTCGAAACTGTGCGAATAACCGAACCACAAGTTGACACTGTAAATTTAGATATGTATAACATCTATACCATTACAAATGAAAGGATTAATAAAAAATCGAATTTATTGTCAGAATTAAATCAAAATATACCCACGTTTGTGAAAGACGATGTACTAAATCTCTGCAGTGAGTTTGAAGACATTTTTGCATTAAAAGACCAAAAAATTACAACTAACAATTTTTATTCACAAAAACTTAAACTTCTAGACAGGACTCCGGTGTATATTAAGAACTATAGAATTCCAAAAACACAGAAAGAAGAAATTGATCGTCAGGTAGATAATATGCTTCAGAACGATATCATAGAACCGTCATGTTCGGAATACAATAACCCTGTCCTATTAGTACCAAAAAAGTCGGAGAATGGCGACAAGAGATGGCGTCTAGTCATAGACTTTAGACAATTGAATAAAAAACTGGTAGCAGATAAGTTTCCACTTCCAAGAATTGACGACATATTAGACCAACTTGGAAGGGCTAAATGGTTCTCCGTGTTAGATTTAATTTCCGGTTTTCACCAGATTCCTCTGGAAAAAGATTCCAGAGATCCCACATCTTTCAGTACCGACAAGGGATCATTTCGATTCAACCGATTACCATTTGGATTAGCAGTTAGCCCCAATAGCTTTCAGAGAATGATGACAATGGCTTTTGCAGGTGTCACACCCGAACGAGCTTTTTTATACATGGACGACCTGATAGTAATAGGATGCTCAGAAAAACATCATTTAGATAATCTGCGAAAAGTTTTCGAAACATGTAGAAAATTTAATTTAAAATTAAATCCGACAAAGTGTCGTTTTTTTCACAAAGAAGTGACATATTTGGGTCATAAAATCACGGATAAAGGAATCCTTCCAGATGATTCAAAATACGACATCATAGATAGTTATCCAGTACCAGTAAATGCTGACGCTGTGAAACGTTTTGTAGCTTTTTGTAATTATTACAGGAGATTTATACCTAATTTTGCTGAGATCAGCGCTCCACTTAATAGATTAACTAGGAAAAAATCTACATTTTCATAGACAGATGAATGTCAAATGTCATTTGAAATACTAAAAAGATCACTGATAAGTCCAAAGATCCTTCAATACCCGGATTTTAGCAAGCAGTTCATCCTAACAACAGACGCGTCTAAGGAAGCGTGCGGAGCAATTTTATCGCAAGATTTTGACGGTAATGACCTACCAATTGCATATGCATCCCGCTCATTCACTAAAGGAGAAAGCCACAAATCTACCATAGAAAAAGAATTGGCGGCAATTCATTGGGCGATTACCTACTTTCGGCCATACCTATATGGGACAACATTTTTAGTAAGATCAGATCACAAGCCGTTAGTATATTTATTTGCTATGAAAAACCCAGCATCTAAGCTAACAAGAATGCGTTTAGACCTTGAAGAATTTTCTTTTGAGGTAGAGTACATAAAAGGTAAACAAAATGTCGGCGCAGATGCATTATCACGAATAAGTATAAACGAATTAAAGGATATTCATAGAAACGCTGCTCAAATTTTGGCAGTAACGTGTTCTATGACTCGAAAAGTCGAAAATAAAACAGAAAATGGTGAAAATATTACATCACCACCCAGTTGCAAAGTTTATGAATCTCTAAGCAAAGGAAGTGAATTACTTAAAATTCCTACATTAATTATTCAAATAAAACCAGCAAGTCTAAGGATAATGTTGGTATATAAAAAAAGAGTGAGCGCTCAAAAGACAATCACAATCATTAATGGCATTATTCCATTAGAGGACATAATGTCTCAGCTTCAAACTATAGCGAATGATAGTGGTTTTAAGTCTGTAAAATTAAGAATGGATAGTGAAATATTTCAATGGTGCACCAAAGAAGAATTCAAAGAAAAAGGGCAAAATATATTAAAATCGCTAAATATTATTATATATGATGAACCGACATTAGTCACCCAACAGGAGGAGAAAAAGAAACTAGTTTCAAAATTTCATGATGATCCAATAACTGGCGGACATTGCGGACAAAAGCGTCTTCTGAAAAGATTAAGAATGTACTACAAATGGAAAAATATGTCCCGTGACGTAGCTAATTATGTAAAGAACTGTCAACAATGTCAACTAAATAAGATAAAAATAAGAACTAAAGAACCTATGGTAATTACCCCAACACCACAGGTATCGTTTGACATCGTTTCAATTGATACTATCGGACCGTTCATGAAAAGTAATAATGGCAACACATACGCTGTAACAATTCAGTGTGAGCTGACCAAATATGTTGTTATAATTCCTATACCAGATAAATCGGCGGCAACAGTAGCAAAGGCTATAGTAGAAAATTTTATTCTGATATATGGTCCTATGGCTGAAATAAGAACCGACATGGGAACGGAATATAAAAATCAACTATTCGAAAATATGTGTAAGTTGCTGAAGATTACTCATAAAACGTCCACACCGTACCACAGTCAAACAATAGGTGGTTGCGAGAGAAATCATCGAGTATTCAATGAGTATATCAGAATGTATATAAATGATTCACCAGGAGATTGGGAAAATTGGGTAAAATATTATACATTTTGTTACAATACTACTCCCAGCTCATACCATAACTACACTCCTTTCGAATTGATATTTGGCAAGAAGGTAAAACTGCCTGAGACTCTACTTGGGTCAAGGGTTGAACCTTTATATAACCTCGAAGCGTACGATCAGGAATTACGCTATAGACTACAACTAGCCCACAACCAAACAGCAAAATATTTACAACAAGCCAAATTAAAACGAAAGCAAAGGTACGACGAAAAGACTGAGGAATCAAGATTAAAACCGGGAGATAAAGTAACAATCTCTAATGAAAACAGAACTAAGTTTGATCCTTGGTATCGTGGACCTTTTGTTGTTGTAACTACCGAGGGAGTTAATTGTAAATTGTTAGACAAAGATGGTAAACAAATTATCATTCATAAAAATATAATTCAACCATATAATTCTGCTTAATTTGTTACCTACTTTCTACTTATTTGTTTACTGTTATGTTTATTATTATCTCATAGTATTACGAATACGAATAATGTGCTTAGGTATTAAATAACTCTAGAGCGCGCGCTTTACTAGGTATCAGGTATCACTAGGTTAAGGTCATGATAGTATAGCGTAGGTTAGTCTTTATACAATAGGTTTTGTGTTTTGTCTATTTGGCAAATTATAAATTATTTAAATTGCTGCTGCATCTTGAATTTGTTTTAAGTTTTAATATTACATTTCTGGTTAGATTTACAGAATGTTCCCCATTACTGGCCAGAATGGGGTCCATTCTTTCCAAAGGGAGAGGTGTAGCAGTAGTTTGTTATGATTTGTAAGTAAGTAGAATAGTGTATACTTAAATACTGCTGACCCATCATATTGGGGTCATCGGGCTTATTAGCTAGGCATATGTAGCATTATAGTTATATCAGTCAACATGTACACATATAAGAATATACGAGAGTAATTTGGGAAATATGGAGTGATTATTCGACAACCAACCAATCCATAGTTACAGAACCATTGATTATATCATCGCAAGGAGAAGATAGTTCAACAGATGACGATGAAGAATATTGTTTTTTAATTAAGTCATATAAATGATGTATGATCTATAATATTAATAAATATATGTTAATTAAATTATTGAAATATTACAAATATTTTATTTGCAGATTATGCTGACCTTTCCTACTGCCCCCAACCGCACTTCTATTCCAATTAAGCTTATCTGGATTGGCTTGATTTGCATAAAGATAACAACGGAGAGTCCATAAACGACCCTTACTGGCCGGTTCAAAACTGCTAATCGGCCTTGGTACGGAGGTATTGTGCCAATTAAACTGTCCATTTCAATAGATCAGGCTGTTTAGGTTTTGAATACATAATGAGATTTTATGACAACATACAATACAATAATAGTCGTCATTAACCCCCGTACCCCACACAAGGCGCGTGGTTGCTTCTGGGGTACTTACCTATTTATCTACTTCTAGTTTTTAGAGTAATATGTGGGCAAGAATTATAAACCTACAACTTACCAGAACAGTTCTTAAAATTTCATGTAAACATAAGGGCCACCCAAGATCCAAGGCACTTTGAATTTGTACCTATTACTTCTCACTTCAAATAGTCATCATCCTTTGTATTCCTGCTGTACACATTTCGGTAATTTTCTGTTACACGCACATATGACCGATTTTAACAAAATTTTATACACCATACCTATATTGAGGCGTAGATTACGAAAATCAAAACGAAATTTGGGGCTGAGGCTTAGTTTTCCAGTTACACCTTTGTAAAATCGCTGGTTTCAGGGTACTTGTTTTACAAGCCGCCTGTATTATTTGTATTTGATATTGTTTGGACTTCGATCAAAGGTGCCAGTGCGGTCCTATGTTTTCGGTCATGACGGAGTCGACTCGGAGATTCGATGGGAGAGATTGCGCAGTAATATGATAGAAACGCATTGTACTCGAAACCTGTTTGTATGCCGTTGTATAGTAGAAATACAACTGTAATATCGCAAATCCAAAGTTTTAATAAAAGTATTACACAACTAAATCACACGGGCAAGATCCCGTCCATTCGAGACGGAATTTTTACCGGCAAAAACGCGAGACACGATACGCGTGCGAAGATAACCCAAAAAAACGCGAGGACAAGGATAAGGTGGCGATGGTAGTGAACAAAAAAAGCAGAAATTCGACGTAGAAAGCTGTGGACACAAATACCAGATAAGTCTCCTTCCTATTCAATACCCATTACACGCCGTTTTGTTACCAATTGAATTTGAAATTCTTAACCGAAAAATAACACGAAAATAAACTCAAAAACATGCCGAATAAAAACGAAAACGCAAATCAACCAAACGAAAATCAACTCGAAATCAAAAACATGACAACAAAGCGAGGTGTATACAAAGGCTAAGTCACTCGATTCCACACATTCTTAATAAATTCAAGGAAAGTGAAACAAAAGATTAGTCAGTTAGAAGTGAGATTGCAAAAAATCGAAGAAACTTGGTCTAATTTTCAAAAAATTCAGACTGATATTGAACTTTTGACCGATGATCAAACCCAAAGCGATGAACGTGAGTTATTCGAAGAATCCTTCTTTACTGTTACGGCGGAAGACAAATCTCTTCTTTGCTTAAGATTCGATGGCAACAAATCGAATTAAAGTATTCCGAACTCTCATTCAGTGGAAACAAAATTAAATGTAAAATTCCCAAATTTAAGTTTGCCAGACTTTGACGGTGCTTACGATAAGTGGTTTAATTTTGCGGATACCTTTCATGCTGTAGTTGATAAAAATCAAGATTTGGCCAAGGTTGAAAAATTTTATTATCTGCAAAGATCCCTAAAAGGCGAGGCAGCAAAGGCTATTCAAGCAATAAAGGCAACAAACGAAAATTATGATATTGCATGGGAAGTTCTGACAAAAAGATTCGAAAATAAACGTGTAATTGTAGATAAACATATTAAATCCATATTAGATATCCCTGTGTTAAAACAAGTGTAACATTCGTTGCTTCGAAATTTGTTGACACTTCACAATCTGATGTACGTTCCTTAAATTCATTAGGGCAACCAGTAGACTCCTGGGCTACGTTACTAATATACTTATGTGTACAAAAACTCGATATGGCGTCAAAACAAAAATGTAAAGAAGTAACAAATAAAATGCATTTCCCTACATTAGACGAATTTATCGATTTTATCACTGAACGATGTGAAATACTCGAAGGACTAGATCAAACTGTCACAAAAGATTCAAATTCAAAATCTCAAAAATATGATTATAAAAAATGCTCGTCCAGCACTGTAGCTCATATAGCATGCACTCAATACTCGAATTTTCAAATTTCAAAAGGAATACGCTGCAGTTTTTGTGGTGAATCTCATTACAATATTCAATGTCCGAAATTCTTAGATATGACACCAGAAAATATATATCAGGAAGCGAGCCATTGTAAAAAGGTCAAAAACAACATAGCACTCTTTTACATGTTGATACACCAAAAAATACAAAAAACTCGAGTTACATAAATGTCCAAAATAACCCGAACTTAAATGTCACCAGAATGTATGAATTATACAGACAAGACATGTTAAATCAAAAAATCCCTGAGAATGGTATTCCCAAAATGAGGTTATACAGTGAAATTTTTAATTCTGAATTTAATTACTCTTTTAAACGCCCTAACAACGACACATGTGACCAGTGTGACAAATCTCTTATAAAACTAAAAGAGTCTCTAACGAATGATGAAAAAACCACCATCCAGAATGAATACGATGAACACGTAAATGAAGCTACAAAAAGATATCATTTGAAAGCCAATGATAAAACAAGCGCAAAAGAAAATAGAAAGCAAAAGGTTATTACGGTCGATTTAGAAAAATGCCTTCCAACGCCTGCATTACAAAATGCTCAGAGATTTTACTTTTCAAAATTGCGGACTTTTAGCTACACCATCAAAGACACATCAAGAAATTGTACAACTTGTTGCAAGTGGGATGAAAGTGTAGCAGGAAGAGGCGGTAACGAAATTGGATCCTGTTTGTTGAAATGGGCACTAACTTCAATAACTGATGATTCAACTGAAGAACTTACCATATGGTAGGACAACTTCCCTTCGCAAAATAGAAACATTAATTCCATTTTAGCATACTTTGCTGTTTTAAAATTATATCCACTCTAAAAATGATTAAGGGATTAACCATAAATATCTTTTGAGAAGACATACCCACCTTGAAGTAGATAGCGATCATTCACTAATAAAGGGTGCTTTTTTTAGAACGTTAAATTGAAATAAAACTTAAAAAAATGTTTTTAATATCCATGAAATTGTCTTTATTTGAAAGATAATTCTTTGGCATTAATGTCTGAATATGATTTCGGGCATATGGCCTCCTCGGATGGCGCGTACATGGCGTAATCTGGAGGTTCAATTTTCACACACTCTTAGCTGTAAATCAGGCTGTATTGATTTATTGGCTTTCCAGTGCTGAATTGTTTCTGGTTTATCGGCGTAGACATGCGACTTTACATATCTCCAAAGACAATAATCTAATGGCGTCGAATCGCACGAACGAGGTGGTCAGTTAAGAGGTCAATTTCGTCAATCGTTGGTCAAAAGTTTCTGTCAGTAAATTAATTTTATCGCTCGCTGTGTGGAATGTGGCCCCGTCCTGCTGAAACCACATGTCTGCAACATTACTGCCTTCCAATTATTGAGGCACGAAAAAGTTAGTGATCATGTCTCTGTACCGCTTGCAATCGCTTGTTGTGTGTCTTACGGGATGCGTATTGTGTATTATCGTTTAGGTTTAGAGTAGGTAAACGTATTGCGAAAACGATCCATAGTTTCTTGATTCAATCACTCTGAAGGAAGATTATGAGCACCATAAAACTCACAATGTGTTTCTCGAATTGAACCATCTTTTTCAAAATAATTTTGAACAATTTGCAAACGTTGCTCCGGCGTCAGTCTATTCATGATAAATTGCCAAACCAAACTGATTTTAAAAAAAACGAGAACTATAAAATCAGCTGTCGCAGGAAACAGTGTTGCCAATTTAAAGTTCTCCGCCTCTAAAAAACACCCGTTAGAAAGGGAACGTGGGACTGGCAGCAGATGGTCCGACTGGCTAGTACCAAGAATCCTTTTTCCGTCGTTAATGTGGAGGTGTCTGATTTCAAGAAGTTTATTACTTTAATAATTGAAGGAGCCACTGCACCATTTTTGCAACGAAAAAAATTTGCGAGTGGGAAAGACTTCAAGATATCACAACTAGTTCATATTCAAGTAAGGTCTGACCAAATGGGTATTGTTTTCTGCAAAAGCAGCTTCGACCAAACGGTGTTTGAGAGCTCGATTTAAATCGAACCTCGCGAAGAGCAAGTTTCCCTGATGAAATTCAAGCAATTCGAAATTTGCCCAAACCAATAAGCCGCAAAAAATACAATGATCTGCAAAATTTATTACAATGGGTCCCCAAAATGTTTCATAGTTTTTACAAAAACTTAGTTTTTACAGATAACCAGGAAAATGATACGGGTGATAATTAGTGTATTACCTTACTTTCACAAAGTTTAAAAAATAAAGATTTTTAAACCTGCCTACTCTCTTTTTTACCTTTAAAAGACCTAGAAAAGTGGTGTGCTTTGAGAAATATGTAAAATTATTGGGTGTTCTTACATGATAATCATTTATGGCTATTTAAAAACCATTCTGGAACAATTGGTAATTTTATTTTTGCTTGTAGTCTTTTAAAATATTATTTTTTTTCATAGTTTGACTATACAGGGTGTCCCGGTTGTAAATGTCATAAATGAAAACAATGGTAGGAAAACTAATTTTAAGCATAAAAGTTTATATGTACATATGCCCTAAAATGAATATTAAAAAAGTTAGAGGGCGTTAAAGTTTTATAAAAAATATAGTTTTTATTTTCTTATTTCCTACGTTTTAAAGATAACTAAACAAAATTCGGCAGACATGTCACATTGACGTAGAGCCATAAGAGTAAAAAATATTAAGCTCCTAATATAACCAGTGGCGGAGATACGGGTAATTAGTTAGATTAATTTGCTAAGAAAAGTATTACCACCCTGTACAAAATTAAAACAGATATTTTTTCCGAAACGGGCATTTAGTTTCAGACAAAAAATGACTATTGACAAATTATCGTAAAATGCTTAGATTTTATGTAAAATGCAAAAATAACAACTAACCCTCCCGAAATAATCTATCGGTCGCTGAACAGCGAAAAATGATAGTTCAAGTAAAAAAAGAGTAAAGGCATCTGATTTATAGTTCTGTTATTAATTTAGACGAACTTTTTCAATAATATGAAATATTTGCAAAAAAAATGCACGAAAATATTTCTCTATTAACTCTTACTGATGTTTTTTTACTTGACATAGAAGGCCATGGAAATATTGTTTACTATGAATTACTTTAAAATGACATTTGAGCGCAACATATTGAAGATGCCGTATCACTTTAGTAATGAAGAGTATGCTGATATACTTTTTGTTTACGGGTTTTGTAATGGAAATTCTGCAGAAACAGTTAGAGAATATTGTAGAAGATTTCCAAATCGCCAGCTTCCAGATCGCAGAGTTTTTGTAAATGCTTATCACCATGTTCTGCGCTACGGTTTGGGATATGCAGGTGACAGAAGAAATGAAATTGGACAACAAAGACGAGTAAATCTTAGACAACAACGACGCATTTTAAATGTTTTTAATGGAGATAACAGTTTAAGTGTACGCACAGTAAGTCCACAAATCAATGTTCCAAAAACCGTTATCTGGAACTGTTTAAAAAGAAACAATTACAAAGCATTTCATTTACACCCAGTTCAAGCTTTGCATCCTGGGGATGAAGACCGCCGGTTGATGTTTTGTACATGGCTTCTTAATAAAATAGAAGAAGATCCAGATGCCTGTTCAAAAATATTATGGACAGACGAATCATGCTTTACTCGAAGGGGAGTCGTAAACTACCATAATTTGCATAGATGGTCTCTAGAAAATCCTCACGCTGTTCGTCCACGTAACTTTCAAGAAGAATTTAAGGTAAATGTTTGGATGGGTGTTGTTCAGAATCATGTTTTGGGACCATATTTTTTACCAGACAGACTTACAGGAACAATATTCCTAGAATTTCTTCAGACCAATTATGTGGACTTTACGGAAGATATTCCCTTACATTTAAGAAGGGAACTCTATTTCCAATTGGATGGGTGCCCAGCGCATTATGCAAGAGACGTAACAAACTGGTTAAATGCAAATTTTAATAACAAATGGATTGGACGGGGTGGGCCTGTGGCGTGGCCTCCCCGTTCGCCTGACATAACACCTCTCGATTTTTTTGTTTGGGGTTATTTAAAAGATAAAGTTTATGTTACTCCAGTAAATACAAGAGATGAATTAATCCGCCGGATTGAAAATGCGGTTCGGACAATTACACCTGTTCAATTAGCAAATGTAAGGCACTCGATAATTCGTAGATGTCAATTGTGCATAGAACAGAATGGTGGTCAATTTGAGCAACTTTTGTAGTAGGTAGTTCAGATCATTTTTGGATAATTTGTTGTTGTTATCTTTATAAATTAAAATACCTAAATTGATTTTTGGTTGAATTATCATTTTTCTGCCCTACCTAACCGATAGATCTTTTCGGGAGAGTAAGCCGTTTTACACAAAATCTAAGCATTTTACAATCATTTGCCAATAGTAATTTTTTGTCTGAAACTAAATGCCCGTTTCGGAAAAAATATCTGTTTTAATTTTGTACAGGGTGGTAATACTTTTCTTAGCAAATTAATCTAACTAATTACCCGTATCTCCGCCACTGGTTAATTTAGGAGCTTAATATTTTTTACTCTTATGGCTCTCCGTAAGTGTAACATGTCTGCCGAATTTCGTTTAGTTATCTTTAAAACGTAGGAAATAAGAAAATAAAAACTATATTTTTTATAAAATTTTAACGCCCTGTAACTTTTTTAATATGCATTTTAGGGCATATGTACATATGAACTTTTATGCTTAAAATTAGTTTTTTTACCATTATTTTCATTTATGACATTTACAACCGGGACACCCTGTATACTATGTCCACTGTTTAAACACTACTTTTAGGAGTAACATGTACTAAGTCCACTTTAAGCCCTTTGTAATTAAAATTTTGGTAAATTAACAAAATTGCCAATGAGTCTACTGTATTCAACCTACTAGTACCTGCTATGAAAAACATACAATTATTTATGAAGAATGAGGTGACAAATATTCGATTATTATTTCTTTATTCTCAGTTCCTGTAAAATTTATATATTGTGACTTAGTACACTTTACTTCTGAAGTACAGAATTGGGAATAGTCAATATAAAATTGAGAATAAACAATTTAAAATCGAGAATATTCAATATTAAATTGAAAATCAATAACTTCATGATATAAAAACACAGAACAACTCAATTTGTTAACTAAAGTTTATAATATTAAGCAAAATTTCGGCTGCCTGGTAAGGTTCAAAAAGACTTGGCCAGAAATCTTAGAAAGAAGACAAAGACCAAATCATTTATCACAAACTAAATTTAGCTTATAGAAATTAGAAAGTATAAGTAGTGCAAAATAATCATAAAGAATAAATTAACTGTAGCGAGTTGCACCAGATTTATAGGAAATATACAGAGATACATATACCAGAAATACATGGATTAAATATATGGAAAAAATATAATTCAATAAGTAGGTACGTATCTGCCGTCCTAAGACAAAAGGTCGTAAGGGACGAAAAATCGGATTTTAGTAGTTTTGCATATTTCGCATCTATTAAGGAAAATCTATCAACTTGCCAAGTCAGAAAGTCGTATGTTCGGCCTAAATAGGTGAAATAACAGATTGTATTTGTCGTATCTTTAATATTTTAAACGATTACTAAGTCAAAATATCCTATCTGTTCTGTGCTAAGCCAAATGATCGTATCTGACATAAGACATTTTGACTTAGTATGCTTTCAATAATTTGAATGTGAATGCATAGTCTAAATATCATATTTGCACTATTCTAAATCAGATACAACTTTTGGACTAGGAAATATAAGTAAAATTTAAAAATTCCAATTCAGTTACGGTTTTTTGACATTAGTAATTCTGAAAGAGTGAGGTTATGTGACAGGTTTACAAACGGCAGTGGTGAGTCAGTACTTCCCAAAAACAACAAACAATAACGTGTTTCCGTTATGAACGTGTAGCACAAGTGTGTAGCCATCATATTTGTTGATTGAAAACTGACATTTTTCAACCGAACTATTACCTACCTATTTTGGTATTTATAGCTGCATATTATAAAGGTAAGAGTATTTTGAGGTTAGTTTTGTTAGATTCTGATATTCATTAACTAGTTACTGTTAATTTTAGTTAGTTTCTAAAAGTAATCACGATTCTTTTGGAAACATGTCTGCCCGATCAAAAAAACTGTTAACATTAGCGTTAAACCAACAACTAGTTAACAAATTTAGAACTACAACACGCAAACGAGAAAATATTAATGATGATCCAGACTTTCAACCATATCCCAAAGCCAAACAACTAAACAGTAAGTGTTGAAAAACGAAAGTATTAAGCAGGTATATATAATTTTTTTTAGGAGAACCACTGTTAGGTATAAGCCATACTTGTTAAACAGATTTACTATATCCCGAAAATCAGTCAAATATAATATTGGATCCTGTAATATATAACAACTGACACAAATTCATCACAAATAATAGTAAAAGAAATTGTGGAATCTATAGTATTGTCAGCTAGATAATTATGAACCGAAAAGTTCAAGTAAGTACATTTTAGTAATTAGAGCCAGAGTCTACTTTATTTTCTAATATAATTAAATGTTTTTAGGTGAGAAAAAATTGAACATTATATCTGATGTTTTGATTCGGGGGCCTACTACGTCAGAAGAATTGGTAAAATACGTGCTTAGCGATATCGTTAATTTAGCTATGGACAAAAACGAAAAAGAGAGGGAACAGAATTATACAAAAAGGGACATATACAAAAAAAAAGGACCTTAAGAAAAAGAAAAAGATTTGAAACTTCTTTAACAGAAAGGAAAACTGCCAAACAAATAAAAAAGAAATTGAAACATATTTTAAGGGAAACGTGTGATAACGGATGTGGAAGAAAATGTCTTCAAAAAATTAATAGAGAGAGACAAACAACAATTCATTCTGAATACTGGAAGCTATCAGATAATCAGCAACGCCAATTTATATTTAGCGCAGCTAAAAACACCTTTAAAAAAGGAGTTGTGTAGGAGAAAATTCTCGTAGAAGTAAAACTGTTAAATATTATTTAAAAGATTCACAGGGCGGACTGACAAGTGTGTAAAAAGTTTTTCCTGAGAACCTTAGGATATCCTTTGCACAATGACAGAATCGTATGAAAGGTTCTTTCGACCCCACCCAATGAACTTATTGTTGCTCCGTTTAAAAAAGGACATCCGTCGGAAAAAAAATTGATAGAACGAGCATAAAAGATCATATCACAATCCGATTTAATATCAACGTTTAACAAATTTTTGTTAATGCACAGTGTCGACGGGCTATGCTATGCAGATACAAAACTCCGTAATTTGAAAAAGTCCAAGTAGTCCTAGTGGATCAAAAATTTATACAATATACGATAAAATCGTACATTTAGTAGCACGTTGTGGGATTTGATCTTTATTTTGATGAGCTTTATATTCAAAAACATCAGAATTAGGTATCCAAGTAATACCTAGTGTTTTTTCACTAGATGCATCTTTTATAACATATTCGTTGTTATTGAATTGTTTTATTTCATTAAGTAAACTTGGGTTGTTGGATTTAAATTTTCGAAGTTCAAAACCATACGAGTTTAAAATAAAACAAATATATTTTTTAATTTGACTTAATGTTTCTACATCATTGGCTTCAGTAACGAGATCACCTACATAAAAATCAGACCCAATTATTTTTGACTCAATGGGAAACTTTTTAAAATTTTCTATAGAAATCTGGAGTAAACGAGTTGCAAGATATGAGGCTGAAGTTGTTCCGTAAGTGACAGTATTCAGTTGAAAATATTTCACAGCATTGTTTGGATCATCTCTCCAAACAATTCTCTGTAAATTTCTGTCGTCAGGATGTCGATACATTTTTGCAAGATCTCCTATTAGAACGACTGCGTGCCTTCGAAAACGAATCAAGATTTCAAAAATATCTCTTTGAACTGATGGCCCGACTTTCAAAACATTGTTAAGTGATAAATTTGTAGAAGATTTGCAAGAAGCGTCGAAAACAACACGTATCTTTGTAGTGGTACTTTCGGGCTTCTCTACACTATGGTAAGGTAAATAAAAAATGGGAGTTTTCGATTTAAAGTTTCGTGAAATCTCAGACAATTGGCCTAATTTTTCATATTCTGTCATAAAATCTCTGTATGACGCAGATAAACCTGTGACTTGTCCAGCCTACGTTCTACTGAACGTAATCTACTAAGGGCAATATCCTCGGAGTTGCCTAATTGCATGTAATTTTCCTTTAATTAAAGTCTAACCAAAAATCTACCATTAACATCGCGCGTGGTTGTTTCAGTAAAATAATTTTCGCATTCTATTTCTTCTTTGCTCATTATTGCTCGTGGATTGAATGCAACTGATTCGATTGCCCAAAACTTTTCTAAATCAAAGTCGCGTGGTTGAACAGAAAAAAGGCAACGTGATTCTGATTTAGAATAGGGAGTAGAATCCAATTGCGGTATCTTGCCTGCTATTATCCACCCTAGAAGTGTGTTCTGTAGAAGAGGTAGTATTTTTCCTAATTTAATTTGACCAGGGCAAATTAAAGCGTAAAATATTTCGGAACCTATCAACATATCTACAGGAGAAGGTTCAATAAAATCTGGATCAGCGAGTATAATATCGGTAGGTATATTTATATTTGAAATATCTAATCGTGCTTGAGGTGTACGTTCCGTGATTTTAGGTATTATAAGAAATGAGAGGTTTGTTTCAAAATCTTCGGTAATATATGTTTCCAAGTCATTTAAACCTTCAACTGAAACGTATATATCCTTTGTACGTACCTTGAACTTTTCAGCTAGTTTTCGAGTAATTTTTTAGTTTTATCAAACACCTCACTAAGTGCTGTTGATAAAAAAAAAAACGAAAGAACGAGAAGGTATTTGAGAATAACTTACAAGTGTTGTTTCTGATATTCGATTAAAATTGTTATTATTCGAGTTATCAATATTTGCGGAAGTCTGAGAACGATTCTGAACCAAACTCGAGTTTGAGTTATTTTTTATGTATTTTGACTTGATTTAAATTGATGTAAAAGAGTTGCATGTTTTCTGTTGCAAATTTTACAACTGCTCGACCTGCATTGGTAAGACACGGTCCCTGTTTTAAACAATTTGTACATAATTTCATTCGCTGCACTTCTGCATATCGAGATTCTGGTGGTAAATCTTTGAAAAGGGCATATGGCTTTATGTGGACTGTATTTATTTCACGACAAAAGTGATCTGGAGGATTTCTTTGATTCCACCGATTTTTTAGAAATATTTGTTTGGCATTCAAGTGTCTCTAAAATTTGGCAGCGTTCAGTAATAAAGTTTGTAAAATCCTTTAGTTTTGGAGCTGATAATTTTGTACTGTATTCTTCCCATTTAGTTTTATTGCCTAAATCCAATTTATCAGTTAATATTACCAATAAAATTGTATCCCATGAATTTACTGGTTCTCCGAGAGATTCCAGGGAAAAAATATTTTTTGTAAGGTGTTTAAAAATGACCAAAGTACCGAATATGAAACCTTAGTCATATTTGCAATGTCTAAAATTTCTCTAATATGTGCATATAGCATATAGCCTAGCCACTTGCTATTGTTTATGTTGTCATGACATTTTAACCTGAAATTTATTAATCTGTCACTTCACTTTGACGTGGCAAGATCTTTGAGAAAGGAGGAAGATTTATTCTCCGAAAGCTCAGAAAACAAATTTGTTGAAGTTATTTTTTGAGTTACACGTTTAAAGTTTCGTTCATTCACTGTTAAGAATTTATGAATTTTCCAGGCAACTTGAAAAAGTTGTCTTTCGATCAGTTTGGTGGCGAAAAACCCAATTAAAAATTAAATGGATCTATTTGCGCCACAAATAAATTTTAGAAAATATCCCCGAGAGATAAGTAATACACGAAAAAATAATATAATTAAAAAACTGCAAGAATTGTCTTTGCCAAAAAATAGAATAAATTTTTGGAAGGAGTTGTCTGAAACTGCAGAAGAGACCGATTTGGATTAACGTTTGAGTTAAGTTTTTTATGTAAAAAAATAGCCAGTTTGGGCCAAATAATAATTATAAATAAATAATGTTTTCCATATTTTAATTATTTATATTTATTTATCTTTTCCTAATTCCAAAATCAATAAGTCCTAACTGGTTGTTTCTAGAACAAAAAGTCCTATCTATTGCAATGAATGAGAGACTGAAAGTATTTAAAGAGTTTTGGGATCTAGGAGATTGGAATCTTCAAACTGCATTTCTACAATCATGTATAGAGCTAAAAGATCCTAGGCGTCCTCTTCGAGAGGCTCAAAATCATAAGAAAGTTTCCACGACAATTTGCCTCACTGGAAAACGTGTCTGCAAAAAAATTTTTTTGTGCACTTTAAACATTAGCAACAAAAGATTTACTAATGTAGTGGCAAAAATAAGTGATACAGGAATTGCACCCACTGACAAAAGAGGCAAACATCCGCCATCCAATAAGTACGATGATTCTGCAAAAATTTTTGTGAAAAGACATATACATTCATTTCCAAAGTTTAAAAGCCACTACACACGCCATGATAACCGAAACAAAAAATATCTTGATTCTTCGCTGAGTGTAAACAAAATGTATGAACTTTACAAAGAGCTATGTATTGCTATTGTTTATGTTGTCATGACATTTTAACCTGAAATTTATTAATCTGTCACTTCACTTTGACGTGGCAAGATCTTTGAGAAAGGAGGAAGATTTATTCTCCGAAAGCTCAGAAAACAAATTTGTTGAAGTTATTTTTTGAGTTACACGTTTAAAGTTTCGTTCATTCACTGTTAAGAATTTATGAATTTTCCAGGCAAATTGAAAAAGTTGTCTTTCGATCAGTTTGGTGGCGAAAAACCCAATTAAAAATTAAATGGATCTATTTGCGCCACAAATAAATTTTAGAAAATATCCCCAAGAGAGATAAGTAAAACACGAAAAAATAATATAGTTAAAAAACTGCAAGAATTGTCTTTGCCAAAAAATAGAATAAATTTTTGGAAGGAGTTGTCTGAAACTGCAGAAGAGACCGATTTGTATTAACGTTTGAATTAAGTTTTTTATGTAAAAAAATAATAATTATAAATAAATAATGTTTTCCATATTTTAATTATTTATATTTTTTTATCTTTTCCTAATTCCAAAATCAATAAGTCCTAACTGGTTGTTTCTAGAACAAAAAGTTCTATCTATTGCAATTTTGCCATTAAAAGTGTAAATAATCATACCTGACTACTTAGTCCAATTGTCGTATTTGTCAAAGTTATAAAATCCTCATTTATTGCTACATTTTTAATATCAAGCTGTTCGGATATAGATCACTTATAATATATTTCGCCTATTAGTACAAAGAGTTATTTTAAATATGAAGACAAAGAGCTCATATAATAATTGAATTCAGAAATCTTTAAATATCTCAAAACTTTGCTTAAACTATATAGATACGACCTTTTGTCCTTGGACGGAAGATATTGTGTGTTTACTTAGATATAATTACTTAAAATATTGCTTAATATGAAGTAGTTGTTTTTCAATTTAATATTGATTATTCCCAATTAGAAATTGTTTATTCTCTGATATTGACTATTACCAATTTGAAGTTGTCTATTCTCAATTTGAAATTGATTAATCCCAATCTGATATTGACTATTCCCAATTTAAAGTTGTCTATTCCCAATTTTAGATTTATTAATCCCAATTTGAAGTTGACTATTCTCAACTTGAAGTTGTTTGTTCCCAATTTGAAATTCATTATTCCCAATTTAAAGTTGAAAAGGTATAGAATTATGTAGCGCTGTATTGTTATCTCGACTCATTAACAGCTATAACAGCTTTCAAAATGTCACTCAATAACGTGTTTTTATGGTGTGATTCGACTATCTCCCTTGCATGGATATCATCAGAACCAAGTGCATTCAAAACTTTTGTAGAAAATCGTATTTCAGAGATTCAGGAATTAACAAAGGACATGCATTGGAATCATGTAGATTCACCAAGCAATCCTGCTGATATAATCAGTTGAGGCATATCTCCACAAATACTAAATGATTACATCTTTTGGTGGTGTGGGCCCGAATGGCTCAGTACAAACGAAAAATTTTGGCCAGCAAATTCCAATGTAAAAGTACTTGAAAACTTACCCGAAACACACAAACAATTCACTTTTGTAGCGATATCCGATACAAATATTGACATATTTGAAGACTAATAGTAGAACCTACAAGCGGCCTGTAGGCAAGATTTGTTTACTGCCCATAGACAATTTCAATTAAATGTGACTATGTGATTGTGCTCAATTCAAGACTTTCATTCCGGTCTTTGTTTCTTGAAAGCTCCTATAGCTTGTCAAGGCCGGCGGTATGTTTGGACTTCGATCAAAGGTGCCATTGCGGTCCTGTGTTTTCGGCCATGACGGAGTCGACTCGGAGGTTCGATGGGAGAGATTGCGCAGTAGTAAGATAGAAACGCATTGTACTCGAAACCTGTTTGTATGCCGTTGTATGTAATAACGCAAATCCGAAGTTTTAATAAAAGTATCACCCAACTAAATCATGCGGGCAAGACGCCAACATATATTATTTATTTCCTCTTCTTATTTATATTTTTTGCTGGGTTTTGTTCTCATTTATAGTTACATGCAATGTGGAAAATTGACATTGACATTTGGATGTGTAAAAAATGCTTAAAAAAACAAAAAAAAAGTCAATGTGGTTTCTGGAAAAGATCGCATAAAACCACATTTTTCAGGGGAATATAAAATTGGATGTAATTGTATTGTTTGTGGGATATTTCTTGTTCTTGGTCAACATTTTTGAAAAGGGAATTACATATATCTTTTGTTACCGTTGTAGATTAGAGCAATTTTTGCAGAGTGGTATTCATTTTATTTATTTATTACATTTGCTAAATTTTTAACAAATCTTGAACAAACCTTTCTATAAAACATATATGGTAAGGGCAAAATAATTGTGGAAATAGTCGAAGCAAAAATTAGTAAACGCAAATATCACAAAGGTCGACTAAGTGACGGTCAAATTGATTTTTGGGAGGACTGAGAGGGAAACAAGAAAGGTGTTTTTAGTTCCAGTCGAAGAAAGAGGCAAGGATACATAGTTATCTGTGATTAAGTAGTATATTTTGTCTAAAACTACCATAATATCGGACAGCTGGACATCTTACAATTGCCTGAATAACGATAGTTATACTCACTTAACAGTGAATCATTCTATCAATTTTGTGGATCCAGAAACAGGTATTTTTGTTAAATAATAATAACGATAATAATAATAATAATTCTTAACCAATAGTGTGTTGTTTTCTCAGGGATATTGTCTTTTCTAGAATTTCAGGGACCTATACTCAAAACATAGAGGGAGGTAAAATCGAATATACCTCGATATGGTATTAGAAAACACCATTATGTTGGATATCTTTCGGAAATTATTTTTAAGATAAGTGTTCCACTGGAAAACAGAACTGAAGAGTTTTTTAGAACGACAAAAACATGTATAAATAATAATGCGGTTTTCATAGCTGTTGATGTTAAAATTATTATAGTATGTATTTGTGATATTTTTAGTAAAATATTTTGCAATTTATCCAATTGTCCAAGGTACAAGACAATAAGACAATATTTTTTTGTTGCAGATGATGCGAAGTAAGCCGCAGCACATCTAGTAACTAATGATGGATGGTCTGTCAGACAACGCCCGGGAATTCGGTATCAAAATCTAGGTTGGCTCGCCAATTAAAACATCATAAATCATCTGAAAAAGAAGAGTTTCAATATTTTGCTAAAAATGATGTCCATAGAGTTTTTAGTGATCAAGATGAAGAACAATTAAAAACCTACCTTGTGCATGCATCTCAAATGCATTATGGGTTGTCAAGAAAAAATTTTAGAGTATTGGCTTTGGATTTTCCCCAAGTTAACAATAAGCCACATCCTGAAAAATGGAATATAAAGGGAATGGCCAGAAAAAACTGGTATTACGAGTTCATGCGTCGCCATAAAGATGTGCTCTCATTACGAAAACCTCAATCCAGTCTTGCCAGGCCATAATGTCGGTGTTTTTTATTGATAAATTAAAGGATGTGTTAGGTCGCTGTAACTTCCCCCCAGAATGTATCTACAACATTGATGAGACAGACCTTTCTACTGTGCATACCCCTGTTAACGTCATTGCAGCTAAGGGCTCGAAACAAGTAGGCCACATGACATCGGGGGAAAGGGGAGTCAATGTTACCAATGCAATAGGAAACAGCGTGCCACCAGCATTCGTTTTTCCTCAGGTACACTTTAAAGATATTATGTTGAAAGGTGCACCTCCAGCTAGCAAAGGTTTTGCTGACATTAGTGGTTGGTACAAAACAGAAATATTTATTTTGAACATGAAACATTTTATTGAGCACGTAAGACCATCTCAAGAAAAACAAATATTAATTGTGCTGGACAATCACAAAAGCCACATTTCTATTGAATGGCTTAACCTTGCCAAGGAATCTGGAATAATTTTACTAACATTTCCACCACACCCCAGCCACAAACTACAGCCCTTGGACAGAGGAGTATTTGGACCGCTAAAAAATACTATAATTCCGCCTGTGATGAGTGGATGTTGCAAAACTGCTGCAAACCGATGACAATGTATGAAGTTGCGGAATGCGCTGGAAAAGCCTATCCTCTTGCATTTACCCCTCAAAATATTATGTCAGGATTTCGAGTGTGTGGTATATTTCCCATCAATGAAAATATTTTTGCAGAACACGAATTCCTTAGCTGTTCTGTTAGCGACCAGCCACCTCCCACGCCAGAATCATCAGCTTCTGCACCCTCTAACAGTGCTAACCAAGCACTTACTAAACTGCAACCACAACCAACCACATCCACTGTTTCTCCTCAACTTATAAGGCCTTATCCTAAGGCTTCTTTGAGAAGAAGAAGGCGAGGTGGTCCAAAACCGGGTAAGTGCAGGATATTGGCAGATACTCCGGAGAAGAAAGAAATGGAAGATACGTTAAATGCATCTGCAACTGCGACCAGAAAGTCTAAGGCCAAACAAGTGAAGAGACAAGTTTTGAAAGAAGATACCAGCACTTCAAAATTCGACGACAGCCTTCCTCAAAGTTCAAACTCTACTAACGATATTGATGATGAGGTTTTTGAACAACCTGAAGACATAGAAGTGAAATCTGAGATCAAAAAGGGCGATTTTGTCCTAGTAAAGGTCCCTGGGAAAAATAAAGAACACTTCTATGCAGCAGAATTACTAAAAGCCGACCAGTCCAATTTTGAAGTGAAATATCTAAAAAGGTGTAGCCATTTAAGTGGCAACAAATTTTCCAATACAACCGAAACACCTTATGAAATTGTGTTTGAAGACATTGTTAAAAAATTGCCAAACCCAATTCCGTTGGGAGCCACTGGTCGTCAAGGGAGATGTCTCATTTTCCCAGTAAATTTTGAATCATATCATATTGAATAACACTTAGATGATTCGAGGTTTTTTTATAAAAAAGTATGTATGTTTAACGCATTTTATGTTTAAAGCGTTTTAATAAAGTTATAAGTTTGTAAGTATTGATTTTTTTAAACAATTTATTAAAAGTTACCATTGTTCATAGCTCGGCTCAAGGCACATTACCTTATGTCCCAAGGTACATGACTATCATGTACCTTGGGACAAATATCAAAACATATATTTTTCTCCTGTAAGCTCCTATAAATGCTTTTTATGCGTTTTAAAGCTATGCACATTTAAAGTGAAAGCCGTGACAGGAATGCCTTGGGTAACAGAAAGTTTATAATTTAAGCAACATTTTTAAAAATATGCATTTTCTAAAAAATGTCCCAAGGTACGGGACTCTCCTATTCCTCCATCCCCGAAAATAATTCTAACTGACTGGATCATTCTCATTAAGTCTGGCAATAATCCGCTCATAATCGGAGGTCCGGCGGGTAAAAGGGTATAAGTCAAAAATTGAGGAAAATGAGATGTATGTACCATACGATTCATGGCTTTTAAATTTAGATTAGGGAACAACGGTATAAGTATACAAGGTCAAACAATTGATTATTTTTAATGTGATCATCCATATATGTCTAAAATATAAGGTTTTATTTTGCGAAAAACGATATATGTACATTTATTGCCTTGTCCAAAAAGATATAAAAAAACATCCTTTTATGAAAAAAAGATACCCGTCTAGCTGATGATTCTGGCGTGGAAGGTGGCTGGTCAGTAACAGAACAACTAAGGAATTCTTGTTCTGCAAAAATATTTTCATTGATGATAACTACACCACATACCTACTCGAAATCCTGACATAATATTTTGAGGGGTAAATGCTTTTCCAGCGCATTCCGCAACTTCATACATTGTCATCGGTTTGCCGCAGTTTTGCAACATCCACTCACCACAGGCGGAATTATAGTATTTTTTAGCGGTCCAAATACTCCTCTGCCCATGGGCTGTAGTTTGTGGCTGGTGTGTGGTGGAAATGTTAGTAAAATTTTTCCATTCCCTCTATATTCCATTTTCAGGATATGGCTTATTGTTAACTTGAGCAAAATCCAAAGTCAATACTCTTGACACAAGGTAGGTTTTAATTGTTCTTCTTGATCACTAAAAACTCTATCAACATCATTTTTAGCAACATATTGAAACTCTTCCCTTTCAGATGGACATGCCTCTTTAACTTATATATTATTGACCTATATGATCTGCAATGCAATGGTGACATTACCAGCTATGTTGATGATACAGCTGTGTTCTTTGAGGACGATACCTGGCGGTCGTTAAGGAACAAGGCAGAGTATGGAATGTCTGTTTTGTCCGATTGGTTCAGTGACAAACTGCTGACAGTCAATTTCTCTAAAACATACTTCATGCCTTTTAGTTGCTATGCCGACACTCTTCCACAATTCAACACACTAAACTTTAACCACAACAACGAAACTGTATCAATTAGACATGCCCACAAACTGAAATACCTTGGAGTCTATTTTGATTTCCATTTAAGATGGAACTATCATGTGGAGTTTTTTTGCAAGAAGCTCCGTGTTTTTATATCGAAATTTAAAATGTTTAAAAAAATCTTGAATGTCAACTCACTTAAAACTCTTTATGACTCCTTAGTTCAAAGCCACTTAATGTATGACATTCTTGTCTGGGATGGAGTGACTAAAGAACACATGCAGAATCTCATGGTGACTCAGAAATGGCTGTTAAAAGTTTTTTATAACAAAAATTTTACCTATCCATCAGACTTGTTGTTCTCTGAAAGTGGTGCCCTAGATCTATGCCAGCTATTCCTTCGGTCACTAGCACTATATCACTTTAAAAATAAACACAAATTCAAACAAACAATACACACATACAATACCCGTCACAAAACTAAAACTACACATCTCCCCCTTTTATGCAAAACAATTTCCCAAAGATCTTCTGCATACCTCTGATCCTTGGTATACGACAGTATACCGTCTGAAATTAGAAATTTAAATTCACTAAAGATGTTTAAAAGCAAGATATCGAAATGGATAGTTACCCAACCAAGAAATTTTGCACATGGAATAATCGACAGAAAGAACACTTATTACCTAGAACTGTAGTCACGCTTACTTGCTTATAATGAGTCTTCATCCCTTTAAAGTGACACTATCTGTTGTTGTACCTATTGTTACTATTACTAATGTTTGTCGAACCCACGCACAAGGTTGTATACCTTCCTGTGGGATCATATTTATTTATTTATCTACGCTACTGTAATCTGTAATTTGTAGCCATATTAATAAATAAATAAATAAATAGCTGATAAATAAATTTATTTATTATTATTATTATTACTTATACCGCTGACCACAAAATAATAAATATAATGTACAACCGTGTGGCGACCTGCTTTCCACCTGTTCAGCAACCCAGATAACACCAGTATGGATGTCTAGGAAGCGGGACCCCGGAAAACGAAAATTAACAGAAAATAACAACGAGATTCTGAATAAATATTCGTTTTTTTTAATGTGAGGTATACTAATTTGCATTGTACCCACATATTGGTGACCCCGACAGGAAAGAATCGCAAAGATAAGATCAACAACAAATACTTCTAAAGTTAGTCAATGGAAGCTTACCAAGAAGCAATGGACCAACTCCGGAAGCAAAATGAAGATCTCAACAGCATCTCTTACAACAGAGTTCCCCCCAAATGAATCAGCCCTCAAAGTCAGGGTCATCGAATGCAAACGTTCTTCGTGTCACTGTCAAGCTTCCTCCCTTTTGGAAAAACAGACCAGCTCTCTGGTTCGCACAGGTAGAAGCCCAATTTTAAATCGCCGGAACTACGCAACAGAGTACAAAATACTCGTATGTAATATCTCATCTGGATGAATGCTACGCCAGCGAGGTTGACGATATCATCAGGTCTCCACCTTCAGAAAATCCCTATACCACTTTAAAAAAGGAACTTATTATTTATCTGCATCTGAAGAGCAACGTGTCCGACAACTTCTAATAGGAGAAGAATTAGGTGACCGTAAACCATCGCAATTTTTACGTCACCTACGATCACTAGCAGGTTCAATCGCCATACAGGATAACTTAATGCGCACTCTGTGGATGCAACGTCTACCAATCCAAATCCAAGGAATCCTGCAGACTCAAGCTGAATTGCCGTTGGAAAGATTAGCAGTTACCTCAGATAAAGTTCTGGAAGTCCAACTAACCACATCTCCGATTTCAATTTCCCAAGCACCTGCAGTAAATGCTTCATCAGCTAACAACTTATTAGCCGACAAATTAGAAGAACTATGTCACCAGCTTACCGCCCTACAAACCGAACTTCAAACTCTGAAGCGTCATCGTCAGCGGTCTAAGTCCCGCAGCAGCTACCAACAAGCGAAAAGCAACAATAACACACCAGTCTTCAATTCATCGAAACAGGTTTGTTGGTATCACCATAAATTCGGCCAAGAAGCTAAAAAACGCAACCAACCCTGCAAATTTGAATCAACAAACTCAACGGACAGTCAGTAGTGGCGACGGCCGACTGTCCGCAGCAAGGAAGTCGTCTCTTCATTTTTGACAAATCAACAAGCAAAATTTTCTACTCGATACGGGATCTAATTTGTGCTGTTTTCCTAGACATTTGGTAAAAGAACGTCGTTAGCAGGTAGCCTACGACCTTCAAGCAGCAAACAACTCGACCATTCACACCTGCTCCAAACATCTAAGCTTAAATTTTGGCCTACGTCGAAATTTTAAATAGATTTTTGTCGTCGCTGATACAGCAGTCCCTATCATAGGCTCTGATTTTTTGGCATTCTATGGACTGCTCCCCGACTGTCGTAACAAACAAATTATCGACGGAATAACTGGTCTCACCACTCGTTGTCAACTTCTCGCAGCCGATATATATATACGATCAGATGCTTGTAATAATAATGTTACCTACCAAATTTTAGATGTTTCAAGCATTTCAACAAGTGGCATAAACGATACGTCAAACTATACCACTGAACATGCTTTCGTTGCTGCTGGACAAGGTGAACCATTTTCGAGTTTAAAATTTTTCAGAAATTTAAACGCTATCTCTTTTTATATAGTATTTAATTGTGACGACTTCCCTGCACCACACATGTCTGCCTTCTCAATAGAATCTGGCTTTCAAAAGAGTAATCCAAGACAAGAAGAAAGTGAAGTGAAAATTCAGGCACAAGTATTGGAAGGTACCAGCGTTTTTGGAATTGAAAATCTGTCGGATGTGAATGAGCCAGTTGATGACTCAGATCAAGATAAAGATTATGTTGTCGAATCAACCAGCAGTCAACAAGATAACAGTGATGTGGAAAATGAAAGGGACAGAAAGAAGAAAAAAGTTGTAAGGGTCAAAATGAAACAAACGGTCCATATTACAGGGGATGTGACATCGTCAAGAACAAACGAGCATTTTCAGTGGCGTACTTACGGGGGGATAAAGGGGATATATCCCCCCCATGGACTACTCGGGCCAAACTTTCCAAATTATCCACTGACTCTATTGATGTAAATGCGCCAAAAGTAAAATTATATTTTTCCCTTTTTCTAATTTTGATTCATGGTGATAGAAAAAGTAGTAATTTACTTTGCGCCCACTACTGTGCGTCGTTGCGTGGGACCCCAGCCTTATGAGCCGAGCGACCGATATCCCAAGCGCAGTTGTCATATCGACAACGCGGCGGTCGGTGCCCGGCGGCGTCCACGCGTCCAGTCGATCCTACCCGTTCGAAAGCCTGAATGCGAATGCGGTGGGGTGCATGATATGACAATGGTGAGGTCGGTGAGCGGCGGACGACGCCGAACTTTGTCGATACCAGCTTCTAGACTGCTTATAGGATCATCTTTGATTCTATATATATATTCTTGGCTCGGCTTTCGCTCGGATTTCTCCGAGGTGTTATAGCGCTCTTTTTTACTTCAGAATTATACTTTTTACAAAATTACTTTTTCTTTGCAGTCGGTCTGATTTTTGAATATTAAATATTTGACAAACGGAAATTTATACTGTTTAGTGTATTTCCCGTTCTGATTTCCCTTTCTAGATGCGGGGCTTCCTTATAGCCTCTTTTATCAGAACCCTGTCGGAACGGAATGCTCAGGCGCCAGTTTTTTAGAGCGGTATGCTCCGCTTTTACCCAGGATAACTTTCGTCAGAGAAAAATAATTCCAGAGTGCAAATGTGGTGTGTTTGAGGGATAGGAGCAAAATTAAATAATATTTCAAGAAATCGTATATTGACTAAACCAAGTAGGTAATAAATTCTTAAATAAATAATACAGAATAAGTCCGGCGAGTCGCGATCGGGGGGGGGGGCACGGGAGTTCTGTAAATAAGAGAAACAACGCGACTTTAGTATTAATCTAGGGTTGCTAGAAGTGGCTTGCTTGCGGTACTTTAAATGCCCTAACGGTTAACGTAAGCAACGGAAAAGCTAGAAGCAAGCTCAAAATATTCGGTTCGGATTCTAGGTTACGGTTAAGCAACGGATTTGACGGCTAGCAAAGTTCGGATAGCTAAGGGCCGCGGTAGGCCGTAGGTTGGGGCAAAGTTCACACTTTTCCCCCTTGTAGAGAATATTCGAAGAGCGAAATTGCTAGCACGTTCCTCGGTTGTCTAACCTGAATTAAATTATTGATAAATGCGTAATTAGCTAAAGTGCCGCGGTAGGCAGAAGGTTGGGGAAAAGTTCACACTTTTCCCCCTGGTAGAGAATATTCGAAGAGCGCAAATCACTAACCTAGAATTTAGCGGGCAAAAGACGGAGAAGCAGGGCCTCCGTGGCTTCCGCAGGCTGTCTTATAGCCGGCAACCACGTGACCAAGCGGCGTGTGGCGGCAGCCCATTGGTCGGCGTCGCCGACGTGAATTCGCAAGCGATCCCCTCTACATCGGTCTCGCTGCGGCGGCTGACATACGGGCAGAGCGGCTAAGGGATGAACCACCCCTGGCGCGCCCTCAGCGGCGGCTTCCTTGCATCGGCGATGTCCTAAATACCCGGTTTCCCAAAAAGAACGGCGCTTCTAGCTGCAATTTGAGTTAGTAACCCGATTCTACCCTTATCCGGTATCCCTCAACCCTTATGGTAACATACGAATTTATTATTAAGCGGCGGGAAGCCGGAAAATAATCAAAACCAGGATTTAATTAAATGCAATGGAACTCTCGAATATCGGCCTACTATGTAGAAAAAGTCATCGGTGTAAATATATAAACTACTACGGCGGATAGCCGGCCGCTGAAAATAGCGCGGCCAGGAATTAGGCGGGTGTAAAATAACAATTAAAACCGGAAACTAGTAACTTCGTTACAGTGTCTCGGCTTTGCCCGTGAATCTCCGAATGAGATTCGTTTTATTTTTTAATTTTTGAAGAAGCTGCAATAAATATTGGCGCCGAAATTAAAATTAAAAGAATAACTCACAGACAAAAACACAGGGCAAATCCTATTATCAATCCAGATTCTGAAACGCCAGTTGCCGACTATTTTCGAACTACCATCTATTTACCGTTTTTAGAATTTTTCATTAATCAGCTGGAGGCAAGATTTACAAATCATAAAGACGTTTTTAGCGGATTTATGAGCTTATCATCACCTTCATCAGTACTATCAATAGGGGCGGCGGTAGGCGAAGCAACTGATTCAGACAATAATGAATATGACAAATTACTTGATTTATATTTACCTGATATTCCCAAAATTATTACAAAATCAGAAATTAAAATGTTGCACCAACATTTAAATAAATGCTCACAAATAAAAAACAAACGTCAGGCATTGGCCTGTTTGGAAATTTGTAGTGAAGACGCCTACCCCAATGTTCACAAACTTCTAAAAATTTTGTGTACATTGCCAGTGTCCACTGCGACACCAGAGAGAACCTTTTCAACATTAAAACGAATAAAAACGTATTTAAGAAATACTACTGCTCAAGTGAGGCTTAATGGACTTGCCATGCTGTCAGTTCATAGAGGAGAACCTATATCGACCGATGAAATAATCGACGACCTTGCTCTCAAGCCAAGGCGCTTAGATTTTGTTTTATAATGTAATATTGTTTTGTATTTTGTTTTTTAGTGTAATAAATTATTGACATTAAAAAAAAATCCCCCCAAAGTGTAAGTCTGGGTACGCCACTGAGCATTTTATATCTGAAGTAAAGAAAAGGGGAAGAAAGGTACACACACAAAGGGGAAACACGGCAAGTTCGAGCCACCAGAAAAACACACAGGAATTTGGGTGAAGAATACCTAACCAAAAGGGCCAAATAATTAAAGAAAAGGTATTCTGAACTACCTACTTGCAGAATGAAATGTAGGGACAGAATTGAAAACTCAAAAAGATTAAATATTTTTAAGAAATTTTGGGGAATTGGCGATTATGAAAAAAGGGTTCTGTACAGATATCAAGAAAAAAGCAAGAAGGATGTAACGAAGTTATCGCGCTTTTTTTCTTAATTCTCCCATCAATAGCAGTTTGTAACAAAGTTACCTCGCTTTTCTCCTTAATTTTCCGTTTGCATATTACCGCTAAGACCTAGTCACAAGTAACACTCCTCGTCATTATTTGCGGGTCCGCTAGTCCGCCCGAACCACCGACAGATGGCGCCAGGGGTCAGTATCTAACCGGCTGGCCCTAGTCTCCCAACAATAAGACTTCGGCCGACCAGACCGTTTGGTGTCTTACGCCGATGACCAATTACGACCTCGGCTAGGCCTCGAGACTCGAGTGGGTCGTGGGGTGTCCGAGCTGGTGCTGGAAGGTGTGCTCAATACTCAAAAGCCGGTTGTAAGGTAGGTGTGCTGGTACTTAGTCCGTTACTATCTCGCTTACGTGCTTCGCTCACGTACCGGAGTGCATGTAAAAGAAAACACAACAGTCTCCGAAAAACTGCATTCGACACGTCGACGCATTTACAAGGTATAATTAAATCACTTAATTGCAAAATATGGTGGAAAATAAATAAATTTATAACCTTATAATGGACTTAACATGTAGCTTTGACTTAATAAACCATTAATGAACCTTAAAAGTTATTAAACCGACTATTAAACAAAATTTACAAGTGAAAACCGAAATATGATTTTTTCTACTGTGGTAATAAAGCCGTTTGTTACGTCGATAGTTAACATAAAGCAGTCTTTACATATAGGTACTTTAGCCTCATCAATGCAAAAGAAGAATGAATTAGTTAAAACTCTGTTTTTATGCTTTTTTCCCTGTAAGGTTGTTTTTGCCTTCAGATGTTGTTCGGCCTTTGACGTTTTTAGCTCGGGCACCAGGAGTGTTTTTTTGGTTCAGAGTTTTTCGAGCCAGGGATGTTGTGCAGGGGGGTGAAATCAAACCAAAGGAAGTAAACCTTGAACTGGAACATATGCTCCAAAATGATATTATAGAGCCCTCTGATTCACCGTGGTCATCGCCTATAGTGATGATTCGCAAGAAATCCGGTGACTGGAGGTTTTGCGTCGACTATCGCGCTTTCAATAAAGTGACCGTCCCCGACGCGTATCCCATTCCCTATGTGAGTGCGACCTTAGATAAGTTACGCGATGCCAAATTCCTTAGCACTCTGGAAATCAAAAACGCGTATTGGCAAATTCCCGTCGCTAAGGACTCTCGTCCTTTAACAGCCTTCACTGTTTCAAATCGCGGGCTTTATCAATTTAAAAGAATGCCGTTCGGGCTCACAAATGCCCCAGCCGTCTGGCAACTGTGATAGTTTGTACGCCGTCGTTTGATCAGCACATCGAGGTCTTGCGCGAAGTTATGGACAGGATATTTAGAGCAGGTCTTACTCTCAACCGTGAGAAGTGTAACTTCTGTCGGCCTGAACTCAAATATCTGGGGTATGTGGTGAACTCATCCGGTCTCTTGGTGGATCCAGAAAAGATCGAGGCAATCTTAAAGATACCCATTCCTCAGAATGTCACCGAGGTTAGGCGTATTGTTGGTTTGGCATCATGGTACCGACGCTTTGTCCCAAATTTTTCAACCATCATTGCTCCACTTTGTAACTTAACTCGCAAGAATGTGAAGTTTCTGTGGGACGACAATTGCGAACAAGCCTTTCGTACACTCATGGATTTTCTAGTTAGAGCTCCCGTTTTGACATGTCCCGACTTTTCTGTCCCCTTCACTGTGCAATGTGATGCCCGGATTACGGTCTTGGTGCAGTCCTCTCCCAGGTTCAAGATGGTGAAGAGCGAGTCATATGTTTTCTCAGTCGCTCCCTCACCAAAGCGGAACGAAAATACAGCACAACCGAGAAGGAATGCCTCGCGGTTTTGTTTGCGGTTGAAAAATTGCGTCCATACATAGAGTGCACCAGATTCTCCGTTATTACAGACCATTATAGTCTGAAGTGGTTGAACGCAATCAAGGATCCTGTGGGTCGTATTGCTCGGTGGGCAGTTCGTCTCCAACAATACGATTTTGAAATCATCCACAGAAAAGGCAAGGAACATGTAGTCCCCGGCGCTCTTTCTCGCAGTGTTCCAATCTCAGTTGATATCGTTAACTGTGCCACCAGGAGCCTGATCGGTGGTATCGTCAGATGTGCAACAAGGTCCAAAACTCCCCGTCGCAATATCCTCTCTGGTGGGTTGAAGATGAAAAGCTTTACAAACGTATAAAGCACCCTTATCCGGAATTAGCTGCCACAGAACAATCATGGGTTCTTGTTGTACCTCGCGGCGACAGATCGAAGATTATCCGTGATCATCATGATGCGCCGACATGCGGACATCTTGGCGTTTTTAAGACTATGCTCGTGTATCACAGCAATACTATTGGCCACATATGCGCGATGACATTGCCAAATATATCAAGCACTGTCCTGTCTGCTTGAGTACTAAGCCTTTACAGCAAGCAGCTGCCGGTCATCTGCGAAGCATACAGCCTACAGCAACTCGGCCTTGGCAGATCGTGAGTGCCGATATTGTGGGTCCACTGCCGCGATCTTCACAAGGATATTCTTATATATTGTCAGTGATGGACTGCTTTAGCAAATTTGCTTTACTCTTCCCACTTCGTGCCGCAAAAACTCCATCTATTCTTAAGTGGATAGAAGACCACGTCTTTCTTATTTACGGTACTCCAGAGAAACTCATCGTGGATAATGGCCCCCAGTTCCGAAGTACATCATTCCAGAACACTATGAACGAGTATGGCGTTGAAATCCGATTGACAGCGAACTATCATCCACAGGCTAACCCTGTTGAACGGGTGCATCGGGTTCTAAAAACGATACTCGCTAGTTACGTCTCGGAGAACCACAAGAATTGGGATCGCTACCTTGCTAAAATCGGCCATGCAATTCCATCGTCTCGTCACGAAGTGACAGGTATGTCTTCAAATTTTATTGTCTTCGGACGTGAAGTCCTTAGTCCTGGATCTCGTGAGTCACTTCCGGATAGTTTGAATACTTCGACGACTTCTCAAACACCCCTCTCTAGAAGTCAAGCGTTAAGTAAGCTCTTTTCCGACGTTCAGAAGCGAATTCTTAAAGCCAGTAAGTCTTACAATTTGCGAAAAAGATCCGATCGTTTCCAACTCCAACAAAAGGTCTGGAAGAAAAACTATTTTATTTCAGATGCGTCAAAAAACTTCCAAGTTAGCACCTAAATTCTCCGGTCCATACACGATCTGTCGAATAGTTTCGCCCTGGACGTATGAACTATTAGACCCGGATGGACGTAACGCAGGCATCTGGAATGCAAAAGATCTCAAGGCTCATCCAACGGATGATATCCCTTCCTAGTCCTTATCCTCATTCCAATCACAAAGACAGAAACAATTACAGTTCGTTGAGATGGCTAATGTCCACCGAGAAAGTTTCTTGGAAACTTTTTCCATGTGAGGGGAGTGTTGTAACGTTTTAAAAAGATTTCCAACGTCGTATATTAAAATTCAGGTGAATTCGCTGGTGTTAAACTAAAAACAAGCATTTTTACAAATAAGCTAAAAATACCATAGTTATTCTACTAAGTATGTATTTCAATAAATACCTTTAATTACCCTCACATCTAAATTTATGTTATATTAATAACAACACCCAGCTATTCTTCAAATCGATTCACCTGAAACAAAATAAAAGGTATGATTTGTCTATCCAACAAGACAGTTTAACTTACCTTTATACGCTCTCCCTCGTGGATATTTTCCGATTTTGTCACCGTTTAATTGTCTGTTATGCTGTGGTTGACTGCAGTTGTTATTTTGTTATTGTATAATATGTTTGTGTCTGTTTCCGTTATTTCCGTCTACTAAATGGCCCTATTTTTGTCGTAGTTAGCCAAATTATTTCCTAAAAACTATAGGTTTCATTTACAAAATATCACTATCACTATTGTTAATATTGTCAACCAGGAAAATGTATAGTTTCATTTATTAATTATTAGAAGGTTCATAAACCTCAAAAACTATTGCCACATTGCTAAAGTGCAAATCAATTCCTACGTCAACGGCGAATAGAACCATATCGGGCGATTGCTCGCGAAGTGCTGACTCGGTTTCCACCAAGGGACTAAAAACCGGCGGTCGGCACTTCGGGGGACAGTCATCGATCAATGGGTTCCAGGTGCCACGACTCGCGTCTAGACGGCTCAACAATAAGGCGTAACCATGAATCCTGGTTGACGCCACAATGACTCCCCCTGGCTGCAGAGATGTTGGTCTCCAAGATAGCATCTTTATAATGTAAGTAAATTCTATTTTTATTATGTCTTTTTAACTGCTATTTATTTAGGTTAATAAATATCTATTTTTCTAAAAGCCTTCTATTTAAATTATCAGTCTCGATTTAAATTATCTACTTGGTTACATTTCAATTCGCTCTACCATCTAATAACAGCTCACCCCCAGTCACAATTCCAGTTGTGACAATATTTCTTTTTATTTACCTTATTAATTCCGTTATTTGGCACATTGTTTATTTCTACATTTCTGATTGACACCTGTTGATGTATTTCGCTTAATGTCATTTATTAAGTATTTCCACAAAAATACTAGAAATTCTACAAAGGTTTACAAATTCCATTTAGAAGATGCGGTCAATAAATCGAACGCAGTCGATTTCGGTTTAATAGTCCGACGAACTCTGGCAGAAATTCCTATGAACGCACCCTTGATTTTGGCCATTTCCAGTCGTACCATTAGTAGCCAATTTTGGCTACTTGGCTTTTGGTTGTCACCACGTTTAGGCTTTTGCCGATTTGTTCAGTTCTTGCGGAATACCCTATTAGTTGGCTTTCCAGTGAATGGTTGTTGCCTTGCAACATTGTTGTTGGATGTAAGGGGTTTAGTTCCGTTGCGCAAGAATTTTCAAATCCAGGAATTTTCCATCAAGGCCAGCCCATCAACGGCATTAATGTTGATTTTTCTCTTGTAGGCCTTTTTTTGGCATTAATGTATTATATGACTAGTATTAGTTGATGCTTGATCACCTGCCTGCTGCTTGTTGCTGCCCTGCTGACTGTTGACTGTTTTCTTTTTGGCCTCATTGGACGCTTACGACCTTCGCGCTTATTGCTTGTTATCCCGCTGATGCCCTAGGTGACCAGTTGAACACCCCACACCGGTGACACAATAACCACCACGAACTTCCTACGCTGGATATTTGGCAAGTCCATTCTGTGTTGTGTGTGATCGGGAGACTACCTTGTTTTCCACGCAATTTGCCGTCGTCTTAGAGATATATAGTATGAAACTTGGGACTTCATCATCATCTCACTGTGCCTAAATTTGCTTTATAATATACCAGTTTCATTACACATTGTAAACCAGTCATATAGCGCTATATCACAGGGTTAATTTTACATATTTTGTGTTGGCATAAATCTACGAGCTTAGCCAAATAACATTAACATTCAGGGTACCTACGACACGAAACACTCAACATCGATTGTTGCTCAAAATAAATTGGTGAAATAACGGATTATTTGTGCATTATTTTGTCATTTAGTGGAGGCACAGCATTTTACCGTTTTTAGGATAGGTAATATCTTAGTGATCGGTATTTACTATGGTTGAGGCACAAAGTTAAAAACGGGTGGCGCTACTTGGTAAACAATTTGTCAATTTTTTTTTGGAACTCACCCCACTCTACCTTGCGGGAACTAGCCAGGGTAATGCCTCATTAATATACCGCGCTATATTTTTTTGTTCTCCTCAAATAAATAAATAAGCTCCCCAAACTAGCCTCTTTTGTTAGGTCTACAAATGAGCTATATAACAACCTGAGGTAAAATTAATCAATTATTTTTCTGACCTAACATGTTTAATTAATGTAGGTATGTTATTTACTCTAGATGTAGTATGTAGTCTATTCTGGTTATAATAAACTAACAATAGTTAGGGGCAAGGTGGCATATCCAAGCGGAAAAAGTGTGCTACGTGGACAGGTTAACATAAAATTATCATTCAAAAAATGAGATTACAGCAAAAATTAAGGTGAATTCGAGGGTGTACACGAATTTTGTATACGGGGGTCGGTAAAAAAGTCATCGCGAAAAAACTTTTTTGCAAATAGATCAAATTATATATTGTGGGATTCAGAATTAAAAAAGTAATCCTATAGTTGTAAAATAGAGAAAATCGCTTTCATCTCCGCTACAAGCGGAAGTTTTTTAAAAAAACCGAATACTCCGGAATAATACATAAAGGTTCTCTAATGCTTGTGTAGGTAAAAAAATATTTGGTTTTTTATTTTGCAAAATATGTTTTTTCGCGATAACTTTTTTACCCCCGTATACAAAATTCTGGTACACCCTCGAATTCCCCTTAATTTTTACTACAATCTCATTTTTTGAATGACGATTTTATGTTGACCTGTCTCCACGTAGCACACTTTTTCCGCTTGGATGAGCTACCCTGTACCGTTATTAAAATTAAAAAAATGACATTATTAAATATTTTGTCTTTTTTCTGCACTTATCCTCCCCAATAAACAATTAATCACCTGGTCTAATAGTACAAGATCCGGAATAAGCTCAACCTACTCCCATCCTCCCATCTGTATTCCTAATGAAAGGTATTTTTTAAAAGATAACATTTTAACGTGAAAGCTACAGAAAGGGCACTCTTCTAAAAAATAAAATAAAAAAAATAGTAAAATAATTTTTAATTGAAAGTAGCTCTGCAAGGATATGATTAGACAACCCATGCGCGATTTAATTGTTTGTTTATATATTATCTTTTCTAAAAAAGACCTACCTTTCATTAGGAATACTGATGGAAGCAGGACTTGAAGGGAAACATATAATAATAATAATAATAATAATAATAATAAAAAATTTAATTAATTATAGATATTATAATGTTTCATATTTCATTTATTTGAATAAAGTAAAATTATCAGTACCTACACATCATCCCCAATAATTCAATAATTAATATCTGCCGTATTATTTACAGCAACCTAAGTTTCTCTTTCCTGAATATGCAAATAAATTGTATATTCCACTGAAATAAGACTATACCATTTTAAACCGTGAATGGTCGCTACACACCTGGCTTTTTACCTGCCTGTCGCTATTGTGCCATAAGCACGCGTGTGTATGAGTGAAACAACACCCCCCCCCCGGCTAGCAGCGCCTCTCTTCTAACACCTAGGCTCGACTTTATAACATTTCGAGCGCCTTCCAGTTACTATGGAGTTCACTGGTCCCGCCTTCCCGCGTCACAACACAACAAAACACAACAAGGTATATTATCTTTTTTGTGCCAATTTAATTTGTAATCTGCCTGTTTTCTTTATCGGCAAATAGAGTTCTTATGATTTTATGCAAAACTTTTAAAGTTTATGGCTTAGATACCTATAAAAACCCAATAAACTAGGAACTAGGTTAACAAATTAATAATAATTTTCAATAATAATTCAACCTGTCGCGGAAAAACTTGTAATCTTTTATTATGGCTTTTTTCACGTCCGATACATCTACAATTGGAATGTTTAACGAAATGAAATTTGAAGAACTTCTAATAGAATTGGCCATAAAAAAATATCTTCCCTACAGATTTTTTGAGGACGAAACATGTACAGAGCTCTGTTTTTGTTTTTAAATAGAAAAGCAAAATTACCAAAACGAAATGCTTTACGGGCAAAGATTTTTAACAAATATCATTCCGTGCAAAACAGCTGGTAAATTATTTTAGAGTAAATAATTCTTTTAAAATATCTGCAACAATAGATTTCGATTTTCAATGTCATTTTACGGCATAACAGCTCATTTTATTGATCACGACTGGAATTTAAAAAGTGTTGTTTTGTATTTTATTCCGGCGCTAGGACAATCATTTTGTGTGCTTTAGTCACATTTTAAACTTAGCGGTATAAGATCTACTTAGAATTATTAAAGCTGACAGTAGCGTGCCAGAAGTAAGAAATCTAGAAACTTTTTCTGAAAATGATGATGAAGGTGGTTACGATAGACTTACCGATTATGAAATTTCTTATAAAAATAATAAATCGTTAGTGGATAATATTAGAATGCTAGCTCTTAAAATTAAAAAATCGGAATAGATAAAGATAAAATTTATGAACTGTTGTAAGTCTGTAGATTTAACTATGTTGATGCCTGTAAGTAGTTATCATTTGCTGTTTCTGCGACACAAAAGTACATTTTGAGCACCCCTGTACATGTTGGTTCATTGTTTTCAACCCTGTACCTACATAATTAATTCTGGTTTTGGAATGTGAGCGGTGCTGGTGTAAATGTCAAGGTCTTAAATATTTGCAGGCACTTGTCTAGAAAAGGAATAAAATTAAAAATTGTTTTTTTCTGTTTACGTTTTATACTCTAGATATAATATTTGGTTTTTTTCGAGGCTAGCCCGGTCTGTGCCCTCAGTAGGTAAGATGTCACAGATTTTTTTGTTAAATTTGATTACAGCATAACGAGCCGAGCGTCAAAGCGGATAAGTTGAATTTAAAAAATACGTTTATTATTTTCTTTGCAGTATCTAAGCGAGAGCTAATTATTGTTCTGTTGGGTAACATTACCTTGTAGGTACTCATACGTATTAAAAACGTGACAATATATGGATCAAAAACAGTATTTAAACAGAAAATAATTTTATTATACCTTCACAACAGCTTGTGTGCTTAATAATCACTTAAAATGTTTGAATCATCTCAAGCACCTAAAAATCTAAATTATGCGGTTAGATATGTCCGAGATGACAGACTAAAATATGGAATCTCAATAGTAATGACCGTTTTAGATGACCCTGAATTATCGGAAGACGACAGAAATTGGAACAATTATGTTTTACACGTATATAAACATGGTTCTAAAATTTGTTCTGATTATCTTAATCAAAAATTGTCTATAGAAGAACTTCACTGCAATTTTTATTATGGAGAGTTAAATATATTTTTGAAGTATTTAAAGGAATTTTTACCTGGAGAAAAACCTCAACGTTTGTGATTCTTGTTAGAACAGTTATTAAAAATAAAGTTTCAAAAGAGACATTGTTTATTTTTTATCACAGATATACCTATATAAGGCAAAAATGCATTAAAAAATTAACACTAGCGTTAGTTGGTGATTCCAACAAGATGTGTGATAGTAAGATACTAAAATTTTTCTGTTTGAATTTAAGTAATATGTGTTTTTCTAGGAAAATATAATTATTTGATGCAAAGCTAATGCTGCATTTACAAATTGTTAAGTCGTGGTATTCACACTTAGCTAAACCTTTTTCTAATTTTGGGCAATTTGAAATATATTCTAGATTGACAATATCCGGTTGAATATCTGAAAAATTGTAGTCTGATAGACATTCCAAAATAAATTCCTTCTTGATTTGTCCTCTCACATAGATTCGATCCACATTTTTAATTTCTTCATATAAAATTGAATAGATGTTATCGTAGTCTTCAAATCCCGAATTGTAGTGTATCCCTAAGTGGTTGTTGTACAAATACTTAGCAGTCCTTTTGTTAGAAGCATCTAAAGTATGATGGCTAATTTTTGGTTTGAAGACCCAATGCTTCATCGTTTTCCCATCGTAGATTGCCAATTCCTTAGCTTGAAATTTTGGTGTGGTATAACCCTGGATGTCAATTACTACAAATTTCATGTTGTTTTAGTACTAGTATAGATATATAAAATATCAATTTCTTACCTGAAAACCTTTTTATAGCTTTCAAATTAGATTGTCGGTGTGGTGGTGGTATTTAGTAATGGTGGTGGCGGTTTTGATAACAAAGTCTTTCATAACTGAAAATAAAAAGAAAATAATTATAGGTGTTTATAGAAATAATTTTCGGGAAACTTACATTAAAAAATGTTATATATAACTGAAAATACAAGTTTTCTTGATGGACTCTGTTATTATATTCAAAAATTACAGAGTTAAACAAATATGTTTCCTCCTGTACTTCTAGATATGATTGTTCCATGTACAACCAATCATCTTCGTATTGAGGTTGTGCCTGATACTTTTGGTTAAGGTTGTTATATTTTTCTTCGTTATAAAGAATATCTAACAGCTCTCCAAGGTTATCGTCAAATTTTGATATTTTTCTTCTTTTTCTCTCAGTTACTTGTTCAAATGAATCACTATCAAACGCCCGTTTATACATCATTGTTATATTCAAACAAAAACTTTGAAAACTATCTGTAATTAGGAGTGTATATATAGTAACATTTAGTTATGTGAAAGGTTATAGAACCAACTTACCAAGCTGATGTAATTGGCTGATTCAATTGAGAGGTACAGTTTCTTTAGACAAGACATACATTTTCGAAATACATTAGTTCTAAACAAAAACTTGTTATTCACATTGTGAAAGTAAGTATCTGCTGTTGTGGTTTAATATTCTGATGCAATTTACAGATCATAACATAATTTGTATTTTTCATTAGATTTTATTAAACAAAATTTAGTTACAAATTTCATTTTTTAACCAATTCTTTCTTATAAGATTCAATAAATGATGAAGTAGAAAGCTCAATTTATCAATATCTTCAAATTTTACAATAGACCTAGCAATGGAATTGGCCGCCTGATATGAAAGCGTTGCAGGCGACCAAGTTTGAAGCTCGAAATTATACTCTGGCGTACACGGTCCTCCTATTTCTTCTTTTTCGACCTAAAAAGAATTGTTATAACCCCAAGGCAATGTATCTGTAGTTAAATAATTAAGAACTCTTTTATCGTCATATGGAGTCAACGCAACTTTTTTCTGATTAATAGTGAAAACTTCATGTCTTTTCGACAGGATGATATTTTGATTGGTATTAAGAATTTCTTGGTTAGTGAGACAGTTGACATAATCATCGAAAGTTATATATAGATTTTAAACCCGATTTAGTTATTCCTTTTGCTTTTTTAATCACTCCTAGATTGGCAAGAAAATGCTCAATTTGATCATTATTTAAACCTTTGTCCTCAAGTTCTTTTCTTTTTTCTTCATAATTAACAGTTGAAAGTATTTTTAAAGAGTACATTTTAGATCTTAACCCAACAAAATGTGTTATGATATTTCCCGCATTCTCATCTTTCATAAGCCCCAAAACTTTTGCATTAACCTGTGGAATATTATAAATATTATTGGGTGCGTAGTCTGACGTATCAAATTTTTCTATGTCATTTCTAATATGTTCATAAATATCGTCAACAAAAAACTGGTAAATTAAGCTGTCTGTATCAGTATACAACAGTTTTGCATTTGGACCAAACTTATTTTTTATATAGTTATAATGAAAGTGATAGACGTAGACTTTTGAAATTTCCAATATGCTCATTCCTACAAAAATAGCTTTGTTAAATTTAATTTTCAAACGTTTCATTTCAATAATAACCATATCATTGTCATAAATTTCACGACTGTGAAAGTTTGGTTGGGAAATGTAGTACCGAGCCCCAAATCGTCCTGACCATTTATTAACTAGTTTAATGTCTCTATATTTTCTTACATTCTCAATTGTTTTCCCATATACCGAATTAATCATGAGTTTATAGAAGTTTTTCTCAAAGGTATTTTTACTTTTTTTACGAAGTTCTATATTTAAATGTATGTATTTTCGTAAAAAAGTTGATTGTCGAAATTTTAAACATCTATGAATTTTTTCTATTTTTAAACCTAATTGAGTGCTTTGTTTTAGAGTTTTCCAATGAATTATATATTTTTGTTTCTTAAAAAATGTTGTTAACAACTTAGGTATTTTCGAGTGCGAACCAGGCGGAATAAGCTTTTCAGGAAGTAGGGGTAGATCTCGATGAGTTTGAAAAAGATCTGGGGGGTAGGAGATATCTGCTTCAATGATATAACCAAAATCACTGTCATCTGTGACATCTAAAATATTTTCCTTATAAATATTTTCAGGTTCTATCCAACAAAATTCACCAACCGGTAAAGAATTTGTCATTGCTGTGCCGTAAAGGTTGTTCACATCGAAGTACGTTAAGTAAGATACTGGTTTGCTTGGATTAAATTTGTCACCCAAATATTTATTATTAGCTTCAGCGTATCTATTAGAACACTGTGAAACCCCACCGCGGATTGCTTTTTCGATAAACATAATCATATCAAAATCTGTCAAAAGTTCTAATTTGACTTCTGTGGTTTTAAGCATTGAATCCTATGCCAATCCAGGAGCGGTATAATAATGTAAACAGTCCAAATTATATGTTTTCAAACAAGTGAAACGAAAGTTTTCAAAAATGTCCGCTAGTAATAAATATCTATTTTTAAGTACAACTCCGTATATTCTCTCAAAGTTTGAATTTTAAAAACATTCCACACTTGACAAGCGTGTGCGTAATCTTGGTGTGAAATGTGTTCTTTAGAAAGTTGGTTGTAAAAAGAATCTTTGGGTGGTAATTTTTCTTCTTGTAATTTTTCCCAGGAATTCATATAATTATAAGGAAAAACACCCTTACGACTAACAAGTTGGAACTCTTGATCGTTTGGGAAATAACTACGTATAATTACCTTTTGTTCATCCTTCAAATATGAGGACAAGGTATCAAGACTATTTGACATAAAACGAAAAGAATCTATAAATCGGAAACTAATGTTGGTGTTATCAATGTATTTTGTAAACGAAATAAATTTTCCCTTGTTTAAAGGTAAAACATTTATTTTTCCAGGAATTTCGGTATTTAAAGCTCAAATAATGAAATGACTGTCATATCCTGACAGATTGTGAAATATAACAGGAATTACGTGTGTAGTTACAAAATTTAAATTGCAATTTTGGTGTGATGCCCCTCGGTACAAACCAGTCATATGATTGTGGTCTTTTACTTTCACATCATCTGTTTCAAAAGGTTTCATACAAATATGACAAGTGTCAGAAAACAAAAAATTATTTTCTTGTTCTTTAGTTAAAGATTTCATTGGAAGAGGGTTCTTGTAGATATTATGGTCGACTTGTTTGGCAATATTTTCAAGTTCTTTTACGAACCAGTTTGCGCAATTCTTCCCTGTATAATAACAAAATTTTGATAATTTATTATCATAACAACATTTAAGGAAATATCCTATACTGAATAATTCATGTTTGTGTGTCTTTTCCGAATTAGTAGAACATTTAGTATCTTTATAGTCAATCAAAGGGCTTTCTAAATCGCAGTACAGTGTGAACGGTGTTAAAATTTTATTTCTAAAGTTTTTAAATTGCAAGATTTTTTCATCCTCAGTCGGAAGAACTGCTTTGAAACAATTTAAATTTTTACAATCAATTTGATGTTTTTCTAAGACTTGTTTTGATGAAAAAGAAAGTAAACAAAAGTCACACAACCACTTCTTATGTGAAAAATGTCCAACTTGTTTATTAACTAATCTTGATAAATTTTTAATATAAGCAAAATGAAAAAGTTGCATGTTTTGATTGAAGATGTCATCAGTACTACTGTTTGAATCGGAATAATTAAGCTCAAATTCACTACTACTACTATCGCTTTCCTTTGTACTGAGTGTTTCACTTGGTAACATTAACAAATTAATACGTATTGAATATTCGGTTTTACTTAAACAAACCGGTAATATTTCCTTTTTCAAGGAGTAGCAAGAAAATACGTTTATTGCTATTTGATTCATTTTTTCAAATTTGGGAATATCCTTTAAACGAATGGGGAAGGTAATAATATTGCAGGGTACAACGCACACACCACAGACCACAAAAAGCAATACAAATCATCATTAGATACGTTGATGACAGCTTTACGATTTTTAATGAAAGCAGGTAGCTTAGTAAACGTAGATAACCCAACATTAAAAGGAACGTAATGATTAATGTGAATTTTTAGCTGTAAAATTTTACTTAAGGTCCACCCGCTATCTTTTTCTTGAAAATCCTCTAATTTAGTTAAAATTTTGTCAACCACAAATTCTTTATACAAATTTTTTAAATTTGTGTTACAATCTATTATTTCATTTTTGGTGTTGAAATGTTTATAATCTGTTTCTCCTGTTTGAGGTTTCATAAAAAGCCCTATAAATGTTGTATTAACTTTTAATAGACAAGTTTTTAATTCTTTTTTAATTTTTAGGGAAAAAAGCCTAAAAGCCCTATTAAAAAATATATAGGGATCTTTAATTTTTAAGTTTATTATAACACCCGTTTTAATTCTACTACTAAAACAGGATTCAACGTCCTTCCATGTAAGTCCCTTATTTGTATTTCTAACATTTCGACTTTGTTTCATTTTAAAATTTTCTAAATAATTTTTCAAGAGCGCCAAGTTTGCTTCAACCCTATAGAAACTTTCTACCCATTTTTGTTTATTTTTTATACATCTTTCAATTAATATTATTGAGTTATTGAGATATTTAATGTATTTTGAAAATTCACACCTCGTCCTAAGAATTCTACTCACCATCTCAATTTTCTTCAGAACTTTGGTGGATAATTCATCGACACTTTCATTATTGTTCATTTTATGCTTTTAATTTTTAAAAGAACAAGGAACACCGGTTGTAAACCGCAAGTACTATAGAAAGCAAATAAAATGTTTTTCATGGTACAGCTTTTTTTTATACCAACGCTTTCAATGTTATTAGAAAGGATAGTTTTACATTCTATGTTAATTTCATTAGTTGTTCAATATAAAAGGAGACTCTGACACAACTGAAATTAGTCACAAGTCACGATTGTCTATAAGATCATTACAAAAATGGCAACAACCCCCTGCACCTTGATAGTCACGAACAACGAAACTTCAGATCTGACACCAAAAGAACTCTATATAGTTCTGAAGCAGGTATTTAGGTAAGATTTTTAATTTCTTTCTATGTAAAGGTCTAATTTAGATTATTTTTTCTTATTTTCAGATATGGGGTGAAAGAACTATCGATATCCAACGATAAAATCATCATTTCCCTAACATACTCCCCCAAAAAAAGTACATTAATTAAAAAATTTGGCAATTTACCAATTCATTTTATAAGAATGAATATAGAAAATAAAGATGACATTAAAATTTTCGAAAAAGTGTGCAAAAAATACAAATTTAATTTTGAGGACACCGAGGGAGCAGTGGTTGAATTAGAGGACTCCCCCACCACGAACTGTGTTGAAGAGACCGCTTCTTTCCTCGGAAAATGTCTCAAGAGGAAGCAAGTAAATCCGGAAGGTGAATCTTCTCAACAACAGAACCAGCAGAAATCATCACAGCCAACAAAAAAAATTCGTACAAGAATTATTGATGACGATATAGAATTTTTGCCCGAAACACAAAGTTTTTTTTTAATAAAACAAAATTTTTTAGAAAACATTGTTGTTTTTATTCTTTTTCGATTTAAAATTTCAAAATTATACATAAATACAAAGATTTAAATTTTACTAAAGAACTATACAAATTTTAAAAACCTTTGCTTTATTATCAAACAATATTACTTTTATTTATCCAACTGTTATGTCGATTATCCAAATTGAGCCACTTAACGTAGACCTTATTTTTGTTTCGTTTTAAAATTTTTTCAACTAAGTAGACATCTGGATACTTTACTTTTTGCAGTTGTTCGTTATAAAAGGATCCTAAGATATCTTCATTTTTTGAGTCTTTTAAAAGATATGTAGTTGGATTTGTATGTTGAACTTTTCTTATAACAAAAATTTCAGTTGACCAATTTGGAAAATATTTCTTCGAGAAAATTCCTCGAACTTTAGATATTCTCACAGGATCTCCTACACTAAATTTTGATTTGAGACCAGCTTGTTTAATTCTGTTATAAACAGTATTGAGCAATCTACGTTCATCTTTTTTACTTACATTAATTGGTTTCATTTTTATTACAGAATGTTTTGAATTATTATACTTCGTGACTATTTCTTCTAAAAAATCAATCCACTTATAATTTCCCCGTAAGTTAAACTCTTTATACATTAAATTTTTGAGTGTTCTATTAAGCCTCTCAACAATGGAAGCTTTTTTTTTCACTAAATGTTGTATAATGATTAATTTTATATTTATCAGTTAACTTTTTAAACTCCTTATTAAAGAATTCACGCCCAAGGTCACTTTGTAAATTTTTGGGAACCTGTTTTTTGAAAACTGTTTCCATTGCTTTAGTTACTTCAGTAGCAGATTTATTTTTAAGTGGTAGCGCCCATGCAAATTTTGAGAAACAGTTAATGACCACAAGTATGTATTTATAACCTCGATTGATTTTCGAGTACGGACGCATCTCTACCAAATCAACCTGCATTAAGTCTTTGAAACCTTTTAAAAGTACCCTTCGTCTTTTGAAATTCGTTCTAGCATCTTTATGTATTTCATCGACAACTTGTCTTTTCACGTCCGATATTATTTGTTTCGACATGTAGTATGTTTGTTTATTGACTTAGTAATGAGTCAATTGATTAATTTTCTACATTAACTGGACAACTAATTAAAAGTTCGCCGTAAAATTGTTTCAAAACGTTTTGTCCACTCGGTTTAAATGTCAATTTATCTAGTTCAGTTAATTGGACTCCCACTGGTTTTTGAATTAAATTACCATTTATAAATAGATTCACAAGATCTGGTAATTCACACCTAATAATTTCAGCGCTTTTTAATGGAAATGAATATTCAAATTGGTGATTTTGTAATAATTCATACAATCTATTTTTATTCTGATAAGTACCGATGAACGGTAATACTAAATTATAATATAATTTTACATCTGCTACGTTAACTAAGTTATAACATTTTTTTTGGTCTGACGTATACGGAGTTTGAGGTTGAACAGAAGCGGAAGGACTAACTTCTGCTTTTTTTGTTGTAATATGAGCTCCAAATTTATCAAGCGTCATGACGCTTGAAAGATTGAACACATACTGTGATTATTCTATTTAGCTTTTATGCTATTATCTTGGCTTCTCGAAGCTCTTCCAATATCGATTGAATTTCATTATTGTGACCCGTGTGACCTGCGTTTTGAGAGGCAATTAATAATTTTAAACGCCCCACCAGCTCGTTTGGGTCATCGTAATATATGTAATCAGGTTTATTCTGTGTTACTGTTAATAGTCCTCCACCCCTTTTCTTTGATCTCGTAACTACCTTCGATCGTGGTAAAGAACTTGTAGACAGCGATCTGTCTCTAATTGATAGTGGATTTGCTAAAGGTTTTAAAACCTCCACTTTTAAGATATTATGTTTGACTAACCAAGGTCTAATAATTGAAACGTATTTAGAGTTAGCGGATCCTTGAATTTGTTCGGTGGGATCTTTGTTTCTTCGATACGCTGCTGTAAGTTCAAGTATCTTCATATAATCATCTAAATCAGCTATTTTGTAAGCGACTGGGTTTTGTTTAAACAATAATTCACACAACCCTGTAGTCCCTTTATAAACTCTATTTAGGTCTGGTTGAAGCACGTTTTTCCTAAATATTTTAATATCGTTTCCAACAAAATCCACGGTAGCATTTCCTATTGAAAATTTTCCCATTGTAGGGTCGTGAAAAATTCCATAAACGTGATCAAAATCTGATGGATCCCCCTTATTTGTTGATCGATGAAAGAACGAGGCAGAGATTCAAATTGTTCCAACCATTGTTCATAAGCAGGTTCTTTAGAAAGATCTTTAAGATATTGACTAGCTTGTTCAACAGCTTCGTTAATTGCCTTATCTGTCATTGTATCTTCTGAAGTAGTAGTACGTTCCGCAGGGTCTTGACGTTCAGTAATCTCTGTATCTTCCAGAAATGTTAATCCTCCCGTTGGTAAGAATGGTTCCATGGGCTTTATTGCATAAATTGAAGATTGTGGTGAGGAAGCGGCAAATTTTTTAAAATTTTGATTTGATTCATTTTTAGCTTTTTTTCTTCTTTAGCATTCAAAATTTCTGGTTCGGTTTTGATGCGTGCAATTAAATTTTGAAGTGGTGCAATAATCGGTTTAAATTCACGTTCTTTTTTAATATCCATTTGTGCAATATCACTCTTCAGAGTACGATATTTTTTTTTACCGCACGACGAGTCTTCACCAATTCAGTCGCTGCTTTCCGGTTCATTCTGCCTATTTAGATGGTGACCTTTACTGCACTAAAACCTTTTTCGTTCTACTTGAAACTTTGTTATAGAAAAATGAACTTATCAAAACCTTGCCTATATCGACCCTTAGTTATCGGTGAGTCTTTGTCAATAACCAAAAAACCGTGGGGTGTTTTCCAGCACAAAGAACAAAGCTCTTTAAACTTTAGAAGTGGCATGTCACAGATGACATGATCTTCATATATGTGTTTCAAATTTAAGTTGTCTTGTTGAAATATTACCAACATATTTGAATTGTCTCTAATTAGTTGTTTAGGTATTGAAGAATAGGTCTGACTTAAATAAAAACAATCTGTATTCGAGTGTCTGCCAAAACAAAAATAGTCTCGAATTATATTTTGATTACAACAAACCACATCGTCGAAGATTATGACCGCGTTAGGTAAAATCCTATCGGGTGAAACAATTTCTTGACCATCATTAGATTCGTAATATCCGATTTCTTTTAGAGGTTTTAGTAATTCACGTAAATATTGATATTTTGGTTGCTGTAAAGACTTGGAGTAAACATAGACGTTTTCAAAGCGTAGTCCATTTGGTTCTTCCAACAAACTAATTATTACATTAGTTTTTCCACATCCGGACTGTCCAACAATTAGTCCTCGTTTACAACCCCCTTTCAATAATTGTCCATGTTTATCAAACGAAACAAAACTTTGGTCATGATTTTTTATGTGAAGGGAAAATCTTTGCTTTTCAATCCTCATTCTTCTTCTTCTAAGACCGCTCTGTGTCACATAGAGCCCGTTCTCTATGTATATATAAAGATTTTTAAAGATGTCTATAACCATATTACAGCCAACAGTTGGGCATATAAGTATTTAAATGCCTGCAATTTACCATTCATCTGTTAATCATCCTCAAGCTCTCCAAGGGTTCGGTTTGTTTAACAATTTCTTAAACAAATTGCCAATCGAATTACATATTCCTGGTTATAATTTCTGCGGTCCGGGCACTAAGTTAGAGAAACGACTTAAACGAGGAGACGTTGGCATCAATCCATTAGATGAGTTTTGTAAATTACACGATATAGCATATAGTCAATATAGTGATCTCAAAAATAGACAATTAGCTGACTCAATTTTAGAACATAAAGCTACAGAACGTTTGAAATCGAAATCCTTGGGTGTTGGTGAAAAAATTGCAGCCCTGACAATCAAAGGAGCGATGAAAGCTAAAACAACTTTGGGTTTGGGTTTAAAAACAAAAACCAAAACGAAACAAAAAAGAAAAAATATTATCAAGAAAACTGTGCGAGGTAAAGCGATATCTTTTCTTGCGGCTGTAAGAAAAGCAAGAAAAAGCATCAGTGGAAATAAAAAACTTGGTTTGCAAAAAGCGGCACAAAAAGCCCTTCAGGCAATAAAAAAAAATCACAAAAAGTGTTGGAACCTAAACAAAGGGTTATACCCATCCCTAAAAGTACGGGGGGTTTCTTGCCTTTAATTTTTGCCGGATTATCTGCATTAGGAGCCCTTGGAGGTGGAGCAGCAGCCATTGCAAACGCCATAAATCAAGCAAAAACAAATCAAGCAAGACTATCAGAAATGCAAAGACATAATAACGTTGTTGAACAACAATCTCTGGAAAAGGATTGTACATGCGTCCCTATAAAAAAGGATATGGATTGTTTTTGAAACGATTTTCAAAAAACTCCTTAGGAACCTTCCCAAAAATAGACCGCTAACAAATATCGACTTGGTAAAGTATGTAAAAAAATATGAAATACCCCATTTTCGCGGCATTTTTATGAGAAATAAATTACCGAAACGAATTAATTTAACTGAAACCGGAATTGTGAATTTAGACCAGGCTGAAGGAAAAGGTAGTCATTGGGTATCCTATATTAAAAAGGGTTCCTTCATTGTCTATTTCGATTCCTATGGTAATCTAAGGCCACCTCTGGAATTAATTCAATACTTCTTAAGCGACTCAAAGAAAAACTTAATTAGCTACAATTACGATCGCTACCAAAAATCAACCGGAATAAATTGTGGTCAATTAACATTACAGTTTTTGTATAATTATGCATAGTTTGGAAACTTGTTCTCAGTTCAAGACAAGCATACGCAATCAATATGTCTTTTACTTTAACATTATCCGCCAAATCCACTATTCTAGACGCAAGTTTTAATCCCCCAATTTATCTGGAAGATAATATAAATTATTGTATAGGTTTAATTAATTTTGATACGTTTAACGCCATACCTAACGTTGATGAAACGAATAATAAATTTTATTACGGGGGAAAAACCATTATATTACCTGAAGGTACATATGAACTTACAGACATAGCGAACTTTCTCTATCGAAAACTCCACGATGAAGAAGTTAGTTTTCATCTTCGAGCGAATAATAACACACTAGAAACAGAAATGGTATGTTCCGAATCTGTAACGTTTACTGATGATAGCTTAGGCCCTATGTTAGGTTTTAGTAATGGTACTTACAAAGCCGGAATAGTACATAAGTCCCAAAACCCAATTAAAATTTGTGAGGTTAATTCTCTGTGCATTGACTGTAATATTGCTAGTGGTAGCTACATAAATGCAAAGCCCGGTCATATTATACATCAATTTTTCCCCACTGTGGGGGCAGGATTCAAAATTGTTGAAACACCTCAAAATGTTTTATATTTTCCTGTGAATATAAAAACAATTAATCACATTTCAGTTAAAATATTGGATCAAGAGGGTAATCTAGTTAATAATAGAGGAGAGACCGTAACGATAAGGTTACACATTAAGAAGGAAAACTAATTTCAAATGGTTATTCGTTATAATTTATTGCCAAATTTTCAATATAAGAGAAAATCTTACAACCGTCTTTTTAGTGTTAAAAAGAAACCCAAACGGTTAACACAATCAAACGTAAAATTTCTAAAATTTCTTGGTTTAAAAGTTCTTCAACGAAAAAAATCTTAATGGATGTTCTTAACGTCACAGAACCTCTGTTTGAAGATAATTCAATCACCCGTTATGAAATTCACTCTTATGATCCCTATTTGCCTACTAAATTAAGTTACAACGATGAAATAATTATTCCGGTACAAGAAATAGACAACTACACGTTACCATGTGAGAGTTTCCTTTATCTTGAGGGGAAACTTACAAACGAAGCTTCTGTTTACACAAAAGATTTGAAAATAATCAATAACGGTTTAGCTTTTTTATTTAAAGAAATTAGATATATTATCAACGGACACACTATAGACTCGGTTCGAGATGTAGGAATTACTTCCACACTAAAAAGTTACCTTTCCTATAATTTAAATGAGAGTAACAAGCTGCAAAATGCTGGATTATTCCCACAAGAAGATTTAGCCTCAATAATAGATGACAAGGGAAATTTTAACGCTTGCATTCCTCTGAAAATGTTAATTGGGTTCGCAGAAGATTATAAAAAATTTTTACTTAACTGTAAACAAGAGCTAATTATAATAAGATCTAGTTCTGATAAGAACTGTTGCTATAGTGAAAAGGAAACCGATACATGTAAAATTGAGCTGTCAAAATTGTGTTGGCGAATGCCCCACATATCTGTTGGGATTCCTGAAGAATTAACGCTCACAAAATTAATTGATAAAAATGTTGATCTAACGATGGGTTTTCGATGCTGGGAAATAATAGAATGGCCTGAACTCCCGCAAACGACAAGATTTACTTGGCCGGTTAAAACGAGTGCAAAGGTTGAAAGCCCTCGTCATGTTTGTGTAGCTTTCCAAGAAAATTTTAGGGACAAAATAAATAAAAACATGAGCCACTTTAGTAAATGTGACTTAAGAAATATTAAAGTTTTTTTAAATTCAGATCATTACCCCTACGATGGTCTGTACATCGATTTTAAAAACAATAAGTACTCATCGCTTTATGAAATGTATGCAAATTTTCGAAAATCCTATTACGGAACTTCTAGCGAACCAGTCCTAACACCTAAAAATTTTGTTTCTAAAGCTCCAATCGTTTACATAGACTGCTCTCATCAAAAGGGTGCGCTAGAATCTAGCCCTGTTGTCATGCGATTAGAATTTGAATGTAATACCCCTATAAAACCTCAAACTTCAGCTTATTGTCTTATTTTACACGACAAAGTGTTTACGTATAACCCTCTTACTAAAATTGTTAAACAACTGTAATTGAATATGTCGAATTTTAACACGAGTGATTACAGAAGAAAATTATTAGTTCACCAGGAAAAAATAAAAGCTATTAAACAAATGATTCACGTTTATTGTCTAAGAAAATTGATAATTAAACAATTATCAAACTTACATCTGTAGTGTAAATTAATACAAAATAAAATAGTAGAAATTTTAATTGTTAATTATAATTATAATGACTTCAATAAAAATATGAAAACTGTTAATCTAGTTTTTAATATCTTGTACCAACCCACTCCTAATAATATAAAAAATATTAAGTTTCTTACCTAAAATCTATACTGCCCCAAAGAAAAATTAATTTATTTTAACTATATAAAATAAATAAATAAATAAATACCCTCTTTATTTTCCAAAAAAAACGAACACACAAAGGTATTATGGAAAACGTCATATTATTATTATACACATTAAAAAATATACATTAAAAATATACATAGGTATACAAACATACACCAAGTGTAACATATTAAAAATACGAATAAAAAAAGAAGAAACCTATCAAAATACATCCTTTATTTTAAGAAATTCACTTAGGCTATACACACTGTGTCTCAACAAATAGGATCTTAAGCGTCGTCGAAAAATATTTATGTCAGGTGAGCCTACAATCTCCAAATTCAATCTGTTGAAAAGTTTAGTACCTAGAAAGATTGGAGATTGACGCCCTATTCGGTAGCGGAAGAAAGGAGTTCGGAGCAAACCCTGGGTTCTCGTATTAAAACTGTGCACGTCAGAATTAGCCAGAAAATTATCTCTATTTTCAAATATGTAAGAACAAAGTTCAATAATCAGAAGTGAGGGGGAGCGTCTGGATGTCAAGCTTCTTGAAAATATCTCTACAGGATTTTCTTGGAGAAGCACCCACAATACATCTTAATATTCTTTTTTGACATATGAAAACATCTTCAGCAAAAGAGGAAGATCCCCAAAAACATACGCCATATCTTAACCGTGATTCTATATGGGCATAGTAAACTGACACCAATTGACTAACTGTTAAAACTTCTCTTAGGTTTCTAATTAGATAGCACATGGAATTAAGCTTTGTGACCAAATATTCACAGTGCAGCTTCCAGTTTAGGTTTTCATCTATAATAACACCAAGAAATTTAGTGGATCTAATTCTATCAATGTTAGTACCATTTATACTTAGTTTATAATCTAAATTTGATTTATTATTATAATTGTGAAACGAAATATAATTTGTTTTTGAGCTGTTAATATATAGGGAGTTCAAACTGAACCATCGATACAACGAATCCAAATTAGTGTTTCCTCTAAATTCAAGTTCATAATTATTTTTTGCCGAAACAACTATGGAAGAATCATCCGCATATAATGAAAAACTGCAGTCAAGCTGTAATCCAACGTCATTTATGTACAAGATAAACAGTACAGGGCCCAAAATGGATCCTTGGGGCACTCCAACTGTCGTTGCCAGGGGCTCGGAAACCGAAGTACATAAGTATATAACTTAAGAATCTCAGATAATTTTGTAAATAAAAATATTTCACAAGCCTGTGTATATAAATTAATTTCAGGAGGAATCTTAATTACATGAACGTTGGGTAACTTTGATAGTTTTTGAAAAATTTTGATTTGGGCAAATACATATTTTTTATTCATTATATCTATTCCGTTGTCACGCTTAATCATTTGCTTAACAATGGTTTTAATATGACATTTGGAGGGCAAAAGAATTATGGTCGGAAATTTATTTAAAAAAGAAAGTGAATCCTGAAATTTAAAAAATAAATTTAGTTGTTGAATTCCAGCTCCATTTTTTTCATAATATTCTTTGAAGATACATTCATACCAAATGTCTGACAACGGACTAGGATCGTAAATAGATTTTGTTTTTGACCTATCAATAGCATCACAAAATGTAAGTGTATACATTATTTGTGAGATAGTACACATATTTTTGTTTCTAAATAAGGGTTCCCTGTGTACACGTTCAAAAAATCCATATATTCTACATTTTTAAATTTTCTTAACAAACAAGTTTTTCCTAAACAGGCTACACCGTCTAGAAAAATATTTTGTTTTAAAAGCGGGGTTTCCAAATCAGCAATTTTTGTTTCCTCTTTTTTTTCCAACGATGTAAAGTTGTCCATTTTTTAATTTTGATTTTTTCTAATCTATTTCAATAATAACAAAACAAACAGATTAGTTTAATGAATTAATTTTAAGGGTTCATATACAAAAACTTTCAATTTTCCTGTTTATAATTTATTTAAATTATTATTATTATCATTACTTAAACAAAAAAAAACATTTTTCTTTGGATTGTGGAACACCGTCGAAATCGTCTTCACATCCCGTAGACTTGTGCTTGTGACAAGGCAATTTCTTTTGTAAATTAACATTTTGTTTATATTTTATGGGCAGTTTATCCCAAATATTTTCTAAACAAATGGGGCTAATGCCGTTTAAATAATCTATAGGTATCATTGTCAATTCCTTACAGCTTAGTTTCGTTAGATCTATATATACTGAAGACATTTCGAATGTTCTAAATTAAATGCTGGATGAAATAATTTGTTATATATTAAATATCTGCGAAGAAAAAGTTTGTTAAATATTTTTTGACTACTCCAAGGAACTTCTTTAGTTCTAGTCTATAGACTATAGTGACTTTTATAGAAAATACAATAATAAAAAACACTAATACCCAGTTAACCCAAACTATCGCTACTTGACACACCCTGTACAAATCTTAATCAAGTTCGTTTTCTATACGTTCTTTCATTGACCGAGACACTTGTAAAAGGAAGTGGCTTTACGACCGTTAACCTACTAAGAGCCGTTTCAGTGCATATATATATATATATATATAAAATTATAACAATATTCGTGGCTATGAATTATAATTGAATATCAGTTGTTAATATATCAGTGGGGATGTAGCCAATCCTTTAGTAAAGACTCTTTTTTCTTTTGAAAGCTTTCGTATTTTATTAAATACTTCGTCAGTCACTATAATATAAATAAGAATAATTGTACAATAAATACTACTGTTGTTGGTACTTACAGAATATGAGTTCCTAATAGATACGTAGTATAGTGGTTGTAAATGGTCTCGATATAAAATTAAACATGGCAGATGATATTTATGATCAAAATTTTTGACATTGAATGAAATTGTCATTAAAATAATTTGGTAGGTGTAAATTATAAAGGTGCAAAGGTGAAGATCTTATACCTTATGGATTATTTTTTTGGTTTAGGTTTTTTTATCCATGAAAAATAAATTAGAGAAAATAATGTTAAGGTCTTGTACATCTGTTTTTTTATTTAAAGTATTGCTTTCTTGGTTAATATAACACATTTCAAGGAAACACCTCTTTGATGCATTATGTTCTGTTGTTAAGACTTCACTATTTTCAAAATCCATTCTATGGTTTGACAAAAATACATGTTGAGATAGTGCACAAGAATCTGGCCTTAAACGTATATCACTTTTATGAGATGTTATTCTTGATTTTAAACTTCTACAAGTTTGCCCAATATAACATTTATCACAATCTTTACAATTGATTTTATATATTACGTTTGATCTTTCTTGTAATGGTATCTTATCCTTAAGTTTGCTAAAAAGATTACTTACAGTTTTAATATTTTTATTTGCTAATATTACGTTAGTTGTATTTTTTAATACATTGGAAATTTTTGATGTAAGTTCTTTAATAAATGGAAATGAGCGGTATTTTTTAAGATTTGTGTTTAAGTTGTTAGTAATATTTGTAGAATTTGAATTTTCGTAAATGTTATTAGAAAATCTTGTGGAAAAAATTAGTTTATTAAGTAACTTTTCTGGATAGGAATTATCTAAAAATATTTTTTTTAACTTTCTAAAATTTTTATCTTTATAGGTTGAATGGCATATATTAGAGATTCTTTTTTTCATACCAAGTACTAAATAAATTTTCGTTTTTTTAGAGTGATATGTGTAATAATTCAAATATCTTCCTGAACTAGTTGGTTTAATATACCAATCAAGATGAATTTTATTTTCTGCGGTTCTTACTAATTTTGTGTCTAAAAATGGAACGCTATTTTGATTTTCAATTTCTATGGTAAATTTAATATATTGATTGTAATTATTAAAAACATCTAGAATCTCTTGTTCTTTGCCTATCGGTATTGAACAAATTATATCGTCAACGTATTTTTTTAAAAAAGGTAAATCAAATGATAATTTTGGAATACAAAAATCAAGTAGATCATCCATAACATATTGTGCCAAAATTGGGGAAATATTAGAACCCATAGGAGTACCAAATATCTGTTTGTATACTACACTGTTTTGAGAAAAGTAAGTATTATTAAAAACAAATCTTAAAATAATAAGGAAATTTTCTTTCTTTAATTTACAATATTTTTCAATGTTATACCAATGTTTTTTAATACTATTCAAAGTGAGTTCTAAGGAAATATTAGTAAAAAGTGAGATAACATCTAAGCTAATTATGATATAATTTTCAGGAAGTTGTACATCATTAAAATTTTTTGCAAAACTGAAAGAATCTTTAACAAAATACGGATTGTCATTACTATAAGCATTTGAGAGTATTTCTGTTAAAAATTGTGACAATTTACTTGTTGGAGCATCTATTGAAGATATAATAGGTCTAAGTGATAGGTTAGGTTTATGTATTTTTGGTAAACCATAAAACTTTGGTGTAACTGAATTATAAATAGTTAAAGTCTTAGCAAGAGTTTCGTCAATTTCTTTTTTCTTTTTTAATTCAGATATCATTTTATTCGCTTTTTGTTGAATAGTTGATGTTGGATTTCGTTTCAATTTAATGTAATAAGTGTTATCTTCTAACATATTATTAGCAAGTTCTTGATATTGGTTTTTATACATTAGAACAGTGACATTTCCTTTATCAGATTTCGTGACAATAATTTCTGGATGTTCTTTAAGAAATTTTATAGTTTTTTTATACCAAATATTTATTTCAAAATAATGTGATGGAAAATTATGTAAAAAATTAGTTATAATATTAGTAATTTGACCAAGGAGAATGTTTTTAACTTCGATTTCATTTACATCAATAAGAAAAAGTTCAACATCAGCTAAGAGGTGTTTAACTGAAATGTCATTTTTATTTGGTGGTAAACTAAATTTTGGACCAAGAGAGAGTAAGTTTTTTACTTCTTCAGGAATATTAATAGAAGTTAAATTTTTAAACCATTCAGGTTTAATTTTAAGTTTAATTTTGTTGTTATCTTTTAAAAATTCCAATTTTCGTTTGTTAATTTCTTTAATTTTATTAAATTTACGATTGTAACTTTGATTTTGTCTGCGTTTAAATTCAAACCAAATGACATTAGGTAATATATTACAAATTTTATCTTCTAAACTGATCAATTCTTGTGTTATTCTATTAATATTCCTGTGAGTAATTTTAATTTCTAAATTTAATATGTTACTATCTAATTTATTGCTAAACTTCTTCACTATATGGCCAGTTATTCCATCTTGAAAATCAACCATTTCATATAATCCTCTTGTCTTGTCTTTTATATGTCGTGGAATAAGACCTAATTGTCTGCATTTTAATAGAAAATGTTTTCTATTTTTTAATGACGCCATTTTTAAACTTGTAGAAGACCAATTTTTTAAAAGGTTCGTACAATTATCTCCAAAGTTTGTTCGAATCGTTTGAAAAAACCCCATATCAAATAATGTATAAAATTATAACAATATATAAATAATTATAACAATATTATAATAATAACACAAGAATTGATCAGTTTAGAAGATAAAATTTGTAATATATTACCTAATGTCATTTGGTTTGAATTTAAACGCAGACAAAATCAAAGTTACAATCGTAAATTTAATAAAATTAAAGAAATTAACAAACGAAATTGGAATTTTTAAAAGATAACAACAAAATTAAACTTAAAATTAAACCTGAATGGTTTAAAAATTTAACTTCTATTAATATTCCTGAAGAAGTAAAAAACTTACTCTCTCTTGGTCCAAAATCACCAAATCACCTCTTAGCTGATGTTGAACTTTTTCTTATTGATGTAAATGAAATCGAAGTTAAAAACATTCTCCTTGGTCAAATTACTAATATTATAACTAATTTTTTACATAATTTTCCATCACATTATTTTGAAATAAATATTTGGTATAAAAAAACTATAAAATTTCTTAAAGAACATCCAGAAATTATTGTCACGAAATCTGATAAAGGAAATGTCACTGTTCTAATGTATAAAAACCAATATCAAGAACTTGCTAATAATATGTTAGAAGATAACACTTATTACATTAAATTGAAACGAAATCCAACATCAACTATTCAACAAAAAGCGAATAAAATGATATCTGAATTAAAAAAGAAAAAAGAAATTGACGAAACTCTTGCTAAGACTTTAACTATTTATAATTCAGTTACACCAAAGTTTTATGGTTTACCAAAAATACATAAACCTAACCTATCACTTAGACCTATTATATCTTCAATAGATGCTCCAACAAGTAAATTGTCACAATTTTTAACAGAAATACTCTCAAATGCTTATAGTAATGACAATCCGTATTTTGTTAAAGATTCTTTCAGTTTTGCAAAAAATTTTAATGATGTACAACTTCCTGAAAATTATATCATAATTAGCTTAGATGTTATCTCACTTTTTACTAATATTTCCTTAGAACTCACTTTGAATAGTATTGAAAAACATTGGTATAACATTGAAAAATATTGTAAATTAAAGAAAGAAAATTTCCTTATTATTTTAAGATTTGTTTTTAATAATACTTACTTTTCTCAAAACTGTGTAGTATACAAACAGATATTTGGTACTCCTATGGGTTCTAATATTTCCCCAATTTTGGCACAATATGTTATGGATGATCTACTTGATTTTTGTATTCCAAAATTATCATTTGATTTACCTTTTTTAAAAAAATACGTTGACGATATAATTTGTTCAATACCGATAGGCAAAGAACAAGAGATTCTAGATGTTTTTAATAATTACAATCAATATATTAAATTTACCATAGAAATTGAAAATCAAAATAGCGTTCCATTTTTAGACACAAAATTAGTAAGAACCGCAGAAAATAAAATTCATCTTGATTGGTATATTAAACCAACTAGTTCAGGAAGATATTTGAATTATTACACATATCACTCTAAAAAATCGAAAATTAATTTAGTACTTGGTATGAAAAAAAGAATCTCTAATATATGCCATTCAACCTATAAAGATAAAAATTTTAGAAAGTTAAAAAAAATATTTTTAGATAATTCCTATCCAGAAAAGTTACTTAATAAACTAATTTTTTCCACAAGATTTTCTAATAACATTTACGAAAATTCAAATTCTACAAATATTACTAACAACTTAAACACAAATCTTAAAAAATACCGCTCATTTCCATTTATTAAAGAACTTACACCAAAAATTTCCAATGTATTAAAAAATACAACTAACGTAATATTAGCAAATAAAAATATTAAAACTGTAAGTAATCTTTTTAGCAAACTTAAGGATAAGATACCATTACAAGAAAGATCAAATGTAATATATAAAATCAATTGTAAAGATTGTGATAAATGTTATATTGGGCAAACTTCTAGAAGTTTAAAATCAAGAATAACATCTCATAAAAGTGATATACGTTTAAGGCCAGATTCTTGTGCACTATCTCAACATGTATTTTTGTCAAACCATAGAATGGATTTTGAAAATAGTGAAGTCTTAACAACAGAACATAATGCATCAAAGAGGTGTTTCCTTGAAATGTGTTATATTAACCAAGAAAGCAATACTTTAAATAAAAAAACAGATGTACAAGACCTTAACATTATTTTCTCTAATTTATTTTTCATGGATAAAAAAACCTAAACCAAAAAAATAATCCATAAGGTATAAGATCTTCACCTTTGCACCTTTATAATTTACACCTACCAAATTATTTTAATGACAATTTCATTCAATGTCAAAAATTTTGATCATAAATATCATCTGCCATGTTTAATTTTATATCGAGACCATTTACAACCACTATACTACGTATCTATTAGGAACTCATATTCTGTAAGTACCAACAACAGTAGTATTTATTGTACAATTATTCTTATTTATATTATAGTGACTGACGAAGTATTTAATAAAATACGAAAGCTTTCAAAAGAAAAAAGAGTCTTTACTAAAGGATTGGCTACATCCCCACTGATATATTAACAACTGATATATATATATATATATATATATATACGTGTTTCATGCTATTTGGCAATCATCGGTACGGTGTAACATTAACCAAATCAAAAGATAGGCATGATTTGGGAAGCAACAAGTGAAGTCCAGGCAGGAGCCAACAGCACATTTGCAGCTTCAGTCAGTACATCCCCGATTTTGGGGTTTGTACTAACATCGCCACGGAGGCTGCTAAAGCGACCTGCGTGGAAATCTTCATAACCCAAGATACAATGACAATAAGGATGTAAGATTAGCGAGTGTAAATGTAATAATTACAAGAAAAGGTGATAATGGGCAAACACTCAAAGTTAACAAAAAGAAAAACTAGTAACCGCATACACGTGTTTC